>CM028382.1:45172320-45229114 GCA_013146195.2 Codonopsis lanceolata | reverse complement strand
GGGCATTTTTGTACCAGATTTGGTCAGTATTTTCTTTAGAGTTTGAAGGGGTTCGCATATAAAGGTTAACTGTCTGATGAAGTGGCCGATATATTGCAATCGGTCCAGGAAGCCCTTGACTTCTGTTGGAGTTTTTGACTGCGGCATATTTATGATGGCTTTGATTTTGGCTGGCTCGATCTTGATGCCTTTGCCTGTCACCATGAATCCTGTGACCTTGCCTGGTAACCCCGAATGTACTGTGGGTTAAGCTTCATCTGATGCTTAACCTTTTCAAGAATTTTCAAGATCTTTGATATGGGCACCGCTTCGCTGCCGCCGTGCACGATTCATATTCCACGCACACCTCGACCTCTTTATGGAGCATAATGGAAGAGGGCGTGGCAGCTTTTGATATGTAGCCCCAGCATTTTTTAGCCTAAATGGCATGACAGTATAGCATTAAGTTCCCCAGGGGGTGGTGAATGAAGTTTTTTCCTAGTCCTTTGTTGCCATTTGATTTGGTTATAGCCGAGCATATCTGTCACTTAATGATCTTATTTTGTGAGACGCCACTGTCTACCACAATATCAATGTTGGTAGAGGAAGTCGCCTTGGGCGACGCCTTGTTGAGATCGCGAAATCCATGCAGATCCAAACCTTTCAAGGCTTTGAACGGTCACTATGTTTGACAACCGTGATCGGTATTCAACTACCCGAATAAATTTGACGCTGCAATGCTTCATGATTTCTTCTTTACTTACAAAGGACCGCTCGCTTGATTCGACGAAGCTGCTGACGGCCGAGCATCATCGATAAGGGGGATCCGGCTTTCACAATGGTTGGATCCAAATTTCAGCATATCTTCGTAGGACCACGCAAAGATGTCCACAAATTCTTTTGATGAGGCCGATAAGGCCGCTTTTCGATCCTTGAAAGTAGTCGCCGATCTTGACTTCTTTGATTTCATTGTTCAATTCAGATTAATGACGCATAAGTCTTCATCTCTGCCGTTGATTGATGCTCTTCCCGGTGCTTTGACCGACTTGGCGAGCTCAAAAGTAACTTTTATCTTTTGAACTGCTTTCATTAAATGGCTCATTATTAAAGCTAATTAATGTGTCTTTTTAATGAAGGTGCAACTAAGGAATACGCGAAGACATCTAGATTATCATTATTAGCAAACTCAGATAGGTTGGTTACATTATTGAGGATCGGGCTCGAGATCCTCAATTTAAAGGAGAGCGGATCGTAGATGACCAATCAGAAGGCTAAAAGAAGGATGTGGAATAGTATATTTGAACGGTCCACCGTATCTACTAAGGCCAAGAGCAGCCGGCCGCAGTATACCACCTTCGCAGAGGCTTATCGCAATAGACTCGAACTCGCCAGAGCTTTTTCATAGCTAGGCCTCCATCTATCATCTCCCGTAAAGTCGCCTCCCGCATACCATGTCTGTCATCGTGTTCCTATTTCGAGGATTGGGATGTCCCCGTTCCTTGTTTTCCACGATCTTATCAGCAAGAATGATTACTATATGGCGCCGTGGGATGAATTTGACACACGACAGCAAGGAGCTTACCCCACGGATCCAAGGGCGCCCTAACAACAGCCGAAAGTGGTCTGTATGTCAAAGACTCGAACTCTACCGGCATGGTTAGCGGCCCAATAGTCATTATTAAGGTGACCACCTCAGACACATCATAGTGTTGCTGAGCCCTTATGCGTCACCATGAAGGAGTAAGCTCTGATATTTTTGTTCCCAATTTGGCTAGTGTGCTTGTGGGACATACATTCAAAGAAGAGCCGTTGTCTATCAGAACTCGGGGAACCCTTTTTCCCATGACCCTCACAGTGATGTGGAGAGCATCGATGTGGTTAGTTCTTTCCCTTGGCAGATCTAGATCTGTAAACATAATCACGTTTCCAAAGTGTATGTTTCCGATCATTTGGGTGAGCTCATTTGGGGAGGTTTCAATAGGGATGATTGTATGACTTAAAGACTTAGCCAGTGTGTCACGATGGGTCTTGGAAGCACAAAGCAAGCCCCAGATAGATATGTTGACTTGAGTTTTCTTCATTTGAGCCAGCAGGGTATCTTTCGTATTCTTAGCCCCAGCATGTGTTTCTTGATCTTTGCCGGAGTGGTCACCTCTTTCTTGGTTTTACATAGGCTCCCACTGCATCTAGTAAGGTGACCCACATTACTCGACCAAAGTGGCTTTTTTCTGCTGGTGTATTTTGGGTACCCAGGATAGTGTCCCAAGAAAGCATATTGCAGCTAGGCTCTTTTATGGGTGGAAAGAAATGAGTAACAATATATGGTAATGTGTGTTTATTTCCTTCAAACTTGGGTACACAAATTTCTTCACCGACCTCAATCATATTGATTTGAGGTAGAGGGTTATTGACTACATTTGGTCTTAGGGGAGGTTTTTTAATAACCTTAACATCTATTAGGTCTTGGATTGCGTTTTTGAGCACATAGCACTTGTTGATGAGGTGACCACTACAACGATGGTATTCACAGTACTGGGCGTGGTTCCATGAGTTAGGCAGAGGATTTGGTGGTCTATAGTTTTCCAAAGGTTTTAGCACTCCCAGTGCCATTAGCCCTTGTAGTATTACAGATTGAGGAGCTTGCAGTTCATCATAGTACCGATTTCCTCTGTTCTGACCCCTGAAGTTCCTGTTCGGACCACTATTTCCTCCCACTACATTGATAGACCTATCTGCTCCGTAGGACCATCGAACAGTATTGTAGCTATGAGTAGGAAAATTGGATGATTGTATGACAATCGTATTTCCTACCATATTAACAGCTGATCCTGATGCGACTGTCTTTCCTTTTGAGGAGCAGAAAGAGTTGGGAGGCGTATTGATTTTTAAATGTCCAGTCCGTATATCTTCATCAATACGGATCCCTATCTCCACTATTTCTTTGAAATTGCTATAGGGGAGATAGTGCATGTGTTCCAGGTAAATAGGTTAAAGATTTTTGATGAACATCCTGGATGACTCAGCCGAATCAGGCGTGTCGAGCGTCTGAGATATTTTCCTTTTCCACCTGGCTGCAAAGTCAGCACATGTTTCTTTTTCCCTTTGGGTGTACGATTCAAGATCCCTTTTGTTTTCGGAGGTAGTATTGTCTTTGTACCTCTCTAGAAACCCCTCAGCTATTTGGTCTCAAGTACCTATGGTGCTATTGTCTGCTAGCATTAACCATTGCTTGGCAGCCCCTCTTGACTGCATGCTGGTAGAATAGGATTTTAGGTGAGAGATAGGGCATCCAGTCCCATCGAATATTTGTATGTCGGGCATTTTGAATTTTGAAGGTAGTATTGCTGAAGGTTGCAATGCTAATGCCCGTGTAGAAAATTCTCCTTTGTTCAAAACTTTGAGCATCATATTTTTCGAATTCTCCATGTCTGCCTCTATTTTGGTGGGAGGGGGAGTTGGGTTTTGGTATTGCTGGTAGGATTGGGAAAAGCTGGGTTTATTTCTGGTTGTGGAATTTGGTAAGGATTTTAGGGAGGCATTTGGTAAGGGTTTTGGTAAGGATTTTGGAAAGGTGTTTTATTGGCGGCTTTCATTTGGCGACCAGGATCATTGAAAGGTAAATAGGTCGTCAATTGGCCTGGCTGGTTATAACTTCTGGGGTCCATATGTGGGCTATTTTGGAGCGGATTGGTGATGGGAAAAAGGGGGTCATTTGGATTCTGGGGGATATTGGTGCTTGGGAAAGGATATGGAGGGTATAGCGAGAAAGGGTTAACGTTTGGGTAATAAGGGTTAGGTGGAAGATTTGGGTTTGGGGTACTGGCGATATTTGGTGCGTTGGTGTTTGGCTGAGGGGTTAGGTTTAGAGGAACATGGGAAGTAGATGCTTCTTGAGGGACTGCAGGGAAAGAGGTTCTCTCACCACCGGTTTTGGACCTTGCATGAGGTTTGCTATTTGGCTTAGCAAACGATCATTTCGTTCATCCAAATTTTGATCTAGCCACTGTTGCATAGCCGGGGTCGGAGCATACCCTGGAGCCCCTGTATCTGTACCCACTTTAGAATGCTTATTTTCAGTTGCCATTTTGCTCAAATCAGACTTCTCAGATTGATTCTCGCCATTTTCTCGATTCGACCCCGATATTTTCTCGATCCGATCTCTATGCCTCAGATCCCGTGATCAACCGACCAAGATTATCTCGCCTTTCTAAACTCAAAGCCGTTTCGAGGAAAAAGGGCTCAAGGCATCGTAAAGGGTTAATCAAGGCTTTCTGGGGTTTGGAGTACAGTGTGCCTTTATTAATATTTTTTATTATTGTTTATTTTCCCTACAATTGATCGCACAAGCACCCGCTTTGTTTTGACGGTCTTAGGATTATTCCTGGAATAGTGGATTCTTTCTCAAGAGTATAGGACCCTCGATTCCACTCCGCTTCGACTCCCCAAGATCGGATCGATCTCAAAGTAAAGGCCTATACTCTTTCCGTGATCCACCATTCAAAATGGTCTAGGTCGAACATCAGAAAATTATTGGTCAGCCCATGTGCATATTTTTATTCATATTTCTCTCTTTTTTTTTTGCACAGGGACTGGTCAATAACTCAGAGATATAAAAACCGATCGGTCCATGAAGTGTCCTGAGAAACTATATGCAATTTAACGTTGACTGATGCAGGGAGTAGGCTGGCCATGGTGTAGGGTAGCGATTCCGAATATCTCTACATATGTGCACGTGTGTGCGGTATCTAAAAAGCAGTAAAATATTTTTTTTCATATATAAAGCAGTAAATAAATCAGATATGACCTGTCTTGCTGTTCTTTAGGGATGTTCTCGGCTTATTTAGTTTGAGCGCGAGCAAGCAACCATTCAGATCAAGAAATAGAAAGAAAAATGGGAATCTATCTATTCCTATTAATTACATATTGGTCCTAATCCCCAAAATAAAATGACAGAATGAAATAATATTTACATAATTTCGTGCGATAAAAATAAAGCAAGCCGAATAATAATATAAAGCAGAAATAAAGCAATAATAAAGCCCCAGCCCTTTTGCTACACTGCCCGAAAATCTATTTTATTATTATTTTTATACCTGTAACGATACCTGGAACGAAACTGATGCAAGTGAACGGTTATGCACAAATATATATACAGATATATAAAAATGCGATATTTAAAATGTCAAAGAAATATAATAAGCATATTTTAGGCAGAAACTAAAGAAAACTGATTTTTTTTAAATGAAAACTGAGTCTAGCCCTCCATTTTTATTTAAAATAAAAACGACGTCCCCAACAGAGTCGCCACTGTGAGTGCCCCGAGAGATTCCCCCCGGATCGCGCGCTCCTTTTTTTAGGGGAACACGCGGCTCGGGGAGGACATCACTCTTTTCATTCCGTCCTTCCTTGTTTAGGGGAAAACGAAATTAAAAGTTCAAAAAGAGTGTTGTCAAAAGCGCGTTGAATACGCCTCGGTCACTGAGTGTGCTTTAGTCCACTATGAGTGCTTTGAATTTTTCCGTATCTCATTCTCCCTTTTTTAGGGGAAAACAAGATACAGAAAAGCATCATCCTTTTCATTCTCATCTTCCCTTATTTAGGGGAAAACAAAAAAGTGCAAAAAAGAAAAGATGTTGCGAGGGCGCGTGGGAACACGTCTTGCCTCACTGTGGACTTGGGTTCATTTTGGGTCACTATGAGTGCTTTGAATTTTTCCATATCTCATCCTCCCTTGTTTAGGGGAAAACAAGATACAGAAAATGCATCACCTTTTTCATTCATATATTCCCTTGTTTAGGGGAAAACGGAAAAGTGCAAAAAAAGGATGTTGCGGGCCTCACTGTAATCCAAAATGTTGTAACAGAGTCGCTATCTTTATTTTAAGGAGAAATAAAGAAAAACCAAAATTAACCAGAGTTTGTAAAAAGGGTTCGGAGGATAAGTTACGAGGTGGGAAGGTGTTAGACACCCAACTCACACTTTCGGTTTCAAAAATAGGTTTTGGCTAAAATATGCTTTTATTATATTTATTTAGTAGATGAAATAAAGTATTTAAACAGATATATCTGTATCTACATTATTTCAAACTTGTAGCCGCTTCCTTCCTGGAATTACAAATATATTTATAAATATTTGGGCATAATAATGGCTCTTTTTAGTGTTATTTTCTATAGAAATCTGGGCAGTATTTTTACATCGAAAATAATTTTTTTTTATAAAACCTCTTAAATGCTTACCTTTAAGAGCGTGAGGTGTGCTCGCTCTGTCCTTCCAGGAGAGGGAGTCTTTTTTTGTTGTGGAGGTTCGAACAGAGTAACTGCTTCCGAAAGTTGCTTTCTAGCACCGGGAAACGGGTGGAGCAACTGCTTGCTTCTGGCAGATTTGGCCTCTGGATTCAGGCAGAGTAATTGCTATTTTTTGGATTTTTGGACAGGAGAAATAAGGTGGAATCCTAGCTGGGAGGCTAAGGTTCACTTTGACCGGTAGGATTTAAGTTTGGAGGAGATTTGATGGAGTTTTGAGGCTTTTTAGTAGGGATATCTCTCAGGACGATCACTCTGCGTAAACTCTCAGTGGTGCTTTTTAACTGTGTGCGATGAAGTGTGAAGACTATGTGCGAAGTCTCGAGTGAGAGGCCTTAATTCTCACTGCCAAATGCCTCTATTTATAGGCTAGCGAAGGGACTCCTTCGTCATTAAGTATTCTTTTCTGTGCTTCACCGACTTGTACCGCACGCTTGAGAGATTGTACCATAAGCAAAGTGCTATAGTAAACTGAGCACTATTGGGTGCCACACCATAGGAAGTGGGCGTCGCGCCAGGTGTTGCTATGGGTGGCGCCTGGCTCCATTTTTGTGCTGTTTTTTGACACTTTGGCCCCTGCATTTCATTGTTTTACGCATCCTGCTTTTCCTTTTGTATTTTTAAACCCTGTAACATGATATTTGTTAAGTTTTAACAGGTCTTGATATTTCATGTCATGTTACATACCAGGGGTATGAAATTAGGGTGTCTACACGCGTGCGGTTCAAAATTGCATTAGGTAATTAAGACTTATGTATTGCGGTTCAAAAATTATTTCATTGCGGTGTAAATTTGGATTAGGTAATTATGACTTATGTATCACGGTTCAAAATTGGATTAGGTAATTATGATTTATGTATCGCGGTTCAAAAATTGTTCCATCGCGGTGCAAAAAGTGTTTTGCAGGCGGTGTAAATTTGGATTATGTAATAAAGACTTATATATCGCGGTTCAAAATTGGATTAGATAATTAAGACTTATGTTTCGCGGTTCAAAAATTGTTTCATCGCGTTTCAAAAATTGTTTCATCGCGGTGGAAAAAATGTTTCAACGCGGTGGAAATTTGAATTAGGTAATAAAGACTTATGTATCACGGTTCAAAATTGGATTAGGTAGTTATGACTTATGTTTCGTGGTTCAAAAATTGTTTCATCGGGATTCAAAAAATGTTTCATTGCGGTGCAAAAATTGTTTCATCGCGGTGCAAATTTGGATTGAGTAATTAAGACTTATTTCATCGCGGTTCAAAAATTATTTCATTGCGTACAAAGAGTGTTTCATCGCTGTGCAAAAAATGATGCAATAAAATTGATGTATCGCGATGTAAAATTTAACCTCTGTAGCGCACTTTCGGTTTATTATGGGTATCGTAGTAATTTTACCCCTAAAATTGACTTTTTTTGGTTGAAAAAAAGGGATACTTTAGCGATTAGAAACTTCAAAAAGTGGACCGTCCTGTAATTTTTCCAATAAAACAAAGGAAATTTTCAAACTAACAAACCATACAGTCAAAAACTCCTTACGAAACCTAAGAGTATTTGAAAAAAAAAATCAATCTATAAAAATAAACTCTCGAGTCATTCACTAAATGATCCAAGCCACATAAATACAGACTATCTACAAAATAATAAAGAGTGAGCTCACAACTCAGCAAGGTACTACCCACAAAATCTAGATGATCAAGGGCATATTTTAAAATCATATTTTCATAAACGACATTTCAATCATTACTAAGAAAAACATTTCTTTTGAAACAAATCAATAAAACTACCATCTCATATCAGTTGTATTATCAACAGTTTCCTTAAAACGAGTTAATAAACAATAATTTTCGAAGATTTTCCCAATCAAAACTTGGTTTGGAACTAACCGATTACACCAGTGTCTCATACCAGTGGCACGACCAACTACATGCTCTAAAAAATTCAATAAATTCTTGGCATTGTTGACAAAGGTCACAATACCGTGTGACTCGTTGATATTGTCATAGTACCGCTCTGACTTGTCGATTACACCATTGTCCTGTAATACCATGAAGCTTTGCATGTTTGACTTGCTTGCATGATAGACTTCTTGCGTGAGACTTAATGTGTTTGGTAGGCTAAGGTATAACCGATACCTTAGAGTTGTTTGATATACGCTCGTAAGCGTGTTAGAGTTACAATGTCTGACTCAACGTAGTTGGAAACTCGACTTGGTCGAGAGTTTACTTGCTTACTTCTTGCTTGCGACCTTTGGGAAATCCTAAGTCTTTATATGCTTGCTTGGACGCATTTGATATCATGATAATCATGTCTATGAAGTCTATTTATGTTCATGACATTTTTGGTGTCGCGTTTGCGTTCGTATTAATTCACGATTTTAGGTTTCGTTAACTTTTTGTCTTTCGTACTTTCGTTCCACTTAGTTTTTGTTTGTCTTCGTGCTTGTGTTTGAGTCCATTCATTAGGCCTTTAACATGCTTAAAAACATGTGTGCATGCTTGTTTGTTAATTGTTTCGATCGTTGGTTTGTCGTGTTTCGTTTCATCTTTAGTTACAATAGATACGGACGTTGTTCGATACGTTACGGAATCGTTTTAAGCAAGGAAACACCCAAGAAGGTTTGAGGTTGGTTTGGGCTTATAGGGGTTTTACTTTGGACCTTTATGGTCAGCCAGGAAAAGAGCTCGCGTCGATTGCTTGTACCAAAGACAAAACAAGAAGCCAGGAAAAATCCAATGGCACGGTCGCGCCTAGTCCTAAGCTCAAACGCGCGAGGACGAGACCATATTTTGTATTGTTTTTCCTTCCTTTGTGAAATCCCTACCTTGCCCTTATTGAACCCGAACCTCCTCAGCCTTGTTGTCTCCAATTTGGGGTATTTGAGTCCCCAAACCCTCCATTCATTTCATCTTCATTCTACACACACCAACCAATTTTTAGAGAGAGAAAAGAGATCTCAATGTGTGTTCTTGGTGTTTGTGTGTGTTTTTCATTCATGTTGATTCAACCATCAGAATTTGTGGTCACGAAGCCCTTGACGAGTAGAGTACTTCCCTCTGTTGTAATCTTCGTTTCAATAGGTTTGTTGGTTTAGATTCAGTAAGTTGCTATCCCTTTTCTTTCTCTCTAGCTTGTTCTCATGCTAGGATATTAGAGACTTGATTTTCATGCTTTGGTGGAATATCCTACCATCATATGATGAGTTTATGATAATTATGTGTTGAGAATCTATGGGTTTGAAAGTATATGGGTTTGATTGTGTTTGTTGGGTGTCTAATCTTGGAAGAACTTGTTAAATAGGATTAGGAACCCAAATAGTCAATAAATCTTGAAATTGATTTGTGACCTAGCTTTTGAAACTTAGTAATTAGACTCAATAGAGCCAAGTAGGGTTTTCATGAGTTAATGTGAACCTTATGATGAAATCTTACGACGTTTGGAGATTGTTGGGTCTCAATTGTGAAATCTCGAGATTATGACATTTGGAGAGGTTATATGTTTATGTAATATTTGATGTTTTAGGACTTCAATGGAAGTCACGAGATTGTGTTAGTAAGGTCTAACATCTTTGTATTGAACTCTATAAAGTTAGAGTGCAATATAATGAGAGTGACGACTCTTGGGAGTCCTTTTTTGAGCATGTTAATTAGTGCACCGATTTGTTAAGAAATCTATGATGCGATTTTTGTGTGCAATATGATGAATTGGGGATTATGGATGGATAATAGATCAGTGAGTGATTGATATGAGTGTACCCTTGGACACTTTTTAATTAGAGACTATTTAGAAAGTCTCGGGTTATGATTACAATAGTAATCGTGATTTGCTTGAGATGATTGAGTTAATGATGATTGATATAAGAATATCGATTAAGTTATGATTTGATAGACTTTGCGGTACTTTATGATTTGATGGACCTAAAAGACGAAACATAGAGTTAAGACTCAACGGATTCGAATAAGGATTGATAATACATTAGTGATTGTAATGTTGGATTCCTACGACGTTTGAGACGCATATGGTCTTCTTTATGAAGACACGAATAAATTCTTTGTGAGTGTCCAATTAGACACATAAAACCTAGAGGTTCCTACTATATTGATCTAATGATGTCTACCTAACATAGTAAGTAGTGCAACCGATATATTTGGAGTTTGGGGAAATGTTGACTTGGTTTAGCAACTCAAGAGAGTTGACTATCAGCGTGCACATTAGGGCACGAAAATATTAGAGACTATTATATGGTCTTAAAATAATGTTATGAGATTGGGACGATTGATGGACTACCATTCCATACGAGTTAAGATTGAGTGTAATTGTCGGTACTCGCGTGTGTGTGACTATAGGAGAGTCTTGTTTACGTTTTGATCGTGAATTTAAATACCGATTCTGAGGGAGAACTAATAAGTGACTAATATGTGGTTATGTTAGAGGCTAAGTATGTAGCCTCATGATATAGGTGTGTACGGACTAACGTAGTAGTCTTTACTTGTTTGTGAGTTAAGGATCTTTGAGGACCTCAATATATGATTGTTGGACTATATAGAAAGTCCCAGTATGGTTATGTTTGGAGGCTAAGTATATAGCCCAATGTTATGAACATATATATACTAACCTAGTAGTTTTTACTTGTTTGTGAGTTTAAGATCTTGGAGGACCTCGATGTTTGTGATTCAGAGATCATTGTATACCCCAATGTTTGGATATTTTGACTAAATATGTGGCCGAGTTGTATTTGAGAATACTTGCAAATATGCGTTTGTATGATTATGTGATTCAAGACTAAATATGTAGTTTTGAGATGTGTTGTTTATTACCTTCCAATACGTATTTGGTAATGTATTAAGTTAGAATCATGGATCTACTTATGTAGATAAAGTTCCCTCTTTTGGAGTCTTATCACTTTTGGTATGTTACGAGTAATTGCATTGGACGTCCAGCTGGCATATTTGGTTGTGTTGATGATGGGAGGACGCATCGTCTTCACGAATTTTAAAGTTCGTGATCGCTATGGGTCGTCATATCGGAGACAGGTAGTTACACACACCCCTCCACTATTGACTGCAGTAGGGATGTAGCCCTACTGTTGTAACAATACGCGTGACTTTGGTAAGCTATGGAACTCAAGTTGGACTTGGGGATGTCGATACCACGAGATGGTATCGAGAGGCACGATTTGGTTTTGCATGTGTATTGCAGGAGCAACGCGGTAGCGGCGAATTAGAGTAATATTTATATCCTCCTTTATGTAGTTATTATGAGCACTTATGTGAACATCATCGTGCTATGTGGTTTATGTGTGTTATATGGTTTTATGTACATATGATTATGCAGTATATATTTATGATTTGGTATACTTATATTGATCGTTAGCTGCTTGAGGTCGGAGTATTGCGATTAGCGGTTTCTTCAAGACATACTTAGAGTTTGTTATTAATACTTTTTGTTCATTCATGTGATGACGAAAGTTTGTAAAGGTACATAAGCTTTACCTTGGGGTAGAATTGTATTGGGTAGTTATATTATTTTGGAACCGACAAGTATTTTCGTGCTGTTATATTTATTATAGTAGTTTATTCCAATTTATGTCCCGAGCAAGTTTTTAGTTCGTGGTGTTTAGTTGTGGTTTCTCCAACATGTTATGTCCGTTGAGGTTGTTATTGTGTTCCCGAGTTGTATACTCGTGATTGTAGTTGTTGTGATTGTAGTGTTTCTCTCCACTTGTTGTTGCCGATAGTTTGTTGTTTGGGTGCATTGTTGCGACACGTGTTTCGTAAAATTCTTATTGAGAGATGGTTAGTCTCTAGGATTGTTTTTATAGTACTGAGCTCGATAGCTTGGGGCTCCATATTATTATTTGTTTCCGCAGGTTGTTGTTGTTGTTTCGTACCGTCGTTATGACTTTATTTTCTTATTGGAACTTGTTTAGCTCGTTTGTTCGACGAGTGCCATTATTTTTAACAGGTGTTTGTCCATTGTTTAGTTGGTTTAGTGGCACAACCTCAGGATTCCGTGTTGGAATCCGAGTCGGGTCGTCACATGTCCCATTCCAGAGGCTCATATATGCTTGATCCATATTTTTTGGTATTTCAAAACATCGCAATTCTAATAACATGTAAATCATTTATGCAGGATCTTTTCGAGGAAATAAATGTAGCATAATATAACATTTTTCGATAGAAACCAATGGATTAAAAAATAACTAGAAAGGGTTGAAAGTCCCTTACATCGTACTTGATACAAGCTATTTAAACGACAAAATAATGGTAATATATATATATATATATATATATATATATATATATATATATATATATATATATATATAACAAACGTGATTTTCTCCCTAAAATTGATTTCCATAAATGGAAACATTGGAAGCTGAAACACTTTGTTTTTTTATTTTTTCTTTTGTTTTTATACTAAACATTTTATATTCTTAGATAAGTTGATATGAATATATTTATACAATTCTAGGAACTTTGAATACACTCAAACTATTAGTATTCTCAGCACAATTCACAGTATCATGCTTGACCTTTTATTTTCCATCACATCTATATAAAGTCTGCTGATGTTCTTTGCGGAAGTTCAATCAATTTTTTGCAAAGTTAAAAAAATCGGTCACGAAATAAGCTTTAGACATTTTGAACCAAAATTTTTTACTGCAACTATTATGACTTTCATACCATTCGTTCTAATAGACGTTCACAAACAAAGATACAAATGGATTCTCAAAGTCAAAGTTGCATGAAAATAGTTAGTCCCAGCTGAAATAAACAATAAAGATGCTGACATAGTCGAACTATTAAATTATATATTTTTTATAAGCATGAAGAATTGTTAAATAAAAAAATATTAAGAAATGTAACCGATAAATTTATCGGTTATAAATTCAAATCTCAAAATTTCAGCTATGTATTCTTTTCAAAATAACTTTGAGAAGTATATTAAAAATTAGAATATAACAAATCTCAGACAGTAAAATAAAATATTTATCATTAAACAATGTTTTTACTAATTACTTGACTTTATTTTATGAATTGAAGTCTTAAATGATTAGATTTGTATTTTTTTCAAAAAAAAAAAAAAACTTTAAAAGTTGTACAAGGAAATAGAAGGTAAAACAAAGTGATAGATGCTCAATTTTCAGCTCAATGAAAAATTAAAAGGATTTGAATAATTTGGAGAGAGGTATCATCCATACGATTTCTTACCGAATGTTAGGAGAATGAAATTTTGAAGGGAAATAATATACGTCAAATGAAGGATTCTAGATGAAGGATTCTGACTGAAGGGTTGTATTTGTTAGACGATAGAAGTTAAATTTGGTTAGGTGTTGAGATCGTGCATTGCTTTATTAAGAGTGGTTCTCTGGTAAAACCATCTTACTGGTCTTAATTCGTACGACGGAGTCCCATTATTTCACAATGCAACCTATCAACACACGGTGGGTCGGGTCAATGAGATTCGTCTTACATAAAATACATGTAATATTGTCTTTTATAAGTTTTTATTTTGTATTAATAGATTAAAATTGACAACTTACATGGCATGAGGCTTAAGGGTGGATGAGATTTTAATGGGTTGTGTTTTATATATAGTAGGCCTTTTAATGTTTTTTAATGAGGTGGGCACTCTATTTTTTTTTTGTAATACTTAATACCGCACCTATAAAATACTTAATACATCACTTTTGGTTGTAAAAATACTATATTACCCTTAACAAAAAAATTTTTAAAAATTGTTTGAATACCGCTATCGGCCGCCACCACCTACCGCCCAGCCCAGTACCCTTGCTCCAAGCCCCAGCCTAGCCCCTGCTGCTTGGGCAACCCCTTCCCCAAGCCCAGCCGACCGACTGGGCCTCCCCCACCCCTCAAACACCGACTGGGCCTCCCCATTCCCTCTCCCATCCAGCCCACACCGACTGGGCCTCCCCAGCCCCTCCCCCCACCTCAAACACCGACTGGGCCTCCCCCAGTCCCTCCCACACCCCTCTCACACCGATTAGGCCTCCCCCAGTCTTTCTCTCAACTTACCTTGCTTCGGAAGGGTGAAGGTTTAATTAGGCACCTCCGTCTCTTTCTTCATTCACCTTTTACAGATTTTGCTTGAGATTGATCTTACATGCCTTATCTTTCGTCCTTAAGTTTACTCCAGGTCATACTTTATATTTCATTTTCTAGTGAAAGAAAGAATTCTTGACTTTAATCCACTAGTAAGTCTTTCACTCGTCTTTTCTATCTTTCCGAATCCTTCTTCGTCTAAGTTCTTCCTTTCTTCATTTGTTAATCGAGAAAGTAGCTCTTTTCGTAGAAATAGGTCTAAAATATATAAGAAAGTGAGAGAACATTGCAATTCTTCCATGACTCAAGAGGCACAGGATGGGAGCAATCGAAATGGATCATCACTATCGTAAGTTCCGACGTCCGCATTGTAAGTTTTGACACCCAGTTTTTCTTTGAGTGGGGCTTATTGCAAGGCCCATCTTTTCCATTGTGATGCCCATCTTTTCTATTGTGATGCCAATATTTCCATTGCGATGCCATCTTTTCTATTGTGATGCCCAACTTTTCTTTGGGTGGGGCTTTGTGTCCACGTCTTTATTAAGGATATGTTTTTCACCCCCCACCCAAAAAAAATGTACTTTAGTGGTTGAAAAAAATATCATGGACTTTTGCGGTTAACATTTCTCCAAAAGGTACCGACCCGATTATGTTACAACAAATGTTGCTTCCCAATAGTATAATATTGGAGGTTCTAATCAAAATGTGTTACATCCTACTTCAGTTCTTCTTTTATCGAATATCACGAATGGTAAGGTTTATTATATTATTTTTAAAGTAAATTTTATTAAATTTTTTATTTATGTATATTTAAAGAATATATTTTTTTTCAATTGCTACTCAAGTACACAATACAGGGAAGAACAATTTCTATACCTCCTCACCTTTCACAAGTTCAAGTATCTCGCTAATTGTTGATTCAACAAATCATGGAGAATGTTTAAATTCTATTTTCATTTCGATAAAAAACGTTTAAATAGATATCTCTTACTTACTTAATGAAAAGTTTTGTTATAATTTTGGAATACTTCTTTTTATAACATTATTCTTGAACATGTACGACTATTACAACTATCACTATCACATAACAAATATCACTATCACATAGCAACATTTTAAGGGCCTTCGGATTAGTAACTTTAGACAAAGTGACATACAATTGGCTAGACTAAAAACAGGTTTATTCAAAAGAAGTCATATATTAGACAACCATAACGATTATATATAGACATTGTGTAAGACACCATGAGCGGAAACTGTGCTATCTGGAATTTGAATGAAATTCTATGATTAGATGATGTTAGTGACATTTCTTGGAATCAAAACAGTACCACCATAATGACCATTTGAAAGAATTCGACATGTTTTTTGTTAACATGATCACAAATATACCATTTATGGATGTAATGCAAAGTTTTGAGACTAACAAAAAAATTGAGACTACAAGTTCTTGGCATTGACGAATGCAGTCTCGTGTTGAAGGCATTTTCTGAATGGATTTTAAGTATCGACGACGGTCCATGTGATGGTGAAAATGATGGTGTTGCAACAATAGAATTATATATCTATCATTTTTGGAATCTTTTTTTATGATGTGCCATATTTACAAAGAAGAGTTATACTTGCTCTGACTCTTGATGTTGTTGACACCATAAATGAGTACATGGTTTCAAACAATCACTTAGAAGCAAGAACTTATTTGAGTTTAGATTTTATGTGCAGGGAAGAGAACAACACAAGTTTGTTTGAAGACAATCATTCTGCAGAGTTTTTGAATAGTATAAAGTGTTCAAGATTGTCTAACCATGAATTAACACTTAAGGTTGGTATTTCAGTGATGTTGTTGACAAACATTGACCCTGCTACTGGGTTGTACAATGGAACAAGACTAATCATTACCATGTTTGGGAATCACACTGTTGAAGATTTTTTTTTTGAATGGAAGCAATGTTGGAGACAAAATGTTTATACCAAAAATGTCATTGTCTCCATAAGATGTGCGGTTATCTTTCAAGTTTCCAAAGAAGATAATTTTCATTGGTAGTATCGTATGTCATGACAATTAACAAAAGTCAAGGTCAATCACTTTGGCATGTATGACTTTACTTGAAGAAGTCAGTATCCAGTCATGGTCAGTTGTATGTCGCAGGTTCTAGGGTAACAAATTGTTCTGATTTAAAGATATTAATACTGATGAAGATGAAAAGTCAACAAATAAAATAACAAATGTTGTGCATAAGGAAAATTTTCAAAATCTATAATATTACCATTAAAATGATGTATTTTTATTTAAGTAGTTGCCTCAAACATTACTTTTCTTAATTTATTCTTTTGATTTTGATTTGCTTATTCGTTTAGCTTGAATATTATTTAATTAAAAAATTATTTTGTCCATGCGTTTAATGCGTAGGTGTAAAACTAGTTTGTTATAAGGAATAATAGCAGGCCGGTCTCATTTTGTGAAATTGTAGCCTCTCTAGTACTCTTTTTTTTTAAACCGCAAAAGTACTTTTATGTTTTTTTTCTTCTTTAAATACTCACGCTACCTCTCCCCATCATCGTTATCATCATCATCTTCGATAATGAGCTTTGTGAACTACTGGCTCAACTCTTTCTTATATCTCGAGTCAATTTATTGATTTTTCACAATACACCTCACTAATCTCCCATAATCATAACGGCCAGACTAATTCTCAAAACAGATACAAGCTCATACTTGTTCAACATGGGAAGTTCGGAAATTCGAAACTGGCTTTTCAAGGTAGGTTGGATTGACATCTTCGGACATGATAAAAACAATCGATGGCTTCATTTCTAGCTGCTATACGTGAACAATCTTGCTCGATAGTAGTGGAGGAGATGGGCGAAGACTATGATGTGGGTGTCGAAGACTACGATGTGTGAGTTGTTGCCTATAATGTGGGCGTTGTTGCCTTTGATTTGGGTGTCGTTGCCTATGATTTGGGCATCGTTGCCTATGATTTGGGTAACGACACCCAAATTAGAGGCAACAACGCTCAATTAGAGGCAACGATGCCCACATTGGATGTAACGACGCACGACATGCAAGTATGGTGGCATTGTATATGAAGAGTACAATCATTATTATGGTAGCAACAGTGAATATAAAGCATGTTGTTTTTGAGCTTATGAGTGACGTTTTCATTTATTTCTTCTGTTCTACCTGTGTTGCATATGAAGTGGGTGTGTTGGCCATGGCAACGATGCCCAAATTTGAGGCAACGACACCTAATGTTTTGAGCCCCACAAAAATGAACAACGCCCAATCATGCCTCGATGTTATTAATTAGGCATTGTTTCTTCCAATCATGCATCGGTGTTATTAATTAGGCATCATTTCCTTAATATGGTGACGAACTTCATTTTAATTTTCCAATTTTGCCTAACATTTTGATGAGCCCAAGATTTCCACGAATTTCCCAGGAATTTTCTTATATTTTGTGCTATTTTTGAGTTAATTATGCTTTGAAAATATTATTATTTGTGTATTTGTGCTTAATGTGGGTTTCCATGCATAATCGGGCAATTATATGGTGTTTAGTAGGAAGTTCGAGGCAATTTCGGGCTTAAAAGTTAAATTGGAAACTATTTGGTCAACGTCTGTTAAGTCCGTTAAGAGATCCAAGGCAAATTAGAGCTAACGGAGGTTAACAGCGCTAACAGAGGACTTCATTGCATTATCTGGAAGAGGGAGGACTTTCGGCGTGCATTCTGAAGAGGCCAGGGGCACCGGGGTAAGTATTGAAAGGCTGAGGGAGGTTAGCGCATTTCCAAAAACAACCCTTGTGCATTGTCGCCCAAGAAGCGGAGCCACGTGTCGTCCCCTCAGTTAGCCACAGCCTGGCCTGACCCGCGTGTTCTTCTTTCCGGATCCGGGTCACATGCGTCTGCCCTGCTCCATTCCAGCCCATCAACCCGCTTCTCAGCCCATTTTATCTCACCATCCAGCCCGTTTCTCACCTGGGTAGTCCGCGTCCCTTGGGCCTGGATCCCCCAGCCCCTGCCGTGACCCACCAGCTTATTTCTTCCTAATTCAGCCCCACAATCTCTTATGTTCTTCCTATTTTCCCCCTAACTGTAATACCCCAAATTTTCTATATTAAAATAAATTTTCTTTTATCAAAATTTTACCAAATATCAATAATTATTGTGGGCTTAACCTTTCAATTTGGAATTTATTAAAAATTGGGTTAAGCTTAGTACACTTGAATTCCATTTTAGTGGGCTTGATGTTAGTTATTTAGTCAACATTGAGTTTGGGCTTGACCCACCAATTTGGGTTTCCTTTACTCATAAAAATAGTTGTTATATAATAATAATAAGGATAATATAATTTTTTGGTCCCTGAACTATACCAATACTATGCGTTTGGTCCCTGTACTTTTTTTGTAATGTGTTTGGTCCTTAAAGTAGGTTTTTAGTAAGAGATTGCCCCTTGACGGGGTTACCGTCAGTTTTGCCGTTATGTTTTTTTTGAAAACCCAAATTTACCCTTACAGTCAACTCATTCAACGACCCAATTTCTTAAGGCAAACAAGACCTAAATCCATTGTTCATCATAATAATCTCATTCAAAGTATCCGACATGTTACCGAGGCTTGCCGGAACACATCCGTGGAACCGATTGTTCGCCCGGCACAATCACTGAGACACGAAGAATTACCAAAATTGTCACAGTAAATCGAAGTGGAATCGGTGTGATTGATAAAATGGCGTCCAAAGGCTTATTGAAAAGTTCATTCGGTACAGTTCCTTCAAACTCATTAAACCAGAGATCTAAGAATTTTAATTTCGGTAATTGAAGAACAACGTAAGGGAATTTTCAAGCAAACTGTTGTTACTAAGATCGAGCTCAAACAAAATCTTCAAGTTTGAACTTCTTGAACAGTGCAAAAACCGGTTGGAATTGATGTGAAACAATGTGAGAACCGTAAGGAGGCTGAGCTCCTCCGAGAGGTAGCCGGCGATGTCACCATGGTTGAGGTCGATGCTAGCGACGGTACGGATGGAGCTATTAACGGGTGTGAGTGCACAGAAGATTCCCGTGTAGGCGCACACATCGATCCAACCTAGTTAGCGGTGGAATTTTGTGGATCGGCGGTATAGCCTGCTTCCATGCTTGTAAAGCAATGTAAGCATTCGAGCCGAGGGTTTTCAAACACTAGTGAAGAATCGGCGGTGACATTCTTGCCGATAGCCGAACTCGTCTCGGTAGTAAAGCGATTGACACTGCTTGATGTACATGACTTCGTCGATAGGCGGCCATTCGTAACCCGCGCCGCCATGAATGTGCTTCTCGGCTAGGTAACTCGTCAAACATGTGATGAACAGAAACAGAACAAGAAAAGGGTACAAAAATAGCTGCGTGGAATTAATCTTCATATCAAATTAGACATCTATGCTCAAACAACAATCTTTAAATAAAATGAGAATTAAATTTCTATCTCCAAAATGAATTCTTGTTTCTGAGTTTGATTCGAGAATGTGAGAAAAACGGAGAGAGAGCTTAGGATCTGAGAAGGATTAGGGATTTTGGGTGGTGGGAAGAGGTTTGAGGAGAGAGAAAGAGAGGAGAAGGGGTTTTTCTAGGAATTTTGGGAGAGCGTAAGGGTAAATTTGGGTTTTCAAAAAAAACATACTTGTGGCCGGCGGCGGTAACCGTCGGGGTAATCTCTTACCAAAAACCTAATTTAAGGACCAAATAGATTACAAAAAAAGTACAGGGACCAATCACATATAATTGGTATAGTTCAGGGACCAAAAAATTATATTATCCTAATAATAATAAAAATAATAATAATAAATAAATAAATAAATAAAGAAGTAAAATGAAGAGACCATTCTACCGGGGATGAGTATCGGTGGAAGGGGAAACGGTAAGGCCAATCGTTGACAATATGTTGAAATCAAATAGATAAACAAACACCTTGAAGTTGAAACGAGAGAGAGAGAGAGAGAGAAGTGATTAATTTACTTCACAAACTAAGCTTAGAGAGAGAGAGAGAGAGAGGAACCAGTCAGTTGGAAGCAAGGGATCTTTTCCCAAAGAGAGGACGAACAAGAGAGACGGCAACAGTGGAAGGCACGCTTGACGGTTGCGACATGAAGCTGAATCGAGGTAAAATAATGTCCCTCCAAATCTGAAAATTTTGCTTCGATTTTGTTCCCGTTCATGTTGGAATTTTTGAATCTTTTGGAATTAGGTTGGATAGAGAGAGATGACTTAATCAATAGTAACAAAAAGTAATTGGAAAACAAGGGAGGAGATGGTGTGTCCTGGGTTGTGTTTGAAGGTGAATTTGTATGTAATGGAGATGGGTTATTACCTTGATATTCTTCTTAGAAACATCTAATTAATGGCAGTAGTTTGTTTGTTTCTGCTTTCCTTTTTGTCCTACCTTGTTTGTCAACTGGTTGTTACGGTATAAGGAGTAGTATTGATGTTGTTGTTGGGAGTAATGAGAGGAGAAGAAGGAAAATTAAACAAAAAAAAAAAAATTGGATTCAAGGAAAAGTCTTAGTATACCACAAACAAAGAAAAAATTGGATTCGGTGTGGGATATTTTTTGGATTGTTTCCCTGTACTTTGGGTTTGCTAACAGTGTGCTGTTTTGTAGACTTTAGGAAACACAAATTATAAAAGTTGTTAAACAATCCCTTATAGTTTCATTAACTATATATTTAGAAGTGATTAATTATAGTTTAAATTTTTAATGTTATTTAAAGGTCCCTAAAGTCAAAATTATATTTTGTATTTTATTTAGATTCGGTTAAGCGCGGGTAGCGGTACGTTGTGCTCAAGTTATTTTTTAGCAGCATGACTAAGGTAAGAGGTTATACCTCTTATAGTCTATATATATATATATATATATATATATATATATATATATATATATATATATATATATAAATTTTTTTTAACATCATTCGTTAGACTTCTAATTATTTTATTGACATCGATATTCTTTTGAAACGTACGCCGACTTGGGTTGGTAGTTGATTTGAATTCTGTCGATTTTACTTCTTCGAAAATCATGAATTGATTCACGTTTAACTTCACATAATTATTAAATTTCTTGTTAGTTATTCTTCCTACATGAAATATATAATTGTTGCGATGCGAAGTTTTGTGATGCATAATTTTTGTGATGCATGGCCCTTGTAGTGAAATTTGATTATCGTTTCCTTGAAATTCTACCATGATCATTAAACTGATTTTTATGATTATCGAATGTCACTTAAATTGTGAGCATAATTATTGAATGATCGAACTTATCGAATACCACCTAGCTAGTGGTATATGGTTATCCGGATATACCAAACATGATTGAATTATCGATACTCTTCGGAGTAATTATTTGAATTGCTTATCGATACTCTTCGGAGTAAATATTTAAAAATGGTTTTATGATCATTGGATTCTGTGAGTAATCTATTGTCTCCAATCGGTATGAGACGGTTCGTGACGGTTGATCTCTCGGGTCGTTTTGTCTGTTAAATCTTCAATATTCCAAGTTCACAGTTCAAGTATCGATAAGCGGAAACAATAGATTACTGGGCATTGTTCGCTCACCCTTTTTATTTCAAATTCTCCTTCTTCAGGTAATGAGTAAGAATTATGAGAAGACTTGACTCGGATAAACCAAGATGACAGTTCCGAGAGATTTTGGATCTAGACTTTATTTAATAAAAGGATAACTTATTAAGAATGATTGACTTTTATGTAGCATCGAGTTTGTAGTAAATTTTATTGGGTTACTTGACTTGAATTAAAGATGTTTTAAGGTTCATTTATTTTTGAGTTGGGAACATTTATGATATTAAGATGAGATTGTAAGTGACGTGGTCAAATTGTGGGACCGTGGTGTTGGTACCGAGTTTGGGGCGTTACATAATGGTATCAAAGCTTAGATTTCAGATCCAGATGGTTTAGAAAGTAAAATTCATAGGATTTAATTGTAAGGTAAGAATTGGATGTTATTACACTTGAGGTTATCCAATATCATTAATTAGGCATATGACTTACTTAGAAAGATAATAGTGTTGTCAAAAGAACTGATATACTTTCTTTGAATTTGTAGGAAATGGCGCGTAACAATATTAGTAGGACAAGAGTCGCTCCACCCATGGCATCTGCGAGAACGAGATTGAATACGATGCATACCAGAATAGTCGAGCTCGAGGGGATTAATCATGTATTGGAGCATGAAAACCAGTTGCTTAGGAATGATAATCAGTTGCTAAGGAATGATAATCAGTTGCTAGTAAATGAGAATAGAGCCCTACTAGAATAAGCCAAAGAGATGATGACGACAATGAAACTGGCACAAAATGCCCTGTTTAGACCCTTTGATGAAATAGATGATGCTAGGAGAGCCAACGCGGAAGTCGAATCGAGGCTGAACAACACGTAATTTTTGGTTAAGAATGCTTGGGATGCGGTCAAATGGCCATAGATAACGGACCAACTGTGAAAGAGGATCCAGAAGACTTAGAGGAAAATGGTGAGGAAGATGAGGAGGTAGTGGACATCGAGGTGGATGTCAACCCAATTAGTAACATTCAGGATCGAAATGATGTAGAATCTGACCCAAGTGAGGACGAAGACACCCAGACAAAAGATAATTAAATAGGAAAAAAATTTATGGATAGCTGATCTAGTTGGAAAAAATGTCCACCTAAAGTAGAATTTGGAGGACATTTTTTTTCTTGTTGCTTTTGTTATTTGAACAATGGAACGTATTTAATGCTTCCGAGTTTTGTTTATCAAACAATTAAATGAAATTTGAAATAAATGAATTTTGTTTTTTTTTCTGTGTATGAATGTGTAATTTTGTATAGTGTACTCCTTAGAACCTGACGGTGTATACCAAATTGTCTTATGATGTCATACTGATTGAACTATGCCACTATAAGAGTAGTGACCCTAAACCTTATTGATGTCTCAACGTTTCTATCTCAGTACCAAATGGCACGAGGAGGTCGCGCTGGAGCTCGTGGTTGTGGACATGGACGTGGTAGGGGTACTCAAGCTGCTAGGGTCATAGTGAACTCCATTTCAGAGAGTGTGGGGGAATATAGTGTATCTGCGCCAAACGTAAACGCCAATGAACCAAAGCGTACAACAACCCAATCTAATGCAATAGCTGCTGGCCCAATGCCAGTAGACCCTACTCTCTTTGCACTGCTTCAAACCATAACACAAGCCCTGGTGGGAAATTGGAACCAGGATAATCCAACACTTGGAGCACTAGAAATACCTACACCGCCTGCAACGCCGGCAGCATCTGTAGCGACTGCTACCCCACAACCACAGCCTGCAGCACATCAACTTGGGCCAATAGTAAAGGACCCATTAGACATCTTCCAAAAGAGAAACCCTCAGATTTTCTCAGGCGCACCAGGAACCATTAAACTGGAGTTATGGATTGAAAGCATGAACAAGATTTTTAGAACTATAACTCTCACAAATGAGCAGAAAGTCACTCTTGCAACATTCAAATTAGAGGGATAAGCTAATCAATGGTGGGAATCAGAATTAAGGATTGCTGAAGTAAATGGGTTAGGAGAATATACATGGGAAGCATTTCTTGAGGTCTTTAATAAGAAATATTTCCCGGAGAACGTGCGGGATAATAATTTGATCGAATTCCTCAATCTAAAACAAGGAAAGATGACAGTGGATGAGTATGCCATTAAGTTCACGGAGTTGTCAAAGTACACTCCAGGGCTCGCTGAGAATGACAAGAAAAAGGCCAGAATGCTTGAAAGAGGCCTCAATGGGGGGAATTAGCCATCGGTTGATCGCTTTACAGTTGAAGACGTACGCTGAAGTTGTAGACCGAGCTTGGATATTAGAACGATTATCAAAAGACTACCAGAAAAAGAAGGATGAGAAGAAGAGAAATTTTGAGAGTATTGGAAACAGCTCTCAGGATAAGTCAGGCTATCAAGGAGGTAATAATGAGAATAAGAGGAAGAACATAGAGAACAACAACAATAGGGGGTTTAACCAGACGAATCAGAACATTAATCAGAATAATCAGCAGAATCGATGGAGTAGGCAAAATCAAGGTCCAAACCAGCACCAGTGGCGTAATCAGAATCAAGGTCAAAACCAGAATCATTGGCGTAATTCGGACCGGAATACCAACCAGAAAAATAATCAAGCTTGTGGCAGATGTGGAGGAAAACACAGAACGGAGTCATGTTTTTGGACTAAGGGGGCATGTTTCAATTGCGGAAAGGTAGGACATAAATCCAGAGACTGTTCAGAACCACCGAAAGCTGGCAATAACCAAGGAGCAAATGGGGAAGATAAGGCCAAACCGAGGGAACATGGAAGAATTTTTGCAATGACAGCTAGAGATGCCAGAGCAAAAAATGATGTGGTGATAGGTACCATTCCACTTTACTCTCGTGAAGTTTATGCATTAATTGATCCTAGTGCGACACACTCGATAATATGTACCTTACTTGCACGTCGTATGGAACTGTCTCCCCAAAGCTTAGAAGTTGATTTAGTGATAAATACGCCTACTAAGGAATCCATCCCTGTCACTGAAGTATATAAGTCATGTTCTTTGATGTTGGAAGATAGAGAGATGCCTATTGACTTACTACCTTTAAATATCTAGGACTTCGATCTAATTTTAGGCATGGATTGGTTGTCAACGTTTCATTCTAAGTTTGACTGTTTCGCGAAGGAAGTGGTATTTTGCATACCAAGTGAGACAGAATTTCGTTTTAAGGGATCTAAACCAACGGTTTTATCTGGCCTTATTTCTTCTCTGAAGGCAAGAAGACTTATATGGAAGGGTTGTCAAGGCTTCTTGACCTCTATTATCGATAATCGAAAGGAAAGGGTCACACTACAGTCGCTCGCAGTAGCTAAGGTGTTTAAAGATGTGTTTCCTGAAGACTTACCTGGTATTCCACCTGAGCGAGAAGAAGAGTTTGGAATTGATTTAGCACCTGGGACAACGCCTATTTCTAAAGCACCATATAGAATGGCACCAGCTGAACTTAAGGAGTTAAAAGAATAGTTACATGAGTTATTAGAGAAAGATCTGATTAGGCCAAGCGTTTCACCTTGGGGTGCTCCAGTGCTATTCGTGAAGAAGAAGGATAGAAGTATGAGACTGTGTATTGACTACCGTGAACTCAATCGGGTTACGATAAGGAATAAGTACCCGCTACCTAGAATTGATAACTTGTTTGACCAACTGCACAGAGCGTGCTATTTCTAAAAAAATGATCTTCGCTCGGGATATCATCAGCTAGGAGTCAGGAAGGAAGATATTTCGAAGACTGCCTTTTAGACTCGCTACGGACATTATGAATTTTTGGTGATGCCTTTTGGACTTACGAATGCCCCAGCTGCCTTCATGGATCTCATGAATAGGATTTTCGGGAGATTCTTAGACCATTGTGTGATCGTATTTATAGATGATATTTTGATTTACTCGAAGTCCCGTGAAGAACACGAGCAGCACTTGAGGTCTGTACTCCAAATCTTGAGGGAAGAGAAGATGTACGCCAAATTTAAGAAATGTGAGTTTTGGATGGAGGAAGTAACTTTCTTAGGTCATGTAGTGTCAAAGGGCAGCATTTCAGTAGACCCAGCCAAGATTGAAGCAGTAATGAGTTGGGAAAGACCAACGACCGCAACAGAAGTTAGGAGTTTCTTGGGTTTGGCAGGATATTATCACCAATTTATTGAAGGACTCTCGAAAATAGCAACGCCTTTGACTAAGTTAACTCAGAAGAATGTAAAGTTCGTGTGGACAGATGACTCCGAGTCTAGCTTTCAAGAATTAAAGAAAAGATTGGTTTCGGCACCAATTCTCACTGTACCGCCGGGCACAGATGGATTTGTGATCTACAGTGATGCTTCCTTAAAGGGTTTGAAGTGTGTCCTGATGCAAGGAGGGAAGGTGATCGATCGCCTATGCATCGCATCAGTTGAAGAATTTTGAGAAAAATTACCCAACCTACGATCTAGAACTAGCTGATGTGGTGTTTGCATTGAAGATTTGGAGGCACTACTTGTATGGGGTGACGTGCAAGATCTACATGGATCACAAGAGTCTTAAGTACATTTTTACCCAAAAAGAACTGAACATGAGACAGAGAAGGTGGTTAGAATTATTAAAGGATTATGACTGCACCATTTTGTATCATCCAGGCAAAGCCAACGTGGTGGCCAATGCCTTGAGTCGTAAGAGCAGAGGAAAGTTGGCAAAGATGCTGACTAGGGAGAAGGGTATTCTCGAAGATATCAAGAACTTTGGTTTAGAAGTACGAGTAAGAGGAGGAAAAGGATATTTGGCACGTTTGAGCCTGCAACCGTCGTTACTAGAAAGGATTAAGATAGCCCAGAAAGTTGACCCGACGTTAGTAAAAATTTCTAAAGGAGTAGAGATGGGAGCTCAGATAAATTTTCGACTTGGAGGGGATGGTATCTTACGCTTTGGAAGAAGAATTTGTGTTCCGTCTGACCTGGAGTTAAAAAGAGAGGTGTTAGAAGAGGCTCATAATTCAAGGTTTGCGGTACATCCGGGGAGTACAAAAATGTATCGAGATGTAAAAGAGACGTTTTGGTGGGAGAATATGAAAAGAGAAATTGCAGAATTTGTCTCTAAGTGTTTAGTTTGTCAACAGGTCAAGAGTGAACATCAATGACCTGGGGGAATGTTACAGTCAATGCCGATTTGCGAATGGAAGTGGGAACATATCACTATGGATTTTGAGGTGCATGGGATTACCTAGAACGTAGAATGGGCACAACACGATATGGGTTATTGTAGACCGATCGACGAAGTCAACTTACTTCCTTGCCTTTAAGATTACTGACTCCTTGGAGAAGTTAGCAAGATTGTATGTTGATGAGATTATCAGGCTGCTCGGGATTCCAGTGTCCATAGTGTCAGATCGCGATGCCTGTTTTACTTCAAAGTTTTGGGGTAGCTTACAGAAGGCTTTGGGCACGGATTTGAGTATGAGTACGGCGTTCCACCCATAGACTGACGATCAATCTGAACGAACCATACAAACGTTAGAGGACATGTTGAGATCATGTACCTTAGATTTGCAAAGGAATTGGGATGACCATCTGCCATTAATTGAGTTTACATATAATAATAGTTTTCATGCAAGTATTGATATGGCACTGATCGATGTATTTTATACGTTGATTTTATATATTTCTATGACTTAAATTATGCTATTTCACGAGTCTTTTGAGTACTAATATATGTTTTCGGTGAGTTTTGTAAGTTTCAGGATTATTGTGAAAATACGCGAAACTCCGTGGTTTTAAGTGCAAATTACAAGGAAAAGAAAAATTGAAGAAAAATGAAGATCGCACAAACCGACACCTTGCGGACGCAGGTGCCTCGCACTCGCGACCGCAAGGTAGGCGATAGGCCCCTCGAAGTCGGCAATCAAAGAATCAAAAGCCACCCACTTGGAGACCTGCGGACGCAAGGTATCCAAAGACTGCGACCGCAAGGTAGGCAGAATGCGACCTTTTCGGATTTTCACACAGTCATTCGATCCAATCATAACTCCCGAGTATATATAGAAGTCAGGTGCCGAGCCTAAAGAAAGGAGGACGGCTGGAAGCTCTCTTTACATAGATTTTAGGTAGTTTTAGATTGTATAACATAGTTAGGTTTTGTAATTTCAAGTATTGAAGATCAAATCATGCCTTTCATCATCTCCATGTGTCGCTTCATCGCCTATGATGAACTAAATCATCCCTAATCTAGGAGGTGGGAGGTAACTTGTATCGAATTTATGTTTTGATTCATATATATATGTCTATTCAATGCTTGTTGATTGTGTTGTTTATCAACCCCTATATTATTTTGCTTTGAACAAATGAATGTAATCGCAAATAATAAAGGCTTAGAGGTGCGGATAACTGCATGACCAAGTGCATATGTCGTACACTAGCTCACCAACACAATAAATTGGACCTATCGAAGCACGAGAGTGATAAGTTAGGACCAGGTTCTTACATGATCTAGGTGACAGATAGATCATAAATCTAGGTGACAGCTAGATTGATAGTTCTGTGCTTAGGATATAGAATGGGTGAATTTTATGGGATGGAGGCTGAACCAATTGTTCAACGTACTATATCTATTTTTAGTGAACGAACCCAAGACATTGAATGACATTATTATGAATTGAACATAAAGGAGATATAAGTGAAACCCGAATCCTAGATTTCCACTCACCATAAGATCTTCATATCATTACTCTTGCCTAATTAGTTAAACATCTATAACTAGTAATTTAGAGTAGAATTAAACAATAAAAACCCCCCTTAGGTTAATAATTTGCTATCTATAATCGCACTGTTCGTGATCACTTGTCTCTGTGGGTTCGACCCTTGCTTCCGAGTCTATTCTATAATAGTCTTGTACACTTGCAAGGAAATAGATAAAATAAAACATCGATCAGGCACCATACGAAGCATTATATGGGAGAAAATGTAGATCGCCTACGTGTGGGGATGAAGTGGGTGAAAGACAACTTTTGGGACCCGAACTAGTACAGATTACGTCAGATAAAGTACAGTTGATCAATAAGAAACTTCTTATGGCACAGAGTCGGAATAAATCATATGCAGATAAGCATCGTCGTGAGCTTGAATTTGAAGTGGGAGATCATGTCTTTCTTAAAGTTTCACCAACTAGGGGAGTTATGAGATTCGGCGTTAAAAGGAAACTCGGTCCGAGATTTGTAGGGCCTTTTGAAATTTTAGACCAAGTGGGAGAAGTCGCTTATAGGCTGGCATTACCACCAACATTATTTGGGGTCCACAACGTGTTTCATGTGTCGATGTTGAGAAAGTATGTCCCAGATCCAAGTCATGTTATTGCTTTTGAACCCTTACAACTACAAGAGGATTTGTGTTACGACGAGCAACCAATTCGTATAGTGGATCGAAAGGAACAAGTGCTCAGAAAACGAACTATTCCATATGTGAAAGTGCAGTCGACTAATCATACACAGAGGGAGGCAACTTGGGAACTCGAGGAGGATATGCAAAGAAAGTACTCAAATGTCTTTGACTAATGAGGTACGATAAGTTTAGAGGACTAAACTTCTTTTAAGGGGGTGATAGTGTAATACCCCAAATTTTCTATATTAAAATAAATTTTCTATATTAAAATAAATTTTCTTTTATAATTTTTTTTACCAAATATCAATAATTATTGTGGGCTTAACCTTTCAATTTGGAATTTATTAAAATTTGGGTTAGTCCTAGTACACTTGAATTCCATTTTAGTGGGCTTGACCCACCAATTTGGGTTTCTTTACACATAAAAATAGCTGTTATATAATAATAATAATAATAATAATAATACTAATAATAATAGATAAATAAATAAGTAAAATGAAGTGACCATTCTACCGGGGAGGAGTATCGGTGGAAGGGGAAACGGTAAGGCCAATCGTTGACAATCTGTTGAAATCAAATACAAATGCCTTGATATTGAAACAAGAGAGAGAGAGAGAGAGAGAAGTGATTAATTTACTTCACAAACTAAGCTTAGAGAGAGAGATAGAGAGATAGAGAGAGAGAGAGAGGAACCAGTCAGTTGGAAGCAAGGGATCTTTTTCCCAAAGAGAGGACGAACAAGAGAGACAACAAAAGTGGAAGGCACGCCCGACGGTTGTGACACGAAGCTGAATCGAGGTAAACAAATGTCCCTCCAAATCTGAACATTTTGCTCCGATTTTGTTCCCGTTCATGTTGGAATTTTTGAATCTTTTGGAATTGGGTTGGATAGAGAGAGATGAATTAATCAACAATAACAAAAAGTAATTGGAAAACAAGGGAGGAGATAGTGTGTCTTGGGTTGTGTTTGAAGGTGAATTTGTATGTGATGGAGATGGGTTATTACCTTGATATTCTTCTTAGAAACATCTAATTAATGGCAGTAGTTTGTTTGTTTCTGCTTACCTTTTGGTCCTACCTTGTTTGTCAATTGGATGTTACAGTATAATGAGTAGTATTGATGTTGTTGTTGGGAGTAATGAGAGGAGAAGAAGGAAAATTAAACAAACAAAAAAACGAAAGAAGATGAAACAGAGAGAGTGTGATATCGCAGGAAGCAAGGAAAAGAGAAACAAAGAAGATTAAGGAGGTGGATGCTTAATAGAGCCCCTAAGGGGGTGGCCCAGTGGTAGACATGGGGCTTCACAAACTGTGAGGTCTCAGGTTCGATCCCTTCCCATGCCCCCCTTAGGAGGAAAAAAAAAAAAAAAAGGAAGATGCTTACTAGAAGAAGGAAAGGAAAGTAAGAATAAAATATATACTTATATTAATATAAAAGTGAAAGTCTTAGTATACAAAAAACAAAGAAAAAATTAGATTCGGTGTGGGATATTTTTTGGATTGTTTCCCTGTACTTTAGGTTTGCTAGCAGTGTGCTGCTTTGTAGACTTTGGGAAACATAAATTATAAAAGTTGTTAAACAATCCCTTATAGTTTCATTAACTATATATTTAGAAGTGATTAATTATAGTTTAAATTCTTAATGTTATTTAAAGGTCCCTAAAGTCAAAATTATATTTTGTATTTTATTTAGATTCGGTTAAGCGCGGGTAGCGGTACGTTGTGCTCAAGTTATTTTTTAGTAGCATCACTAAAGTAAGAGATTATACATCTTATAGTCTATATTTTTTTTAACATCCTTCGTTAGACTTCTAATTATTTTATTGACATCGATATTCTTTTGAAACGTACGCCGACTTCGGTCAGTAGTTGATTTGAATTCCGTCGATTTTATTTCTTCGAAAATCATGAATTGATTAACGTTTAACTTCACTTAATTATTAAATTTCAAGTTAGTTATTCTTCCTACATGAAATATATAATTGTTGCGATGCGAAATTTTGTGATGCATAATTTTTTTGATGCATGACCCTTGTAATGAAATTTGATTATCGTTTCTTTGAAATTCTACCATGATCATTAAACTGATTTTTATGATTATCGAATGCCACTTAAATTGTGAGCATAATTATTGAATGATGGAACTTATCGAATACCACCTAACTAGTGGTATATGGTTATCCGGATATACCAAACATGATTGAATTATCGATACTCTTCGGAGTAATTATTTGAATTGCTTATCGATACTCTTCGGAGTAAATATTTAAAAATGGTTTTATGATCATGGGATTCTGTGAGTAATCTATTGTCTCCAATCGGTGTTGGGCGGTTGGTGACGATTGATCACTCGAGTGGTTTTGTCTGTTAAATCTTCATTTGGCTTCCTTTTACTGGGAATGAAATTTTTGATAAATTGCTTCGGCTTATCGATACTTGAACTGTGAACTTGGAATATTGAAATTTATTTCTCTCAGATTTATTTTGGTCAACTCCTCCTTATTAATCGGAGGGTTGTTTATGATCGTACTGGGCATTGTTCGCTCACCCTTTCTCTTTCAAATTCTCCTTCTTCAGGTAATGAGTAGGAATTATGAGAAAACTTGACTCGGATAAACCAAGATGACGGTTCCGAGAGATTTTGGATCTAGACTTTATTTAATAAAATGATAACTTATTAAAAATGATTGACTTTATTTAGCATCGAGTTTGTAGTAAATGTTATTAGGTTACTTGACTTGAATTAAAGATGTTTGAATGTTCATTTATTTTTGAGTTGGGAACATTTATGATATTAAGATGAGATTGTAAGTGACGTGGTCAAATTGTGGGATCGCGGTATCGGTACCGAGTTTGGGGCGTTACACTAACTCTTGTGCCTTCTCCATTTTTAATCCCAGCAGCCTTCATTTTCAAAAACCAAGTCCCCATTTCGGGACATTGCTCCCAAATGGGGCACCAGCCCCATTTTACCCAACAATTCTTTCATTCCTCCATTGCTTGATCACCATTGAAGGTTTGGAGCTTCAAATCAAGAGCCAAGGATGCATCTACAAAAGATTTCAACCCCGGATTCGTGATTCTTCGGTTTAATTCTTCCAACCTATCTTTTGAGATAATTGTTATAATTTCTTGGGTTGATTAATTAATTTTGTAAATGAAGAATTGGTTTATGTTTAATTTATTTATGGAGTGCAATTATTTTTCTATGTTAAACGTAGTGATTTAATTTAATCTATCTCTTTATTTAGTACACATTCATGTTAGGTTATTATTCTGTGTACTTAATGTCTTTAATTAATTGACCATTAATTAAATAATTTTAGAAATATTTAGGATATGCGAGAGCTACATTTATATTTCGGACCAATCAATTTGATAGTTGGTGTTTTGTGACACACATCGATAGCCATTGTGAGACTAGGTTTGACACGCGATCGAACTACCTTAGCCATTCGTGAGGTCGGGGAGGTTAGGGTTGATTATGAGATGCGAGAGCCCGTAGTTAACCAACTTTAGTTATCTCGGCTACCAACATGACTTGTAGAAAAATATAGAGAACTTATTTTTGCGAAGTATTACCCATGCGATTGGTTATTATTGTGTGTTCTGCATCCTTTTAATGGCGTAGCGAACCATTAGATGATCATTAGAATTATAGGATAAGATGCGAGAGCCCGTCCTATTAATTCCAAAAATAACAATAATTGTTTGCGTTATGTGAGACCGAGAGCAGATCGTGCGTAGATAGTCATTGGGTGCTTGCTTTGACATGCATCTATTTTCTCCTATGTTATAAGAAGCGAGAGCCCGTAGCTAGAAGTTGTAGCTAGATTTGCTATACGTTGCGAGAGCCCGTAGTGAATACTATAGTGCACCCGACTATCAAGACTTGAGTTAAAGAAAAGTAAAAAGATGATTAAATTAAACACCGACTAGACTAGAAATATTGCACTCCTATATTTTTATCTTTATTTGTTGTTGTCAAACCACTTCCCCAGTAGTGTAGATTTAATTACTTTCTAGGTTGTTTATATTTTTAGATTTTAATTCATTTTCTTTTTACTCAAATATAATTAGTTAGCATAATTTTGGTACTTAGTTGGAGTGAGAATTACGTTACATTCCATGTGTCGATAACTCGTACTTAGGTACACTTTATTACTTGATACGATCAGGTATTCTTGCTCGAGTTGCGTTTTGCGCACATCACATTTTCATCTACTTACGGGTCAAAAATAAATATCACTTTTTGTATTGATCGTTGCAAAAAATTAATTATCGATGCATAATGTTTTAAGAGTATTTTCGTCGTTTTTCCCTAAAAAGTGCACTGTAGCGGTTTAAAAAAATAATGATGGACTTTTGCAATTATACTTTCACCGCATGGTAATGGGCCGGTTATCACCCCTGTTATAATAACGATAGACCCAGCCCTAAGCAGGCACAACATTGGTCTTCGCATAGGGCCCACAAATTCAAGGGGCCTAATTTTATAAAATGTGTAAACCAGTTCTACATTGATATATTATATGTCATATAATTAAATTTTAGGAATAATAGTGGGCCGATCTCCTTTACCAAGTTTTCAATCGCTCCAGTCCCGTGTATTTCTTTTTAACTGCAAAAAATCATGGGGGAATTTCAAGTGGGTACAATTTTGAAAACATGTTTTCATCTAGAACCATCAATTTTTTGGACATTTCATGTAACTACAAATTGCTTGCCAAATGACCAAAATGCCATTAATGAAAACTCTGACGCCAAAAAATCAACCTGATGCCAGGCATCGGAAATCAACCTGATGCCAAAATCAACCTGATGTCAGGCATCAGAAATCAACCTGATGCCAAAATCAACCTGATGCCAGGCATCAGAAATCAACCTGATGCCAAAAATTGACCTGATGCCAGGCATCAGAAATCAACCTGATGCCAAAAATCAACCTGATGTCAGGCATCAGAAATCAACCTGATGCCAAAAATCAACCTGATGTCTGGCATCAGAACCTTCAAAATTTAAAATCAAAATGATAAGTAGATAACAAACACAATTGAATGGAATCAAGGAAAAAAGTACATCAATTTCCATATCATAGTTATACACACAATTAGATACTTAAATCAATCACTTAAACAATCCAAATCTAATAATACATTGGGGGAATTTCAATTGTTTTTGGACACAGGAGCATTAAACTCACGAACAGAGGGAGGGAGGGTAAGATTACGAGGAGGGAGGACCGGAGAGAAGCATGATTGAGTCGGATGTCGCAATGGACGGTCGGTGGCGGCCTAGCCTTTAAGCCCATGGTCGTCGAGAAGAACCTCTCTACCATTTTTAGCGGCTGCCGCAGGGAAACACGACAAACAAGTCTTCGTTATCTTCGTCATCTTCGTCTTCGCTCGTACTTTACAAGACCAGGTTCGTACCTTTCTCTCTCTCTCTCTCTCGAGATCTGATAACAATGGCGGCACAGATCTTATATTGCTCTTGGCAGCTACCAGATCTGATAACAATGGCGGCACAGATCTGCGATTTCTAATAGGTCCGTTGTTTGGCCGGTCGAACAGCGACGGCGACGGCGATTACCGGATACCTAGTATGTTAGACTGATCGGGAGATTGAGAGAGCTTAATGGCTGGAGAAGGGGACGTTTCTTCCATCCCTGTTGTTCGCGGCGGCAAAAATCGATTGGAGAAGGAGCATGCTGACGGCGACTGGAGAAGGAGGACGGTAGGGATTAATGGAGGGGCTTCAGTTCGCCGGAATCCCTGTTGTTCGCCGAGACGACTGGAGAAGGCTAAATGAGGACGGGGCATTGCCGCATTACCCGAAATCTTTATCTTGGTTTATGTGTTATATTAATGAAATCTTCATCTTGTTTTATGTGTTATATTAATTTAGGGGCAGCGATGTAATTTTAACCAAAAAATGTATCTAAAAGATATGTCAAAAAAATAGTTGGATTGATTTGAAAACATGTTCTAAAAAATGTACCGGCTTGTAATTATTCCAAAAATCATTTTTGGGGACAAAATGACTACGATACTCTTAATGAGCCTGAGGCGCACTACATGAATACATCACGATATATAAATTTTTGCATCGCAATGTATCAATTTAAATGAAATCTATTTTCATTGCCTAATCTAATTTTGCATCACAATGCATCATATTTAATTACCTAATTCAATTTTATGAACCAAGTCCAATTTTGCATCTCGATGCAAAAATCAATTTTAATTAATAATCCAATTTTATTTACCAAGTCTAATTTTGCATCGGGATGAAAATAGACTTCATATATATTTTTTCCACTACACAGTCAACAAATGATTCAAATTATATGCTTCTTTCATGCATCACAAATCTAAATTGATGCATCACAATTCACAAATAATACATTGTGATTCAAAATTGATGCATTCAGATTAAAAAAAAAGGTGTCAAACAACAAAAAAATAATTATTCAAGCATTTTATTGAACTGCTTACATGCAAAACAACACAAAACGTACACATAAGTAAATCTTTTTTCAATCACACAAATACAATGATGAAGAAGAAGAAGAACAACAACAACAACATGATATGAATAATTAAAAGAGTGAAAAGTTAGGGTGATGAAGAAATTGTTAGTAGTAACCTCTGTTCTTCTTCACCACACAACTCTCCACTCTCTTTCCTCTTCATATTTTTTTGTGTGTTTTCGGGTGAGCGAATTCAACAATGATGGAGAAGAAGAAGAAATTTACAACGTTTTTTTACTTTGGGTGTTATAGGAACATTTATTTCAAAAATGACCTTTTGCGATTGAAAAAAAGAACGGTGGACTGGAGGGGTTACAAACTTAGCAATTTTCTTGTGGCCCAATTGATACGGTTTAGCGATAAGGTATCAATGATCTAGGGTCCAACACCCAGTCATGCTCTTACCAATTTGTTAGTTTAGGTCCACAGCTATGCAACCTTCATTTCATTTTGGGTCCGTTAAATTTACTTATTTTGAGAACCCCGTTTTGAACCTGTCGTTGCATAAAAAACGACGATATGTTTCTAACTTAGGCACGTCGAATACGCATGGTCCTTCAAATGGAACTCTGAAAATAAATATCAACAAGAGTCGTCACTTCCGTTTATGAAGGAACAAAAGAAAACCTATATTCTAAGGTTCGGGGGCTAAGTTATGAAAGCAACTGAGAGATTGAATCTTCCTTTAATTGTGGCTTAATCTTTTCCCTTAATTTGTAGATCCCTCGAATTTTCATGCCGCGGTCCTCCTTTATATAGGTTTCTCTGTATTTGTTTCAATTGATCGCGAAATTTAATGATTAAACACGACACAATGTAATTAATCATTTATCAATAGATTACATTTGGATTAATATAAAATTTGGTCCCTAAACTTGTCTTTTTTTATTTATTTAAATGACAACTGATGTTAAAGGTTTCCTATTGTGGTTCTTGAGCTCAACTTTGAGCTTCATGTGAGCCCCTCATGGCGTTATCTTTAGAAAGAACGTATTTTTTATGAAATGACAATTTTGCCCTTACTTGATGCTTAGTAGGATGTCTATCAAGAATTATTTTGGTGGGAAGGTAGGTGGAATGAGACGCCTAACTATAACTAATATATATATATATATACACATATATATATATATATATACATATATATATATATATATATACATATATATATATATACATATATTGCATATCTCCCACCCTCTATACCTTTATTCTTTCTTTTCTCATACAACATCGATTTTAGTGAACAATTAACCCTTCATGGACCCCCCAATTTCAACCTCAACTGAAATCAAACATCAAGTTCTCGTTATTCCGTCACTCTCACCAATCCACACCCACTCCACCTCGTCATCCCTAAGCTTCCCACTATCTTTTGACACTCCCTCTTCCAGTGCCCAACGTCGTATCATCATAACCGTCAACCTCTCCGATGAGAGCACACACACTGTCAAATGAGCCTCTATAACTACCTCAGTCCTGGAGACCATGTCATCCTCCTTCACGTCCGTCCCACCTTCGTCTTCTACGGTGCTAATTGGGGTGTCGTGGACCCTACCATCATCACCCAAGTACCCGACACGGTATCAATCGAAGAGAACGATGGTGGTTTTAGATACATTGAAGAGAACGATGGTGATGGCAATGGACTTTCTCTTTCATACTCCACAGTTTGTTTCTCTCTCTAGAAATGTTGATGGAGGTTGAATAAAGAGAAAAACGAGGAGAGTGAATACGGGGAAATGTGAATGAGCTCTAGGCGAGATTTTGAAAGTGAAGAACCTATGGATTGATTGAAAAAAAGTGTGTGTGTATGGTGTAGGTCAGGGGAACCGTGGGTGGGGTTGGTGTTTCCTTTATTGGCAGCCCCCTTCCTCGTGGTATGACTGCTACTACCTTGATTCTGATTCCAAAGGTTACAAATCCAGATGGTTTTGGCGACTTGAGGCCCATAAGCTTGTGCAACTTTTCGTGTAAAATAATATCGCGAATTATAGCCACTCGTATTTCTTTGTTACTGCCTCGTATTATTTCATTGGAGCAGTCCGGTTTTGTACCGGGTCGTAATATTCAGGAAAACGTTCTCTTGGCGCATGAATTGGTTAGAAGGATAGATAAAAAAGTGAGGGGAGGCAACGTGGTATTTAAATTTGATATGTCAAAAGCTTATGACCGTCTAGAATGGGAATTCCTCTTCCGAGCCTTGTCTGCGCATGTATTTAATCAGGAGTGATGTGCGCTTATTTCGAATCTCATCAATAATGTGTGGTATTCTCTGCGTATAAATGGGGAAACTTGTGGTTTTTTCAAATCTTCTCGCGGAGTTCGGCAGGGCGACCCTCTTTCTCCTCTATTGTTCATTTTGGCCCAGGAAGTTCTCAGCCACAATATTAACAAAGCTGTAGATGAAGGGAAAATTAAACAATTTAATCATGGTCGGGGGGATGTTCGGATTTCCCATCTTTTGTACGCTGATGACATGCTTCTTTTCTGCAATGCCGGGAAGTCGTCTATTTCAGGTCTAAAACATCTTATGAATTCTTATCAACAAAGTTCCGGTCAGCTTATTAATACTCAGAAAAGCGGTTTTTATGGCTCGGCACGCTTAATCGGCGCGATCATATTGCTCGTTGGTCAGGCTGCCGTCAATGTTTCTGGCTTATGAAATATCTGGGTCTCCCCTTGTTTAAAGGCCGTATGCGCAGAATTTATTTTGAAGATTTGGAGCTTCGGGTGACTAGTCGTATTGGTGGATGGAAGTCTAAAATTTTATCGTTGGGGGCTAAAGTTACTCTTATTAAATCCGTCCTTGGGAGCATTCCGGTTTACTCTATGGTAGCCCTCCCTATCCCGTCATCTATCCTTCTGCGCATTGAAAGGAAGCTGGCTGATTTCCTGTGGGGAGTTCATGGAGAACACATGATTCATTGGATAGCATGGAATAAGATATGTCGACCTTTGGCAGAAGGGGGTCTGGGCATACGTCCTCTCAGGGAGGTTATGGAGTCCTTACATGCCAAACTCGCTTGGGTTGTTATGCAAAAACAAAGTCTTTGGGCTCGGTTCTATTGGGCAAAATACGACGATGTCCACGGCCTTAATGACAACCGAAACGGTTCTCTTCCTTGGAGGGCGATCAGAGATTAGATGTGGAAAGTTCAACAGGTTAGCCGCTGGATCATAGGCCAAGGTAACGTATCTTTTTGGGACTCTAATTGGTGAGGAGCTCGTCTAGGGGGACCTTTACCCATGGACAAATCTCTTATAGTATGTGAAGCCCTGAATAAGTTTGAGGATTTGGAGCATTTAGTTGACCCCGTACATCATGAGGAAATTAAACGTGTTACTTGTATCTCAAATATACCCGACAAATTGATCTGCGCTTTAACCACCTCGGGTGACTTTGCCATGGCAGCATTTTGGAACCACTTTCGACTCAAATATCCTTCTCCTAGCTGGGCCAAAAAGATCTGGCAGACATGGATCCCCCTTAAAATCAGTTGCTTTATTTGGAAGATGTTCAACAATGCGGTTCCGGTCGATCTTAACCTTCACTCTCGCCATATTCCGATAGTCTCGAAATGCGTTTGCTGTCACCTTGTGCCCTGCCAGGAATCTATACAACATCTCTTTGTTCGTTCTGAGGTTGCTCTATCGCTTTGGACCCGTTTTGCATCGATTTTCCGTATGGGCAGTATTAATATTAGTATGTTTAACAGCTTACAGGATCTTTTCACGTTTTGGGCTAAGGGTTCGCTTCGTCGGCAAATAACAGCTTGTCAATTGGGGGTTTTTATGCTCACATGTTGGGAAATTTGGAAAGCAAGATGTTGTGCTTTGTTTGAGAATAATCAGATGCAGGTGGATACAATTTTTCAGAAGATTCTGTGTGGCATCCAGGAATTGGATGCTTCATATAATCCGAAAGTTCATAGTGGTCTTCGAGCTTCCATGTGTTTGGCTTCGGTTTATATCCAAGTGAAAAGTCCTAGCATTCAGAAAGGCAAATGGCTGAAATGGTTTCCTCCTAGCCCAGGTACTTTTAAGCTTAATACGGATGGTTCATCTAGAGATGGGATGTGCACGGGAGGTGGGATTATTCGTGATGATCAAGGCTCTTTGATTAGTGCTTTCTCCAATCACTACGGCTTTGGCACCAACATGAAAGCAGAAGTTAGGGCTCTTTGTGACGGCCTTTGGTTGTGTCGCTCGTTGGGCTTGGTAAATGTAGAAGTAGAGACAGACTCTCTTGTGGCGGTTAATGTTGTTATGCATAATCATCAAGTTCCTTGGCAACACGTGTACGAATTCCGTAAGTGCATTAATTTATCTAGAAATTTCAGCATTTCCCATGTTTTTAGAGAACAAAATCGGGTGGCGGATCGTCTGGCTAGTATGGCGCATCAACATAGAGGTGGAAAAAATTTTACGTCGGTTTTAGAGGTTCCTGGAGAAATCAAACAGTTGCTGGCTCTGGATTCTTACGATTTCTTCTCCTATAGACCTAAATGTAATAGCTCATAATTTCAATCTTTTTCGTCCTCTTTTTTATGTATCTCCTTTTTCGAGGTAAGGCTCCTTTGCCCTCCCAGTTATAAGGGCTAGGCTGGTTGTCCCCCTCAAGTTTGTTCCCTTCTTTTATTTTAATAAATATCCGCAGGTGCCGTCCTGCTTCCTTAAAAAAAAAAAAAAAAAAAAAAAAAGAAGGTGTTTCCTTCATTTGGGTTTGTTTTCAATTTTGTTGGCTTAGAAAAAAAAATCTATTGTGGATTTGCGTTGTGTCATTGTAGAGAGGCAACAACAATGGTGGTGGTGATGTTTGTGAAAATGGGAAGAGAGAAGGAAGAAGATGGGTGTCATAGGTGAGGACACGTGGAAAGAAAAATAGAAGAAAAAGTGTTCTTGTGTGGGGGTGGGGTGGTGGGTATGTGAGATTCTTGTTTTTTAATTTGAGCTGGGCATCCTACTTCTCATCACTAAGGGCAAACTTGTCAATTCAATGAAAATTTAACGAAAATGGTAACGATAACGGAGCTAGGGACTAAATGAGAGTGAAAATTTTGCGTTCAAGGACCACCATAGGAAAATTGCTACATGTAGCACCATTAAAGAAAAAAAATGTTAACTTTAGTGACCAAATTATATATTAGTCCATTATATTTTATAAGGTATGATATTAGGAGTTAGAGTTTGTCATATTATTACAAGCTTTAGGGCTTGTTAGCTAGTCGGACAGAGATAAATATTATTATTAATCTTAGTACTATTAGTGCCCGTTATTAATAATCACTTGTGTATCGGGGTTAGTTTTGAGATTAAAAATGTTGGTCCCAACTTTTTTAGTGAAGACGCTAATAATACTACCCTCGTCCTTGTATTAATAGTGAGGGGATCGATAATGACTTTATCCGAGTAACTCGTGCTATTAGTCTATAGTACCCATTGCGTACCAAACACCAACCAATTCGACTTATTAATTATATCCGGCCTTAATCCTGACTACCAAACTACACCTTTGTGTTAATCATCCAATGACTCTAACACTAAAACTCGTAATGATACTACAAACTCTAGTTCGTAATATAATTTTTCATATTTTTTAGTATGTATAAAACATTTTGTAACCATTCATAAAACACTTCCGTACCACTCTCTCTCAAAATTCATACCAACCTTAACTCCCGCGTCACGTCCGACCGAAGGTGTGTCTCAATTCTTTTTTATTTCTTAAAGATGTTATCTAACAAATTTTATTGATTTCTTTTATTTTTTGTGTTCTATACTTTGGAGATGACCTTAGGGTTGGACTTGAGAAAAAGAAATTGGTCATCTAAAAAGAAGTTAGTGTATGAATGAGAGTATCTCTTTGTGATGAATAGCTTGATCTATGGACAACAAGGAGTTGAGAACCAAAATGAAAATGGAGGGAGAACCGGGGTTTCCTTGTTTGAGGCCCTTGGAGAGATTGAAAAAAAAGCCCTATTCCACTATTAAGAATTCCTTCGTCCTTGTTTGGACCTATTAGCAATTGAGCTTGGGCCCGATTATTTACTTTCGCTCATATGGACTGTATTTATATTATTAAAGGTTAATTAGTTTCATAATCCAAAGGGGTTTGGGATTGACTTAACTTAACCTACAAGAAATAGAGTTTCTTGTACAATAATATAAATATGACAACTAAAGGGATATATCCCTAACAAGGTTTACACGCCAATAAGAGAAGACGTCTCTTCACTTTGGCCAACCCTTTACTCTCTGTCTCCTATATTCTATCTCACCAATACTCTCTCTACCCTAACTATCAAGAGGCTTGGATTTACGATGTGAACCAGAGATTGATATTCGTACTACGTGATATCAATCCGACAAGAGAAACTTGCAGGATTGTTGTGTGACATACGAAGATCGTAGCTCAAGCAGAAAGTGTTCCGCTTCGCTCAAAGTTCAAGTTCGCACGAGGTAAATCATGATTAGTCTTGGATAACGAACTTGTGGTATATAAAATTCATTGGTATCAGAACCTATATGCTTAATTGCTCGTTTCGTTATATCGTGAATTGCATGCTTTTATTTTTGGGTTTGTTTAAAAGTTTTATCCAATAACAAACCAAATGGGTTTTTATTATTTCATGTGTACAATGATTTTATTATTGAAAACAATTTATATGTCCGAGTTCCCTATGACGAGGCGAACAACATACTAAATTTTTGTTGAAATCCGTTGGGTATTTTTCAAGATATCGCAAATCCTAGTTTTGTTGAAATTTGTTTTTTTCCGACACTTTTCATGCTATTTTGACATGTTTATTTTCTATAAAATTGTGGTTTTATAGTCTGTACTTGTAGTACTCCGCGAGGGCTTTCCAACGACATATTGTATGCTTAATTTGGACTTAAAATGAACGTTCTACGGCCTCGAGAAGTTGGCTCGCGGATCACGTTCGCGAATCAATTTTCTGGGTTTGAAAAATAGGTGTCCCACGATCCCCACTCTTGGCCTCGATGTACGTGCCTCTTGTGGAACTCCTTTCATGCAAACAACATATGATTGTAAAGTACTCGACGATATGAATCCAATGCCACCGTCCGCAACCTCATCGGAGTCCGGGAAGGCGACGAGTGGAGTACACTCTCTAGCTGGGCGAGTGAGACGGAAGATCAGTCAACCAATCAATTGTTGACTGGTCAACTGGTCAACAGTCAATGCTGATATGGCTGCAATGCCATCTTCCGCGTCAGCACAATGAGGCCCATTTTTTCTTGAAGCCAGATGATGATGTCATCGATGACATCATCTGCCATGTCATCAATCCAGTCACACCTTGTCACTTGCCACGTCATCCCTAGGGATGACTAATCATCCAGTCAGCTCTTGTGTGTCACAAAAGTGACGCCCACTCGTAGTGGCGAGTGGAGCGCGTGAGGGGTTCTATGGCCGCCGTTTTTTGTCACCTCTAGAGAGTCTAGACTAATTTGGGCCTTCTGAGTCCAATGGTGACCTCTGTTTTGATCAATTCAGCTTGGATGTATGTGTTTTTTATTTTTCAATACATAAAATCTTATTTTTTGATTTATTAAAAATTCAAAAATAATTTTGAGGGGTTGTTTTGTCATTAAGTGACTGTATGAGACTGTTTGGGACTGTTCTGAAACTTTTTTAATTTTTTTGTGAATTTTAAACTATTTTTAAGTCATTTTTCGCATATTTAATTATCGTTTTGGGCTCTAAAATTGCGATTGAGACTATATGAGACCCAATAATTTTATTTTCAATAGTGAAAATATTTTTTGTACATGTTATGTGCTTGATGGATTTGTTCTATCTTATTTCTTTTGTTTAAATTATCAATTTATAAATATTTTTACGTTGTGCATGCCTTTGGTTGTGATTACGAGCCTCGCGGATTTACCCTCCTTATATGTATGATGTGATTATATTTAGTAATTGATTTTTTGGAATAAAAGCGAATCGAAATATATATGTTTATCTCATTTTTTTCTTGCAACAAATTGTAGTGAAATGACTTCTAAGAATGTAACAGTTGACCTTAACAAGGGAAAGAAATTATGTTGTTCAAACTATAGTGTTTGGCAAAGTAAAATCACGAGTTTGCCACACGAGCAAGAGGTTCTTGAGAACATAGATAACGTGATAACTAAACCAAGGATAGGTAATTCTACCCTAGCCCAAAATCGCAAAGACGAGCTTGTGGCTAAGTGCTATGATGCAAGTTGCACAATGAGTGTTGTAACTTGTGACCTTGCTCTTGTTTTCCTTGAGGGTCCACGCAAGCCATACGGGAAGAGTAAGAAACAAGTTAAAGGAATGCAAGCTAAGTATCTACCAAAACTAAGAAAGATCACTAAATGCCTTAGGGGCAAAAAGAATATGACCAAGCATAGGTGCTACAAATGTGATGATACCTTGGGTCATTTAGCTCGGACTAGTGATCCTGAGCCCAAGAAGGTATCTCTAAATCCTAACTTTCCGCAAATTTATGTTTGCTCTCATGTACATGTTTTATTAGCCGACTTTCTCCCTGTGTGGATTGTAGACTCATTCTCAACCAAACATGTGACAAGGGATCGAGGAGGATTTGTAGATTATCGAAAAGTTCCTACGGGTACAAGAAGAATTTTCATGGGAAACAGTTCATCTGTAGAAGTCAAAGGAGTTGGCTCATACCAACTTCAATTGTGGAATGGACGCACATTGACTCTTCATAAAGTTTTTTATGCATCTGGAATTCGACATAATCTAGTATTAGTAGTACAATTGTTAGGACATGGATATTCTTTTAATTTTAGTGATGATCACTTGGATATTTGTTTTGGTGATGAGATTTTGGGACATGATTTTTTGTCAGATAATTTCTTTAAATTAGATTTGTTGGATTCTCATAATTCTTCTGTTAATTCTTCTTCTTGTATGATATATGATGATTCTAATTCTAAGTTATGACATGCTAGACTTGGACATATTGGAAAAGATAGGATGACTAGATTGGTTAGAGAAGGCCTATTGGGGTCTCTCACCAAAGCCAACATACCCTTGTGTGAACCTTGTTTGGCAAGAAAAGCTTTCCGAAAGCCTTTTAGTAAGACAAAAAGAGTCACACATCTATTAGAGTTAGTCCATTCAGATATTTACGGACCAATGAATGTTAAGGCACGTCATAGAGCTTTCTACTTTCTCACTTTTATCGATGACTACACATGCTATGGTTATGTTTACCTTATTTCTCAACACGATGAAGCTCTTAAGTGTTTTGAGCGTTTTCTCGCAGAGGTTGAGAATCAAAAGGATAAAAGCTTAAAAACTTTTAGAACTGACCGTGGTAGTGAATATTTATCTGATCAATTTAAAGAATTATGTGAGAAAAAGGGAAAACGCCGACAGTTGACAATTCCAAAACTCCGCAACAAAATGGTGTTACAGAACGAAGGAATCAAACATTGTTAGAAATGGTTAGGTCGATGATGGCACAGGCCAACCTCCCAATTTTGTTTTGGGGGGATGCGCTAATGACTGTCGCCTACATACTTAACCGAGTGCCTTCTAAGTCAGTTCCCACAACCCCTTATGAACTTTGGAAAGGTGAGAAGCCTAAATTGGGGCATCTTCATCCTTGGGGTTATGCAGGTTATATCCATAGTACCTCCAATAAGTTTGAAAAACTAGGCCCTAGAGGAAACAAGTGTGTTTTCATAAGGTATTCAGATATTTCAAAGGGTTATGTTATGTACGGTGGAAAACCTAACGTAGGAATGACTGAAACAGAGACACGCAATGTTGATTTCATTGAGAATGATTTCCCACAGATAGGTGAAGTTAGGAAAGACTTTGAACTTTGAAATGGAAGAAGAACATATGACATCTTTTGGCGAATAAGTAAATGTGGAAATATACCTCGTCGTCGATTCGCGATCGAAGAAGAATTTTTCCTAACTACTTCTTAAAATTCTAGTAAGCCTACATCGTTCAAAGAAGCTCTTTCTTTACCTACAAATAATGAATGGATGACTGCAATGGAAGATGAAATTTCCTCTATGAAAAAAAATCAGGTTTGGGAGTTAGTTGATCTTCCGCAAAGTCGCAAGACTAGTGGAAACAAATGGGTTTTCAAAGTTAAGCGAAAGGTAGATGGATTAATTGACAAATATAAGGCACGTCTTGTGGCGAAATGCTTTACCCAAAGAGAGGGTTTAGACTATGAGGAGACATTCTCCCCTGTGGTGAGATTTTCCTATATACGCCTAATCCTAGCGATAGTAGCACACATGGATCTAGAACTTTATCAGATGGATGTTAAAACTATTTTTCTCAATGGAGAACTAGATGAAGAGATCTATATGACTCAACAAGAGGGTTTTGAAGTCAAGGAACAAGAGTGCAAAGTATGTCAACTCAAACGTTCCATCTATGGTCTTAAACAATCATCTAGACAGTGGTATATTTGCTTTCATCAAGCGATAACCTCAATTGGCTTTGTGATGATTGAGGAAGACCACTGTGTGTATGTTAAACGATTCAAGAAAAATATCTCGATTCTATCATTATATGTTGATGACATCCTACTAGCTGGGAATGATATGGAGATGATAAATACCACTAAAGAGTGGCTGTCTGCGCTTTTGGATATGATAGACTTGGGCGAAGCAAGCTATGTGCTTGGAGTAAAAGTCATTAGGGATCGTTCCATAAGATTTCTCGGTTTGTCTCAAGAAACTTACATAAAGAAAGTCATCGAACGATTTAGCATGACTAACTCAAAACCCATTATCACTCCTATGGAAAAAGGATGTGTCCTTAGTACAAGCCAATGCTTTAAGAATGAACAAGAGAAGAAGAGAATGTCTACGACTCCATATACGAATGTGGTAGGAAGTCTGATGTACGTTATGGTGTGTACTCAGCTTGACCTATGCTTTGCAGTTGGGATGTTGAGTCGATTCCAAAGTAATCCTGGACCTCAACACTAGATGGCAGTGAAAAGGGTTCTGCGTTACTTGGTGGGAACATCAAATTTAACCCTATGTTATCAAGGTGGGGATTTGAGCTTGAAAAGCTTCACTGATGTGAATTGGGTTGGAGATATAGATGTTTATAAATCAACTTCAGGCTACGTGTTGGAATATGCTCCTTGATGAATAACTTATCACTTTGCATATTCTAAATAATTTGATTTGCTTATTCCCATTACCCTGTGTCATAACAAGTGGTTAAAAGGTCTACGTACCGGTTAGTGTGACAGCTTGTTTGACAACATATAGGTCTTAGGTTAGGTTTTCCTAATCTAGTCTTACCTTCTTAATGATGATAAACAGACTAGCAATTCATATGCACCAGCACCAGCAGACTTGTTGTAGTGTCAAAGGTCTTCAAAAGACTCGTCACCAGCAGACTTTTCATGAGTGCAAAAGAATACCTTGAAGACTCGTCACCAACAGACTTGCTACGGTTTGATTGTTCATACCAGCAGTCCTCTCTTACGAAAGACTCACTTCCCTGGACTGAACATATCACCAGCAGACTTGGCTCTGCACGTGCTACAAAGAGACAAGAATGAAGTAGATCAAGAAGAGACAAAATGCCCAAGCTTCCAAAGTCACTCAAATCCTTATGAAGCTTGACATTCCTGACGTTGCAAGATCTTCTCTCTCACTCATGTGGTTTGGAAAAGTCAAAAGAATCTACTAAATTGGACAGACCACCTGACAGTGCATCAATAAATCGGACCTATCCTTTAGAGACTTATCATACAGCCTGACAGGGTAACAGATCGGAGATCAAAAGAACAAGGCTTTTACCCAACAGCTAAAGATCTATCGAACCACATCTTTATCCATCAGTTCTCAAGAAAAATCATTCAACGGATACATAAATCTATTAACATATCTCAACGATCAAAAAATCCCCAGTCTATAAAAGAAATCCCCCTTCTTCTTCAAATAAAAGTCTATACATCGGATCAACGAAGTGATTTGAAGACATCTGTAACAAGAACCAATTCGACAAAGCTATGAGATCTACAAAAGATCGTCTTCACCAACGCATCTCAGATCTCCACAGAAGATTGCAGTGAGAAAACTCAAACCTTAGTAAAACACACTCAGTGGATTGCTAAGAAGAAAAGAATTAGAGAAGAAGAGATTTCAGATGTTGCTCAAGGAAAATGAAGAGTTGTTTGTACACGTTGCATTCATATCTTCAGATTTGTACTCCATTATAAATGTTGTTGATTGTTCAATAATTGATCATCATAGAAGGTCGAGTGCTCTGCACTTATTCGTTTAGATAATTTTTATCTGAATAATCTTGGAAATTGTCTTCTCATATATGTTTCTCGTTCTCGTCTCATATTGCCTTATTTACTTAAGAATTTGTCTATGAATGATTAAGTAAAGATTAAGACTTGGAATGACGAGGATAGAAAATTTACATAGAGAGTCTAGGTTGATGTACTCTGTAATTTATCTTTGAATAAATTCAAAAGTTCTTTCAAATGATTTATCTTTCATTATTCAGTCTTTACCTCTCTATGAGCTTTCATAAATTGATTTATCCTTTGAAAATCTATTCTCTAATGATTTCGAAATCTATATTTGGAAGAAGGATTAAGTGTGATGTTGTTCTGAACATATATTCGTGTACAGCCACTTAAGACTTCTCTAAATCTAAGCCTTACTATTTCCACTGCCTAAACTCTTTCAAATAGGCTTTTGATTTATTGGCAGTTCACCAGCAGAGTTCATTACTCGGCTAAGAGCAAGTCTGCTGTTCTGTAGTACCAGCAGACATGCTCACAGTGTTAACCGCATATGCCGTTAAAGCCTACACTTTAAAAGTAAAATAAGAAAAGTTTTTAATTGGCATCATAGGCTATTGACACCCCCTCTAGCCTATTTGAGCATCATTGTGGACCAACACTATGCTTTCCTCCTTAGTGGTGGAGTTATCTCTTGGAGTAGCAAGCAGCAGACTAGCACCGCCCTATCTACGATGGAGTCAAAGTACATTGCTTGCTCAGCTGCAGTTCAAGAAGTTATTTCGTTGAGGAGTTTTCTTCAACATCTTGATATTACGACGCATGTGGATCGTCATGTAGTCATTGCTTGTGATAGCATGGCCGCTTTAGGTTACACTAGCCTATTTGAGCATCATAGGCTATTTACCCCCCCCCCCTCTAGCCTATTTGAGCATTATTGTGGACCAACAATTGGTATCAGACCCAAGCTCTCTAAGCTGTGTACCAAGTCTAACCACCTGAGAGTTTGATCCTCGATTGCTTACTCCAAATTCATGTCAAAAGAAAATGTTTTTTTTCTCTCTTTCTTATGTCAAAAACTCTTTTGACAAGGTTTTCATTTGAAATATTTTTGAAAACATAATCACTTTAAAAAAATTTCATGTTTTCAAAAATTTCTTGAGTTAGACAATTCCTATGATGATTCCTTACTTGAATTTGAGAAATTTATTCATGTGACAGAAGTACACTTCAATTGACACTATGAATAAAATTTTCTCAGATGTACAAAACTTCGATGGATGCTTCGCTTCAAATGACATTTGATTCAAATTTTCTTGACATAAGGCTAACGATTGTTATCAATCCAACACCCTCTCGAGAGAAATTTCTTAGTTCAAAATTCTGCAACCTTAAAGTGAAAGAATTTTAATGATTCCTATTTTTTCTTATGAAATAGGTTATTAGTCAAAAACTCCATATCATGAAACATTGATTGATCCCTCTGTTATATGATATTTAGTTTCTGGGAACTTGGCCTATATTTGAAAGAGTTATCTGCAATCAATTTCTAAGAAATACGAATTAAAGACTTTATAAGTTGTTGCAAAGGAAATTTATTCTTTAGACAACATCTATCAAGTATTACAGACAACTTAGCTCATATTCCAAAAGCTCCGTTCTGAAGAACATCTACCTCGATCTAAACATGACTGTCGCTTAAGGTACATCCCATGTCTAGTGCTCACTCCTTCCATTTGTTCTTTTCTTTTCTTTGAGCACATAAGATAAAGGGAGAATAAGATATTCAAAATCCAGATTCTTCTTTCTACATTCCCTGGATTTACTCGAAAAACTTATTCATGTATCTAGATTTTTCTGGAGCTTTCTAAAGCTCATAAAATGTTGCTAATGATCTTCTTGATTGTTGTTCAGGAACACAGATCCTTTCAAGATCAATGATCGAATTTTATTATTTCTCTAAACATCATAAGATACTATGCTTGATTGATTCGCAGGATTCCATTCATTCGTTTCAGTCATATCTTCCTCCCTCTGGGTTCTGATATCTGATCCTCTCTCTCTCTCTGTTTCTACTCCTTTCTTATTAACAAGGATCATAAACATATCATCAATGCATAGCCTTATATTTGCATGCTCCGTTCTTCTCTGTTTATCTATGCAAATATAACACTTGAGTAACTGCTTATCATACTTTGCGCTAATGTTCCTTATCTACTCTATTAAGTATGATTTACTTTACTCAACGGGTTTGATGTCATTTCGTCAAAGTAATTTAAAGTTATCTTTGACCTGTTTTGTATTCGTGAACATCAATCCTTCATCTTTGACGAACGATCTTTCTCTACAGCACTTCATAAGCTCAGTTCTATGTGCTGACTTATAGGAGTTTTCACCTTAGTAGACAAAATGCAATATACAATGGTATTTTTGCTATTTCTACAAAGGTAGAGGTTAAACTTTTCGAAACTAATTATTTCCTAAAGTAAAAGACAATTTCTCAGATTTTCTGTAAAAACAAAAATCTTGAAAAAGTGAAAGTATTTTTGAAATCAAAATCTTTTTCTGAAACGTGTTTCTGAAAAGTCATTTTTGACAAGATCTTTCAGAAAAAGATGTTTTGTCCTATTGAAAACTTTTTACCTTCTCTAGAAAGTTGTTGTCTTTTCAAAAACTTTTTGGCTTTCCAAGAAAAATCTTTACCGGATATCTAGAAAATAAAACCATCCCTCACACTACCCTGTACGATTTTATTGTGAGTGGTTGAAAGGACACTTAGAATTTAATGAATACATCTCATTAACTGGTCATTCGTCTTGCCTCAGTAAGTATTTATAGAGACATTCCTTCCCTCATCTCTATCACTTGCAAACTACATCCCAAACACTATGATAGACACTGATACAATATATCTTCCTTTCAAAATGTTACTTAGGAGTATTCTTAGTCTTTGATCAAGTTTCTCTCTCAACAACTTGATATTACCTTTCCTATTCACCAAAAGTTGTTTGGTTAGTTTTGAGGATTCCTCTTGTTTGAAGACTTACCTCAACAACCATTTAGCATGCCTCTCCCAGACTCCTGTGATCGTACTCATGTCGGCTGCTCCTTGTTAGAAATGTAGACTTTCTACATATCCTTGCACTGACATGATTCTCCCTTGAGATCAACACAACTCATAGCAACCGACTTTCAAAATGTAGTCGTGCTTGCTTGTGAAGGTCACATGGGCTTAAGAGCTAGCTAAAGGGAGAAGGAAGAGTAGGCGACAGGATCACATATCTACACTTCTTACAGTGTAGAGATCTCGCTTGGCTACCTCTTTTGACTTAGTCACTTGATACTGAACCTATATTTTATTTGTCAATCGGTTTAAACAATTTTGGGTCCATGGTCTTCATAGACATCTCCTTGTAACATTTGTATTTTCTTTAAAAAAATGTATCAGGTGTTTAGATTGGTTGTTTTCTAGAGGTAGTTAAGTAACCGGAAGTTGTATCGAATCTTGTAATCATTAGATCCTCGTTGTAATCTATTATATTTTGATCTAAATGAGAACTTGTTCAAGACAATTTTACTTCATGACTATCTACTTTTGTTTACATACTCCTTGATAGCATGAAATCTTATGTTTTGCTTAAGGATTTAGTACTCGTATCTTCACAAGGATATCTTCTCTTCTGACTTCACAACAGCAAACATAACTCTGTTGTTAACCCAACAGCAAAACAATCCTTAAACATTAGTAATCTTATTCGACAATATATAATTCTGATGAGAAGAAACCAGGATCTACCTTTTTAAATAATAGTCTTATGAATCCGATCTATTTTTACAGATCTAATTCAGACAGCACAGAAGATATTAATTTTTTCCATCAAAAACTTCTAGTGTTCAAAAGACTAAGTTAATTCTTATCATAATGGAAATCTTTTGATCTCATCTATTATTAACTGCTGCCATTATAAGTAGATCAACTGGTATCTTAAAAACTGATTTTAACTCAGTTGAACAGAACCTTATTCTGCTTCAAAACGTCTAGAGTACTAGTAGAAATCTCATCAGAAGAAATATTGTTGGAATATGAATTGCTATGATTTTGAATTTCTTTCAAAAGGACTACTTCCTATGCAACTCCTTTCCCAGGAATGTAAGATCTCACCTTAACCCATTATGTTCTGGTGAATCTTCATTCTCTCCTAATATTAGGTCTCAAATGCTTACAACAGTATGATTCATATCGGTTGTTAGTATGATGACCTTCTGAGGAACGAGCGGCATCTACACTTCCAATCCAGGTTAGTATTTTATGTATGCTATTCCCTCCCATCAAGACAACTCTGCTCTAAATTTTATTTCCTTCTCTTGTCTTGATTAGACGACTTCCTTACCCTAAGGATAGTCATCATTTTAACTGATTGACCAAGAAGTGAAATATGTTCTTTTAATTCTTTACTTCTTGCCAAATTAAGAATGAACAATTTGTGTCTTTGTGATACAAGTGTTCTGACTGAGATGGTTGTTACCTTATATTTCGCTTATAAATGTCCTTCTCAGTAATCGGGATTCTGTTGAGGAGGAGCATAGTCACCAGTTAATCTTGCCAATGAAGCTTATGGTTTATCCTTCCAGAAGCCAAGGCACCCAAAAGGATAATCTGCTGAAATGTTCTTCAATTAATTGGTATGAGCATACCTCCATGTCTGATATTCCATATATTAGCATATCCTCATCTCTGCCGACCCCTTCATCATTTACTATCATTTGGTATCGGCGTACCTCATACACTGCTGATTACATCCATTCTCAAGAATCAGTAGACATCAATCATTGTTGAACGCAAGGTTGTTTTCAATCGGTATGATCTGACTTTCACCTCTGCTGCACATATTTCTTTTTCTCAATTAGTATCAGCAGACTTCCATCAGTGCTGGTCATTATTTCTTATCAATAGACTTCATCCTTTTGATTCAACAATTGATATCAGCAAATCTTAAAACTACTTATCATGTCTCATTTCCATAAATGATATCAGTAGACCTTCACCATCATTGAACACAATTCTCTCAAAATGATCTCAGCAGATCTTATTCACTACTCACCACATCATTGTGTTCAAGCAACTGATAAACATGTCAATTCACAAACTGGTATAAGCAGACTCCAACCAATCCTCCATTGCTTTTATCAATCAGTATCAGCAAACTTCCCTCGCTGTTGTATACATCTTTGTTTTATCAGTTGATATTAGCAGACTTGTATCCCTGCTAATCACAACCATATAACATCAGACTTCCATCTCAGCTTTTCACAACCTCATATCAGCCGACCTTCCAACCTTATTAACCCTACCCAATTATCGACAAAGGTTCAGTAGATCTTCAACTCTGGTGGTCACTTTCTCGTGAAGATATCTTTGACTTAAACAACCTTTAGAAATATTAGTAATTTTTCAAAAACGTATTCCAAAATCTTTCAAAAATGTTTTTAAAAGCTTTTTGTTTATGTTCTAAGAATTCTAAAGATTTGGGAGATTGCTGAGGATTGTGTAGATTATTCAAAAAGCCCCGTAAAGTATATTCTGGAAACAAAGAACACAAAATCACTGCTATTTTGCAAAATATTTTCTTGAAAGAAACATTAAACTCGTTTTGAAATACATTTCTGTCCTAAAATTCTAGGGGTTTGGGAGATTGCTAAGGATTGTGTAGATGATTCAAAAAGCCCCGTAAACTATCCACTGGTTATTTGGGACATAAAATTATTTTTCAAAATTTCTTTAATTCTAAGAATTTAAAAGATTTAAGAGGTTGTTGAGGATTGTGTAGATGATTCAGAATGCCTCATAAATCATCTTTTGGAAATTTGGAATTCTAAAATATGTCTTATTTCCTAAAGGTATGTATTTTAAAACTAATATTTTTTTTTCAAAAAGTCATTGATATCAACACAACTCCTTTTTCAATACCAATTTCATTTTTTCATCTCTTTTGGTATTGGAAAACCTTGAATTAAGTCAAGATATGTATCAAAAAATACTTTCAAGATTGACTTAATATTGTCATCATGAATCGCCGCCTTCTACCAAAATGACCATTCGAATTCGAGCCTTGACATGACTACTTCACCGTTTCAAATATCTGTGATTACTCATCTGAAACGAATACCAAAACGACGATTCTTGAAAAATGTCTTCTTCCAATAAATATGCCCTTCGAAAGTACCAAGCCTTTAATTCTTCCGATCCATAGTAATCATCCAACAATTGGAATTTCCCATCAATTGATATCATTTCCACAATTGATATCATTACCACGCAATTCTCCATCTATCTTTAGAAATATCTTCATGGCCACTTCATCTTCTAACAGTGTCTCTAGTCCTCCTGTTCCTAATAGGTCGTGGACAAGTAAGTGCAGCTTAGTGGTAAGACGCTTCACCCATACCTAATAGGTCGTGGGTTCGAGTCACCCAGGGGGTAAGTGGGGAACCATTAATGATCCTCTTTAAAAAAGAAAAAAAAAGTCCTCCTGTTCCTATTGAATCTTCCTTCGTTGCTAGAATAGGCTCCTAGTCCTACATTCTAGGTCACACATTTCAAGGGGAACAATTTCTCCTCGACAACACTATTGGAGGAACGATTATCAATCTTCTTCACAGTTCTGGACTCGTCTCCATCCTTACTTTTCGTGAAGAATTCTACAGCCTTCAGTTGGTTGATGAATTTTATTCAAGGATGCAACTGGCTAGAGATGGTAAGAGTTTCGGTGCTTGCATTCGAGGTGCTGTTGTCGTCCTCAATGTCGAAAGCCTGTCACGAGTCTTCCAGCTTCCTTATCTTGGACTTGACTCTCTCGACAATTCTATTTTCAACGAATCTTGGCTCTAACGAACTGGTTACCATTCTCGAGATAACTACAGTACGTGGGATATTGACAATTATCCCTTAGACGTATACTGTGTTGGTGAAATTCTAAGTCGATGTCTTATATTTCATGAAGTCGGCTCAGGCAGTGACACCAGAAGACATCGGAACTACACCATTGTTGTTCTCGATTCTCATGACATCAATTGGTCTGAAGTAGATTTCTCTCTCATTTGCCGGTCTATCTTGCGAAAACGAGTGAATGGGTCTGGCATTCACAAGTATGCTAGGATAACATGCCATTTTCTTTGCTCCTATTATCTCTCCTGTCTCTCTTGCTTGCAACCACTAAGGAGGAGAGTTATGACATAACTGTTATGACATATCCGTCTTAAAGGATGAGAGTTTAAAGGAGAAGAGTTATTGATTAAGGTGGAGAGTTTATGATATAACCGTCCACGACATAGAAGAATAACAACCACCAATGATCTCTAGCTCAACTGGTACTGCTCACTTCTCCTAACGGAGAGGTTGGGTGTTCGAGTCTCACTAGAGACACCCTAGACTTTACAACTCTCAACAGAGAGGTCGGGTGTTCAAGCTTCTTCAGAGGCATCGTTGTTGTTAAAGCCTTATCCAAATGCCTCATTTAGCTACTCACTTATCTTAACGGAGAGGTTGAGTATTCAAGCCCTACCAGAGGCACCCTGGTACTTAACTACTCTCAATCGTGAGGTCGGGTGTTCAAAGCCTCACTAGAGGCACCATTTGTTCAAGCCACACCAAAGACATCATATATATATATATATAATTGTAACCTTTCAAGGCATTAAAAATAATAATAATAATAAAAAGAATAACAACCTTAGGAGGAGAGTTCATGAACTAAGGAGGAAAGTTCATAACAAGGGCCAAAACCAAAATACCAAAATTTCCCCTTGTCCAACTACTATGGAAGAAGCACATAATGTGAGAAATTTACCCCTACAACTGATTCTTTGTGAATCACTTTCTGCCTTTGTGGCACGTTTTGTTGAAAACTATTTTTTAAAAACATATGTATCTATTTAGCTTTATTTCAACAAAACACAAAAAATGTTTTTACAAAAACATTCTCAGAACAGTTTCTACTTTGAACGTTTTAAAACATATTTTTAGCAAAGATACTGTTCTAATCAATTATGATACCAAGACTGCTTTACAAAAAAAATAATATTTTCCAAAACTTTGGTGTCAAAAGAAATCCTTATTGTAAAACTTTCAAAAACAAATACTTACTTAAGGATTTGCTATTCTTTCTTGCCAAAACACTATTTCACATATAAATTTTTTTGTGCAAGTAAGGACCCAAAAACTTTTTAGATCATAGTTATTTTTCTCATATAAATATTCTAAGTGATCTAAAATGTTTTTTCACTATTGCTTTACGTGTTCAGTACTTTAATTTATCAAGTCTGTAATAGCAATAGTAGACTATACTAAAGCCATCGCTCTTGTAATTATCAACATAGGGCATGCCTAGAAGTAAAATGATCATTCATTGTAAGCATGTTATTTCTATGTCTTGATAAATGCTTCAGTGATTTGTATATGTCATTTTGTAATGGTTCCAAGCAAGTAGGAGGAGATTGTTGGAATATGCTCCTTGATGAATAACTTATCACTTTACATATTCTGAATATTTTGATTTGCTTGTTCCTATTATCATGTGTCATAACAAGTGGCTAAAAGGTCTGCGTACCCGGTTAGTGTGGCAGCTTGTTTGACAACACATAGGTCTTAGGTTAGGTTGTCCTAATCTAGTCCTACCTTCTTAATGATGATCAACAGACTAGCAATTCTTATGCACCAAA
>CM028382.1:45152497-45172220 GCA_013146195.2 Codonopsis lanceolata | reverse complement strand
CAACTTTGCTTCCAACCTTTCTTTCTTCCAGTAATCGAGGTCGAGCTCTTTAGCTCTTTTATTGCTTTTTTGGTCATAGTGAGCTACCCTGATTGTTGGCAGGGCCATTTCGACGGGGGCCAATGCCTCGGAGCCATATGTCAAAGAGAATGGGGTTTTGCCCGCTGATACTCGTGCCGACGTCCTTATCGACCACAACACCCTCGGGAGTTCTTCTAGCCACGCTCCCTTCTTTTCGTCTAACCTTCTTTTCAGAGGGCGAAGAATCTGTTTGTTTGCTGCTTCAATCTGGCCGTTCCCTTGAGGATGTGCTACTGACGACTTCCAATGTTGGACGCCTCTCTCGTGGAACTTAGTCGTGAATCGCTGGGAGAACTGGGTGCCATGATCGGTAATGACGGCTCGTAGTAATTCGAATCTGCACCATATTTGATTTTGAACGAAGTTAATTGCCTTTTGCTCAGTGATATTTGCCAGAGGTTGTGCTTCTATCCACTTAGTGAAATAGTCAACTATGACTATAACGAATTTATTTTGTCCTTTTGCCAAGGGGAATGGGCCGATTAGGTCGAGTCCCCACATGTCGAAGGGCCATGATGCCACTACTGGTGTTTGGGGGGCCGATGGTAACCTAGGAATGTCAGCGAACCTCTGACATTTATTGCATTTTCGGACATGTCTCTCGGCGTCCCTTCTCATTGTTGGCCAATAATAGCCATAGGAAATGATTCTGTCGGCCAGGCTACGCGCCCCATTATGGCTTCCGCATACTCCTCCGTGTACTTCAGCTAGCAGCCCCTCCACGATCTTTAGGCGAATACATCTTAAGAGCGGCTTTGAAAAGGATCTCCGGTATAGCAGGTTTCCAACTACGGTGTATCCCGCCGATCTCCTTGCCATGGCCTAAGCCTTTTTCGTCAGCAAGATCTATGCTCGATGTATCTCTTGATGTCATCAATCCAGCAATCTGTTGCCGGGTCGACCATCATGACCACCTCGCTGTCGATGGCCAGTGTGTTCAGTATTTCAAACCATATTTCGCCTGGTAGTTCTGCGGGGTTACAAGAGGATAGTTTCGAGAGGTAATCGGCTTTCCCATTGTTATCTCGACTTATCTAGAGAAACTCCAGTACTCGAATTAAACGAGGGTCCTGAGAGCGAGTTCCTTGTATTTTCTTAGCGTGGGGTGGTTAACTTCGTACTCCTCCAAAATTTGCTTTACGACAAGCTGGGAGTCACTAAAGAGCAGGGCCTCGATGACCCCCATCTTGAGAGCCAGCTCAACCCCTGCGATCAAGGCTTCGTACTCGGCCACATTATTTGACGCCGAGAAGTTTAGCTCCAAAGCTTTGTCGATTTCTTCCCCATCCGGCTAGCAAGGAGAATGTATCGTCCGCCTCTGTGCCTCGCTCGCTTGACGAGCCGTCCAAATATAACTTCCATGGTTTTTCGGGTCGAGTCTTGCGGGGGAAGCTCTGGCTTGGTATTTCTTCGGCGGGCAAAGCTCTAATTGCCGAGCTTCTTTCCTCTTCTATTGATTTGAAGGATGTTTCCGCAATGAAGTCAGCAATTACTTGTGCTTTGATTGCTTTTCTCGGCAGATACGTGATGGCATATTCCGTCAGCTTGACCGCCCATCTTAGCATTCTCCCTGCTACGTCGAGCTTGTGGAGGATCCTACGCAAGGGCAGATCCGTGTATACTGCTATCTCGTGAGCCTTGAAGTACGACTTCAGCTTTCTGGCAGTCAGGACCAATGCAAGAATAATCTTCTCTATGTTCATGTATCGTGTCTCGACGTCGGTGAGGGTGTGGGAGACATAGTAGACGGGCTTCTGATGCCTGCCTTCTTCTCTGAGCAAAACAGAGGCGACCGTGGTATCTGTCGCAGAGAGGTACACGTACAGCTTTTCGTTGGGGACAGGGCTACTCAACAGAGGGGGGTTACCGAGGTATTCCTTGAGTTTTTTGAAGGCGAGGTCACATTCTTCATTCCAGGCAAACTTTTTGGTGCCTTTCAGGATCTTAAAGAAGGGCAGACTCTTTTATGCCGACTTGGAGATGAACCTTCCTAATGCGACGATTCTCCCGTTTAGCTTTTGCACTTGCTTGACACATGTCGGTGGTTTCATCTCGGTCAGCGCCTTGATTTTTTCCGGGTTAGCTTCGATCCCCCTTTCGTTTACCATGTAGCCCAAAAATTTTCCCGCGGTTACCCTAAAAGCACACTTGGAGGGGTTCAACTTCATCTTGTTCGCCCTAAGGTTTTGGAAAGTTTCGTGCAAGTCTCCCACTTGGTCCGATTCCTTGGTTTTGATCACCATGTCGTCGATGTAGGCTTCGACGTTCTTCCTAATTGATTTCCAAAAACCTTATTAACCATCCTTTGGTAGGTCGCCCCCGCATTCTTCAGGCCAAAAGGCATCATGTTGTAGCAATAGAAAGCTCCTGCAGCTCGGAAGGCAGTTTTTGCTTGGTCGTCTTTGTGCATTCTGATCTGGTGGTATCCTGAATAAGCGTCGACGAAACTCAGGATCTTGTACCTTGAGATTGAATCGACGAGCCAGTCAATTCTCGGCAAAGGGTAGCAATCCTTCAGGCATGCTTTGTTTAGGTCGGTGAAGTCCATACACATTCTCCATTTGTTATTCAATTTCTTCACCATCACAAAATTGGCGATCCATGTGGGGTAATGGATCTCTTTGATGATTTCGGCTTGGAGTAAGTTCACTACTTCATCTTTGATCGCCGCCTGCTTTTCAGGCGAGAAATATCTCGGCCTTTGTTGGACAGGAGGGTGGTTGGCATCGACTGATAACCTGTGCTCGGCCACCTCTTCGCTGGTTGCTCCCATCTCTTCTACCTTCTATGCGAATACATCGGTGTTGTCTCTCAAGAACTGGATGATGGCTTTCCCCTCTTGTTCCGATATCTCTATCCCAACCCTGATTTTTTGTTCGGGATAAGCGAAGTTGACGATCACTTCTTCGACGTCTTCCAGTGGCTGCAAGATCAGGAAATCTCTGGTATCCAGGCTGTCTACTTCTATCTGCTCCTCTCTTTCCAAATTACCAGGGTCACTGACCCTGGTAATTGGGATTGATTGCTACGCGTCCGAGGATTCCTCACCGTGGCCCCTTGCTCGCTTTGGTCTGCTAGGCTCCAAAATGCTTTCCTCCGATGCCTTTGCTGTTTTAAGTTTCTTTTCTGTTTCTCTTTTAACACCGATAATATGTTCCAGGGTGGTCCTTGCGTCATTCCTCAGGGTTCCGACACCGTTAGGGGTGGTGTACTTGACCCTTTGGTGAGCTAAGGAAGCAACCATCTGGAAACTCACTTGAGCTGGTGAGCCGAGGATAACATTGTAGGGGGAGGGAAGGTCGAGAACTATGAAGGTGACGTTCTCGCTTCTACTTGTGTCGCCTTTGTCGAGGTCGACCCTGAGAGTGATCATTCCTTTCGCGGTTGCCTTGTGTCCTGTGAATCCTTCCAGCTGAAGGTGGTATGGGGTCAGGTTGGAGTCTCTGAAACCCAGTGCAAGAAAACATGAGTAGTACAACACGTTCTTTCCGGCTCCTGAATCGATTAACACCCATTTTACTAGACTGTTGGGAATCCCGACCTGAAGTGTTAACGGCTGTGTGCGGGCTATGGCATTAGTGGCCAGATCGGCATCGTGATATATGATTTCACGCTCGATAACACTATTCAGCATGGACTCGACTGAGTAGGTGAGGCTGTTAATCGTGTTCTTCAACTTGGTGATGCTCGGGGTCTCGGGTCGGATCGTATTGATGACGGGTCACTTATCCTGTGGGTTGTCGCCTTCGGGGGGTCTTTGGGCTGGGGCCCGATTGTTTGGTTCCCTTCTCTCGAATCTTTTGTCTCCTTCGTTTATTATCCGCTGTATCGCCCTTTTTAACTGGATGCATTCCTCCGTCCAATGACCTACGTTATTGTGGAAGGCACATCTCTTTCTTGGGTTTCGTTGCTCAATCGGGGCCCGCATCGGGTTTGGCAGCTGTATCTTGCTCTCCGAGAGAAGGACGTTCATGACATGTGTTATTGGAGCGTTAAGTGGGGAGAACTCTTCTGGTCCATAGTGTCGTCTTACGCCCCTTCCTTCCCTGAAGAAACTGCTGCGGTGCTCTTCCTTTCTTACCTCGGATTGGGGTTTTGCCGACCTGCCTCTTCCCTTTCCCTGGTGCGCTTTGCTTCCGGCTGTCGCTCGTTCGACGGTGTTGGTCGCCCCGGAGGACGTTTGGAGGGATGATGTTGCAGTAGTGGGCTGCTCGCCGTCCAACAAAGCCATTCTTTGTGCGGCTAGGAACATTTTGCCGATTGTATTCCGAGGCCTCATCAACAGCTCAGATCTGCAACTTCTTCTCTGGAGTCCTTCCCCAAAACACATTTTGACGGAAGCGTCCGGAATGTCGGGGATCTGAGCCAGCGTTTCTTTGAACCTCGCCATATAGGACAACACCGACTCCCCTGGCTCTTGTTTGACACTGCATAAGTATGTTTCGCTCTTGGGGAGGGCCTCGGCCGAAGCAAATTTGTTCAGGAAAGCGGTTCTGAAGTCCTCCCAGTAAACGATCGATTCGGAGGGAAACCCATTGTACCACTGTTGGGCTTGCTTCTTGAGGGTGCCGATGAAAATGAGGCACCATATATCATCGAACTTAGTTGCGATAGTCATTTTGAGCTCGAAGCCCAATATGTGGTCCAGGGCAGTCGTGGTACCGTCGTAGTCATCGAAGTGTGGTATCTTGACTTTTGAGGGAGCGACCACGTCTCGGATACGTTTTATCAATGGCCCTCCTACCTTGGCTGTCTTCGTCATCGCCCCGCTACTCTGTCTGGCTTCGACCTTCTCCATCCAGGCCCTTATCTTGGCCTCAGTGATGGGCTTGTCTGTGGGGGCTGAGCCCACTGCGGGGGATGGTGTTGCAATGGCTTGGGCCGAGGTACGTGGCTCCTCGATCCTAGGGAATTTTTCTATCGGTAGAGAGGGGCGCGGGGTCTGTGCGCGTGCTTGATTGGTCGAGGCTCGTGGATGTGACTCTCCTTCCTCGCTACGTGCTGGTTGGTCTTCTACTTCGGCGGGGAACTGCAAACGCGCATGTACATTCGATTTCTGTGCGTGACCCCTGGTTTTTGGGTCGAGCCTTTCTTTTACATGCGAGGTGGGTTTTGCCGCCGATTTAGGCAAGTCAGCCTCTCCTAGCCTCTGCCATACCGAACCCGAGTGAGCTGGTAGTGTGTTGTGTACATGGAGGGTAGGTGCAGTCTTCGAGGCAGCTGCTGCCCTTTACAACTCATACATTCGAGTTTCGGCTTGTCGAATTCTAGTGAGGAGGTCTCGCTGATTCTCCCAATATAAATACTCTTCGCCCAGCTCCTCCGGTCCCTAGGGGTCTTCAGATTTCCGAGGGGCCGCTTGGCGCCTTTGCGAGTATTAGACGCGCCTGGGCCTGAAGAGTGGCCTTCTTCCAAGTCGCTACCTGGGGTCGCCTTGCTTTTCCCTCTTGTCATCCGTTAGGCCAACGCTAGCCTTCTCTGAGCCCTGGTGGACAGTTTGGGTAGTGGGGCTACCGACTCCTGCCCTGCAGGGGGGGCAGGGTTTGAGTCGCCTTTTCCCTTGTTCTGTCTCGCAGGTTCTTCTGGGTGAATGAAGGTTGCAGGGGTTATGTTCTTGGAGTTTGGCCTTTTGGATTTCACCATGCTTTTCTTATCTTTGCGTAAGAGTGGTTTTCAGGAAAACGAATAGTATAGAAAGACGTTCGTGGTGTGAGTTTCCTGGCAACGGAACCAAACTGATCACGCAAAATTGGTGATCTTGTCCCATGCTAGTGTGAGACAACAGAATATGGTGAAGAGATAATGAATTTAAAAGGATATCTGGCTGATCAAGGTTCCGAACAGAGTGTCATGCTCTTTTATTTGGTGTTGATTGGCTTCGCAACAAAGGGATAAGGAGATCTATTGTAGAGGTCGATTCTAAAGTGCTCTATGACTGTATCCTTGGTTCTTCCTCCCCTACCTATCATTGCAACTACATTATTCAGGCTATTAAAAAGATCATTTTCTCTTTGGACATCTCTATCTCTCACTGCTTCAGAGAAGCTAATTCAGTTGCAGATTCTTTGGCCAACTATGGATGTGATGAAAACAAAGAATTTTTCTTTTCCTCTCAGTCTGAGCTCCCTTGTCGGGCTCGTGGTTTGGCCTATCTTGATAAAATTAACACGCATTATGTCAGAATATCTTAGTTTTGTTGTTTGCTTGTTCTTTTTCGAGGTTAGGCTCCTTTGTCCTCCCAGTTATAAGGGCAAGGCTGGTTGTCCCCCTTTTTTTTTTAATAGAAGCAGGGCGGCACCTGCGAGAATTTATTTATAAAAAGAAAGGAAATACAAATTAAGGGGGACAACCAACCTTACCCTTTGGACGGGGGGACAAAGGAGCCTTACCTCAAAAGAAATACAATAGGAAAAGAGACTAAGAAGAAACTCTAATCCTAGCCGTGCTTTGAGCATCTAAAATTACATTAGACTTGATAGAACTAGGAAAATCCAGGGCCGAATTAAAAATAGAGTTACTAGCAGAATCTATAGCCAAGTTAGCCAAACCGTCAGCAACAAAATTAGCTTCGCGAAAACAGTGGTTGACAGTGAAATTTAATTCTTGCTGCATCAAACCAATAGCCCGAACAAAATAAGCCAAAGACCAAGGAGGGGAATGAGTGTTGTTGATCATATCACAAATGACTTTAGAATCTATATCAATCAACACATTACGGATGCCTTGCCTATGAATCCACTCAATACCTTGGAACAAAGCTATAATTTTAGCAACAGTATTGGTAGACTGCCCATAAAACGAGCTGTACGCATATATAACAGATCCATTGCAATCCCGAACAACACCACCTCCGCCACTGCTAGCTGGGTTTCCACGACAAGCCCCGTCAGAATTAAGTTTGAAAGAACCAGGAGGAGGCTTGGACCAATGGACAGCCCGAACAATCACTTTCTTTCGAGACGCATAAGAAAAAATAAGACCTTGAGATTGCCGAAAGCCAAAGTAATTCCAAGCACTTAAAATGCAATTAAGGTCATAATCAACCGCAAAAGGAATATGAGAATAGGGCTTACAACTTCCATAAAAAATTACTCCGTTTCGATACTTCCAAATGTTCCACAAGATGATAGAAGGCAGAAGAATGAGAGTCGCAGACTTAGCCAAACACCAGTTGGCCATGCAACGCTGCTGTGCAGATGAGCCATTAAGAGAAATACCATGAGGGAGAAAAGCCTTCCAAGTGTGAACCGCGGTTTCACTAAGAATGAAGAGATGTTGGAAGGATTCCACTTGATGATTAGAACAACATGCACATTTTGAGGCCAGTTGAAAACCTTTTTTGAGCAGCCCCTCATCGATAGGAAACCGGCTCATTAATAATCGCCACATAAATATACTAATTCATTTTGGAAGGAACTTGTGCCAGATAAACTTAGCAGACAATGAAATTGTAGAAGCAGGAGCAACCAGATCTTTCGCAGAAGAAAGAGTGAATTTTCCTGAAGTAGTACCCCTCCAGAAAGGCTTATCAGGCTGATTCGAGATAGAAATATGGCTACTAGAAATTTCTTGAAGAGCAGTGACAGGCAGAATAGAATTAGCAATAGGAAGAAGTAAACCATTATCATCAAACAAATCTCGGACTCTATCAACAGCGCAATTCGAAGGTTGGGAGAGACATTGATTTGGAATCCATCTATCAAACCAAATAGATATGTTCCCAGCGCCCACAATCCAGCCTATGTTCGACTCCGCCAGTGATTTAATAGCCTGAAGCCGCTTCCAAATATGGGATCCGTGACTAGAGGAAACAACCACATGAGTGGATTTACAATATCTAGCACATAGAAATTTTGACCATAGATTATCCACCGTTCGAAATCTCCACCACAACTTCACAGAGAAAGCCTTAACCAAGGAAATTAATGAAGGAATACCAATACCCCCTAATTGTTTGGGCAGAGAACAGGTATGCCATGCAATCCAGTGAGATTTGAAGCGACCCTCAACATTGCCCCAGAAGAAATTCGCAAAAAATTTCTCAGTAGATTTGATAACCGCCACTGGAGGAGCAAGAGAAGCAAAAAGATATGCCGTGACAGATTGGAGAACATGATTAATGAGGGTGATTCGGCCAGCCTGATTGAGGAAGGAACCAATCCAAGAGTCGATTTTCTGTTGTAATTTGAGGGTTATAGGATCAAATAATCTTTTGGTAAGCCTACCGAAATAAATAGGACAGCCCAGATAAGTCATAGGCAGAATACCCAAACAAAAACCCGAAGAGGAAACTAGACTAGCTGCTCGAGTGGAAGAGAGAGAGAGGGGTTAACAAAAATTTGGCTTTTATCATAATTAACAAGATGGCTCGAAATAGACATGTAATAGGCAATAAAATCAGTATGCTTCTTCAAAGAATGATGGCTGCCATTGCAAAAGATCATGATGTCGTCTGCAAAAGCGAGATGAGAAACAATAGGGCATCTGCTCGAAGAAGAATAACAAAGACTGTGGTTCTCATTGTGCATCATATTCAGACCGCGACTGAAAACTTCTGAGGCAATAATAAAGAGGCTTGGAGATAGAGGATCACCTTGCCGAAGACCACACTTAGAGGGAAAGAAACCAGCCACATCACCATTTACCAACACAGAAAACCAATTGTCTGAGATAAGTTTCCAAATAAAATCAATAAACACTTCATGGAAGCCAAACTTTCGAAGAACTTGAATGAGAAAGACCCAGGAAACTTTGTCAAAAGCCTTAGCCATATCCAGTTTTAAAACAACATTAGAGCCCGAAACTTTCTTACCCAAGCTGAAAACCAACTCCTGGGCAGGAAGAACATTGTCCTGTATGACTCTACCTTTGGTGAAAGCACTTTGATTGGGAGAGATTATATAAGGCATGATCTTTGCAAGACGAGAAGCCAGAATTTTAGAGATTATCTTGTTACAAAAATTACAAAGGCTGATAGGTCTAAGATCTTTGAAAGAAGAGGGAGTTTCAACTTTCGGGATAGTGGCAATAAGAGTGCTAGACCAAGATTTGGGGAGAGAGAATCCAGCAAAAAATTCCTTGATTGCTTCATGAAGATCTAACTTGATAATATCCCAGCAAGTAGTGAAAAAATGACCAGAAAGCCCGTCAGGACCTGAAGCGCTATCACCACTGAGACTGGAAACAGAATTCCAGATTTCTTGCAGAGAAGGAGTAGAGATAAGATCTTGATTCCACTCCTCCAAAACCAGATGAGGAATCATGTTAAGGTCTCCAGGCATAGGGGGAGAATCCGCTTGCCGTTGAGATCTAAAGTATTCAACAGCCCCATTTTTAATGTCATCAACATTGTTAAGGAGAGTACCTTCCATGTTACGGATAGAATGAATATGAAGTCGATGCTGAGCTTGTCGAACAGAAGAATGAAATAATTTTGAGTTGCCCTCTCCATCCTTAAACCACTTTATTTTAGATTTTTGTCGCCAATAGGCTTCTACACGAGATAGAGCCATACGAAGCTGAGCTTGAGCATGCATCAGGTTAGACCGATTCTCATTAGAACTGTTAATTTCAAAGAATAGCTCCTGTTCCAGAACCGCCTCTTCAGCCGTTTTAATGTCTGAAAAAATGTTTCCAAAAATTGTTTTATTCCACAATCGCAAAGCTTTCTTCGTACATTTCAATTTGTTGGCAAAATAGACCATTGGACGCCCCTCAACAGGAGTATCCCAAACAGCTTTCACAGTGTCTAAGAAGGTTGCATGGCTGGTCCAAACGTTTAGAAATCTGAAGGCAGAAGATTTTCTAGGCTCAGATTTAGAGAACCGCAACAATAAAGGGCTGTGATCCGAGCAAGTGCGGTTTAGATGCTCCACCGAAGAATTAGAAAAAGAGTCCAGCCATGAAGTGTTGCTAAATACCCTATCAATACGTTCATGGATAGTGGTATTACCCTCCCTTTTGTTCCACCAAGTAAATTGAGGACCAGAATATCCCAAATCAATAAGACCCGTGACAGAAATGCATGCATGAAAATCTAAAGCGCCTGATTGATCCCAAGGACGGCTTCCAGATTTTTCCTCAGGGTGCAAAATAATGTTAAAATCCCAACCAACAACCCATGGGGAATCTGAAACCTGAACACTAATATCGATGAGATCATTCCATAAGAGCTAACGGACAAAAGAAGAACACTTGGCATAAACTCCGGTATAGTAAATAGAGCTAGGCCACGAATAATGCTTGATCTGAATCGTTATTTGCTGAGAAGATTCACGAACAAGTGAACAAGTAAAAGAAGATTTGACAAAAAACTAAATGGAACTTGTAGAGTTTGAGAAACATTACCAAAACCGAAGGCGACGAGATATTAATTGAACTCGGTCCAAACTGATCATAGGCTTAAAAACCGCAACCAAAGAAACTTTATGTGAACAAGCTAAATGTTTAATACGAGCGATGGTAAGGTCGTTACCAATACAACGGGCATTCCAAAACAAAGCTTTAATTTTCATGGGAAACAAAAGTAGAAGAGACCGAACCTTTGGCTTTTGATCTGGTAAGCCTATCCGATTTAGGAACAGGATGTTTGGGCTTGCCAGGCATCCCCGTTTCAAGGTTGAGAGCTTCCATATTTGTTTCATCCATCTCTCTCCATCTTCTTCAATGACATCTAGAACCGTGAAACGATTGGGAGAATGTATTGAGTCGCTACTGTTGGTGAAAACTGATGCATGCGAACGCTGGTTATTCGCTACAGACCCATGCACGATGTTATTAACTTCAGCGAACTGGACAGATTTCGCCAAATTTGGAAGAACATTAACTTCTACATGATCAAAAACTTGGGTACTTTCTGGATCTTGTCCATCAGTTTGAGCCGCCAAAGGTGTCGAAATAGGGATTGAATTATCAGTGACAGTTTTTGGGGCCATATCATCATTAATTTGGCTAGGGTTTTCCGAAGTAGGGCTTGGATCCTTCTCCTGAACAGTAGAGGCAATATTGGTAGCGGAAACTTTAGGCTACCACTGAACATTATTCTTGGGTTTTGGAACCAAATTGGGCTTCTCCACAATTGGAACATTATGGTTAGATTCTTTACCTTTATTGACTTGCTTTAAGTACACTTTTCATGAATCACCATCATGCCCTAGACGGTGGCAAAAGGTGCAATAGGATGGAAGACGTTTCGCCTCAACAGATTGCCAAAAACCTTCGGATGAAGGGATGCCACTATCTATCTAATAAGTTGTTAGTAAAGTTGGTTGAAGGCGCCACCTCAAGGGTTTAGGGACTGATGGTTAGTGGTTCGAAACTCCATAGTTACTATCTATCTAGATTCTAGAGGGGATATGTTTGGTGAGATCAACTTCAATGCAAACTCGAGCAACACTTGGGCGAAGCAGATTTGCAGTAGGATTATCAATAGTTAGCGGCTTCCCAATCATGCTTTCCATGGAGAAAAGAGTCTGCTTGTTGAAGAGATAGATCGGAAGATTCGGAAGCGAGAACCATACCGGAACAATAGGGCTTTCAACCTCCGGACGAAAATCATGTGTCCACTTGAAAACTCTCATGGGATACTGCCCCATGAACCATTGATCCTTAATTCATAGCCGTTGGAAATCAGCCTCATGGTTTGCTTGGATTAAGACATGCTTTGTGTCTAGATGACCCAAGGTAACGTCAGCTTTGAGACCAAACGTTAAGAACTCCTTACGCATAGTATCCATGGAAGGTCGCCCATAAGAAAACTTACCTACAAGGGTGAATTGACAGGGTTTTGAAAGAGTAGAAACAATCTCAGGAGTAAGACGGAGCGCGGGTTCTCCTTTGTAGGAAGAAGGCGGGATGAGAGGAATGCATGGTATCGCGCTCTAACTAAGAACAGATGCAAAGGATTTCCGAGAAGAGGGAGAGATCGGAACCGCAGCAGGCTCATCCATGGCCGGAGCCACGGCTGGCGTCGTAGCCTTAGCCGTGAAAACCCTAGGGAAGCCCTAGGAAGAGAGAGAGAGAAAGCTAACTTAGAGAGAGAATTTTTTGTGTGTTTACTTGGTTGTCCCCCTCAAGTTTGTATTTTTTTCTCTTATTTTAATAAAATCCCGCAGGGTGCCGCCCCTGCTTCCATTTAAAAAAAAAGTTCCGAACATTAACAAACCCTCTCTAACATTTGGGTTATGGCGGTTACATGGACTATTACTGAACTGAACTGAAGAACTGAGATTTTTTACAGAAAATGAGGGAAACATCTAGGTTTTTAGGTTATGAATGACCAAGATTCTGGGAGATTCTTCTAGGGTAAACTTTACTAATGCTCCTTTTCTCTTGCTATTCTGCCTCCCCTCTTTTGTAACCTTCAGTTCCCCTTTTATACCCTATCGGAGCGGGGCATGATCATCCGTGAAATGGGGTGGCCTCTTCTCATTGGCAGGTCTGGGCGACCCTTCATCATTTGCTTGGCACAATTAGGTGAGTGATTTGAAAGGATGGACGTCTGTCAGGGAGCAGTTAGCTGAGTGTGGCAATACTTTTGTCGTATGATCAGGTTATGAGGCAGAACTACAGGGTAATGACTTTATCGGGGTGTGTGCCACGTTGGAACGAGCGCTGCCGACCCCAAGGTTCTCGGCATGGGCAGGATCGAGGATCCATTTCTCATAAGGGTTGGCTGAGCTCGCTCAGTGGGTTGATCGAGAATTCCTTCGGTGGGTCCGTTCTTTGGTCGGCATGGCAGCGAATGATCCCTTATTAGGTCGACTTGGTAAATAGGTGTGTTTCCAGGTCGGGATGCTTGCTCTCATCAGCTTCCGAGACATACGTGATTGGAGGACTCATGAGAAGAATTGGGTCGCGCTTGGCCTCTCTGCATAAACTATCCTTGTTCTCATCATCTTCCGCGACGCACGTGATCAGAGAACTCATGAGAAGAATCGGGTCATGCTCGGCCTTGTGGGTCTGTTCTTTAGTCGGCATGCCAGCGGCTGATCCCTTCTCAGGCTGACTTGGTAAGAAGGTGGGTCCCAGGTCGGCTCCGGCAGAGACCCTTCAGAGCGAGATATATGATTTGAATTAATCTAGGCAAGGTTGAGAGTAGTTCGAAAGAATACAATTAACTATTTTTATGCAATTCACCTTCAAAATTTGACATTCATTGTGAACGGAAAGATTGTTACAGAATTTATAAATTCATTGTTATGGTGAACCAAAATCTTAGAAGCTTTTTAATTATTGTTTTTAATCAAAAATCTAATCTTGCATTTTAATTTAGTTAATTTAGTCTTGTTAATTTAATTTACTTATCACAACCAAAATCTAGAAATCAATCAGTCTAGATAATTTTAAGTGTGAGTTCTTCGGTACTTGATTCAAAGTCCCTGTTGGATCGACATCCTAAATACTACACGAATAGCCGTGCGTTTGCGGTAGAATTTAGTGATCAATTGAAAATCATTCAACAAGTTTTCTAGCCCCGTTGTCGGGGACTTTGGTAATCAATATCGATCCAATTTATACTTTGATTATACTAGACACTTTTTATTTTTATTTTGTTCACTTGTTGGATTTTACTAGTCACTTAATTCTCTTAGGCGAAAAACTCGTATTGTTGACATTTTGCTTGAGGTAGATCCAGAAATTGAGAGAACTTTTCATAGGAGAAGAAGATTTTTTCAAAAGGAAGCACAATCTGGTTTAAAGCTATTTGAACCCGAGATGGCGGATCAAGAAGACAATAGGACATTAAGAGACTTTCTTGCACCCAGTGCTCAAGGGTTGTTACCGGGAGTCACAAGGCCGAATGTTGAGGCTAACAACTTTGAGTTCAACCCTTTATTGATCTCCATGGTACAACAAACTCAATTTGGAGGATTGCCCACCGAAGATCCGAATTTGCATTTGAAGATCTTCCTTGAGTATTGTGACACTTTGAAGATCAACGGAGCATTGAATGCGACGACCCGACCCCAATCTCTATACGAGCCTCGGGTCGAGCGTCGAACAAACATAAAAAAACAACAAAACACGTGCAAAGCCCCCACTAATATTAGGCTAATAAAATCACCTGATAAAACATAGTCACTCCTGTGATTAATATAAACACCACAACCAACCAACTTGTGTAATATTATACACATGCACAAAGTTAAACTCCGGCATCAAAAGATAGTACAAAACCAGTAACGTCAAAATACCCAAAGTATAACTTATATAACTCTACATAACAACAACTATAAAACCCTAGAATATTGCTTTCTTGTTTTATGCTTGAGTTCATACATTCATATTCATTATAAGTATGTTAACTTAGCTCATACATATGTTTAAAATCAATAGCATGTTCGTTGACATCGGTTTCTATGCTCGAGTACATCTTTTCTTCATGACATGTGATCGATGTTTTATTTTATCTATTTCCTTGCAAGTGTACAAGACTATTATAGAATAGACTCGGAAGCAAGGGTCGAACCCACAGAGACAAGTGATCACGAACAGTGCGATTATAGATAGCAAATTATTAACCTAAGGGGGGGTTTTTTTATGTTTAATTCTATTCTAATTTACTAGTTATAGATGCTAACTAATTAGACAGTAATAACAGATATGAAGATCTTATGGTGAGTGGAAATCTAGGATTTTGGGTTTCACTTATATCTCCTTTATGTTCAATTCATAATAATGTCATTCAATGTCTTGGGTTCGTTCACTAAAAATAGATATAGTCTTGAACAATTGGTTCAGTCCTCCCCAAAAATTCACCCATTCCATATCCTAAGCAGGAACTGTAATCTAGGCGTCACCTAGATTTATGATCTATCTGTCACCTAGATCATGTAAGAACCTGGTCCTAACTTATCACTCTCGTGCTTCGATAGGTCCAATTTATTGTGTTGGTGAGCCGTTGTATGCGACATATGCACTTGGTCATGCGGTATCCGCACCTCTAAGCCTTTATTATTTGCGATTACATTCATTTGTTCAAAGCGAAATAATAAAGGGATTGATAAACAACACAATCAACAAGCATTGAATAGACATAAATATGAGAATCAAAACATAAATTCGATACAAGTTACCTCCCACCTCCTAGATTAGGGATGATTTAGTTCATCATAGGCGATGAACGACACATGAAGATGATGGAAGACATGATTTGATCTTCAATACTTGAAATTACAAGACCTAATTATGTTATACAATCTAAAACTACCTAAAATCTATGTATAGAGAGCTTCCAGCCGTCCTCCTTATGCTTAGGCTCGGCATCTGACTTCTATATATACTTGGGAGTTGTGATTGAATCGAATGAGTGTGAAAACCCGATTCGCCTACCTTGCGGTGTGTGTCGCAAGGTCTCCGATGTGTGCTTCTTGGCTCTTCGATTCGGCTTGAGGGAGTTACCTGCGGTCGCAAGGTGCTGCGTCGCAAGGTGTCGAGTGACAGACTTTCTTTTCTTCAATTTTTCTTTCTTTGTAATTTGCACTTAAACCACGGAGTTTCGCGTATTTTCACGAACAACGAAACTTACAAAACTCACCAAAAACATATATTAGTACTCAAAAGACTCATGAAATAGCCTAATTCAAGTCACAGAAGCATATAAAATCGACGTATAAAATACATCGATCAACATGCCTTGGGACTTTGTTTGTTTACATATGATGAAAGTATATGGATAAGTGTTAGACATCATTCATAACATCATTAACATGCTTTAGATGTTGATTGAAAGCTTGTTGCATCGTCGGTTTGGTTGCTAGTTTGCTTCTAGCTGTTAACCTTCTTCGTTTGGCCTTTTCGGTTGTTATTCGGGAGTGTTCTTCGTGAGTTCTTGACCATGTTTGATTGAGGTTTCAACGTTGGATGCCTTGGTTATAGATTGTAGTCTTTTAAGGTTGAATTCTAGACCTTTTTGTCTTTGGAGGACTTGAGATTGCAAGGGGGGAGAGTCCGAGGCCAAGCAAGGAAGCAAAAATTGAAGACTTGGAATTTGCTAGAGCATGCGCTCGCATGCAACAACAACCATGTGACCGCATGGGTCATCAGTCCCTGTTACGGGATTTTGTGGATTATTTGGTAAGTTGTCTATCCTATCCCTACCCAAACCCAACCTAACGCACTCCTAAACCTTCCTAACTACCTTAGGATATATCCTAACCATCTAATTGAATTTTAGAAGGGATTAGTGGTGGTTAATTAGAGGGAAACAATCACATTAGTTGTAAACCTAACCCACTTACTTTCTAATCCTTATAGACCACCAACACTTCATTTAACCTCTCATTTATTGCCTATCTTTCTAAAAAACGTGGGAGAACTCTTGAGGGCTGAAGAGATGAGTCTTCTAGGGTTTCTTGAGAGCCCACCCTTGGATTCCAAAGCTAGAGACCTCCATTGCACAATCCAAACCATAGATTAGAAGAGGAGCTTGAGGAAAACAAATCCCACCGATTGGAATTTCGAATTTGTAGCTTGAAGAGCTGATTTAAGGTAAGTTGCTACATCTCTTCTTTATTAGTATGATATTTGATCTCTCTTTTTGGCCCCATTGACCTAGGAAAAACAATCATTGTGCTATGTGAGATCAATGGGTACATTTAGGGCTTTTAGAGCTATGAACCTAAATGCCTAAATGATGGTTTTGCTTGGATGAACTTCTAGAGACCATGATTAGGATGATATAAACAACACAATCATGTGTAGTGTAGTATGTTTATCCATGCTATTCAAGTATTGAGACATGATTGGTGAGGTGACTTGAATGGGTATATGCCTAAATGTTGATTTTGGTTGGATGAACTTGATTGAAACCTTGATTAGTATGATATTCATGTGTAGAGTAGCATATTAATCCATTTTATGTGATTTATTCATGTTTTGAGGGCATGATTGGTGAAGTGACCTAAATGGGTTTATGCTTGAAATGTGATTTTTGTTCCATGTTGCCTAACTAAGAGTTTTGTTGGGATTATGTGGGTTTGATGAACTTGGGAATATGGTCATTGATGATAGTTATGAACATAGTAGGGTATTGTAGCCCATGCTTCTATGTCCTAATTTTTGGAAAGTGTAGATTTGACTCAACGGAGTCAACCTTTGGGTTAGTATGAATTTAAGGAACTAAAATTTTAAGTCCTACGGAATTTGGGGTAGAATTGATGGAGGTTGAGCCTCCAAGAATTTTAGAAGTGTATGAAGGACACTTGATTATGAGAGCTAATATCATCCTCTAATGTGAATTTATGCTAGTTGTGAATGAAATGCATGACTAGTTTGATGGAAGAGTATGTGTCTACTTGTTTTTGAGCATATGAGTATATATTACTTGTTCTTGGGTTTGAGTCCAGCTGGAGTCGGTTTGTTGAGTCTTTGGCGGGACGATACATCGTCTTCACGAATTGTGGGATTCGTGATATCGATGGATCGCCGTGTCGGGTTGCACACACCCCTCCATCGATGGCCACGTTGGGGAAGAAGTTCATCTTAGTTGTAGTAATACAAATGACTTTGATAACTATGGAACTCGAGCGGGGATTGTCTTGGGGGCGTCGATATCCACGAAAGGGATATCGAGGACACATAAAGGTTTGCACATGTTTTTGCAGGAGCGACACGGCGGAAAGGAATTGTAATGATATCATATCTCTTTTATATGAATTGACTCACAATTACTTATGTGTGAATAATGTGCTTGGTGAATATGATATGATATGATGGTTGCGATGGTTTGGGAATTGTTATACTTTATGGATAACATGACATTTAAGGTTGTTAAGCATAAATGCCTTGACATGAATATTGTTGGAATGCTATATTATGCCAATAGTATAAATTATTATTGTTAAGCATGAATACCTTGACATGATTTTTAATATAATTTTATTCTATGATGATAGCATGATATATAATTATTGAGCATGATGCCATGATAGGAAGTTATGTTTAGTAACTTACTAAGTCATTATGACCTACTCCTATTTGTTGATTGTTTTCCCTAGATCCGAGTCGTGCTAGCGGATCGAAATGATTGTCGAGTTCGTTGGTGAAGTCTTCTTTTGGCAAGGTTGCTACCCATTAGTTTAGTTTATTTTCTTTTGGTAAGGACGATGAGAAAAGTGAAGTTATGTAAACTTCATGTTGGGTAGCAAATTCATTTGTGCTTGTGATATTTGTACTTATGATTATTAGTACTTATTCTTTTGGTAGCCGACTTGTGTTAGTCGCGCTTGGTGATTGTTGATGATTATGTTTTAGTTATGTATATTAATGGAAAAATTATCATGTTGTTCTCCGGCTTGTTTTTAGCCGTTGAGTATATTAGACTAAAGTCCTAGACTTAGTGTAATGTTGGGTTCCGGCTGTAACGTCGCCGATGACTTAGTTTATTTATTGCTATATATTTATATTGCATGATAGAGAGTTTTGCTTTACGTTCCCAATGTTGCGGCACGTGCGTCGAATTTTTGGACCGAGAGATTAATTATCTCTTTGGTTGTATTTAGTTTGAGCTTGTTAGCTCGGGTGCCACTGTGTTATTATGTTTCACTTCCGCATGTGTTTTAAGTTGTTGGCGTATTGCGGTTATGGCCTTACCCATTATTTGTTATTTGTTTGTTGTTACTTGTTTCCCGACGGCACGACCTTGGGATATCGTCTTGGGATCCGGGTCGGGTCGTCACAACAACCTATCCTCACAATATACAAATACAAACTCCTATGGAGCTGCATAACAAAAGACAACCTGCTACACACGTGTGTCTCACCGACCTCACCTCAAACTCCACTTTGAATGGATCTAAGGAAAACAAATAAAGGAGGAGCAGGGGTGAGTGATAACTCGATGTAAGTTACTATATGCAACTACATGGTATCTTTGTAATGCACATGTTATAAACACATATGTAAATCAAGTATAGCTGTACATATACTTGCACACATCACGTTGATCATGTGATAATGCACATTGACTCAACGTAATTAAACACATAATTAGGATATACAAATGTAGGCGAGCTTTCTTTCTCGGCTTGTATCTCAAATACCATAGCTGTGTTGCTGCTGCGGTACACACGTTGATACATGTCTGATCACATGCTGAACCGTGTCGAACTGATAGTATCGGAACCAATGACCTTGGGACTTAACCGGAGTCTCATTACAGAGTTTTACCAGAGTCTAGCCTTCTACATGCGGTGCCCTAACAAGGCTACATCCTTGTCACGACCAATAACAAGGGAGAGACCCATGCAAAGACCCGTAGCGATCACGAGATTTAACTCTCGTAAAGACTACTGTGGTCCCATCGTCGACACAATCACATATTTGGACTCAATGCGATGCACAAGTAGTTGTTTGTAATTAAACACAACCATCGAGTCCCAGTACGGGGGCTCGGCACATACAAACATGCTTAATTGCCGATAAATAAACACTTAAGCATTTAATTGCTTAAACACAAATACCAAGGTATGTAATATTTTACATATAATAAACTACACCAAAGTATTCCCTGTTATCGTAGGAATCGAGTCCATCACTCATTATATTTTATTGTCCCTAAATCGACTTCGTTGAGTCATTCGTTTAATATTTATAAATTTCGAGCATCACCGCCACTTGGGATTCATCCCAATACAATCTT
>CM028382.1:45109362-45152397 GCA_013146195.2 Codonopsis lanceolata | reverse complement strand
ATGTCCAAAACATTCGACCCATGGTTAAGGGCCCAATAGTCAAGATCGTAGTGACTCACTCCCTAAGACACAGCCAACCGTGTTATCATATGCCTACTGCTCAGTGGTGAGTGAGTGAGTTCGATATTTTTGTTCCCAATTTGGCAAGGTCTTTGGCGGGACATACATCAGAGAGGACCCGTTGTTCATCGTAACTCGAGGAACCGTTTTTCATTATTCCACGGTGATATGAAAGCATCAATGTGGTCGACCCCTTCCTTGGGCGGATCTAGATCAAGAAACATTATAACATTTCCAAAATGAATGTTTCCATCATCCGGTAAGCTCATTCGGAGGTTTCAATAGAACGACGCCTGACTTAGATTTGGCCAGGTGTCTCGGTGGGTTTTTGAAGCACAAAGTAAGCCCCGGATGGAAATGTTGGCCTGAGTTTTCTTCATCTGAGCTAACAGAGTATCCTCTACTCCTTAGCCCAAGATCTCTTGGTCTTTGCACGAGTGGTCACCTTTTCCAGGTTTGGTTGGTAGGCTCGGCTGCATCTAGTAAGGTGGCTAACATCCCCGACCCAGTGGCTTTTTGATATTGCGTATTTTGGCTACCGGGATAGTGTCCCAAGAGGCATATTACAACTAGGCTCTTTTATGAATGTAGATGGAGAGAAGGAAACGAGGATGTATGGTAATGGGTGGCTAATTTTTTCGAACTCGGGCACGGTGATTTTTTCATCAACCTCAACCATGTTGATTTGAGAGGGTTATTATGTTGTTTGGTCCGGGGAGGTTTTTCAATCACCTTGTCATCTATCAAATCTCGGATAACATTTTTGAGTGTGTAGCATCTATCGGTGAGGTGACCACCAGAAGCGATGATACTCACAAGATCAAGTGGTTCCAATTGTCGTGCGTGGGGTTTGGTGGTCAGAAGTTTTCCCCAAAGGCTTCAACACTTCGAGCCATTAGCCCCTCGCAATATTACTGATCGAGGAGCTTGCACCTGCCATAATCTGGCGTTGACCCCTGCTTCTGCCAAATTCTGTTGGGCCGTTATTCCCTCCGATCAGTTGTGATAGACCTATTCGGTCCATAGGACCGTGGAGTAGACCTATAGTTTTGGGGTGAAAGTGGATGATGCATCTCCTACCCATGACTACTGGGCTGGAGCGTGGCTGTTTTTCCTTTTGAGTATCGGAAAGAACTAGAAGGTGTATTGACTTTTAGTTTCCCTGGTCCCGTATATCTTCATCAATACGAACCCCTATCTCCACTACTTCTTTAAAGCCGGCAGTAAGGGAGATACCGCATGTGTTCTAGGTATACGGGCCGGAGGTTGATGAACATCCCAAGATGACTCACGGATCAAGTCTCCGTCAAAAGTCCGGCCAACTTCCGCTTCCACTGGCTCGCAAACCTCTCGCACATGTTTCTTTCTCCTTTGGGGCACGACTCGAGGTCTCTTTTATTTTCGGGCTAGTGTTGTCTTTATACCTTTCAAGGAATTCCCGCTATCCTGGCCCCCGTATTGAGAGTGCTACTGTCTGACAACATCAACCATTGCTTGGCAGCCCCTACTAGGGTGAGGTGGAAATTGGAAGCCATAGCCTCAAAGCTAGCTCCTCTTGACTGCATACCAGTGGAATAGGACTTTAGATGGGATATAGGGCATCCATTCCGCCAAACTTTTCTATGCTCGGGCATTTTGAACTTTGAAGGCGTGCATCGCTGGTTGTAATGCCGCGTTCGCAGAAAATTCCCCTGTTGAAAGCTCGAGCATCATGGTTTTCATGTTTTCCATGTCCGCTTCCATTCCGTGGTGGCCGGGAGTTGGTTTTAGGTATATGCTGGCAGGATTAGGGAAAGGTGAGTTAATTTCTGGCTGTGGTGTTGGGTAAGGATTTTGAGTTGGGTTTTGAGCTGGGTATGGATTTTGAGCTGGATATGGGTTTTGAGCAATGTAAGCTGGTGGATTTTGGGTTGGATAGGGATTTTGAGTTGGGTAAGGATTTTGAGCTGGATATGGGTTTTGGGCTGGATAGAGATTTTGGGCAATATAGGGATTCTGGGCTGGATAGAGATTTTGGGTTAGTGGATTTTGAGCTGGTGGATTGTTGGCAGGGTACGGGTTTTGAACTGATGGGTTATTGGCAGGATATGGATTTTGGGTAGTGTAGGCTGGTGGATTTTGGATGGTTTCAGCTGGGAGGCCAGGATCATCGGGAGGTAAGTAGGTAGTAACTTGGCCTGACGGGTTATAGCTTTGGGGATCCATATGTGGGCTGTTTTGGAGTGGGTTGGTTATGGGAAAAGGGAGGTCATTTGGACTCTGGGGAATGTTGGTGTTTGGGATAGGATATGGAGGATATGAGGGGTAAGGGTTGACATTTGGGTAATAGGGAGTTGGTGGAGGGTTAGGATTTGGAGTGACGGCAGTGTTTGGTGGATTAGTGTTTAGCCAGGGTTTGGGTTTGGAAGCACATGTGAGGTTGATGCTTCTTGGGGACCGCAGGGAAGAGATTACCTCACCACCGATTTCAAGCTTTGTACCGTTAGCCATTTGGTTCATTATTCGACAACATGTGCACCCAAATTTTGGTCTAGCCACCGCCGCATTGCCGAGTCTGAGCATACCTGTGAGCCCCAGAGATCTGTACTCCATAGCGGATCGTTCACTTTCGCCAATACCGCTCCGAATCGTCTCTCGCTTTTATCTCGAATCAAGCTTTTACCTTTATCTCGATGTGTTTCTCGATACCCTCTCGATCCGATTTCACATTCTGTGACAATCGGCCAAGATCGTCTCGCTTTCCAAATTGCCAAGTTTCAAGAAAATGGGCTTGGTATCAGAAGGCTGGCTGAAGGCTTTCTGGGTTTGGAGCGTGCCTTTATTAGTATATTTTATTATTTATTATTTTCCCTACAAATGACCGGATAAGCACCCGCGCTTAATTTTGACAGCCTCAGCTCGAACAAAGGGATTCTTTATCCGCAGTATAGACCATCGTATTCCACCTCGCCTTCGCCGACTCCCGAGATCGGATCGATCCCAGCGAAGGGCCTATACTCTTCCTGATCCACCATTCGAAATGATCTAGGTCGAGCACTTGAAAATAATAAATCAGCCCCAGTGTATATTTTTTTTGACTTGCGCAAAAAAAAATTTGACTTGTGCAGATTTTTTTTTGACTTGCGAACACACATATTTTTTTACTTGCACATAATTTTTTTTTGACTGGGGCTGACCCACAATTTAAAATGCAAAAACCGGTCGATCTTTGAAGTGTCCTGAAAATCTATATGCAGTCTAACGTTGGTTGATGCAGGTAGGTCAAGGCTATGGTGTAGGGTAGCGCTCGAATATATTTATATGCATGTGCGCGTGTGTGCGGTATCTAAAAAGCAAAAAAAAAATTCAGATATAGAAATAGAAAATAAAACAGATATAGCATGTCTTGCTGTTATGTATGGATTTTCTCGGCTTTTTAGCTTAAGCGCGAGCAAACAAGCATACCATCAAGAAATAGAAAGAAAAACGGGGAATCTATCTATTTCTATTAATTATAAATGAGTCATAATCCTCAAAATAAAATGACAGAATGAATGCATATATGTATATATTTTGCAGAATGAAAATGAAGCAGAATAAAATAATATAAGGCCGAAAATGAAAAGATTTTTAAAAATAAAGCCCCGGCCCTTTTGTTGTGCTGCCCGGATAGTATTGCATATATATATATAATATACATATATATTTTTTTTTACAAATTTTTTTTTTGAAAAATACGAATATTTTCAAGTATATATGTAACAGTGTTTGAAAAGAAACTGCTGCAAGATGGAGGATCATATCCACAAATATAGACACGGATGTTAAAGGAACGCAATATTCAAGTGTTTAAATTAATATAACAAGCATACTTTAGCCAGAAACAAAAGAAAAAAAAAGTTTTGGTTAATGAGTCTAGCCCTCCATTTTTATTTATTAAAATAAAAACGATCTCCCCAAAGAAGTCGCCACCGCTGGTTCCCGGAAACGTGTGCTCTCGTGCCCCGCGCGCTTGGATAAGGGTGTGCGTGACGGCGATGCGGTGACATCCATCGCTCCCTGCTCCACCCTCCCTTGTCTAGGGAAGACGAAATCAAAAGTGCGGGAGGTCTGAATAGCGCCGGTTGCCTTTTAGTGGATTTTGATCCAATATGGGAGCTTTGGGTTTTCCGCATCAAGTTATCCCTTTTTTAGGGGATACCAGGATATGGGAAGGCATCACCCTTCTATTCTCATTTTCCTTTTTTTAGGGGAAAACGTGAAAGTGCAAGGAAGGAATGTTGCAGCGCCCCCACTATGGATTTTATGAAAATAGCCTTATGGCCTATCTCGATCACTATGGGTGCTTTGTTTTCTACGCCAAGTTATCCCTTGTTTAGGGATACCATGACATAGGAATACATCATTTTTCTATTCACATTCTCCCTTTTTAGGGAGAACGTGAAAGTGCAAAGAAAGATGTTGCGAGGCCCCACCGGATCCAAAATGTTTTTAGAGTCGCCATCTTTATTTTAAGGAATAAATAAAGCAAACCAAAAAAGAAAACCGTAGATAATGAAAACGGGTTCGAGGCTAAGTTACGAGTTGGGAAGGTGCTAGGCACCCAACTCGCCCTTTCGGTCTCAAAACGGTTTTTGGCTAAAGTATGGTTTTTGTTATATTTATTTAACAGATAAATAAAGCATTAACTGCCTACAAATACATCCATTACATCTATATTATTTACGGACTTGCAATCCTCTTTACAAACAATCACAAATATACTTGAAAATATTTGGCCATAATAATCCTATATTTAGTATTATTTCCTAACTAAATCCGGCAAAGATAACCGCTCGCTATATATTTACATTGGACCGATTGAAATAATACTTTTACAAGTAAAGACTTTAATGAATAAATAAAGCAAATAATTACAAATACATCTGAAAACATTTGGCCATAATAACGGCTACATTTAGTACTATTTCCTAACTAAATCCGGGCAGCACAATTGCTTATATGACTACATTGGTCCGGATTAATAATAATACTTTTACAAAATGAAAGACTTTAAAATAAAACTTACAGATAGCCTAGGGTGTGTTCGCTCCGTCTCCTGAGAGAGTCTTTTGTTGTTGTTGTTGTTGTTGTGTGTGTGTGTTGTGTGAATTTGGGCACAGGATCGCTTCGAAAGTTACTTTTGGCCAAGGGATTTGGGCAGTAACCGCTTGTGTTTGGTTGTTTGTTGGCTTGAGGTAGGTCAAATCGGGCGTAATAACGGCTTATTTCTGGCTGATTTGGCCTTTTAAATCGGGCAGAACAACTGCTCTTTCCACGATTTTTGGACCGGGAAAATAGGATGGATACCTAGCTGGGGGGCTAAGGTTCACTCCTACCGGTTGGTTTTGTGTTTGGCGGAGGTTTGGCAGGGTTTCGAGGCTTTTTGAGGTGATCACTCACTATCTCACACTGCTCTCTATTTCTCCAGCGTAACGAGAACGCGGAGAAGCTTGTCGAAAGAAATTGTGCTGAAATGAGAAGCCGGGCCTCTGTATTTATAGGCCGAACTGAGGACACGGAAGGAAATAAAATTCCTTCTTCATGCATCATTTGATTGTACACTGCGCTGGAATAATTGCATTTTGCGGCAACTGTTGTTGCACTGTTTGCCTGTTTGGAATTTTGGCGCCATGCCCAAATTGCATGGAGGCCATGCCCAATTCCAAACTTGGCCATTTTGAGCACTTTGGTCCCTGCAGTTCGTCCTTTTGCGCATCATGCTTTGTCCTTTTACACTTTTGACCCTGTAACTTGACATTTGTTAATGTTTTAACAGGTCTTGATATTTTATGTCATGTCACATACCCGGGGTACGAAATTGGGGTGTCTACACACACATTTTGAGGGGTGGATTTTGATGAAACTTTTGCACTTGTGTCCCGCATTGAGTCCATACGTTTTTTGCTTGCAATTGCTTACTTGCTAGATATTACTCTTCAACAAATAGATGTGAAAAGTGCTTTCTTAAATGACATTTTAGAAGAGGAAGTTTTTGTGGAACAACCTAAAGGATTTGAAGCCAAATCATGTTTACAAATTAAAAAAGGCTTTGTATGGTCTCAAACAAGCTCCTAGAGCTTGGCCTGGGAGACTTACAGATAATCTTTTAAAAAGTGGCTTTAAAGGGGGGAGAAGTGGACAAAATATTATTTATTCAAATAGAAGATAAACACATTTTGATTGCTCAAATATATGTTGATGATATTGTGTTTGGGCCCACTTCCAAGTCTTTGGAAAAAAAGATTTTGTGAACTATATGACATCTTCCTTTGAAATGAGCATGGTAGGAGAGTTAAGTTATTTTCTAGGAATTTAAGTCAAACAAATGCATGGTGGGATGTTCATTTCTCAAGCCAAGTATGCTATCAACTTGGTAAAGAAATTCAGTCTTGAGAATGGTAAGAAAAAGAAAACCCCAATGGGGTCATCCAACAAATTATCAAAAGACGAGGATTGTGAAAGAGTGGATCACACTTTATATAAAAGCATGATAGGGAGTTTATTGTATTTGACTGCCACACGTCCTAATATTATGTATAATGTGTGCTTGTGTGCTAGATATCAAGAAAATCCAAAAGTTTCTCATTTAAAAGCTATCAAACGTATCATTCGATATGTTAGAGACACAAAAAATGTGGGTTTGTGGTACACAAAAGAAACTAATACAAATTTAGCTGGTTTTAGTGATGCTGATTGGGTTGGTAGTATAGATGACATGAGAAGTACATCTGATGAGTGTTTTTACTTGGGAAATAACCTGTAAGATCCTGAAACTTTACGAGTTTGACTTTCTTGCATGGTTGAATTCTTGTATGAGTATTCATGTCTTTGAGTTGATTGGACCATTCCTTAGAGTTGTTGTAGTTACAATGAGTAACTTCGCGTTGTGGGAAATTCAACTCGGTAAAGCGTTATCTTTCTTAAGTATTGTTTACGGCCTTTGAGATATTCTAGGTCTACGTGTACTTTCTTGGATACATTTTATATCCTTATTATCATGTTTAAAAAGTTTACATGTGGTCATGACGTACAAAGTATAGTCGTCGTCATAAGTTTGATTTTTACGATTCGTATTTCGTAACGTATCATCTTTTGTACTTTTACTGGACTTAATTTTAATTTAATTTGGGTATGTGTTCGAGACCTTTCATTATATTTTTAACATACTTAAAAATATGTATGCATACTCGTTAGTTTGTTCTGCGTAATTTCGTCTGTTGTACAGTAGTTACAGACCGATTATTGGTACGCACCTGAATTGTTTTGATCGAGGAACCCTCGAGAAGATTTTTTTTTGGTTTGGGGCTTTTAAGGCTTTTACTTTGGATATTTACAGAATGTTAGGAGAAGAAATCACGTTGTTTCGTCGAACGGTGTTCAAACTAGAGCCATAAGAAAAATCACTATAGCACCCGCGGTACTGTTCATACCGTGGGTACTGTAGCAATTCGTGGCAGCCTTTATTTTTTGATTTTTGGCTGTGAAATCCCTTCCCTACCTTTAATGGCCCAACCCTTTTCACTTTGTGGACTCTCATTGGGAGTATTTGAACCCCAAAACACCTCCTCCATTCAACCATTCTCTCCCCGAACTTCATATTCTTCCTCCATTGAAGGAGAAAACACCTCCGGTAGGTGTTTGTATGTGTAGTGTTTCCTGTTGACTCACCCAACGAAATTGCAAACGGAGACCACCGTTGGAAAACTCTCGTCGAGGAGATCGTTTCTCCTCTATCCATTTTCAGTTTTCATAGGTTGTTAAATTCATATTTTTGGTAAGTAACTCAACTTTCTATTTCTCTTTCTAGCTAAAGATGGTGCTAGGATGTTGGAAATGTGTTCTACATGTTTTGTAGAGTTATTACTTGTCTATAAAATGAGATTATATGTGATTTTGATCTGGGAATATATGGGTTTGCAAGTATATGAGTTTGATGGGTTTGTTGGGTGGTTATGCCTAGATGAACTTGGTAAATGGGTTTATGTTGTTTATTTGAATGTTTTGGCATGAGATTACTTGTTATTAGGTTTAGAAACCCGGATGATAGTTGAATCCCGAAATGTGATTTTGCCCTAGAAATTGAAAGTTGGTAATTTGACTCTATGAAGTCAAATAGGTGTTTAATAGAGTATATTGAACCATATGATGAAATCCTACATTGTTTGGAGGATGTTGTGCCTAAATTGTGAAATTTCAAGATTATGACATTTTGAGTAATTATGGGTTTGATTATGTTTGTGAGGTATTTATGCCTTATAGAACATGTTTAATGGGTTTAGGAATCCGGATAGTCTATAAATCTCGAAATTGGTTTGTGACCTAACTTTTTAAAGTTAGTAATTCGACTCAACAAAGTCAAATAAAGTTTTAATGGGTTCGTGTGAGTCTTAGGATAAAATCCTACGACGTTTGGAGATCATTGAATCTAAATTGTGAAATCACGACATTATGTCATCTTGGGAGATTTTTGGTTTGGGTGATATTTGATGATTTAGGAATTAATTATAAGTCCCTAAGAATGTATTAGTAAAGTCTAAAAACCTTATACGACTCTCTAAAATAGTTAAAATGCAAACTAATGAGGGCAATAGATTTTTGGGAAGTCATTTTAGTGAACAAGAATGCATCGACTTGTTAAGGAATTTAAGATATGATTCATTCACGACTAATGGTGAATTGGGAATATGATTTCTTGGTGTGAGTCTAATGTGACATTTAAACCCTAAGGATTATTATCTTGATGATAGGTTGTCGCTTAACTAACTTAGTAAGTCGTATGACCGAGGTACTTGGGGTTTGGTTATTGTTGATTTAGTTTAGTAACTCAAGAGGGTCGACCATGAGTGTGCACCTTAGGCACAAGGATATTAAAGATCATTATATAGATTCAAAATTAGATTTTGTGATTAAGATGATGGATGGACTACCATTCGATACGAGTTAAGGTTGAGTGCACTTATGGGTACCCATGTGTGTGAGATTAAGGGATAGTCTTGTTTATGATTTGAGCGTGACTTTAAGTATAATGATTAATACACTACGGTTATGAGTTAATGAGTAGTTATGTTAATGGCTAAGTATGTAGCCTCATAATATGTGTGGTTGTGGACTAACCTAGTGGTCTACACTTGTTTGCTAGTCGGGGATCTTTAAGGACCTTAATTATGATTGTTGGACTAGATAGAAAGTTCTAGTATGAGTTTTGCTTGGAGACTAAGTATATTGTCTAATGTTATAAATGCATTTAAACTAACCTAGTGGTCTTTATTTGTCTACGGGTTGAGGATCTTGGAGGACCTCGATGGGTTTGTTGATAGACTAAATAAGTGGTCTTGTTATGTGAATGTAAATTGGACTAAACATGTAGTCTTATTATATGAAGATAAATTAAACTAATTAATAGTCTAGGAAAGTGTGTGATTAAGGATTATTGTGCACCTTAATGTTTGGATACTTGGACTAAAAATGTCAAAGTTTGTGATCGCTATGGGTCGTCGTATTCGAGATAGTTTGCACACACCCTTCCACTGTTGTCCGTAGTGGGGATGTAGCCGACCTTGTTGTAGCAATACATACACCTTGGGATAGCTATGGAACTCAAGTGGGACTCGGGGACGTCGATACCACGAGATGGGTATCGAGGGCACATGTGACTCGAGTGGGACTCGAGGGCACGATTTTGTTTGTACGTGTATTGCAAGAGCAACACGATGGATGCAGATCAAAGGAGCACATCTTGGTTCGTATGTTTGGTTTGTGAGCACTTACGTGATCAACACCATGCTACATGGTTTATGGTATTTTGGTTTATATACCTACTATTATGCGGTACTTGTTTATGAGATTTATCATGATTAAAAGATTCTCATGATTGCTTATAGTTGTATATTCATTATCATGTTATATTGTTATTTGCAGTAAATTGCTGGGTCATTATGATTTACCCCGTGCTTTTATTTATTTAGTGTGCAGTTGATCGTTAGCTCGCATTTAGGTCAAGTAGTTGCGGTCGTAGCCATCATTGCTTCCGAGACTTAGCTCGTGGAGTTTCATTATCATTATTATTATTATTACTGTTATTAAAATTATTGTGAATTCCATTGAGAATGTTTGTATATGTAAGTGTTACCTTGGGTAGAATTATGTTGGGTAATTGTAAGTCGTATTATTTTGGAGCCGAAAAGTTATGTCGTGTCGTGGTTCTACTTAGAAGTTTATTCTAGATTATTGTCGAGCATGTTGTTAGCTCGTGATGTTTAGTTGTGGTTATTCGGCATGTTGTGGCCGTTGATGTTGTGTTTCCCGAGGAGTAGACTCGTGGTTGTAGTTGTTGGATTCCAACATGTAGTGTCGCCGATGACTTGAGTTTATATTCCAGTTTTGTTAAACAGGTCGTTTGTTGTGTGTGTGCAATGTCGTGCCACGCGGTTCGAATTTTCAGGCCGTGAGATTTACTATCTTTTTGGTTGTGTTAACTTGGAGCTTGATAGCTCGGGCCCCCTTTCTTATATTTTGCTTCCGTAATTTGTACTTCTTGTTGTTTTGTATCGCCGTTATGGCTTTACTTTATTCTTGGAGCTTGTTTAGCTCGGTCGTTTGATGGGCGTCATCATGCCTAGCAGGCGCCTGTCCATAGTTTAGTTGCTTTAACGGCACGACCTAGGGATTCTGTGTTGGAATTTGGGTCAGGTCGTCACATAACCTGGTTCATTGGTTTAGTAAAATACATAATTGTGTTGCCCTATCAACAGTTGAATCTGAATACATTGCAGTTGGTAGTGGGTGCACACAACTTTTATGGATGAACCAAATGATCAAAGATTATGGACTACATAGTGATGTATTAGCCTTATATTGTGATAACACCAGTGCAATTTGTATAGAAAAAAATCTAGTTCAACTTTCTCAAACAAAACAAATTGATATAAGACACCACTTTATTAGAGACTTGGTTGAACAAGGGATTGTTTGCAACTTTGCATAGAGCATGATGGGATAGAAAATCAATTGGATGATATATTTACTAAGAGTCTAGATTTTGAGAGATTTTCCAATCGAAGGAAATCTCTTGGTATGTGTGTCTTATGACTTTACACTTAATTATTATTAAAAAAATAAAAAATAATAATAGGCATCCTTGCATTTTGTCCTTAGGAGGCACTCTAGATCAATTGACTCACATGTTGTGTCTTATGTTATTGTTTGGGAAATACATTCTAATCCAGTTGTGGCTTTGGTTTATGATTCACTCTCTCTCCTAGTTCTTGAGTCTGTTTGAAGCCCACAAAGGAAATAACTACCTAAGTACAAGGGTTGTAGCATTTTCACTTGTTACTATGAAACTTTTGTTCATGTAGGTGGATCTTGTGTAAAATGAATATGCTTGGAAAAGTGAAAGCTACGTAAAGGAAAGAGCTACCTATGTATAAGGTTTGTAGCCATTCTCTCTTAGAACTATGGAACTTTGGTTCACATGCGTTGATCTTGTGCAAAATGGCTACCCTTGGAAAAAGTGTGAAAGCTACCTAGTGACATGTTTGTATAGCTTAAAATAAAGTAAAGCTATATTTCTAGGGAAATAAAGTAAAGCTATATTTAGAATCTGTTTTGTGAGAAAAAAAATTTGATCTTGAGAGAGAAAACTTATCAAGAACAAAAAAGATGCAAATTGCACAAATGCAACTGCTTCTGAATGTACCTTCCATTGCAGTTGCATTGAGTACTGCATCATTTGATCTAATCATTTATACACTTGTGTGTGATTGCATTATAGTTTTGCCTTGTATCTCTTGGTCATATTTTAGGCATAATTTTTGGCCATGCATTGTTAGTAAAAATATCAGCCCATTAAAAATTTGGTCCTAAAATAAAATGTGCAAATCAATTTCCAAAAATTTCCTTGTTAAAAATATTTAGTGGATGTCTAATCTTTGTGGGGAACTAAGAATGATGGATGTTTGATATATGCTACTTATTTTTGCTAAGGTTTGATCAGAATCATTGTCATCACTTAATTTGTGTTTTCTAAAATCTTGGATTAAATTGAGGATTCTTAAATTATTTTTGAAAAATGAGACCAATTACTGCCCTAGTTTGTACTTGTCATTTATCTCATACCTGATTTCATGCTCAAAGTGCATATATTAAGGACATGTTGATTTTATCAATAAAAACTATTTTTCAAAAATCAAACTCATTCAATTTGGTCTCTTCAAATTCCACGACTTATCTCCTAATGGCTAATTCCAGGTTTGTAGATCCTTTGAAGTGTTTATTAACAGGTTTGAAGGAGTCAGGTGCTCTCATTCCCCCATAATTCTCACTTTGGCGATTTTCCCCAAATTACTAAAGCCCTAGCTACTTTTTCTCTTCTTCTACCAAACCCTGGCTCTGCTATAATGGCTTCCAGTCCTACAAACCCTCATAAATCGATCATTCAGAGTAATGAAGCTTAGAATGTGGCTTCATCTGAAGCTACATCACAAGAAATCCATGTAGCTGAGCCCTTTGTTACTATAACAGACATTGTCGAAGTCGAGCCCCTGCCAGGTCCTCTATCTAGCATTCTTCCTGAAAACCAGAGAATGTGATTGATGTTGAAGCCCATGGGGATTTGACCCTCTTTCCCCCAATTGGAAACCCTCTGGTGAGAAAATCTAAAAGGCTTAGGGGAATTCCTACCGATTATGACAACCCTACAGAGAAGCAGACGTTGCAAAAGCCAAGAAACTCAAAATCAATCTAGGTCAAACAGAGGAAGAAATCCAAATGTCAGATAGTGATGATGAAGACTTTGAACCTAATGGACCTACTCGAAATGGCTTTTAGTTTGTGTTGGCTCGATGTGCTCCTCCCTCACAAATTAAAAATACATTTGGAGCAGTATCACCATTGGATGCTGCTATTGATGGTGCTCGAGATGACAACTATCATATTCCATCTCCTAAGGTTGTTTTTCAAAATTCTTTTTCTAGTCCATCCTCCAAGTCTGCATCACAAAGAGGTTCCCCTAGTGAAACTCAAGGGCTGTCTCCTCTATATGCTCCTAATGAAGAACCCGTGCATGAATTTTTTGAAGAGCAAGTGACTTTTGGCTTAATTCCTATCAAATCTGAAGAATGCTCCGAGGTCTTCAACTTCAAGACCTAGCCCTACCCCTTCCTCAAGTTATTCAGAATTTGATGATAGTTCAGACAAGGATTTTGAGGAAAAATATGCTTTTGCAGAATCCTGAGAAGCAGAGCCATTCCAATGATCAATGCAGCTGCTGGTGAAGCTACATCCAAAGGAGCATCGAATAATCTGGGAGTAGGTAAACCTGTCTCTTCTATTTCCTTTACTCAAGAAGCCTCCCTTAGATATAATATGTCTAGGAGATTTATTGATATAGTTGTCAAAATGGGTTGAGCCCGTTGGGCTAGCTCGGCCCGCCATATACTAGTTGCTATTAATACAAGCCGCAAGTTTGCAACTATGAGTTTAAATCATTTTTGCTCAAAATGTGAGATTATTTTTTATATGTGAAATTGTAAACACCCCAATTTCGTACCCCTGGTATGTAACATTGACATGCGATATCAAGACCTGTTAAAACTTAACAAATGTCAAGTTACATGGTTTAAAAATGCAAAAGACAAAGCAGGATGCGTAAAACAGTGAAATGCAGGGGCCAGAGTGTCAAAAAGGAGGCTATGTTTGAAGGCCAGGCGCTGCCACCTAGCAAAGTGGGCGCGGTGCCCAGAACCTTAGGGTTTGGTGCCCAAGCCCCAACAGTGCTTTACGATTTGAGAATTAGTACAAGCTCTGAAGCACGCGATACAAACTAATGAAGCACAAAGAAGAAATTTTAAAGACAGCGGTGTCCCTCCTCTCACCTATAAATAAGGTGTTCGGCTTCAGTTTTAGGGGCCGAGAATTTTTCTCACTTAAACGTTGTGCGTTTATTTTACGCCGTAGAGAGCGATCGTGAGATAGAGAGAGTTCCCCCCTCCTATAAGCCTCGAAGCTCTGCCAAATCTCATCCAAACACAAAACCAACCGGTCAAAGTGAGCTTTAGCCCCCCAGCTAGGATTCCACCCTATTTCTCCGGTCCAAAAATCCCAAAAAGAGCAGTTGCTCTGCTCGAATCCAAAGGTCAAATCCGCTAGAAGCAAGCAGTTGCTCTGCCTGATTTTCGCCTGCAACAAGCAAACAATAGCAAAAACGCAAGCAGTTGTTCCGCCCGTGTCACGGTGCCCAGAAGCAATTTTCGGAAGCAGTTATTCTGCCCGAATCGCAGCAGCAGCAAAAAGACTCCCTCTCTCGGAAGGACAGAGCGAGCACACGCACGCTCTTAAAGGTGAGCCTTTAAGGGTTTTTATTATAAAAATGTTATTTTCATCCGGCCCAATGTAAAAAAATATGAGCTGTTGTGCTGCCCAGATTTATGTAGAAAATAGCATTATAAAGAGCCATTATTATGACTAAATATTTTTAAATGTATTTGTAATTACTGTAAGGAGGCGGCTGCAAGTCTGTAAATAATGTAAATACAGATATATCTGTTTTCTTTTTAATGTTTTATTTATTTGCTAGAAAAATATAACAAAAAGCATACTTTAGCCAAAAACGGTTTTGAGACCGAAAGGGCGAGTTGAGTGCCTAACACCTTCTCACCTCGTAACTTAGCCTCCGAACCCTTTTTACAAACTCTGGTTTATTTTTGGTTTTTCTTTATTTCCCCTTAAAATAAATATGGTGACTCTGTTAAAACATTTTGGATCACGGTGAGGCCCGCAACATCCTTTTTTTGCACTTTTTCGTTTTCCCCTAAACAAGGGACGATGAGAATGAAAAGGGTGATGCATTTCTTGTATCTTGTCTTTCCCTAAACAAGGGAGGATGAGATATGGGGAAACCCAAAGCACTCATAGCGATCCAAAATAGTCTAAGGCCATGGTGAGGTTCGCAACATCTTTTTTTTGCACTTTCTCATTTTCCCCTAAACAAGGGACGATGAGAATTAAAAGGGTGATGCATTTTCTGTGCCTTGTCTTCCCCTAAATAAGGGAGGGTGAGACACGAAGAAACCTCAGGCACTCATAATAACCTAGGCAATTTTCGAAAAGTCTATAGTGAGGCAGGGCGTGTTCCCACGCGCTCTCGCAACATCTTTTTTTTTTTTTTGCACTTTTCCGTTTTCCCCTAAATAAGGGATGATGTGAATGAAAAGTGTGATGCATTTTCTGTGCCTTGTCTTCCCCTAAACAAGGGAGGGTGAGATACGAAGAAATCCAAAGCTCTCATAATGGACCAAAGCTCACTCAAGTGACCGAGACGTATTCAACGCGCTTGTGACAACATTTTTTCTGCACTTTTAATTTTGTCTTCCCCTAAATAAGGGAGGATGGAATGGAAAGAGTGATATCCCTTCCGCACACCGCGTTCCCCTAAAAAAGGGAACGCGGGGCGCGGGAGAAACCTTCCAGGACACCCACAGAAATATTAGTAAATGATTTTGAATTCATTAAAAATTGACACTTATAACAACAAAAAAATATCGAAATAAGGTAGATAACTCGCAATATTTACGAAAAAAAAGATAATAATACAAAAAGAGTAATAATAAAGTGGTTTTTATTTCTATTTTATTTCTTATTTTATACTATTAATATTAGAGAAATTTTTTAAAAAACACTATTTAGAATATAATTGTAGAAAATGTAATTTTTTTAATGATTTGTGATATTGTTTATGTTACTTATTATTATTATTGTTTTGATTAATTGAAAAGAAGTTGGTGGGTTGACCCGTCTAACTCACAACTCACGGTGGGTTGGACTGGGTTGGAAATTTTCAGGCCTGCCACATTCGTGGACTGACTCGCCCCGCCCCGCCAAATGACGGGTTATAGTGGGTTGCGGGTTGGCTCGTCCCGCCAACCCACCTTGATAGCTCTAGTTATTGATGAAAGAAGAATTCCCATAGAGGACTTAATTAAACAAAACTTAGTCCAATTATTTACTGAAATAAGGCTTTTGTCCACCCTTACCTATGCTGCTCCTTATATCAAGGAAATGGTCATGGAATTTTATGCCAATATGAAGAAAAGAATAACTTTTATTGGTGATCCAATGTCTGAGAAAATGTTTGTCAGAAATAGTTTGATAGAATTTTCCCCCTCTGTAATCAACAGACATTGTGGAATAGCAAATGTGCCAGTGTCAGGGTTGATTTGTGATTTGAATGTGTGTGTGAAGGAGTTGAATGGTGGCCTTATAAGAGTTTGGCCTTGAAAGAAGTCCAAAGTTAGCACAACTAAGTTGACTTCTCCGTATGCTGTTATGCATAAAATTTGTTGTGCAAACTAGGCCCCTACCTCCAATGCAAATTTTTTAACTGAAGAACATGCAAAGTTGATGTATCAAATTGGTTTACGGTTGCCATTCAATTTTGGAGATTTGTTGTTTAAGAAGATAATTGCCTTTGTTGAATCTGAAGGTGATAAAAGAGCCATTCATTTTCCCTCCCTCGTATACATTTTTTTGATTTCTTTGGGAGTTAAACCTTTGGGAAAGGAAAGACTAACTCTTGTTTTGGACCCTCTTCCCATTTCACCAAAATTACTGAAGGAAGATAGGGTGAGGAATTTTCCCTTTGTGTATCATTTTACTCCCTACACAGAAACTGCTCCAATATCTTCCCTTGTTGTGCCACAAGACTATCAGACATTTGTAGTTGCTGAGACAAATGTAGTTGATAATGCTGCTGCATCTGCAATTGCATAAGTCCCACCAGCCTTGCCATTTATGTCTATTGGTGAGAGTGCGCCAGTGCAACTGTCCTTTGTCAAAAACAAGCTTCAACAAATCCAGGCTCAAATTGCCTTTCTCTAGACCTTGGAAACTCAATATCTTGCTTGGCTTGCATTCTACACTCCTCCCTCAACTTCTGGTCAAATAGGGGGAAAAGATACAAATGTTGCTAGTGTTGCTGCTGTTGGTATATGTGTTGCTGATGATGGTAAAGATGTTGCATCTTCTGATGATGAAGGTATATTAGGTGAAGAAGATGAAGATGATGCTAGTCATGATGATGAATCTGATTCCTTGTAGATTAATTATTGTGATTGTTTCTCCCATAAACAATGTCATGCGTGTTTTGTTATCTATGTAGTTTAAATTGTGGTTGCATATGGGTTGTATTTATGAGTTGTGCTTGTTGTTAATTTTGATGTTATATGCTTGCACAAATTCAGGGGGAGAAAAACTAACCAGTGCAGGTTAGATGTTTGATTGGTGTTGAAAAACACTTAGTTATTTGATTTGACCGGAAAGGTTCAACAAAGGGGAAGATTGTAAGGGTAAAATAGCGTAATCATATTTTATTAATTGTTGTGTCATTTCTTGGTCCAAAAGCAATGGTAAGTAGTTACCTTATTTAATACTTCCAAAATCTCTCAAGAGTTGACTAAATCTTTGGTAAAGATCTTTCTTTTAAATAAGGAAATCATTTTTGGAAACTAATCTTTTTATTTCCTAATTCTATATTTCCTTGGAGAGTTTAGTTTTCTTGTTTTTTCAAGACTCTAGCTCGTGTGTAAAAGGAAGAAGAGCTCATGCAGATTGGGACAGAGACTCAGAGAGAAAAAGCTAGAGAGAGAGAGAAGAGCTGAGAGTTTGCTAGAAGTAGTCATTGCAGCTTTGGATGCTGTTGTATTGACAACTGCATTGACAGTATGTTTGTTTTCTATGTTTTATAGAAAACTGATTTTTTTAATCTCACGTTTCCCGTGTCATTGTTTTTGTGGGTTTCCTCTACAGACTTTATATTCTTGTTAGAGGGTTTGGTATTTTGTTAGTTCTTTTTTTGCCATTTCTTTGTCAGTCATAATTTTTATAGTGAAATCGTTTTTGCCATAGGGCGTCTACAAGTATTACTTGTAGATTGAAAGTTTAAATATTTGTTTTAATTATTGATTTATTAATAAAGTCTTTTGATGTTTGTTATTTAATCTGTTTGGTCAATGCACCTCTGAACGCAACTGCATCCTCAGTTACATTGACATTATTCTTAAATCCTAGCTACTATTGCACTTTTAGATACATACGGGTTAATCTCCAGTTTTAGCAAATCTTGGTTTTCGATATTATGGATTTTTTTTCATGCTTCACTTGGCTTTTTCCAATGAAGCATAAAAATGAAGTTCTTACACATTTTTGCACCTTTAAAGCACATGTTAAAAATTTATTATTTTAGAAAATCACTCATCTCTAAGCCGATGGAGAAGGTGAATATGATAACACGATATTTCAATAGTTCCTTTCTGACCATGGAATTCCCCTTTGGATGTCTTGTCACGACTGAGAGAAACATCAACATATTTTAAAAATGACACAAATATTTCTAAATTAATTTGTCATGAAAATTTTCGAAGATCTTCACTATTTTCTTGGTATTGAAGCTTCACCTCTTCTTCCAATTTACTTCTCACTCAGCCTCGTTATAGTGAGGATTTCTTAACCCAATTTTCTATGTCTTATGCTAAACCTGTGAGCACTCCTATTCCCTCTTCTTCTCAACCCTCTGGTTTATATTAGTGATCTCCATGATGATCCATGTATCGTAGTATTGTATGATAAGTGTTTTACAATGCTAATTCTTGAGATTCAAAAGACAGGATATGAGTCTGGGCAGGTTCTCTCTAAGTCCTAAGGGAAAGTTTAATGGTGGTACTTACCTATAAGTTATAAATATCAAAACCAAATTTTGATACCTATTGGTTACTATTCATAGGTATTAAACACTCATCTCCAATCATAGGTATCAAAATTTAATATAATAATAATTTTGAAAAAATTATATCCAACTCATCATAATATAAAAACAATATTAAATTTTTAATATACAATAATTTACGAACACATATTATGATATAAATATATGGTCAAAATAAAGGGTTAAAATTATGTGTGGTACTAGGGGAGGTATCAAATTTGGTACCTTCTCTAGTATCACACCTAATTTTAATATTTTTTACTTTAACCATTGGACAACTTAATACTTTTATATAAGTATCAAAATTTGGTTTTGACCCTACCATTGGACTTGTCGTAAGAGAAAACATTTCTTACAAAAATAAAGGCAACTAATTATTGAGGAAACTGTGGTGCAGTTGAGGCATTCAAAGATGAGTAGAAAGACCGTCAAGCTTCTAGCAATTCACATGGCACCATTGAAGGTTGCCCAAAAGCGGAATATAAGTCTTGAGGGTTTACATCGAACCAGTTAATCGAACAAAATCAGTTGGTTTAAATCAGAACCAGTTAACCGAACGAATTCAGTTGGTTTAGTTTGATTTGGTTTTAGTCCAAGACGGTTTGATTTTGGTTTCAAAAATTAGAAAATCGTTTGGTTCGGTTTGATTCACGATTTTTGATATCGAACCAAACCAAACCAACCTATATATTTTATTTATGTATTATTATATTTATATATTTTATAACATTTGTTAACTATTTTGAGTCGTTGGATCATCTGATATGCATAGTCTAGGCATTTGATTTAGTAATATATATATATATATATATATTACGACACCAAACAAAATCTAGATTGTTCGAGAACTTTTATTTCTTTAATTGTTTGTGCTAATTTTAAAATGTGCATTGTTTTCTTTAATGTTAATTCCAAATTAAAATCTTATTTTTATTGTTATTGTAAGAGTAAAATAGGCATGACCTATTTTGGTTTTGTTTCTCCTTTCTTGGTCCCTAAGTTTAGACATTTTTTGAAACAAAATCTTTCATTAGATTTTGGTTTTTCTTGGTCCTAAAGTTTATGAGTCATTTTTTATAACAAAATATTTAATTAGATTTTGGTTTTCTTGGACCTAAATCTTAGAAGTTGTTTTTGGAAACAAAATCTTGATGAAATTCCTTCATAAATCCGTGCCTTAGAATCCTAGTCCGTATGGTAACAAAATCTATGATTTATGGTAAGTGCATTTGGTTCCTAACTCTAATTATATTCTTTGTTGGAGTTTGCTTCCTTTTTTGTAAGACTTCTTCACGTATAAATAAAAGACTTGGGGCAGAGGCTGAATACGCATTCAGGGAGAAAATTTAGAAAGTTGATAGTATAAAAATCAGATTCAGAAGTTGTTCCAGTTCTAGATTTTGTGCAGAAGTTGAATGTAGCTTCCGATGCAGCTACATCAGAAGTTACATTGAAGTGCTGGAATTATTTTGTCTTCCTAGCTGATTTTAGGAAGCTGTTTGTTTCTTCCCACGTTTTCTATACCTGTTTTTAAGTGGGTTTTTTATCTCCAAGACTTGTTGTCTTGTGAGAGTATTTTGTTTGGTGATTTTACATAGTTTTTGTAAAACAATTCATCATTTTTAGTGAAATCTTTTTGGCCATGAAGCTAGATCTACAAGTATAGGCTTGTAGATTGTTTGGTAAACTTTTGTGTTTAATTCGTGCTTTATTATTAAAGTCTTCCGCTGGTTTTAATTTTTCTGACCATTGTGACTTCCATTGTAGCTTCTTCACAAGCTATATTGGAAACTGCATTGGCTGTTTGGAGAATCCTAGCTACTTGTGTTCTTTCAGTTATTATTAATGTTGGTAAAGTTGATTAATTTTTTATATATAAACCACAAGACTGAACCAAATCGAGTGATTCGGTTCTTCGATTTCAAACCTTAATCGGTTCCGTTCGATTTGAAAATTTTGAAAACCAATAAGGAGTGATTTGGTTCACGGTTTTGATTTAAACCAAACCAAATCGAATTAGGAACACCACGTACAACTTTCCCAATATTAGAAATGAAGACTTCAATAATGCAATCACTAGTAGGGGTGAGCTTGGTCCGGTTCGGTCTAGTTTTTTGGAAGAAAAAAAATCAGTACCAAACCAATAGTCTGATTCTCAAAAAATTTAGAACCGAAACCAACCCAATATGTATGAGAACCAAAAAATTGGTCTGATCCAGAACCAATCAAAGATGTATGAGAACGAGGACCAGGCCAATACTATGAATTTTTACTTTTTAACTATTTAATACAAATACATATTAAAAATTTAGGCTAAAACTTCATAAAAAAAATTAAAAAACTTTCGATAAAAGTACATTCAACAATTAAAAATGTCGAACTTATAAACTCATAGCATAACAAACCGGTGAAAACAAAATAATAAAAGAGTACTAACTAAAAAGTAGAACAAAGAAAGTATTATGAATTAATATATATAATATATATACTTATATAATAATACAATATATATATATATATATAATAATAATAATAATAATAATAGTAATAATAATAATAATAATAATAATAATAAAAAACAACATATTGGTTCGGTTCGGTCCGGTTTCGTGTTTTTTTAGTTCAAGAACCGAAACCAACCCAAATGTCCGATTTTATGAAAATTCAGATTCAGGACCAAACCAAAGTATTGATCCGGTCCAATTTTGATCGGTTCGGTCCGATTGCGAAAAAATCATGCACACCCTTAATCACTAGGCAATCACATTCGATAGTTTTCAGGGGACGGTTCCCATAAGTGGAATCCAAAGGGGCCATACCACCCTTACTAATTGAGTAGGTCTTTTATAAGATGGTTTTACGGATCATAATTCGTATGACGGGGCTCTTCTCTCTCTATAAATGTTAAAAGTGTCGAGGATTACAGGGCCGACCTTGTTAAACCGAAACCGAAAAGGGTTAAGGGTTGAGAAAATATAACCCTATTAGATTCAAGGATAATATGGCTAGGCCTATAGGGTTAGGGTCAACCAGATTAACATATCTAACTTCTTTTTTTTAATTTTTTAATTTTATTTTTAATGCCTTGAAAGGCTACAATTATATATATGTAATGCCTTTGGTGTGGCTCGAACAAATGGTGCATCTGGTGAGGCTTTGAACACCCGACCTCTCGGTTGAGAGTAGTTAAGTCCCAGAGTGCCTCTGGTAGGGCTTGAATACTCAACCTCTCCGTTAAGATAAGTGAGTAGCTAAATGGGGCTTTTGGATAAGGCTTTAACAACAACGATGCCTCTGAAGAGGCTTGAACACCCGACCTCTCTACTGAGAGTTGTAAAGTCCAGGGTGTCTCTAGTGAGACTCGAACACCCAACTTCTCCGTTAAGAGAAGTGAGCAGTACCAGTTGAGCTAGAGCTCGTTGGTTAACATATCTAACTAGAGATGTTAAAAATGCCAAAACTGCAGGGTCGATCCTGTTTAACCGAAAGGGTTAGAGTTTAGAAAAGGTAACATAACGTGGCATTTATCAAATATGGTCATTTGACCCAATTGATGAACATATATAGCCTTTGACCAATTGGTTTACACTGGTTTATCGATAAACGGTGATAAACCAAAGATTTTTATGTTGAGCGGTGAAATTTTACTGGTTTATCGGTGGTTTATCGTGGTTTATCGGTGGTTTATCAATAAACCAGGCCATAAAAAAGTATTTTTTTAAGTGAGGCTACAAATGACCAAGTCATCTTTGACTTGGCCATTTTTGTAAATGCCTCAAAGGTAACCCTATTAAATTCAGGACTAATAGGGCTAGCCTATAGGGCTAGAGTCAACCCGATTAACATATCTATCTCTCTCACATCTCAATCCACCAACACACGGTGGATTAGATAATGATAATCTGTCTTACAAAAAATATTCGTAAGACCATCTTATACAATTTTTTGATTTAGTAATTTGACTGTATTTAGTTTGTGATGAGTTGATATGCCTAATACTCAATACGATATACTCTTCGGGCAAAGAATCTGCTATTTTATTTTAAAACGGTTCACTTAAAAAGTTCATATTTATTTATTACTAATTAAGCTACTAAAAATATTATTTTATTAATAAGTTTGACTTTCAAACAATTTTTTTTACCCAAAACAAAGGGAGTATATTTATATAAATATTCAATATTAATCAAAAAAGTTATCTAACCTGGAACCTGCTTTCATTTTTTGTAAATAGATCTATATATCTATTCTCATTTTTATTATGGCAGACCGTAACGATAATTAACCGGAAGTGTACATGACTATGTACATAATACATATCGTTTAGATTTGAGAAAATTATCTTTTTGATCATCGTACTATTGCCAATTATCCGATTTGACCAACCACATTTCATAACTCTCAAATTGACCAATGTACTATATAAGTTGGTACGTTATGATCCATGTTGTTAACATCTCATCAAAAATTTCGTTACAGAGGTGTTAATGTCGACTAACGGAGGGATTTTATGAGGGGTATTTTTGTCAATCTAAATGAATATTATCTTTTTGACCATCGTACTATTGTCCATTTATATTTTCATTTAGATGGACAAAAATACCCTCATAAAATCCTTCCGTTAGTCGACATTAACACTTCTGTTACGAAATTGGATGAGATGTTAACGACATGAACTATAACATACCAACTTATTTAGTACATTGGTCAATTTGAGAATTATGAAATATGGTTGGTCAAATCGGGTAGCTGGTAATAGTACGATGGTCAAAAAGATAATTTTTCCTTTAGATTTTGTAGAGATACACTCCTAAACAATAACATAGAAGATCGAGTTTAAAGAATATAAGAATCCAAACTTTATACAACCAAAAAATCATCTTTATCATCATGTGAATTTACCCACATTGCTCTTTTTGTATTGGAGGAAGACGTGTATGATCATACGCGTAAATATAAAGTAAAAATTTATGAAATATTGTCTTACAAAAAATATTTTTGATTCATCGTGTGTTGGTAGATTAAGTTACAAGAGAGTGAAGTTTGATCTTATGAGTTAGAATCCGTAAAATGGTCTCACACTAGACCTATTCTATATAAAAATTGGTGAATATTGTTTACTAAGAACATCAAATATTGCCGGATACCTAGACCGAGAGCTATCTTTTGTAAAAATAGAAAAAAAAAATCGGAATTCTTTCAGAACTGCTTTATGCAAAATTTGAATTCAACTTGAAACAAACAACTCAATTTTTGAAAAGAAGAAAAAAGAATAAAAGCGAGAGATGATGTCTTTGTTTACATATATTTTATACTGCAATACAACAAGAGAATGATTTAATGACAAAAAAAGGTAATAAAATGATTTACTGAATACAAAAGAATGATTTATGACAAGTTCACTGGAAACAGGGGAGTGATTTACTAACAAGAAACAGTAAAAAATTGATTTATTGACAATATGAGAATGATTTACTGAGGAAACTAATTAATAAACATGATATTTTACTGTAAAAAGTAAAAACTAATAAACAAATAATTTACGGAGGTAAAAAGATTTCATAAAATAATGATTTACTAACAACAAGATAAGGGAATGATTTAATGAAATAAGAAGGAAGATAAGATGATTTACTGACCAAAGATATGTACGGGGATGATTTATTCATGAGAAATATTTACTGATAAAGATACAATGAGAGAGATTGATTTATTCAGACAAATATTTGACGGATTAAATCATGTGATATATGTGGTAAAAGGTTTTCTGGCACAAGAAATAAGTTATAAATAAAACAACAAATTTACTTTATAAGAGAAGTACAGAGAAGTTTACTGATACAAGAAAGAAATTAATTAATAGTGAACGACATATTTACTTTATCAGAGAAGTTTATTTACACAAGAAAGAAATTAGTGATGAACAACAGATTTACTTAATGAGAGATGTACAAAAAAGTTTACTGACATAAGAAAAAATTAGTGATGAACAATTTATTTATTTCATGAGAATGTAAAAAGAAGTTTACTGACACAAGAAAAAAATTACTGATGGACAAAATATTTACTATAAGAGATATACAGAGAAGTTTAAAGACACAAGAAATAAATTATTGAGACAATAGATTTACTTCCTAAGAGATGTGCAGAGAAGTTTTCTGGTATAAGAAAGAAATTACTGATGAATAACCTGTTTATGTCGTAAGAGAAGATTTACTTCCTAAGAGGTGTGCAGAGAAGTTTTGTGAGATAAGAAAGAAATTATTGATGAACAAGCTATTTATATCGTAAGAGAAGTTTACTGATGCAAGAAAGAAATTATTGATGGACAACAGATTTTCTTCCTAAGAGATGTACAAAGAAATTTACTAACCCAAGAAAGAAATTACAGATAAAACATATTTACTTCCTCAGACATGTAAAGAAAATTTTATAAATACAAGAAACAACTTATTTATTTCATGAGAGATTTACAGAGAAGTTTATTATCACAAGAAATATACGGAGTATTATGAATGAACGAACTTAATGAGAGATGTACAAAAGGGTTTACTTAAGCAAGAAAAGAAAAAAAAATACAATGATTGACATGGCCTTTTACTCAATATACAGATAAGTTTATTTACGCAACAAATAAGTTTACTCGATAGAAAAAAAAAAGGTGGGGATATTCACACCCCAAAACACTATCTCTACACCCCATTAATTTATCGCATTTATCTAAACACCCCACCTAAGTACCTATTTTACCCTTTTCTATTAAAAAACAATTAATAACCACCAACCAAATTAATTACTAACTTACCTATTGTAACCAACCAATTTACAAAACTGTCACCCCTCCCATTTTACAATGGGTTGTGCCCCAGACGCAAAACAGAAAGCTCGTCTTCTTCCTCTTCATGTGAGCAATTGCTTGTGCACTCTCATTCCAGGATCAAGCAACATACAACAAAAGTTTAAGCATAGCAAGAGTTCAAGCAACACTCTCTTTCATTAAGTGTTCAAGCAACATACTACAATGTCTTCAAGCATAGGTATGGATTTTCATTCTCCTCCTACACTTGAATACTAGGTATAGGTCAAATTTAAGTGTCAATAGCAATGTAGGTTTTTTTCATTAATGATTTTTGGATTGCATTTGTTAAAAAAATAGCAAAAATTTTGAAAACTCGAACACAGGACTCCGTTCGGACCTGGTTAGATGAACACCCTTTGTGGTGTTCGACCAGTACTAACCGAACATCTTTAAGGGCGTTCATCTTAGATTGGCCGAACACGTGCCTAACTGTTCAACTAAGTCTGGCCGAACGCTCACGTGGTTGTTCATCTCAGCCTGGCCGAACGCTCATGTGCCTGTTCATCTCAACATAACCGAACAGACTATGGTCTGTTCATCTCACTTTGGCCGAACAGACCCATGATCTGTTCATCTCAATGCCGAATGCCTATGATCAACACTTTTCAGACTTTGATTTTGTTTTATTGGAACTATAACCTAATTATGATATATTTTATTTGGTGTTTACAGGAAACATTTTTAAAATTGTTTATACAAGGAAAAAGGTAACAGCATCCGCTAGAAAGAAATGGAACAAGCACGCCAACAACAACACGAGCATGGGCATGGGCGCATTTGAGCATGAGCATGGGCAAAGGCATTTTTGAGCATGAGCATGGGCAAGGCATTTCGAAGCATGAGCATGAGCATGGGAAGGGCGCAGACTTTGAGCATGAGCATGGGCAAGGCTTTTGAGCCTCGATAGAGCATTTTCAGAATCAGAGAGGAGCATTTTCATTGAAAGCGGGCAGTTCCAGCAGACTTTTGAGCAAGATGAGGAGCCATTTCGGCCGAAAGCAGACAGACTTTATGAGCCTCGATTGAGGTCGGATTTCACGGTGGTCCACGTGATACATCGTTGTCTTGACTTCATATGAGTCACACGTGCATATATTTGGGCCGTAAAGAAGAGCGTGGTATTCTAAAATGCCACAATCACACACGTAAGTTGCTTAATTGGGTCATTCCTAATGGCGAAGATTCAGGGTATTTCTGGGTATGGTCGTGGGCGCAAGGCTTAGTAGACTAAGGCATGTATGCTATGCCGATGTGAATAAGGTCTTAGTTTCGCTGTGGAACGATGGCATCCGAGACTAACACTTTCCATATGCCTTTCGAGGAGATGACCATTAGTTTAGACGATGTGTTTTGTCCGCCGGTCTTCCTATTGTGGGTGATCCATTAGCTTGTGCTAGGGATGTTGATGCCTCATATGTGAGTGAGATGTTGGGAGTGTCACTTGAGGAGGTTTTGAGGGCATGGGAAATAAGAGGGGGCTTCTGGTGACATTGGAGTGGCTACGTGTGAGGTTTAATGATGATGTCACGTCTGAGGATGAGTTTAGGGTGGGTTGTGCTGTGAGGGCATACTTCTTATTGATCTTGGGTTGCACGATATTTGCTGATAAGAGCGGGACCCGTGTACCTATTGCATACTTAGAGTGGCTTGAGGATCTTCAAAATCTAGATACTTATGCGTGGGAACCGCCACCCTTGCATATTTATATAGATAGCTAGGACAAGCATCTAGGTATAACACTAAGCGTATAGTCTGGTTCCATGGCATTACTTGAGGTAATAATTATAATTATTCTATAGTTTTATGTTGTGTATTTACTATTAAAGTTAAAATGTTTTATTTGATACTTGAATCTTTAAAAATGTATGTTTTATTGCTTTTAGGCGTGGATCTACTTGGTTTCCATATCCGAGGCCACCACATAATGTTGATTACAAGTCTAGATACCCACTTGCGTAGGTGGATCCCGCAAGGGAATCGTGGACGCACGACCGTTTATTAGCATCACGTGAGCAATTAGATAGACTGACGAGCCGTGACGTGAGTATACGTATTTTTCTATCAATTTCAACAACTTTTTAATATTAGGTTTCGTATTGAAAGTTTTTGACTTTTTGTTGGTCTATTGTTTTAGGTTGACGGCTTCCTTACGAAAGGTCGAGGACCGGCTTCCATGGCATCGATTGCCACGTATCTAGGATGCATATAGATGGGCTATGTTGTCGAGCCATACCATCCGCATGCAGTCCTTCGACAGCCGGGCATGTGCAAACGATTCCGAGGACATCATTGCTCCGAATCCGCGGCCTCGAGATAACTCGAAGGCCTTGCATCCGTGGCTAGGTTTTGCTTGGTATCGGTTGACGCGATAGCCATCTCCTATCTGAAGAACGGCTCGGTAGGCGTGTTCTTCGTGCTTGGGATATGATCCTGGTTATTTAGACTGGTACCGGGAGCGTTCACATGTAGTCGCATGCCCAGTGGTAGACGCATCCGCATACGTTAACACCACTACGACCGATGCCGCAAATTCGAGATGACATGATATTGGGAGTTGTGAGGACTATGATTGATCCCACAAGCAATGGGAGATCCGTGACCGATCTATACCATATGTGGACTTGGCTCATTGCTTGATAGAGTGCACACGCTTATCAACGGTCCAAATGATGACACGGGACCGCCTCATATGAGGCAATAGTGATGTGGACTATGTTTATGTTTTTTAATGTTATGAATTGTAAAACAGCTTTTAGTATTTTTGTGGTAATGAAATTTTTAGCAAACTTTGTATAGCAGACTTTGTTTTTTGTGTGGCTTGGTTTTCATGTTATTTTCTTATTGCAGACTTTGTATAGCATATGACATTTCATAGCAACATAAAAGAAGTATTAGCAGACGACGAATATCATACATAATTTAAATGGCACGCTTCAAATACATGTTTTTAATATAATAAAATCAGAACTACTCCAAATGTATACTATCAGAACTACTACCAACAACTCTAGCTGAGCCTACAGATTCACTATACGAAAGTTGTCGATTAATATATAGTAATTTCCACGCATTAGCGATCTACGAGCAATTCGTCCCAAACCCATGGCACAAAGCAAAGGGTAACCATCACGTAAAAAAACCTACAAATAAATTGAGATGCTGTCAATAAATAATTTAAACCAAATAATATGTCAACCAATTGTAAATAAGTGAAGTAAAGCAATCGAAAGTGATCAAACCTGAATAAAGTGATCACCGTTTACTCTTCCGATACAAATAATATGTGGATCATTTGGGGGTGCGGTCCTCAATGGTAAGTAAGTGAAGCAAATGTGTTTTTATCTAATACCATGAAAGCAATGTTGTAATATGATGCCACCAAATGTCCCATATCATTTGCATCAAACCAATATGCCTTGGGAGCACTAATGTCGTTATATTGTAGACTCGTGTTCACTTTAGTCACACGATTACGTTCAATTAAGATACGTGTGTATAATTCCTGGTTTGACATCAACTCCATCGACAAGTCCGCTCGAACCCCGCTCCATGACTCTTCATTTCTATACATAAACCCAGCACGAAAAAACCACAATGACCGTCACCAATGATATTGTGCCAATATGAAAGGCCGAAATTCCTTCGAATTGTTGAACGTAATTACCACTAGCTTTCCTTGTTGAACGTGGTCGCACAACCTATTGAAAGTTAAAACAGATTAAATTCATTATATATATATATATATAGCAAACTTTGTATAACAATCCTTGAAATAAAAGAATATTAATATCGGAATCTTTTCGTTAAGCTGGGCAACTGTAGTGAATGTGGGAGGTTGCTGCGATGGACCAACCTCGTATAACAATCCTTGATCATCACAAGGGTAGCAACTATTTATCATCGACTCCACATGCTCAAACAAACTCGGATCACGCTTGGTTGATTTATCTTTTTACCTTCGCAGCTTCTTCTAAAATCGTTAGGCGGCCGCTAGGCACACACTAGCGCCTAGCGACGACCTAGAATTAAGACATAATTACCATTTTTTTGATAATTTACATCAAAGATCAAACACATTGAATACAAATTTAATTTTTTTTATGTTTGTAATTTTATCAAACACTTGTCTATATTTGTAAAATGAACAAAAAATGTACAAACCTACCATTAATCTCAATTCTCAACAACCCCAAAGTAATAAACCAGCCAAGTTTAGAACTAAAAACAAAAAAGATTTTACTCTTTTTACCTCCTTCTCGCCTCACCATTACCACTTTTCCTTCTATCGCATGCCACAAAATCAAAGCTACAAAAATAAATTAAGGTTGGCGAGGTTTAGCGTAGACGTCGACTTGGTCGATTAGGCGGCGATTAAGAAAGTCGTGGTGGTAGAGAGGGGCCTAGCGCCTACCGCGGGGCCTAGGCGCAACTAGGCGGGGAGTTTTAGAATACTGCTTCGGACGACCACGAGTGCGGACTTCATCATGTGGAACAATCAATGAGTTTGTTCTCGCGTCTTTCACCTTCATCATTCTTTTAATGATTAACAACTTTTCAGTCTCAAGAGCGTTCTCATAATATTCACGAATCTCATCATACGTGCTATTGAATTGATTGTCAATATCCAGCTTCACTGAAACTTCAACATTCTCAGGATTAGGTAACATATCTAATTTCCTTCAAAATGAATCAACCTGATCAAGGGGAATTGGACAGTCATTTCTTATATACTCAAGAATCTCATGACGACAAGGCGCATGTTTTTCAAGTACACAACCACACAACAACGGGTCTATATAACCATCTTCGGTATATTAGTCATCTCATTGTATATCAGACTCAATGCATGAGTAGACACCAAACCTCGAAGTTGTTGAAATATAACTGATTTGTATTTCGGAAGAACGACTGTAAGGTTTTTCGTGAATGACACCTTGATTGCAATGTGAGATGTCTCAATCAGGGTGTGCAACTGTCTCCAACATGTCTCAAAGTCACCTTGACTTGATTTCAACTGTCTTTTTAAAGCTGCATGTTGATTATCCACCCTAAAATAAAATACAATTAATATTTCTATTACATGACAAAATTTATGGAAAACAATGAAATGTTGAAAACATTTAAATACCTGCTTGTTGTGCTGTTGTCAAAGTGCATTACATTATTCGTCCAAACCGACACAAACCTTTCCTTGTACGGCCGTATCCATTGCTTCATGGCGTACTCAACTGCATCAGAATAATCAATAAAATCCATCTGAAATCTCTTCAGGTATTCTTCATATATTTGCTCATTTTTTGCATCCACCAAAAAATTCCAACAAATGGTAAATTGATCCCATTGCACTTTTGTGCGAAAGTATTTCTTACAATTCGCAAGGATGTTTTTGTTGATATGCCATCGACAAAGTAAATGTTGGGAGGTAGGAAAAGTTACCTCAATTGCATTCATTAACGCAAGATCTCTGTCAGTTACTATCACAGTTGGCAAGGAGGATTGATTCATCAAAGCTTTCTAGATACCAAGCGCCCCAATGTAGTTATCTTGCAACTCCGACCCCATATATGCAGCTCCAACCAAAAATGTCATATTTGTCGACGTCACACCAACAATCTCCAACAAGGGTAACTTATATCTGTTTGTCTTGTAAGTGCAATCCATGAAGAGAACCTTGAGAAAAGAACGTAATAGCTCAACGCTCATTGGATGAGCCAAGAACAAATCTTGGACAGTGTTGGTTTTCTCATATCTCCTATGATGGTAGTAATATCCATGTTCTATCAATTTTGCTACAAGCTGCTGCATTTGCGATCGACCGTCACGCTCGATAATTTTATTCTTGCTACGAGCATTGTAAATAGTCCGTATTGAAAACTTATTACTTTGAAATTTCTCGTGTAAACCTAACAAAATGTCCTTAGGCCTCGAATTGGCATGCGACATGTCAAGAATATAAGCCTTCTCCGGCTCTGATAATCGACCAATAAATGAGTGGCCATGCATGTGAGGGGCCTCGGCATGGTTATGCAACTCACATTCAACCTGAAGTTCCCATAATCCTTCACATAATTGTATACCCTTCAAACAAAATGGACACCCACATTTTTTCGATCCACGTTCTCTCTTGCTATTCTTTGTTACTTTACTCGAATCATCACCCTTTTTTTGACGAGGTTTCCCACCACGTTCACAACCTAAAGTCAACCGAGGTTCTCTATTTGTCGTACCACTATCAGACCTAGTAATTACTATCACAAGTCCATTCTCCCTTCCGGTCGCACAAACCCAATCAAATAAGTCATCCCGGGATGAAAAATATGCGTGATTTATAAACACATTGTTGTAATCTATAACAATCTGTTGTTGAAGAGGAATGATCGCATCATTTACAGGACCAACGACAACGTGCTTTCGTAGGATACGTGTTTGCTTCCTGAAAAATAAGCAAAAAAAACATGTTAAAAATTCATGATTCTGCACTGTTCATAGACTGTCCGGCCAGTGTGTGGATGTGAGTTTGTTCGGCCAGGATGAGATGAACAGAAGTGAGAGTGTTCGGCCAGGCTGAGATGAACACAACTGTTGGTGTTCGACTGCAGTGTGATGAACACTTAAGGTCGTTCGGCCAGGACCGAACATCCTTAAGGGTGTTCATCACACCAGAGCCGAACAGACGTAAAACCCAGCTCGAATTTTTGGGCAAAAAATCAAATTTTAATCGAAGAAAGTGAAAGAAATACTTACATTACCCGGCCCCATGACTTCTTTAAGCTCCTTATAATGTTATTTTTGACAATGTGATTATGTTTGGTGTTGGTTTTGAGAGAGTTTTTTGAAAATTGGAAGAAGAAAACACAATAAGGTCCCGTAAAAACATGTATTTGTGGTTTTGAGATTTGAGGTGTAAATATAAATTAATGGGGTGTAAGGAGTATTATTTGTTTTTAGTATAGTATTTGTAATTTTGAAATTTGGGGTGTAAATATAAAACAATGGGGGTGTAGGGAGTATTATTTGTCTTTTAGTATAAGGGTATTATAGTTATTTCAATGGGGTGTAGAGATTAATTAATGGGGTGTAATGTTTAAAATGACTTATTAGGTCATTTCACTTAATGATATTTGTGTAATTATTTCAAGTGGGGTGTAGAGATAATTTTTTGGGGTGTTAATATCCCCACCCTTTGTAAAATCTTAAAACCCATTTCGATTTTGGTCAAAAGGTCTTAAGATTGGACTAAACCGAACTGTGAACACCCTTACCTAGTATGACCTAATGAAAACACAGATCAAATCATCTATTTCACCCCTTATCAAACTCTATATTCCATTGAAAACCTTTGTTATTTTACAGTTTTTACTCTGTCTTCTTTAACAAATATACATGTATGAATTTTTTAGGTTAAAATTCAATGAGACGGAATAGGGGTGTATGTGGTTCGGCTTAAGACGAGTTAGTTTTTACTCTATAAATGTATGAATTTTTTAGGGAAATCTATAATACAATAGAAGTCAGCGTGGCACGCTTATAATTGACAAAAGATAAAGACCGGCTGAGATTTACTGTTTTACCAAGATTCTACGGTTATGATTAAAACTTATCTTCACATGATTTACAATTATTATTTTATATTTATAGTTTTACAGTTTTATGATTGTGAAAATTTATATTTGTATTTTTTTCTTTTTAATTGTTATCGTAATTAACTTAATCAATTTAATTTTTTTTCGACCCGTAATTTCGTACACAAATTAAATTTTTTAAAAAAAATCGAAAGTTTTGTGATTTGAAATATTTGTTTTTTTCTTTTTAATTGTTATCGTAATTAACTTAATCAATTTAATTTTTGTCCGATCTGTTTTTTCCGACCCATATTTCGTACACAAATAAAATTTTTTTAAAAAAAAATCGAAAGTTTTGTAATTTGAAATATTTGTGTTTTTCTTTTTAACTGTTATCGTAATTAACTTAATCAATTTAATTTTTGTCCGATCCGTTTTTTCCTGCCCGCAATTTCGTATACATATTACTCCGTTCCGGGCAAAGAGGTCTCGTTTGAAAGTCAAAATTTTTTTAAAAAATAATATTTTTAATAGTTCATTTTCACAGTATCTGCTTCATTTATTGATAAATTCCCAAATTGGTGCCGTGTTATCGGCACGAACAAGAATACTAGTTTAGGTTAAAACAGGTCGATCCGTGTTAACCAATTAACCGCGTTAACTTGACTCAATTCAACCCGACCCACCCCAAGTTCCCAACCCATTTGATATTAAGATTTTAATGAATTTCGATTTGGAGTCGTTACTCATTACCATTCCGTACACGGTCTATCCCACTCAATTGTCGTGCTTAGTTCATTGCGATAAATTCTTATAAAAAATACTCCTAAAATAAACCTTTTTATTTTAAGTGGCATTAGTCGAGTATCGCCGGTTGAAAAGAACAAACACCACCTTACCCCTAAAAATCTGATCAATTTAGCTGAAGAGATCGACCAAACCTCCACATCAAACACCACTGAATAACCCACCGGCCACCCCCGCCCGATACTATTTGAAGGACTCTTCTGCACCTGCATTTGAATAAGGTACGTATGATATATGCACTAGCTGATTCCCCAGTCCCCACATCTGTAGCACTATAAGTTATAGATAGAAATATTTTACTCTCTAAATTTCATTCGCCAAATTAACTCTGAATGGTCTCGATGATGCGCACCAAGTGTTTGATGGATGTCCACAAGGCCTTGAATTTTTATGGCTTCGACACAAATTGTTTTTCCTTATAAGGATCGAAAGAGTATAAACTCTTTTAATTTATTTAAGTTCCAATAGGATTACATATTTGTTATCTTATTGTTTGCTATCTACTTACATAAGTTGTTCGACGAATGTTCAGTGTCAATCTTGATTACAAATTGGTTGAGTGTGAGCTAAGTAGGTGCTACATTACTTTTTCAATTAGGTTTTTTTTTTTTTAAAATTATTTTCAATTTCTTGTTACGCTCTTAGGATATATTTTCAATTTGGCCTTTTTTTTACTTTATTTTTCATGCCACATATAAGCATTTCTGGTTTTGGTTTAAAACTTGCATAAACTATCATTTTATATTCAATTGGATCTATGTTTTTGACTGCATGAATTCAACTGTGGCCGGAAAGCTTCCCACCGTGGTTCTGCTCAATGAAATGTTGTCATCCGCCTAGGAAGATAAGTTCTTGAGGTATATATATTTATGACTTTCAACCCCCCTGGCTGATTCTAGTAAGATGGAAGTAGTCAAGTGTTTTGGTTAGTTTGCTGAAAGAAGAATTCGAGAAGCTGTAGATCCCCTTCGATCATACGAAGTATTTTACGAACAAGACCCACTTCAACACTCCCCCGCCCCTTCCTACTTCAGTAGAGACGGTTATCTCCTGCATTCTGATGCCTTAAAGTGTTCTTCTAAGGATCATTGACGCAAGCATCTAGATCTCTTTCCTTTCCAACTGTGCATAGGCTTCTGGTCCATTTCTCTCCCTCTCAATCTGCAAATATCCTGTTCCTCTCTTACTATGTAGGATTTAGAACTTTGCATGCCACTTGTTAGCTTAAGTGGGGGAGATTGTAATACCCCCATCCCACATCGGGTGGGTGTGGGAATTGTGTGCAATTTATAAGGTGGTCACACTCTAATTTTGGACACCAACATCATCCATGAACTTTTAGGTTGGCTTGTGGTGGGCCTGATCACCCAAGATGTTGTGTATTCAGTGGGCCAGTGTGTGGCCTACACGTAGCGGACCGGACACTGGCCCACACGTAGCGGACTGGACTTTCGGGCTTGGGTCGTTACATCAAGTCATTGAACAACTAGATGGATTGCTAGTGCCTCTTGTCCAAAGAAACTTTTATTTGCTCTCTTTGGTTAGTTTCTTTGTATCAATTCCTTTCATGCTTTGTACTTTGTTGAGGTTGTTAAAAAATGGATGGAGGTCTATATTCCATAAACTTTGGAGTGGTACTTCATGGTAATGCTATGCTATCTTATCAACTATGTTCATGTTTGTATCTATGAGATACATAAGGCGTCTTGGCTTTAAACTCGTATTTGTCTCTGAGCTGTCTTGTCTCTCTGCGAGAAGTGAGATTTAGTTGGTCCTCTCTCTCTCTCTCTCTTGTCTAATTTACTAGATATGGTGATATGTGAATCCTTTTGTATAAAATCATAGTAGACAATTGGAATAGGGAATTATCATCATTCATCAATCATCATTCACCTTTCAACTTTTGATGATTGAACCTATATGATTATAAGTAAAATGAATGGGCACAATTTTTTCCATCTTGATTTTGTGAGTTCCCCTGTTATATTGGTTTCAGGAGACTTACCCTGAGGATCTGGTTCCTTGCAATGACTTGTTAGTGATGATGGTCTAAGATGGCTCTACTGCAGTCTGAAGTTTTTTGGATGCTAGTGTAGGTAGTAATTCATTTTTTCTTTAAGCGCTGTATGATTGCCTGCAGGTTTTATTCCAAGCCTTCTATCTGCATCTGGGATGTATACACACACAAACACATATGCACATTATTGATGTGTGCTTAGTTCTTTTCTACATTTGTGGGTGTATGTTGTCCGAAACGGTCTAATTCCAGGCCTTCTAATCACATCCACTCTTTTTAGTTTGTGGAAAATTCTAGAGATGTGGATCCACAACAGAAGTAAATTAATATTTGAAGCTCCTTGATTTATGATACTCCAAGCATACTAGCCAAGAGATTAAGCTAAGACATGGCCTATCAATGTCAGGTAGTTATGAGTATGGGACAGAGCACTAAGATCCGGTTGTATGCAGAAGAAGTTTGTGAAATTGTTAAGAAGCGTTGCTAATGTATGGCGAAAAGCACACACAATCCATGTGTCAGTAAAATTATCTTTTGCGGAATTGTTTTCAGGAGCAAGTTTTTAAAAGATTGGTAGCTACATTCAGGTTTTAAACTTTGGTTGCAAGGGAAAGGCAGCAATGTCGGTATTAAACCAGAAACTCCTAGCAGCCAGTGACCCAAGGAAAAGAAAGAATTCGTAACAGCTTAAGCTTATAGAGAAAGTCTTAACTTACCAATGGTCCCAAAGCTCCTGATTGGCAATGTCTTGGGTTCTAGACTTCCCACTTGTATTTGTTTCCCCCAACTATTGTTGGTCCGTTAGCTGGCTCTATGTTTGGTTTGTGATGCTCAAGTGACACATATTAGTTATCTCTTCACGTGCGAGCGGGGGTTGCATGTGAAGCGGATTGCTGGACCCTCTCTCTTGCAACTTAAACTTTTAAACGAGTTGGTCACATATCAAAGTCCAATGTGTCAGAGAAGTACTAATAAGCCTTCTACTTCTCCATCAAAGGAAAAAGAAGCAGAAACATTCTCCACACGTGGCGTTTTTAGCAAGGTCTTTAGTGAGCCAAGATAGAAGGTCTTCTTGCCTCCCGTGCTCGAGTAGAAGTGCCTTTCTATTTTCGTCCTCTAGCCTTCAATTTCTACTTTCGTTTTCCCCTTCCATTTCACTAAAGAGCTATCATGCCAATCTTTAGATGGTAGTTATGTAGCTTGGACAGATCTGCTGTAGATGGTTGCTAAGCTATTCTCTTTTATCTTATCAAAGTAGGAATTTGCGATGGGTAAATGCTAGACAACCCAAGATTGTTCGCATACGAGTTTGACTAACCGGTAGCCATGTCCCCAACTTGTACAATCCACTAACTTTACCAGTTTAACACAACTTCTCTGTGTCTAGTATTGCCTTGATGAAAGCTTACATAAAGATTAACCTTTTTCAAGGTAATAATCAATAAGAAGCCTGCCTAGTGCGCGAGGCTTCCTCCAGTTCAGTGTGCAAGATGTAGAACATTCGAGCCCATGGCGAAGGGCGGGATATAAGAGTTGAAGTGTAGAACCCATGACCACACAACCAACAAAATGTACGTGGGGTTGCCCTTCTGGACCTTCAGCATCTTAGATAAGGCTGTTTCTGCAGTTTGAGGACTGTGATACTGCAAGCTAGAACTGTGATACGCAAGCAGAATGGGGCAACCATTCTTTTTGCCACGCTTGACTTGTATATATCACTTGAAAATTGTAGGAGAAATGGTCATATATTGTTCTAACCAAAGTTGAACATCTGAATTATTTTCTTCCTATTAAATGAGGCGTGGTTGTAAATGCACAATCATGCCTAGACATGCATCTGTTTCTACGTAAGAGTTACTTTCGTCTTTCCTTGCTTGGAAAATAATGAAAACAAAAAAGAAGAGAAACTTTCATACTAGGCTTCTGTAAAAATTCATATTTCATCATGCCATCAATATGCTTTGAATTTAAAATATGACTTTTCTTTTCACTGAAACAAACTTCTAATTCTGGAAGGATGACGGTATTGAAGAGGTACGTGCTGAGATTGTTCTTGTCGTTAAAGTACATTACAGCAAATGTGGTAGACAGGAACAATGGACGGATTGTTGCAACAGCTTCGACAGTTGAACATTCTCTCAAGAACTCTCTTGAATGTGGTCGAACTAGCAATGCCAAAGCTGCATCCGTGGTGGGAGAGGTTTTGGCAATGCGACTCAAGGTAGAGGGTCTTGAAAAAGGACAGGACAGAGGGATCCATGTAGATGTAAACAAGGAGATTGAGAAAAAAGGATTGAAAAGCAACACCAAGGTTTGGGCCATCGTCAATGCTCTTAAGGACAATGGAGTCAAACTTGTTCTTGATAACGACAGCAAGGACTCTTTGCAATCAAGCAAGTTCTAGGTTCTTTATCTCCCGTTGATCCTCCACATGTTTTGGTCAATGGGGGTGAGGGTATGGTGTACATATTGACAAAAGCAGGAAGGAAGATACTCTGAGCCTTCCTTACCAAGTTTTTAGCTCAAGAATGATGTAATCGTTGCTGTTTTCATTTGTCAACTGTTTCTGAATTCTCTGAATCAACGAAATCGAAATATTTTTGTTACGGTTTCTGGTGTTGAAAATCCATGGTAGAACCGGCGCATGCCGCTGCATATTAGAGTAGTTTTCAGTGTTGCTGCTGCATATTTGTAAGGCGTTTTGAACGCCCAAAGCTTTCGATCAAAGTAGAGGGAGGATATACCTATGATCTTGTCACGAAGAAGTAGAGAAGACTTTGAACAAAAGTATCTCCAGGTTGTTTGAACCTTCTGGTCTTGTAAGGGACGGATGATATGTTTCCAAGCAAAGTTTTTATAATTTCGCCAACAAGATCTTGAGAATGTGTACAGGCAGTCTTGTACGGAGTACTTTTTTAGACTGAACAATTTTGTATCAATAATACAATTTTCTAGCACCAAATAGTTAAGTGCCTTTGTATTGAAAGCATTTAGGAAAATTGTAGCTCCATTCCAGCTAGATATTGTCAAATCTTAAAACAAGATAAATGTTCATCTTTTTATTGGTTTCCCGAAGTATCCCCGTGCTTTAAAGTCCAAGATTAAGGACACCCGGGCGGAAAAAATAGCTAAGTTTTAACACAGATGCATGTACTCTAACTAAGATTTACTATTATATGGTTTTACTAAATATTTATTACTATTTTACAGTTTTACTAAATATTTATTGTTTTACTTTACAGTTTTACATCATCTCCATACTGATATTACGGGCATGAGCACGAAATTTAGTTAAAAATTATGTCTTATATTAATTGTAAGTAATTCTTTTTATAAAATAAAACCTGAATAAAAATAAATAATGTCTCTTAAAGCCAAAAGTACTTGAAGGTCGGCATTGTGGCCTGTGGGCTCGTATCCAAAGACTTTGTGATATAACTCGGTCAACGGCGACATTATTTTCCACTTGATAATGGGCCCGTACTACCAACAGACCATGCAGTGAGATGGAATTTTAGGACTCCAATAGTGAGTTGTTGTTGTTGTTGGTTTTTTTTTTATTATTATTTTTTTATTTTTAAGAAATTGCAGCCGGTATATTTTTTGAAACATTTTTCATTATGATCAAGTATTTTTCTTTTCAACCGGGAAAAAAATTATTTTTAAGGGCAAAAAGACTACGATACCTTTAATGAACCAAAGACACGCTACGGAAATCATATACTTAGTGTATCACGTTGCATCAGTTTTTGCACCGTGATGTGTTAATTTAAATTACATAATCCAATTTTACATCGTGCTGCACCAATTTTATACATCGCGATGCATCAATTTAAATTACCAAATACAATTTTTGCACCGTGATGCATCGATTTAAATTACCTAATCCAATTTTCCATCAGACTGCGTCAATTTTATGCACAACGATACATAAATTCAAACAACCAATTGATGCATCGCGATACAAACTGAAACTGGTTTCGAATGTCTCTACTCCGCCTTCTTCTTCCCTCTGCTCTGTCGTAAGTAATCTTCTTCATCCTTTACCTTCGTCCTTATTAAAAAATTTTCCAACCCAGTCCAGCTCCATTCCAATATCGTACTTAATGTATTCATTCCAGGTCGATCTTCGTTTCGTTGCACGACAATGATTAATTTCGAACCTAAAGTATTGGACAGAGTTGTTGAAAGAGATGATTTGGGTATTTTAGGAACACTATTTCGAAATAGACTTTAGCGGTTGAAAAAAAGAAATGAAGGGATTACAAACTTAGCAAAATAGATCAGCCCGAAATTACTTTTTTTTTCTTAAATCAAACATCGGCCACGAAATACTCATAGCTCGCCATTGCCACCACCACCACCTTCAACTTAACTCATGATTACCAAATAACCACCGTCACCACCACAAAACCACCGTCTATCTCATCTCCACCATCAGTATAATGTTTTTTTTGAAATAAAAAAACTAGCAACCAACAAGTCTCGCTTTCTCTTCTATAGATCTAGATATCATTCGGTAATAATGATATACTCCCCGGCTGCTTTAAAGAGTTTACTATTTTATTTAGAATGTTGCACTTAATAGTTAATTTTAAAAATTGATGCCATTTTATCACTACCGAGCTACTAAAAGTTTCATTCTATTTAAAAGTATAATCATTTGAAATATCAGGTGTGTATTTATCACTAAAGTGGTGTCACTAAGACTCGATATTTATTTCTTGTGGACGGAAATCTACTTTAAATATTTAGTCAATTTAAATAACTAATATACTAAAAAAGAATAATAATAATAAGAAAAACAATCTATTTTAAAGTAAAATTAGAAACTAAAGATGTCATTCATATCGTATCTTTTCATAAATATTTATTTTAATCGTATATAACGCTTCTTCATAAAGTCTTAATTAAGAAAAATAGCGATAAAAATATTCCAAAAAATATTGTATACTTACATGGATTGTTGTTCATTTTCTTTATTTCAAATTGAAAGATTGAATATTTCTTTCTTATTAGGTTACAACTTACGCATCTCTTTTCAATTTATACTCTAGTTCAAACAAAATTCAAATATGTTGAGATCAACAAACCTCAAAATTACATAAATTTGACCCAAAGGAAAATATCTTTAAATCATCAAATCAATAGATTTGTGATGTAGTTAAATATTGACCATAAAATTGACTATGCATATTTGCAACTTAAAAAGGAGGAGTAATTGTTGACCAGTACCTTTACCTAAATATTTTTTATAATTTGACCCAACTTTAATAGCTCAATTTTGAATCTAAATGAATAGATCTTATGTGTCACATAGTTAAATAAACTTTTTTAATTTATAATTGCGTAAAACTTAAAAAGATGACACATTGAAAACCACATCATTTGGTCTTGTAATTTGATCTTTTGAGTGCTACAGCATTCTCTATTTTTTTTTTACTCCCATGAAAGTATATTTTTGAAATATTATTCATAAAATACCCAAATAGTCTTATTTCATAGTTCCGGTCAATACCTTTGAACTGAAAATCACAATTATTGCGTAACGGAACAATATTTTTCAGTAGGTATGAAGGAGAAGGTGGGGGGAGGAAGAAAAAAAAGATTTACGACGGAGGAAAATGAAGAAGAAGATGAATTACATGAATGTCTTGTTCATTATGATTTTTCAGCGTGATACACAATTAGATTAGATAATTAAAATTAATGTATTGCGATGCAAAATTAGATTTAGTAGTTAAAATTGATGTGCGATGTAAAATTGGTCTAGATAATTAATTTGAGGCATCGCGTCACAAAAATCTATGCATTACAATGTAAAATTTGATGCAATGCAATGCATTTGAATATGTGATTCGTAATAGTCATAGACTCATTAATAGTTTTGTAGTATTTTCACTCAAAAATTGATTTTTTCCAATTAAAAAAAGCTAATATATTTTAATTCTATAACAATCCTATCTAAAGTTACCCCTAAAATGTACTAGCATATAAGAAAACCTAAAGAAAAAGCATTGTAAATGGGATGGAAGGATCCAGAAATGGTAGAGAGCCTAACTTAACATTAACGTCGCGAAATTTCAAAGTAACCGCCTCTGCCTCCGCGCATTCGCACCACCATCCGAGAGACTGAGAGTACACTGAGACTGCGACCTGACCCATAGGTCATGTCCATGGCTACACTCACTCACGCCAACACATGCACGCACACTACCATGTCCTTGCAAATTCACGGGCCACGTAAGCTACACACCTTACATGTTACATCACATAACATCCATCCCATCCATCCCTCCTATATATATACACATCACCCCATCACACATAACAATAACATAACCTCTCCGGTCTCCAACTATTTTCCTCTCACTTTGTAACCGCAGTTCTCTGTATTTTGCTCTTTTCTCGAGACGACTACAATGGCGAAGGTGAGTGATTCTCTCCCCCGCCTCAGCCTCTCTTTTGCGTACGGGTTTACTGTTCTTAACATTGTTCTTAATGTTTGGTGTTGATTTACTTGATTTGATTTCGGTTGCAGAAGAAAGGCGGTGATAGTAACAATAACAACAACGGCGGTGGCGCGAAGAAAGAAGACGGTGGAAAGAAGGACGTGGGTATGAATGTGGTGGTTATGAAGATTGACTTGCACTGCGAAGGTTGTGCAGCCAAAGTCATCAAAGCGGTTCGCTCTTTTGATGGTAATCATCCTACATTCATTGATTCAATTTAATATCATCCATTGTAGTGCGTTTCGATTGCGTCAAATGGAGAATCAATCTTCTCTGTTTCTCGACCTTCATTTTCAATTTCATCCAGTAGTGATGCATCCATGTGTCGTATTGGGATTTGAGTGTACTTTTGTTTGATCTAAATACATAATTGCCTGATTTTTTTTCTGTTCTCATTGATGTATTTGTCCTTTAAACAGTGTATCTCTGTTTCCTAAAAA
>CM028382.1:44950748-45109262 GCA_013146195.2 Codonopsis lanceolata | reverse complement strand
TTAAAGTTGTTTTTAAATTGCTTTAATTTATTTTTATGCAAGGTCGAGATCTTTAAATCCCGAATTGGTAGACTTAGATCAAGAGATAAATATTGTTAAAAGATACCAAAGATATTTTGAAAATCTAGCTTTCTGAGCCCGATAATCAAGATAATCTTAATCAAGAGGATCCTCTCGTTGATCCTACAATGGAAGATAATAACAATAATCGTAATCCTCGAAACCTAGTTGACCCGGTCAATAGGAATCAAAGACAAGAAGAGCTCAAGCAAGAAGAAATATGGAAGTAGTAGTAAATCAAAGAACTATTAATGATTTAGTAGACCTTCATTAAATGTGGTAACATCTAGTCTTCCGATGTTGTTAGGAATTTGAACTAAAAGGACATATTATTTTAATGCCATACCATCTTTTCATGGGATGCCCCATGAAGATCTGTCGGCTTTCTTAAGAGAATATGAATACATGATGAGTACTTTTCCTTTAGGAGGTTGGATCAAGATCAAATTAAAATGAAATATTTTCCCAGCAGCATTAAAAGAATTGGCAAAGAGATGGTTTATGAACCTAACACCAAAGTGTTTTTACTTGGCACAATTATATGATTTGTTTATGAGCAAATTTTACAAACATGCATCTCTTACAGAGTATAGAAAACAAATCATGTCATTCCAAAATGAACCAGTGAAACATTCCATGAGTCATGGGATAGATTTAAAAATCGCTTATTATGTGTCCTCATCATAATTTGGCTCAACATGTGTTAGTGCTTCAATTTTATCATGGTCTTTCGCAAAGTTTACAAACTATGGTTGATAGTGCGTACTGTGGTTCTATTAATAGAATGACACCTAAGCATTAGAAGAATTATTTGAGATGCTAAGTATTAATTCCCAATAGAAAAGTGCTAGAGGTAAAAATAGGAGCCTATATCAATTGCAAGATAATTCAAATACACAAGCTCAATTTGAAAATTGGCAAATTCAAGAAGCATGTGCTCTATGTGGATTATATTCTCATGCTACTAATTTTTGTCCGTCAAGTGCTATGTATTCGAAATGTGCTAATGCTATGAATATGTATCCTCAAAGGCCAAGGAATGATCCATATTCCAATACATATAATCCTCGGTTGGAGGAATCATCCTAACTTTTCTTGGGGAGGAAATAAGCCTTTGCAACCTCAACAATTCCAACCTCAACCACCACAACCTCCACGCTTGCAAAATCAAAATCAAAATCGCTTGAGAATTGAAGAAGTTCCCAAGCAAGTAGTAGTAAAGGTCAAGCGGCTTTGATGAAGTACATGCTTGAAGAAATTGAAAATCAAGAAACATATTGAAAATTCAAGCAAATAAAAGAGAAGAAGGAAGTTCCCTAGTCAAACCGAAAGCTAAGTCAATCACCGCCCCGTGAAGTGGTAAGGTGATAGGTGAAGAGGTAAGTGATTCTCGATCCTCCTTCTAATATGCTTTCAAAGAGAAAATTCTCAAAAAGTAATAGAGAAAGAAATTGAGAAAGATAGTGATAGTGATAAAGATGAAGATTCAAGTAAATCAAGAGGTAGAACAAATACAAGAAAAGAAAAAGAACAAAATAAAGATAATACGCTTGAAGTAGATAAAGAGTTAGATCAAGAAGAAGAGGAACCTTATGTGGCTCTTTATGTTCCTCCAATTCCGCTTTCCAAGAAGACTTATGAAAACCGAATGGACAAACAATTCACGGAAATTTATAATATGTTATCCAAAGTAAATGTTAATTTACCTTTGCTTAATGTTATTAAAAATATTCTTATGCAAAGTTTTTCAAAGATCTTCACTCTAGAAACACAAGTTTGAAAACAACGAAAAGATTGTTGTTTCGAAACGTCCGGCCTGCTTTTACAACCCGAATTACCACCTAAGTTGAAGCCTTAATATCCAAGTTTCTTGGGAGACTCCAAAAGATGAAAGCAATGCTAGATTTAGGAGCAAGTATTAACTTGATGCCTTTCTCGGTCTATAAACAATTAGGTTTAGGAGAACTAAAACCCACTAATATGCAATTACAAAGCCGATCGCTCGGCAAATATCCCTTGGGTATAGTGGAAGATATCCTAGTTCAAAGTTGATAAATTAATCATACCTTAGACTTTGTGGTTCTAGATGGGAAATATAATTAATGAATAACAAAGTCCCAGATGTTAAATCATTTAGTCTAATACAATGATAAATGTGAAAAAATGGTCACCCTAGGGTTGAAATCAGTGTTTGATGCTATGAATAGACCTAGTGACATGAGTGCTGTTTTTCAATAGATGAGATTGAGAAATTATCAACTCGAAACTTTTGAAGAAGAAAAGATTATAGAGAGATAGATTTATTGTTTATGATGATAGCCCTATTCTCCCATAAAAATTTGACATTGAGGAAAGTGAAAGAAATAGAAGAAAAGATAGAGAAAGAAAAGTTAGAAGCTAGTAAGAAAAGATGAAAAAAGAAAGTAGAATCGAGAAAATAATTACGATAAGTCAGGAAAAGTAGTTTAGAAGAAAGTTATGAAATTAAAGATGATGAAGTAGAGATTCGAAATCTCTCTTTGAAGAAATTAAGATTGAAGATTGAGATAGAAGATATTAAGGAAGAAAAGAAAAGCAAGAAGAGAATAATGAGGCTAAAATAAAAGAAACAATTAAAGCAGAAAATTCTGAATTTATGCCTTCCATTAATTCTCCCAAAGTGAAGAATTAAAGCCATTACCATCCACTTAAAATATGCATTTTAGGAAGGTAACACTTTACTGTTATTATAGCAGACAACGAGAAAAACAAGAAGAAAGTTTGTTAAAAGTTTTATGGACACATAGAAGCTTTAGGATGGTCTTTAGCCGACTTAAAAGGAATTAGTCCCTCTATGTGCATAAAATTCATTTAGAAGAAGGTAGTAAACCTTCTAGAGAAAACAGAGAAGACTTAACCCACACATGGAAGAAGTCGTTAGGAAAGAAGTTCTTAAGCTCTTAGATCTTGATATAATTTACCCTATATCGAATAGTAAATGGGTTAGTCCATTCAAGTAGTTCCTAAAAAGTCGGAATTACCGTTGTCAAAAATGATAAAGATGAATTAGTCCCTACAAGGACTATCCCGGTTATAGAATGTGTATCGATTTGCGTAAATTAAATGCGGCAACAAGGAAAGACCACTTTCCTTTGCCATTTATTGACCAAATTCTTGAAAGATTAGCGGCCATGAATATTATTGTTTTCTTGATGGTTTTTCTGGTATAATCGGATCCCTGTTGCACTTGAAGACCAAGAGAAAACAACATTTACATGTCCCTTTGGTACTTTTGTTTGCCTTAGGAGAATGCCTTTTGGGTTGTGTAATGCACCGGCTACTTTTCAAAGATGCATGATTTCTATATTTTCGAGACTTAGTTGAAAGATGCGTAGAAGTTTTCATGGATGATTTTTCGGTTTTCGGAAATTCTTTTGATCACTCATTTAGAAAACCTTACATCCGTCCGAAAAGATGCGAAACTAATTTAACTTTAAGTTGGGAGAAAAGTCACTTCATGGTAAAACATGGAATTGTCTTAGGGCATGTTGTTTCAAATAAAGGAATTGAAGTTGACAAAGCTAAAATTGAGGTTATTTCACAACTACCCCCTCCCACTTCAGTTAAAGGAGTTCGAAGTTTTCTAGGCCATCTTTGGTTTTTATCGTAGATTTATAAAAGACTTTTCCAAAATCAAAACCTCTATGTAATTTGTTAGCAAAAGATACGTAGTTTATTTTGATAAAGAATGTTTGGAAGCTTTTAATTTATTAAAAGAAAAGTTGACTATTGCTTGCCCAATTTTATCCGGTACGATTGGTCACTTCCTCGTTCGAAATCATGTGTGATGCATCGATTTTGCAATTGGAGCCGTGTTAGGACAAAGGGTAGATAGAAAGCCTCATGTGATCCATTATGCTAGTAGAACTCTAAACGATGCTCAATTGAATTATACCACTACTTGAAAGGAATTTTTAGCGATAGTATATGCTTTAGAAAAATTTAGATCATATTTGCTAGGATCAAAGGTGATAATCTTTTCTGATCATTCTGCATTAAAATATCTCTTAAGTAAGAAGGATGCTAAACCAAGATTAATTAGATGGATGTTATTGTTACAAGAATTTGACATAACTATCAAGGATAAAAGAGGAACCGAGAATGTTGTGTCCACCACTTGTCTAGGTTAGAATTTTCACCCTTGCCGGAACGTCAATTTTGATGATCCTGCCCCCATTAATGATAATTTTCTCGATGAACAACTCCTAGCTATTAAAGATTCTCGACCCTCCGATTTTGTCAACTACTATGTGTCTCGATATAATTAATCCGATTTTGATCATCATTTAAAAAGAAGAAATTTTTTGGCGGAATCGAAAAATTATTTTGGGAAGCTCCTCATTTATACAAGATTTGCTCTCCATTCTTTAATAAGAAGATGTATTCTCTAAAAAGACCAACAAGGTATCATGGAATTTGCCATGGATATTCTTGGTGGTGGTCATTTTAGTGGTAATAAAACCGTCGAAAAATTTTTGCAATCGTGTCAGATGGCCTCCTACTGCTTTTAGAGATTGTGAACCGTTTTACGTAACATGCGATAAATGTCAAAGAACAGTGGTATAGGAAAGAGAAACGAGATGCCCTTGCATGTTAATTTAGTAGTTGAAATCTTTGATGTTTGGGGTATTGATTTTATGGGTCCCTTTCCTATGTCCAATAATTGTGAATATATTTTGGTAGCAGTTGATTATGTCTCTAAATGGATAGAAGCAGTAGCAACTAAAACTAATGATGGTAAAACAAGTAGTCAAATTTGTTGAAGATTTATTTGCCGATATGGAGTCCCTAAGGCCATAATAAGTGACCAAGGAACTCATTTTACCAATAAGTTGTTAAATAGTGTTCTTAGAAAGCATGGTGTAACTCACAAGTTAGCTACACCTTATCATCCACGTATATCCTGGACAAGTAGAAGTAAGCAATAGGCGATAAAAGCAAGTGTTAGAAAAGACCGTTAGCCTAATCGTAAAGATTGGGAATCTAAGCTCAAGGATGCTTTATGGGCATACCGAGCGCTTTTAAGACACCCATAGGAATGAGTCCATATAGGATGGTATATGGCAAAGCTTGCCATTTACCCGTGGAAATGAGCATAAAGCCTATTGGGCAATTAAAGAATTGAATTTAGATTTGACATTAGTCGGAGAAGAAAGATTGTTCAGCTTAAATGAATTAGAACATAGACTTAATTGCACTTATTTAAGAAAAGACCAAAAGTATCATGATATGGGATTAGCCAACAAAATGCTTCATCCGTATGAAAGTACTATTGTTTAACTCAAGGTTAAGGTTATTCCCTGAAAGTTAAAAATCCAAATGGTCCGGTCCTTTTAGAATAGTACGAATTTATCCTCACGGGCATTTGATATAAAAACCCCAAAAATAATGAAGTGTTTAAAGTGAATGGACACCGACTCAAGCCGTATTTTGAGCCAATGTCGCTTGAACGAACAATTGAATTAATCCGCTTGGCCGACAATGAACCACCAAGAGATTAGGCTTGCAGCTTTGGTCGAGCCAAAGACATTAAACAAAGGCGCTAAGTGGGAGGCAACCCACTAATTTGAAATTTATTTGTTAACTAGTTATTTAGATATGTTTTCTCCGCAAATTCTATTCTTGGACATTTAATTTTTAATTAAATATGCCAAAATTTAAGTTTGGGGAGAAAACATCTTAAGTATTGTATTTATATGTTGCTAATAATTTTAGTTTAGAATTTTTGTTTAGATTTTTCATACAGAATTATCAAAGACATAACGGAAGTTAACTAAGGGCTAAACCAAACCGTTGAAAAGATGAAAAGAAAAACAGAATGAAGTTCGGGCCACCTTGCGGACGTGTAGAGACCTGCGACCGCAAGGTCCCCAAATGCGAATCTCGGTGCCTGCATTCACATGGGGAATCGAATGAATCGAACGGCTTGATCGCCACCTTGCGGACGCAGGTGTGGCGACTTGCGACCGCAAGGTCCCCTTATTTAAGGCCGGGTTTCATTTGCGTAAAAACACGTAAATTTTCACTCCTCTCTTCATCAAGCAGCCAGAGCAGCTCATCTCTTCCTGAATTCGGCTGCATCTTCCAAAGATTTCGGCATTAAACTTCAAGATCTCTCTTCTCCTCCTCAATCTCTTCATCTCCTCATTCATCATCCCACCATTGCACTCCACCAAGTTGAAGAACTTTGAAGAGAAGAAGGAACCTCCATTATTGCCTTCATTGGAAAATCAAGCTCCACTCCGGTTGCGATCTCTTGATTAAGCTGCAAACTAGTACTTCTAACACCCTCTTTAATTTTGTACGTAAAATATTTGCATGCTAGGGTGCTAGTTAATTTTTAACGTAGATATATTTTTGCATGCTTTAGATTAAATTTTAGTTTTAAAATTTTAAAACCAATTTTAATTGTTATATTTTTAGTTTTTAAAATTTTATTTCAAACAAAATGTTTAGGAAACGAAGAAATACCGGTTCTTCATCCTCCGGCCCTGTTCAGGAGGAAGAACAAAATTTTGACATCACCCGCTTCGTGTCCTACGGCTAAAGTAGCACGTACACCAACAAACTCTCCAAGTCCTTGGTGCCCGAAAGGGGATTCAAGGCTGAAGATTTTGGTATCCGTCCTGCTCTGATGGCTCGTAGGTGGGGGCTTCTGTTAGATTCTCCGCCTAGGGACGCCATAGTCCCTATTGTCCGAGAATTCTACGCCAATGGCGACATTGGCATGGATGGCGGTGTGTTAGACACTGTTAATGTTAGAAATATTACTGTCAATTTTTCATCTGAAAGCATTAACATGTACTTCGGCACCTCCAACTTTGCGGTTGGTGCCGATAATTTTAGCACACACCTCCACCCCCGTATCCCTGTCGAGGTGGTCAATGCTGTCATTGCTCTCCCTGGTGTGGAGTGGTCCTATAGCCGTCAACCACCATTTGGACCACGCACCATGAGAGAGTCTTTCCTCCAAGACACGGCCAAGCCCTTGTATAAATTTGTTTGTGGCCGTCTCATGCCCTCAAGTCACCAAAACACGGTGAACTGGGAGAGGGCTGTTCTTACCTACACCATCATGACTGGTGGGTCTATTGATGTTGGCCGTTTGATCAACGGCCAAATCAAGACCCTTATTAGAGGTAGGACGAATGCGGGGTTCGCGTTCCCGCATTTGATTACTGACTTGTGTAGGGGGGCAAACGTGAGAATGCCCAAACACGCTGAGAGGTTGAAGGCTGGTCCGGTCATTACTAGGGCCATTTTGTTTGAGCACCACCAGCAGCCGAGAGTGAGGGTTCCTCAAGAGGAGGAACCCGAAGAGGAGAGAAGGATCCGCTCGTTGGGATCTCCAACCGTGTTGGAGGCAATTGCCCTCCAAACCGATATGGTGAGTCGGTGGCCAGGCAAATGCTGCGCCGACCACCGAAATTTTTCGGTTTAACACGGGACGTGGGGAATCGTCCAATTATTATGGGCTGCCACCAGGCACGATCCCCTAGTTTCGTCCTCATTCGTTATCTCCGCCCGACTCACCGTGAGTCGAGGCCCAAGCTTCGTCCTCGTTCGTTAGGTAGACCCGCTATATCCTTTTGATATTTGTCCTACCCCATCAATCCTCTCATATGTTCCTCTATTTTGAGGACAAAATAGAACTTAAGTTTGGGGGGGGGTTGAAAATTTTAGGTCTTAGCAGGTCCCAGCCTAACGAAGAATGGAGTTAGGCTATGTCGTTAGGGTGAAGAAAAATTTCTTTATTTGATGACCATTTAACTCTTCACCCTATTTATCCTGTTTTTATTTTTTCTGATTTTCGGAGGTGTTGCCTTGACCAGAATACACTTATTTTAGATACTCGTGGGTTCCTCCTATGGGGACCCATCATCAATTGTGTCATCGTCATCACCTCCAATTTTCCCATTAAAAAAAAAAAATTAAATTCAAAATTTTCATCCTCGAGTCTAGGTGTGGTAATGCTAATCGTAGTCCATGAGGAGATTAGTGCAATGAACCGCATAATTAGTCCATAAATCCCTTTGGAACTTGCTTAATTTTGCGAAACTTTTACTTTTCTCCAAATTCTTCATGCACTCACACCAGTCATAACTTTGGATTGATTAGAATAGTTTTATAAAGTTTATAACACCGATTTATCTTCAACAAGATATGCACAAGAATATGATGCATAGCCATTCGAACATGATTGTTGCATTAAATTGTAACTTAGGGTCAGTTGCATGATAGTTAGATCCTTTGGATTTTTCTCATTTATATATCTCAAGCACACTTTCAAACCGTGTCTGCATGTTAGTCTCAATTGTCCATACCATCTGTCTTAGCGAATGCTTATGTGAAATCCAGTGATGCTAAACACTCACCCCAATTCCCATAGTTGATATGATATTTTGTGATGTCTTACTTGCTTTAAATACTATATGAGCATTTGGCATTAAGAAATGACTTAGGCCATCTTTGGACCGTTTGAGCCTAAATATTCCCTGACCTATACTAAATATATCCCTAGTGTCCCCTTTGAGCCTAATGAAAAAGAATGGAGTGTGCTAAGCACACTATTTAAACCCCCATTCGCCATCATTTCTTTACCCACATTAACTTAACCCTAAAAGCCTATACACTTTTAGCCTACCCTTTGAGAGAGTAGGATTGGGTGAGAAATTGATCCTAGGAGGACCACTTCTTTTCAGTTAGGCGATTTTTCAAGGCTTCTTCCTTCCGTCGTCGAAAAAAAAATTTTAAAATTATGTCTCGACGAAAAATGAAACGGAAGAAGAAGAGTATAAACAATGATTCGAATGAAAGCATAGCTTTCAAGAGAAAATATGTTAGAAAAATTCTGCTGATTAGAATGATGATATTTTTAGAATATAGTGCCCAAAACAAGTTTGGGGGGGGGGATTGAAAGAAGAAAAATGAAAAGTAACACAAAGCACCCCTCCACTTGTGGTCTTTGCAGGTCCTAGCCTAAACAGGGAAAACTTCCTTTTGCTTGGAAGTATGAGGGATAAAGGGTAGTCTTACTCTCTCACTTTGAATTCCAATACCTTTCCTTCATATCCCCCAACACCTTGGCCTTACATTACAAGCTTAAAAAGTCCTAATGATCTTCTTGTCAATGCTTATGTTATTTTTACTGTCAAGTGAGTAACATGAAATTGATCACACACTTCATAATCACTATTATTCACCCTAAAGCTCACCGTGTTAGCATAATCTTAGCTATTACAAGTCATTGGGATATGAAAGCATTGTATGTCATACATAGAAGTGCATGGGATGGATGTATAAATCTTTTGAATCCTTGGGACCTTTTTGTCTGTAATTGACTGGGTTTGGATGGTAGATCTCATACTTCTTAATGCATGATTTTCTATTAAACTGTGATTTTCATATGAATGTGGTGTTTAGCTCAATAAAACTGTTTTAGTTAAGATATTCTTTAAGACTGGTGATCACACACCCACGGAGAAATTAAAGTAGTAGCGCCTTTAAGAAAAGACTAGTTGGTTTATGTGACTAAGCCTGCACATATGTGGTTAGCACCGAACTGAGATTACATGCATGCCATACACTTATAACTTGAGGATGAAGCCAAAAAGATTTTATGTTTATTTGTTATTTGTAGTTTAGTAGTATTTTAGTCTTGTGATTTTTTTTTGTTTTTGTATTTATCTGCATAGTCGAGTCACTCGAAAGAGTCTCCTTGAGTTTGTGGGTTTATAGATGAGTGTAAATAGTGTCACCCTCACAAAAAGATTTTAATTTTTGTTATTTATATGCTTTTGTATTTATAAGTTTATTTGTTTACTCGTGGACGAGCAAAGTTCAAGTTTGGGGGTATTTGATCGATGTATTTTATACGTCGATTTTATATACTTCTGTGACTTGAATTAGGCTATTTCACGAGTCTTTTGAGTACTAATATATGTTTTTGGTGAGTTTTGTAAGTTTCAGGATTGTTCGTGAAAATACGCGAAACTCCAGGGTTTGAAGCGCAAATTACAAAGAAAGAAAAATTGAAGAAAAATGAAGTCTGTCATTCTCGACACCTACGCAGGTGCCTCGCACTTGCGACCGCAAGGTAGGCAGATCGGTCCCTCTGCCAAGAATCGAAGAGTCAAAATCACACACGGAGACCTTATGACGCAAGGTATCCAACACCTGTGACCGCAAGGTAGCGCATGCCATTTTTCGGATTTTCACACGCTATTCGATCCAATCACAACTCCCAAGTATATATAGAAGTCGATGCCGAGCCTAAGCATAAGGAGGACGGCCGGAAGCTCTCTTTACATAGATTTTAGGTAGTTTTAGATTGTATAACATAATTAGGTTTTGTAATTTCAAGTATTGAAGATCAAATCATGTCTTCCATCATCTTCATGTGTCGCTTCATCGCCTATGATGAACTAAATCATCCCTAATCTAGGAGGTGGGAGGTAACTTGTATCGAATTTATGTTTTGATTCTTATATTTATGTCTATTCAATGCTTGTTGATTGTGTTGTTTATCAACCCCTCTATTATTTCGCTTTGAACAAATGAATGTAATCGCAAATAATAAAGGCTTAGAGGTGCGGATAACCGCATGACCAAGTGCATATGTCGCATAATCGCTCACCAACACAATAAATTGGACCTATCGAAGCACGAGAGTGATAAGTTAGGACTGTGTTCTTACATGATCTAGGTGACAGATAGATCATAAATCTAGGTGACAACTAGATTACGCTTCCTCGTGCTTAGGATATGGAATGGGTGAATTTTATGGGATGGAGGCCGAACCAATTGTTCAACGCACCATATCTATTTTTAGTGAACGAACCCAAGCCATTGAATGACATTATTATGAATTAAACATAAAGGAGATATAAGTGAAACCCAGAATCCTAGATTTCCACAATCCATAAGATCTTCATACCTGTTATTATTGTCTAATTAGTTAAACATCTATAACTAGTAATTTAGAGTAGAATTAAACATAAAAACCCCCCTTAGATTAATAATTTGCTATTTATAACTGCACAGTTCGTGATCACTTGTCTCTGTGGGTTCGACCCTTGCTTCCGAGTCTATACTATAATAGTCTTGTACACTTGCAAGGAAATAGATAAATAAAACAATCGATCAGCAGGCAAGGCTCCTTTACCTGTTGAAGGTAAACTTAAAGGTATTCTACCGAATCCTTCTGAAATGGTAATCAACAGAAAAGCTAAAGCTAAGTCTGTTGGTAACCTACCTAGAAAGATTCGAAAGAAACCAATTAAGTCCACCATCAACAAACAAGCTGAACCAAGAATGGATGTCAAGAAAAGGAATAATCATAAGTACTCTTCAGTTGAAGTCACTAACAGTTCTCTATGGACTTTCCATTTATGTCACTCTTGCAATTGCCTAGGCCATCTGGCACCAGAATGCCTGCTAAGGTTCATTCCAAGATCTGAGAGACCTAGTTCTCTCTAGGTCAAGCAGGTATGGGTTCCAAAAGGTTGCTAATCCTTAAGACCCGAAAGAAAATAAAGGGTACCTTGTTTGCTTTAATTTCTTTTCAGAATGCTTCATGGCTATAGAATCGAAAACAAAGACATCTCGGTACCTAGACAAGGGTCGCCAAGACACATGACTGGAAACATAAGTCTTCTTACAGATATAGTGAAGCCAAAAGGCCCAACGGTTTTTTTCGGAGATAATGCAAGAGGAAAAACAATTGGATATGGCTCAATTACTAGAGGAAGTCTCTCCATCAACAAAGTTTCTCTAGTAAGTGGTTTAAAGCACAATCTTCTAAGCATATCCCAATTCTGCGACAAAGGACTTCTATGCCAATTCAACTCCAACCAGTGCCTCATCAAAGACAGTGAATCCTGCTCTACAATACTGACCGGCAATAGACAAGGAAACGTCTATGTCGTGGACTTAAATCTTCTAGGGAGATTCTCAAACCTGTGTCTAGTAGCCAACAATGTTCGTGACAACAATGGCTATGGCACAAGCTGCCTCACCACCTCAACTTCAAGCACCTCTCCAAGCTCTCCAAAAATGGGCTTGTCAAAGGTCTACCTACGGTGTCTGCCGACCATGACAGAAGTTGTAAAGCTTGCCAACTAGGAAAACTTTCCAAGTCTTCCTTCAAAAGAAAGTCTGTATTGTCTACAAACGCACTCTTCAACTTCTCGCATATGGATCTCTTTGGACCTATCACAACCCAAGATTTCAGAGACAAGTACACACTTGTAGTAGTTGACGACTACTCTAGATTCACTTGGATTGAAACCATGACATCTAAAGATGAAACGTATGATCTAGTCAATGCTTTTTAGAAGACTTCAAACTCAAAAGCTTGAAGACATGTTTACATAAGATCGACAATGGCACCGAATTCAAGAACAATGGTGTAGAAAAGTACCGCGATGACCACGGATCGACCACAACTTCTCTCGCCGGCATTCTCAACAAAACGGTGTAGCCGAACGAAGAACGTAACACCGATTGAAGCAAGAAGAACAATGCCGCGTAAGCCAAACTTCCAAAGTATTTTTGGGCGTATAGCAACACCGCATGTTTTACCCAAAATAGATCCCCGGTAAACAAGTTTCATAATAAAACTCCATATGAAATATGGAGAGGAAGATCCCCTAACATAGGATTTCTTAAAATCTTCTGTAAATGTTTCATTCTTTATAATGGAAAAGAATATAGAGGAAAATTTGATGCAAAATCGACTAAGGAATTTTTCTGGGTATTCCAAACATTCAAAAGCATTTCGCATTTTCAAGAAAACAAATTTAAAAATTTTAGAATCGTGCATGTTTCTTTTGATGAATATGACTTGTTAGAGCCTAGAAAGGCTCCGAACGTTGCTAATGATTCTGATAATGATGAGACAGGTACAAATACAGCATCTACTTCCACTCCTCATCAGAAAACGGCAACTGCAGACCCCTCAAGTACCGATAACCCCGCACCGTAGACAGAGAACTCGCCGGTACCGATAACAACTCTTCTGCTGACCCCGAACCCATCTCTTCTGCTTTCTACCCCAAGCACCTTTACGATCACTCATCCTTCTTGTTCACCGTAAAATGAAGGTTTTGAAGATTCTATCTCTTCTCGAACCATTTTGGTGAATCTCCTTCTCAACCTACTCCGAATTCTTAAGGGAAGAACCCACTGTAAGTGATCTTCCTCCAACTCGTTATTGAAGCAAGAGATCATCCCATTTCTCAAATCATTGGTGATCTCAACACAGAGTTCGTGACGAGAAATAAAGTTCGAGAAGAAACTATGTTTGCTTATGCATTTGTTTCGAACTCGAACCAAAGAAGATTGATGAAGCTATCGAAGATCATAATCGGATTGAAGCTATGCAAGAAGAGTTGAACCAGCTTTGAAAGATGTAAGGTGTGGAGCTTAGTTCAAAGACCGACCGATCATCCACCATCGGCACCAAGTGGGTTTTCGAAACAAAAGAGATGAAGAAGGAAATGTCACCGTAAATAAAGCTAGACTTGCACAAGGCTACCGACAGAAGAAGGAATTGACTTTGATGAAACTTTTGCTCCCGTTGCTAGATTAGAAGCAATCGAATCTTTCTAGCCTATGCATCGCTCATGGACTTCAAAGTGTATCGATGGATGTAAAGAGTGCCTTTCTGAATGGTGATCTTCAAGAAATCAGATACGTGGAATGCCTCCGTGATTTGTCATTTCGCATAAGCCGGATCACGCCTACCGACTCAAGAAAGCTCTCTACGGCCTCAAGCAAGCTCCTAGAGCTTGGTATGAAACTCTATCCAAGTTCTTAATAGAACAAGGATTCGTGAGAGGAAGAATAGACACTACTTTATTCATCCTCAAGCACAAAGGCCATTCTCTTCTCGGTACAAATCTATGTGGACTACATCATCTTTGGATCAACTAACCAAAGCCTGTATGTAAAAGATTCGAGAAGTCGATGCAAAGCAAGTTCGAGATGAGCATGATGGGTGAACTTACCTACTTTCTAGACCGCAGATACAAATACAAATTCGATGGAATCTTCATCACCAAACCAAATATGCAAAGGAACTAATCAAGAAGTTCGGTCTTGATTCAGCTAAAGGATTCGAAACTCCAATGTCTACCGACCGCCATCTTGACAAAGATGAAAGGGAAAGCAAGAGAACATGACCAAGTACCGAGGAATCATAGGTTCACTTCTTTACCTTACCGCTAGTAGACCCGACATTATGTTTGTCGCTTGTGTTTGTGCTAGATTTCGTGCAGATCCAAAGGAGTCACATTTGCTTGCCGCCAAACGTATCATTAGATATGTCTCAAAACAACAAATCTAGGCATCCGTATCCCAAAACCAACAATTTCAATCTAGTTGGATACTCGATGCAGATTATGCACCGCAAAGTGAGCGTAAGAAGCACCAGCTGGGACTTGTCAATTCCTTGAAATAGACTTGTCTCATGGTCTGCAAGAAACAAGGATCGCTTGCAAACTCAACCACGTACGTAATACATTGCAAGCACTGCTTGCTCTCAACTCCTATGGATGAAGCAACAACTAGTGGACTACAACATCAAGACCGCAACCGCCCAATCATGTGTGACAACACATCGCAATTTCGCTAAAAATCCAAATGATGCACTCCAAGACAAAGCACATTGATATTCGTTATCACTTCCTCAAAGATCATGTGGAAAAGGTAACATCGCTTGGAATATGTTCCAACTGAGCATCAATTGGCAGACATTCTCACAAAACCACTGGATGCCACCAGGTTTGCTTATTTAAGGAGAAATCTTGGTATGATTGATCCTACTGCTTAAATTTTCAAAGTTATTTGTTAAGTTTCTTTCATACCGGTAGACCTAGTTTTAGACTGATCGGAAGACGTAAGTTCTCCTTTACCGGAAGACTTAAAGGTCAGCATTCTTACTTAGTCTATTTTTTGCTAAAGAGGTTTCTAAAGCAATAAAGGGGGTCAAGGATAAAATTTGGTACTTAAGAAAATATCTTAAGTTCCCGCTTTTTCAAACTGATATTTTCTCGCCTTTAAATAGTCCTTGAACCGTCATTTGCCAAACTTTACGAAACCCTTTGACAAAATATTTCTCTCTCTATTCATACTCTCTCTCCCTCTCTGTAACTACTTTCTGCAAATCCAAATCCTTCTTGTTTCTTCTTCTCATCGACGACAATGGTACGCTTCTCTCTTCTCTACTTGAAACTTACTACGTACTGTTCTGCATTTCATTTCATAACCTAAAATTGTTTTGGAATTCAAACGGTCATTTTCAAGTTTATACAGTATTCGCCATTGTTGTTCTTACAAACCTTGAAGAATACTAACAATGCTTATGTTTATTCATCGCTTATTCTTATGAAAACTTCTCGCTATATTTTTCTGTGTGGATACTCTAAACATCCTAGGGTTTCAAGTTTTCGGTTCAGAAATTCTAATTATTTCATAAAACCTTGAAATTCCTACTTGTTTAGTTGTTGAGATGAAAAGCCCTAATTTTTATTTTGCATTTCTTTCAGGCAAGAACTTCAAAATCAAAGCGAGACAACGGAAAGAGTTTGAACCCGGAAACTGACATTCCTCCCAGTACGGATGTCAACCTTCCATGATACCCCACCTTTCCCGCCTCTCATGACATCATTGTCGCCTGACCCAAGCTATATATTCCAGAATGTGCATTGACCTTCACCAATCAACTCTATAGCCGCCGGCCAAAGCTTGCGAGGACATGGACGCCTCGATTCTACCCTCTTCTCGCCTCAACGACAAAAACTATAGCATCTTTCTGGCAGAAGAATTCTATCAAAGAATGGAGCTCATGAACAAGACAGCTCTACGAGGGTGGATTCGAGGCCGTCCCATCTCCATTACCGCTAAATCAATCTCCACTATCATCGGCGCATTACGGAGCTCTTGCAAAGAACTATGGCCGAGGCTTTACATGCCCGGGAAGCCATGAGGGAGTAGACACCCTCGTGGAGCCTCAAGGGAAAATGCTCAAATCTGCTCCTCTGACGCTTCATCGCACAAGCCACCTCCGACAAAGGGCTCCTATTCAAGAGTGGAGCTCATGATATGTTTACGCCCAACAAATCAACTTGACAAGTGCCGTATTCCTTCAACTACGCCTCAACTGGGGGCCATCATCTTCAATGAGTTAAAGCAAGGTGGAGAAAGCCAAGAACAACCCCACTTGCAAACGCCTTCGTCAGCCGATTAATGCCCTTCTAAGGGATGATGCTAATGTCAACTCTTCTTTGAAAGAAGATGAGTTGTTTACAAGGAGAAGCAACTCACGCCTCGCTCTTCAAGAAAGTATACCGAATACGAGAACAAGCGACGCCGCAGAAGGGTCTACCGCCACACTCTCGACAAAGTGGCCAAGCTCGCACCTATCTTGGTCACCCGCTTCAACATGGAAGCACATGACGCGGCTAGCAGACCCACAAAAAGGCCTCTCGCAAAATTTGACGATCAAGTGGTCGCGACCTCCATCAAAAGGCCAAAGACTTGGCCGATGAGGCAGGCAAGACCAAGATGGCGCCAAGGGCAAAGCAAAGAAGACACAAGGCCTAAGAGGCAACTCCAACCGAAGAGGAGCAGCCAAGTGGGATTAGGAAGGAGATGAAGGAAGGCCAAAAGAACAAGGCACCAGCCAATCCACCATTCCTCACCTCCACCCAAAGCTCACTCCTCTCACCCACCTACCCAAACCACCAATCACCCTCACCATCTCCCCGCACCCACTCCCAAACCAAAACGAAGGAGACTTCAGAAACCTTTGAAGACCAGCCCACCGCCTCCAACCTCTACCGATGAAGCAACAGTCTCCTATTCACCGCTAAGGAAGAAAAGGAGAGCTACCCCCAAACCTTCTACCGCCAAACCAACTACCACTACCGACGCCCACCAACTACCTCTACCGACGCCCAACCATCTACCGACCACAACCCTCAATCTACCCTTCATCTACCGACACCCAACTACCACCTAACCCTTCATCTATTCCTGCAACCCTTCATCTATTCCTCCCCTTCATCTATACCTATCAACCCTTCACCACCTCCTGAGGAGTCTATCCCTCAGAGGAGCCTCAAATTCGAGGAGAGACAGCCTGTAACCCCCACTCCTCCTCCTCCTTCGAAAACCAAAATGATCCGCCATCACACCGACATTGAGATTGAGAAGACTCCAACTGCCACGGTCAACCGTCAACGCCATCACGTAATGAGGTCCGATGGAAGAGAACAACCGCCTTCGTGAAGAATCGACTACCGCCTCGCTCCACCGCACTCCGACCGATGCGATGACTAATACGAACGAAGAATGGAAGAGCTTGAGCGAGAACGACGAGAAAAGGAGGTCGCAGACAAAGGAAAAGGGAAAAGACCTTGGTAGTTTATGTATCTTTTCTTCCCTTACCTTTGTATTTATCTTCATTTTTGAAAACTCGTGATATGTAAACTTCTTGTTTATAAATACGTAAGATTACTTGTTTTTCAAAAAGGTTATCTTGTTTAAATTCTTGTTGCTTTATATTCATATTCTGTTTAGAATTTAAACAATCGCTTAAATTTATTTGAACCGCTAACTGTGTCGTTTCTATGACTCTTTACCTTTGTATGCACTTAGATTAGTCCCTTACATTTGAGGTGTTATTCTGTTTGATAGAGGCATGTCTTCTCGTTACTCACTATATAAAATTTCTCGACATGTTATTATCTATCAAATAGTCTGCTTTTAAGCCCTCATTTGTAGTAATGATGACCGATATAAATAGGAGGAGATTGTTGATTCTTATGTTAGATTTATATCTGCTCAATTCATTACATTAGTTTTATACTTCAAGTGGCTAATCGGGTCGATCGATTAGCGTGGCAACCGTGTATAGAACTTTGCCTTGTATAGTTTTTATAGGACTTCACAAAGTTCAATGGAAGACATCTTCACAGCCTTCACCTGAAGACCCGCTTAAAGCTTAAGAACGGCAAACCTTGTGTCCACCTCGTCTCTATGACGTGTCCAAACCAAAGAATGACTCATTGATTAATTCAATCTTATTCTACAACTTTATTTGAATTAATCCAAGACATTCCCCGACATGTCAAGCCGCCGAAAGCAACTTTCCGAAAAGCAGAAGACTTTTCGCCCCGAAAAAAAGCGGTCGTCCCCTAGTTTCGCAACAACTCTCGATCCGACATCTAAATCGCCCACCTTTTGAAGATCTCGTAAATCATTCCTCGCTCTAGATATCTGTGAAGACGAAAATCCTTGATCGATAGCCCCATGCATTTAATGCATTGATGAAAAGAGTTGTTGAAGTATTCGCCTTCTCCAACGGATCTTTTAATGAGCACCGCTCGCTATAAATGCACGCCATTGAAGACTGAAACAAATACACCTGCATGTAATCAATCGAACACTTAAGGATTGCTCGAAACTTCATAAACTCCAAGTCTTCACTCAAGCAATCAAGAGATCCTCACGTATCTAGAAGTCCTCGTCAACAACAAGAAGCTCATCAACACTTATTGTTTTATCTTCTTGTTGTTTACTTCCATTAACTATATTACGCATCTAATTAAATATCTTGTATTTACGATATTTAATTCCCTAGACCCCAAACACAAGTCAATATTTTGTACACGATCCATTAGGGATATTCTTTGTAATTTATCTAGTGGAAAACATAGTGCACAATTTAAATCCAAGGTTGACTGCCTTGGTGGTGGACGTAGCACTCATTATAGTGTGAACCATCCCAAAATACTTGTGTTATTCCTTCGCTTGTCCGATATTTGAACCGCATAATTACTTTGATTATTTGATTATCTTTATCCATTTACAACAGAAATTAAGTAACTAGTAAAGGTCTACCGGTAGTCCTTATCGGCAGACCTGGAACAACTACTTTGAAGGTCTTCCGCTACTTGAATCTTTTCGATAGATTGCAAGTATCTTTCAAAGTATTTACCAAAAAGTTTTAAGTGTTAAATAAGCTATTCAACCCCCCCCCCTTCTAGCTTATTATAGTGCCCATTGGGACCCACAATGACGTGGCAGGTGACAAGGCGTGACTGGATTGATGATGTGGTAGATGATGTCATCAATGACATCATCATCTGGCTTTAAGAAAAAATGGGCCCCACTGTACTGATGTGGCAAATGACATGGCAACCATGTTAGCATTGACTGTTGACCAGTTGACCAGTTGACCAGTCAACAGATCTTCTGTCTCACTCGCCCATCAAGAGAGTGTACTCTACTCGCTGCCTTCCCGAACTTCGATGAGGTCGCGGATGGTGGTGTTGGATTCATATCGTCGAGTACTTTACAGTCATTACACTGTTTGTACCAAAAGGAGTGGCATAAGAGCCATGTACATCGAGGGCGAGAGTGGGGATTATGGGACGGCTATTTTTCAAGCCCATAAAATCGATTTGCGAACGTGATCCGTGAGCCAACTTCTCGAGGCCGTAGACGTTTATTTTAAGTCCAAATTAAGCATACAATATGTCGTTGGAAAGCCCTCGCAGAGTACTACAAGTACAGACTATAAAACCACGATCTTACATAAAATAAATAGGTCAAAATAGCATGCAAAGTTTCGGAAAAAGAACAATTTTCAACAAAACTAGGGTTTGCGATATCTTAAAAAATACCCAACGAATTTCAACAAAAAATTAGTATGTTGTTCGCCTCGTCATAGGAAACTCAAACATATAAAATTTTCTCAAAAATAAAATCGTTTTACACATGAAATAATAAAAATCCATTTGGTTTGTGATCGGGTAAAACTTTTAAACAAACCCAAAAACAAAAGCATGCAATTCATGACATAACGAAACGAGCAATCATGCATATAGGCTCTGATACCAACTAGTTTTACACCCATGCGTTAAACGCACGAGCATTATTTTTAAAATTAAATAATATTCAAGCAAAACGAAAAAGTAAATCAAAAGAATAAATTAAGAAAAATAATGTTTGAGGTAACTACTTAAATAGAAATACTTCATTTTATTGGTAATATTATAGATTTTGGAAAAATTCCTTATACACAATATTTGTTGTCTTATTTGTTGGTTTTCCATCTTCATCGCATATTAATATCTTTAACCAAGAACGATTTGTTACCCTAAAAACTGTGACATACAGCTGGCCATGCCTAAATACTGGTTTATTCAAGAAGAGTCCTACAAGCGAAAATAGTTGATCTTGACTTTTGTTAATTATCATGGCATACGATACTACCAATGTAAATTGTCTTCTCTGGAATTTGAAAGACAACCTCACATCTGATGAAGACGATGACATTTTTGGTATAAACACTTCGTCTCCAACATATCTTTCATTCAAAAAATTTGCTTAAACAATGTGATTCTCTAGCTTGGTAATGATTAGTCTTGTTCCATTGTACAACCCTTTAGTATGGACAATGTTTCTCAACATCACCGGAACACCAATCTTAAGTTTTAATTCATGGTCGGGCAATCCTGAACACTTTATACTATTCAAAAACGATCTATAGAATGAATGTCGTCAAACAAACTTGTATTTTTCTCTGCCATGCACATACAATCTGAACACAAATAATTTCTTCCTTATCAATGATTGTTAGAAACCATGTACTCATTTCTAGTGTCAACAACATCATGCGTCAGGCCATGTATAGTTCTTCCTTGCAAAATATGTCACGTCATAAAAAAACTCCAAAAATGACAGATTTCTACTTTCAACCATTGACTAGATTAAATTATCTGACAAATTAACCAAAAGATCATTTGGAATTTCTATTGCTGCAACACCATCATTTTCACCACCATATGTACCGTCGCCGATACATATGATTGATTAGATTTCAACAAAATTATTCAATCACGATATTATTTTGGGGTAAATTCGGGCCGGTCCCTTTCTCAAAGTTTTCGATTGCTACAGTTCATTATCTTTTTTTATATTAGAAAAAGTCACTTTTGATGGCGAAAAGACAACGATACCCTTAATGAGTCAGAGGCGCGCTACGAATTACACACTCAAATGCATCGCGTTATATCAATTTTTACACCATAATGCATCAATTATTGCACCGTGATGCATCAGTTTAATTACTTAATCCTATTTTGCACCGCTCTTCATCAATTTTTACACCGCAATGCATCAATTTAAATCACTCAATCCAATTTTGCATCGTGTTGCACTGAATTTATGCACTGCAATACATCAATTTTAATAATTCCCTTCGTCCCGGATAAATGTTCGTAATGGACAAAACACAAGGATTAAGAAATGTAATTAATGATAAGTTGTAAAATATGTTGTGACAATAATACCCATTACACACTATCTTTCTCATTAATTATGTACCCATTACACCCACTCTCTCTTTAGGATTTGCAATAATGATAGTATTAATGAAGGGATATATTAGGAAAAATGGTATAAAATTTTTACACCAAAAGTCTATTCCAAATCTATTAGCTCTTAACCAACTGAGCTAAGCCTGTGAGGGCTTTTACACCTAAAGTCTTTAGGAATATTAGTTGGGACATTCCAAAATAAAAAGTAGGAACATGTATCCGGGATGGAGGGAGTACATGATCCAATTTTGCATCGTTCTGCAAAATTGATGCACCACAATGCAATATCATAATGACCAGATTAAATGTCATACGTCTTCTTCTTACTTCTCGTATGTCGTAAGACATCTTCTTCCTCCTCCTCTTCCTCCTCTAGATCGATCCCCATTTCGTTGCGCAACAATGATGATTTTTGAATCCAAAGTGTTGGGCGAAGCTGTTGAAGGAGACGATCTAGGCACTTTTGGAACAATATTTCGAAAATGGAGTTTAGCGGTTGAAAAAATAACGTTGGACTAGAGAGAAAAAATGTTTGAGAAAAGATATCGGCCAACAATTTCTCCTACTATTTTCTTATGATCATTTCCAAAATAAGAAATAAAAAAACTCACACCATTGAAAATCACTAAAAGGCCTACTATATATAAAACTCAGCCCATTAAAATCTCACTTCTGCCCTTAAGCCACATGCCATGTAAGTTGTCCTTTTTAAGCTATTAATATAAGTAATACACCACCTCAACACTAACCAAATTCAACATCCACCGTCTAACAAATACAACCCTTCATATAGAATCTTTCATTTGATGTCTAATCCTACACTTCAAAATTTCATCCACCTAACCTTCGGTAAGAAATCCTAATGATCTCTCTCCCCAAATTATTCAAATCCTTTTATTTTTTCACTGAGTTGAGAATTGAGCTTCTATCATTTTGTTTTACTTTCTATTTTGTTGTACAAATTTTAAAAGTTTTTTTGAAAAAAAAAATACATATCTAATAATTTGAGAATTGCCTTTATCAAATCTAATAAAATAAATTCAAGTATTTAGTAAAAACATCGTTTAAAGATAAATATTGTATTTTATTATCTGAGATCTATTATATTCTAAAATTTTAAATATATTTCTTAAGGTTATTTTGAAAGGGATATAAAGCTAAAATTTTTAGATTGAAATTTATCAGAACTGATAAATTTATCTGTTACATTTTTTTAAATTTAACCTCATTCTTTATGCTTATCAAAAATGTTTAACTTTACAATTCAATTATGTCAACAACTTCGATGTTTATTTCAGTTGGGACTAATCATTTCCTTACAACTCTTGGACAAATGGTATGAAAGTCATAATAGTTATAGTAAAAAAATTGAGTTCAAAATATCTAAAGTTTATTTTGTGACAAACTTTTTTTTTTGAACTTTACAGAAGATTGATTGAACATCCGTTAAGAACATCCACAGGCTTTATAAATAAGTGATAGAAAACAAAAGGTCCAACATGATATTGTGAATTGTGTTGAGAATACCAGTAGTTTAGGTGTGTTTAAAGTTCATAGAAATGTATAAATATATGCATGTCAACTTATCCAAAAATATTAAATGTTTAGCATAAAAACTAAAGAAAATGTAACAAAACAAAGTGTTTCAGCTTCCAATGCATGGTTAGAGTTTTAGGCGGGAAAATCACGGTTGACATGTTTTATGAGCGGCTACAAAATGTTTTATACATACTTAAAAATATGAAAAATGATATTACGAACTAGAGTTTGTAGTATCATTACGAGTTTTAGTGTTAGAGCCATTGGATGATTAACACACATGTGTCGTTTGGTAGTCAGGATTAAGGTCGGATATGATTAATAAGCCGAATTGGCTGATGTTTGGTACGCAATAGGTGCTATAGACTAATAGCACGAGTTACCCAGATAAAGTCATTATCGATCCCCCCTCACTATTAATACAAGGAGGAGGGTAGTATTATTAGCGTCTTCACTAAAAAAATTGGGACTAACATTCTAATCTCAAAACTAACTCCGATATGCAAGTGATGATTAATAACAAGGGCACTAATAGTACTAAGATTAATAATACTATTTATCTCTGTCCCACTAGCAAACAAGCCCTAAAGCTTGTAATAATATGACAAACTCTAACTCGTAATATCATACCTTATAAAATATAATGGATTAATATATAATTTCGTCACTAAACTTAACATTTTTTTTCTTTTATGGTGCTACATGTTGCAATTTTCCTATGGTGGTCCATGAACTCAAAATTTTCACTCTCATTTAGTCCCTAGCTCCGTTATCGTTACCATTTTCATTAAATTTTCATTGAATTGACAAGTTTGCCCTTAGTGATGAGAAGTAGGATGCCCAGCTCGAATTAAAAAACAAGAATCTCACATACCCACCACCCCACCCCCACACAAGAACACTTTTTCTTCTATTTTTCTTTCCACGTGTCCTCACCTACGATACCCATCTTCTTCCTTCTCTCTTCCCACTTTCACCAACATTACCACCACCATTGTTGCCGCCTTTCCACAACGACACAACGCAAATCCACAATATTTTTTTCTAAGCCAACAAAATTGAAAACAAACCCAAATGAAGGAAACACCAACCCCACCCACGGTTCCCCTGACCTCCACCATACACACACACTTTTTTTCAATCAATCCATAGGTTCTTCACTTTCAAAATCTTGCCTAGAGCTCATTTACATTTCCCCGTATTCACTCTCCTTGTATTTATTTTTATTCAACCTCCATCAACATTTCTAGATAGAGAAACAAACTGTGGAGTATGAGAGAGAAAGTACATTGCCATCACCATCGTTCTTTTCAATATATCTAAAAACCACCATCGTTCTCTTTGATTGATACCGCGTCGGGTACTTAGGTGATGATGGTAGGGTCCACGACACCCTAATTAGCACCGTAGAGGACGAAGGTGGGACGGACGTGAAGGAGGATGACATGGTCTCCAGGATAGAGGTAGTTCTAGCGGCTCATTTGACAGCGTGGGTGCTCTCGTCGGAGAGGTCGACGGTTATGATGATGCGACGTTGGGCATTAGAAGAGGGAGTGTCGAAAGATAGTGGGAAGCTTATGGATGACGAGATGGAGTGGGTGTGGGTTGGTGAGAGTGACGGAATAACGAGAACTAGATGTTTGATTTCAGTTGAGGTTGAAATTGGGGGGGGGGGCATGAAGGGTTAATTGTTAACTAAAATCGACGTTGTATGAGAAAAGAAAGAAAAAAGGTATGGAGGGTGGGAGATATGTGGATGGCATGAATTGTGTTTTATGTATGTTTCTAAAGTGGAGTTAGTCTACTTAATCTCATATATGGGTTGGGCCTAGAGGTGTGTGTGTGGGTGGAAAAGAGTATAATGCGTTAGGGAAAGTCCAATGGTGGTACTTGCCTATAGGTATCAAAATCAAATTTTGATACCTATTGGTTTTTATTTATGGGTATCAAATAATCATCTCCAACCATAGGTATCAAAATGAAGGGTATTAAAATTAGGCGAGGTACTAAGGGAGGTATCAAATTTGGTACCTTCTCTAGTACCACACCTAATTTTAATACCTTTTACTTTAACCATTGGAGAGCCTAATACTCTTACATAGGTATCAAAATTTGGTTTTGACCCCTACCATTGGACTTGCCCTTATATATATATATATATATATATATATATATATATATATATATATATATATATATATAGTTCTAGTTAGGCATCTCATTCCACCTACCTTCCCACCAAAATAATTCTTGATAGACATCCTACTAAGCATCAAGTAAGGGCAAAGTTGTCATTTCATAAAAAATACGTTCTTTCTAAAGATAACGCCACGAGGGGCTCATATGAAGCTCAAAGTTGAGCTCAAGAACCACAATAGGAACCCTTCAACATCAGTTGTCATTTAAATCATAAAAGATAAGTTTAGGGACCAAATTATATATTAATCCAAATGTAATCTAGTCATAAATGATTAATTACGTTATGTCGTGTTTAATCATTAAATTTCGCAATCAATTGAAACAAATACGGAGAAACCTATATAAAAGAGGACCGCAACATGAAAATTTGAGGGATCTACAAATTAGGGGAAAAGATGAAGCCACAATTAAAGGAAGATTCCATCTCTTGGTTGCTTTCATAACTTAGCCCCCGAACCTTAGAATATAGGTTTTCTTCCATTCCTTCATAAACGGAAGTGACGACTCTTTTTTATATTTATTTTCAGAGTTCCATTTGAAGGACCACGCGTATTCGACGTGCCTAAGTTAGAAACATCTCGTCGTTTTTCATGCAACAACAGGTTCAAAACGAGGTTCTCATAATAAGTAAATTTAACGGATCCAAAATAAAATGAAGGTTGGATAGATGTGGACCTAAACTAACAAATTGATAAGAACATGACTGGGTGTTGAACTCTAGATCATTGATACCTTATCACTAAACCGTATCAATTGGGCCACAAGAAAATTGCTAAGTTTGTAACCCCTCCAGTCCACCGTTCCTTTTTCAACCGTAAAAGGTCATTTTTGAAATAAATGTTCTTATACCACCCAAAGTAAAAAAAACGCTGTAAATTTCTTCTTCTTCTCTATCGTTGTTGAATTCGCTCACCCGAAAACACAAAAAAAAAGTATGAAGAGGGAAAAAAGTTGAGAGTTGGGTGGTGAAGAAGAACGGTGGTTACTACTAACAGTTTCTTTATCACCCTAACTTTTCACTCTTTTATTTATTCATATCATGTTGTTGTTGTTGTTCTTCTTCTTCTTCTCTTCATCATTGTATTTGTGTGATTTAAAAAAGATTTACTTATGTGTACATTTTGTGTTGTTATGCATGTAAATTGTTCAATAAAATGCTTGAATAATTATTTTTTCGTTGTTTGACACCTTTTTTAATCTGAATGCATCAATTTTGAATAACAATGTATTATTTGTGAATCGTGATGCATCAATTTAGATTTGTGATGTATGAAAGATGCATATAATTTGAATTATTTGTTGACTGTGTAGTGGAAAGAAGATAGATGAAGTCTATTTTCATCACGATGCAACACTTTTTGCATCTCGATGTAAAATTAGACTTGGTAAATAAAATTGGATTATTAATTAAAATTGATTTTTGCATCGAGATGCAAAATTGGAATTGGTTAATAAAATTGAATTAGATAATTAAATATGATGCATCGTGATGCAAAATTAATGCATCGTGATGCAAAATTAGATTAGGTAATTAAAATTGATTTCATTTAAATTGTAGCGCGCCTCAGGCTCATTAAGGGTATCGTAGTCATTTTACCCCCAAAAATGACTTTTTGCAATTGAAAAGAAATACACGGGACTGGAGCGTTTGAAAACTTGGTAAAGGAGATCAGCCCGCAATTATTCCTAGAATTTAATTATATTACATATAATATATTAATGTAGAACAAGTTTACACATTTTATAAAATTAGGCCCCTTGAATTTGTGGGCCCTGTGCGAAGGCCCATGTTGCACCTGCTTAGGGCTGGGTCTATCGTTATTATAACAAGCATGATAACCGAGACAGTACCATGCAATGAAAGTATAATCGCAAAAGTCCATAATTATTTTTTTTAACCGCTACAGTGCACTTTTTGGGGGAAAACGACGAAAATACTCTTAATGATGGAAAAGCCCGCACACAAAGTCATCGTCCAATTTGTGCGTTGGTAAACAAAATCGGGCATCAGTAAATGTTTTTGGGCGTCACTCAAAAGCCACTGTCCAAATTTGGGTGTCACAATGCAAAAATTGGGCTTCGTAATTATAAAATTAGGCATCGATAATTAATTTTTTGCATCGATCAATACAAAAAGTAATATTTCTTTTTGACCCATAAGTAGATGAAAATGTTAGGCAAAATTGGAAAATAAAAATGAAGTTTGTTACCATATTAAGGAAATGACTCCTAATTAATAACACTGATGCATGATTGGAAGAAACGATGCCTAATTAATAACATTGAGGCATGATTGGGCGTCATTCATTTTTGTGGGGCCCAAAACATTGGGCGTCGTTGCCTTAAATTTGGGTGTCGTTGTCATGGCCAACACACCCACTTCATACGCAACATAGGCAGAACAAAAGAAATAAATGAAAAGGTGCGCATAAGCTCAAAAACAACATGCTTTATATTCACTGTTGCTACCATAATAATGATTGTACTCTTCATATACAATTTCACTAGACTTGCATGTCGTGCATCGTTTCATCCAATATTGCCTCCAATTGAACGTCGTTGCCTCTAATTTGGGCGTCATTACCTAAATCATAGGCAACGATGCCCAAATCATAGGCAACGACACCCAAATCAAAGGCAACGACGTCCACATTATAGGTAACGACTCACACATCGTAGTCTTCGACACCCACATCATAGTCTTCGCCCATCTCCACCACTACCATCGAGCAAGATTGTTCACGTATTGCAGTCAAAAATCAAGTCAAAGATTGTTTTTATCATGTCCGGAGATGTCAATCCAACCTACCTTGAAAAGCCAGTTTCGAATTTCCGAACTTCCCATGTTGAACAAGTTTGAGTTTGCTTCTGTTTTGAGGAGTAGTCTTGCTGTTGTGATTATGGGAGATCAGTGAGGTGTATTGTAAAAAATCAATAAATGGAGTCGGGATATAAGAAAGAGTAGAGCCAGTAGTTCACAAAGCTCATTATCGAAGATGATGATGACGACGATGATGGGGAGAGGTAACGTGAGTATTTTAGGAAGAAAAAAACATAAAAGTACTTTTGCAGTTTAAAAAAAAAAGTACCTAAGAAATTACAATTTCACAAAATGGGACCGGTACGCTATTATTCCTTATAACAAACTAGTTTTACACCCGTGCGTTAAACGTACTGACAAAATTATTTTTTATTAAATAATATTCAAGCAAAACGAATAAGAAAATCAAAATCAAAAGAATAAATTAAGAAAAGTAATGTTTGAGGCAACTACTTAAATATAAATACATCATTTTAATGGTAATATTATAGATTTTGAAAATTTTCCTTATGCACAACATTTGTTATTTTATTTGTTAGCTTTTCATCTTCATCAGTATTAATATCTTTAAGCCAAAACGATTTGTTACCCTAGAACTTGCGACATGCAACTGACCATGACTGAATACTAGCTTCTTCAAGAAGAGTCCTACATGCGAAAGTGATTGACCTTGACTTTTGTTAATTGTCATGACATACGATACTACCAATGGAAATTATCTTCTCTAGAAACATGAAAGATAACCGCACATCTGATGGAGACAATGATATTTTTGGTATAAACATTTTGTCTCCAACATTGCTTTTATTCAAAAAAAATTCTTCAACAGTGTGATTCTCAAACATGGTAATGATTAGTCTTGTTCCATTGCACAACCCTGCAGCAGGGTCAATGTTTGTCAACAACATCACCGAAAAACCAACCTTAAGTGTTAATTCATGGTTAGACAATCCTGAACACTTTATACTACTCGAAAACTCTGCAGAATAATTGTCTTCAAACAAACTTGTGTTGTTCTCTTCCCTGCACATAAAATCTGAACTCAAATAAGTTCATGCTTCTAAATGATTATTTGAAACCATGTACTCATTTATGATGTCAACAACATCAAAAGTCATGCCAATTATAGCTTATCTTTGTAAATATGACACGTCATAAAAGACTCCAAAAATGATAGATATATACTTTGGAACTTCTATTGTTGCAACACCATCATTTTCACCATCACATGGACCGTCGTCGATACTTAAAATCCACTCAGAAAATGCCTTCAACACGAGACTACATTCGTCATTGGCAAGAACTTGTAGTCTCATGTTTTTTTGTAAGTCTCAAAACTTTGCATTGCATCCATAAATGGTATATTTGTGATCATGTTAACAAAAAACATGTCGAGTTCTTTCAAAAGGTCATTATGGCGGTACTATTTTGATTCCAAGAAATGTCACTGACATCATCTAATCATAGAATTTCATTCAAATTCCAGATAACATAGTTTCCGCTCATGGTGCCTTACACAATGTCTATATATAAACGTTAGGGTTGTCTAATATATGACTTCTTTTTTTAATAAACTTGCTTTTAGTCTAGCCAATTGTATGTCACTTTGTCTAGAGTTACTGATCCTAAGGCCCTTCAAATTTTGCTATGTGATAGTGATATTTGTTATGTGATAGTGATGGTTGTAACAGTCGTACATGTTCATGGATAATGTTGTAAAAAGAAGTATTCCAAAATTATAACAAAACTTTACATAGAGTAAGTGAGAGATATCTATTTAAATGTTTTTTCTTGATCAAAATGATAATAGGATTTGAGAATTCTCCATGATTTGTTGAATCAACAATGAGCAAGATACTTGAACTTGTGAAAGGTGAGTAGGTATAGAAATTGTTCTTCCCTGTATTGTGTACTTGTGTAGCAACTGAAAAAAAATATGTATACTTTAAATATACATAAATAAAAATGTTAATAAAATTACTTTAAAAATAATATAATAAATCTTACCATTCATGATATTCGATAAAAGAAGAACTGAAGTAGGATGCAATACATTTTGATTAGAACCTCAAATATTATATTGTTGGGAAGCAACATTTGCTGCAGCATAATTCATATAAGATTATTTAATTAAAGAAACAAACACCAAAAAATCTTTCATTCATATTATTATTTTCATATGGACTAAATAATTCAAAAAACTTTAATACGTCTCTTTCAAAAGACTTTAACAAAATTATCGAGACACAATATTATTTTATTGGGTGATAATCGAGTCGGTACCTTTTGGAGAAATGTTAACCGCAAAAGTCCACGATATTTTTTTAACCACTAAAGTACACTTTTTTTGGGGGGGGGGATGAAAAACATACCCTTAATGAAGACGTGCACATAAAGCCCCGCCCAAAGAAAAGTTGGGCATCGCAATAGAAAAGATGGCATCGCAATGGAAAAATTGGCATCGCAATGTAAAAGATGGGCATCACAATGGAAAAGATGGGCCTCGCAATAAGCCCCACTCAAAGAAAAACTAGGCGTCAGAACTTACAATGCGGACGCGTGGGTTCCCCGGGATGCGCCCGCGCCCCGCACACCCTTGGATAGGGGTGCGCGTACGTGCGGAAGCGGGACACCACGCTTTCCATTCCACCCTCCTTTGTGTATGGGAGGACGGAATTAAAAATGCGGAAAACGTGCTGTCAAAATAGCGTGTTGAATACGCCTCGGTCACTTCAGTGATTTTTGGTCCGTTATGGGAGCTATGGGTTTTCTGTATCAAGTTATCCATTTTTTAGGGGATAACATGATGCAGGAATACATCACCCTTTCATTCACATCTTCCCTTGTGTAGGGGAAAATAAAAAGTGCAAGAAAGGATGTTGCGGGCCCCACTACAGACTTTATGAAAATTGCTTTATGGCCTATTTCGGATCACGATAAGTGCTTTGGGTTTTCTATATCAAGTTATCCCTTTTTTAGGGGATACCAGGATATAGGAATACATCACCCTTTCATTCTCATTATCCCTTTTTTAGGGAAAAAGAAAAAGTGCAAGAAAGGAATGTTACGATGCCCCACTGCAATCCAAAATGTTTTAATAGAGTCGCCATCTTTATTTTGAGGAAGAAATAAAGAAAAACCAAAAAAGAAACCAAGAGATTGCAAAAACGGGTTCGGAGACTAAGTTACGAGTTGGGAAGGTGCTAGGCACCCAACTCGCCCTTTCGGTCTCAAAAATGATTTTTGACTCAAGTATGTTTTTTGTTATATTTACCTAGCAAATAAATAAAGCATTTAAAGACAGGAAATAAAAACAAATACATCCATGTTTACATTATTTACGGACTTGCAGCCGCCTCTTTACAATAATTACAAATATACTTAAAAATATTTGGTCATAATAATGACTCTTTTTTGTGCTATTTCCTAAATAAATCCGGGCAGCATAACTGCTTATATTTTTACATTGGGCCGGATGAAAAGTAGCACTTTTTACAAATAGAAACCTTAAAGCTTACCTTCTAGCAGATTAGGGTGTGTTCGCTTTGTCCTTCAGGGAGAAAGAGTCTTTTTTTGATGAAGTGGTGCTGGGATTCGGGCAAAATAACTGCTTCCGAAAGTTTCTTTTGGCCTCGGGATCCAGGCGGAGCAATTTCTTAAGATTGATTGATTGATTTAATTGAGGGAGGCGGAAATCGGGCAGAGCAACTGCTTGCTTCTGGCGGATTTGACTTTTTTACTCGGGCAAAGCAACTGCTCTTTCCGAGATTTTTGGACCGGGGAAATAGGGTGGAAACCTAGCTGGGGGGGTTAAGGCTCACTTTGACCTGTTGATTTTGAGTTTGGAAGAGATTTGGCAGGGTTTCGAGGTTTATAGGAGATGGCGCTTACTATCTCTCGATCGCTCAGTGTTCTCAACGCGTAAAAACAACGCTGAGAGTTTGGGCATATTTTCAGTGCGTTTTCTGTGTGTCTGAGAGTAAACCCCGAAGCCTTTATTTATAGGCTGAGAAAGGGATACGAAAGTAATTTCTTTTTCCTTCTTCATGCTTCAATTGCTTGTATAGAACGCCAAACGATTTGCACATTACGCGAACTGTAGCTGTCCTGTAGCAAGTTTGGGATCCCTGTAGCTCAAAGCTGGCGCCACCCTAAGGTAAACTCGGCGCCGAGCCCACTTTGAGTGTGGGGGGCGCCTGGTTTGTTTTTTTAGCCTTTTTCTGGCACTTTGACCCCCTACATTTCACTGTTTTATGCATCATGCTTTGTCTTTTGCATCTTTGAACCCTGTAACTTAACATTGGTTAAGTTTTAACAGGTCTTGATATTTCATGTCATGTTACATACCAGAGGTACGAAATTGGGGTGTCTACAGGACGTCAGAACTTACGATAGCGATGATCCATTCTGATTGCTCCCATCCTATGCCTCTTGAGTCATGGAAGAATTGCAATGGTCACTCACTTTCTGGTATATTTTAGAACCATTTCTACGAAAAGAGCAGCTTTCTCGATTAACAAATGAAGAAAGGAAGAACGTAGACGAAGAAGGATTCGGAAAGATAGAAAAGATGAGTGAGAGACTTACTAGTGGATTAAAGTCAAGAATTCCTTCTTTCACTAGAAAATGAAATATAAAGTAAGTGCTGGGGTCAACTTAAGGATGAAAGATAAGGCATGTAACATCAATCTCAAGCAAAATCTGTGAAAGATGAATGAAGAAAGAGACGGAGGTGCCTAATTAAACCTTCACCCTTCCGAAGCAAGGTAAGTTGAGAGAAAGAGAGCGAGAAAGGGAGCGGGAAAGACTAATTTGATTAATGGAGGAACCAAGTTTCAAGGAGAGGGAACACAGAGGGAGAGGGAAAGCTCTTCTTCCCCTAACCGACCGACTCTTCTTCCAAGAGTAATGCTTTGGTTTTCGAAAAGTATTGGTTCAATGGGAACGATGGCATTTGAGGAAGAAAAAAAAGAAAATGTACTTTTGCATTTTTTAAAAAAAAAAATCATAGATACTTAACACCGCACCTATGAAATACTTAATACAACATTTTGTTAAAAAAAGTGGACCAAATTGCCCTTTTCTCATTTTATGAAAGTTAAAAAAAAAAAAAAAAGGTACATGAACTGGGCAGTGGGCAGTCCAGTGTGGGCTGGATGGGGGAGGGACTAGGGGAGGCCTAGTCAGTGTGGGAGGGGTGTAGGAGGGACTGGGGGAGGCCCAGTCGATACGGGCTGGATGGGGAGGGACTGGGGAGGCCCAGTCGGTGTTTAAGAGGTGGGGGAGGCCCAGTCGGTGGGCTGGGCTTGGGGGAAGGGGCTACCCAAGCAGCAGGCGCTGGGCTGGGGCTTGGGGCTGGGGTACTAGGTTGGGCGGTAGTTGGTGGTGGCCGGTGGCATTGTTCAAACAATTTTTTTTAAAAAATTGTGTTAAGGGTAAGATAGTTTTTTTTTTTTTTTTACAACCAAAAGTATTGTATTAAGTATTTTATAGGTGCGGTATTAAATATTACCCAAAAAAATAATATAGTACCCACCTCATTGAAAAACATTAAAAGGCCTACTATATATAAAACACAGCCCATTAAAATCTCATCCACCCTTAAGCCCCATGCCATGTAAGTTGTCCATTTTAATCTATTAATATAAAATAAAAACTTAGAAAAGACAATATTACATATATTTTATGTAAGATAAATCTCATTGACCCGACCCACCATGTGTTGGTAGGTTCCGTTGTGAAATAATGGGGCACCGTCTTACGAATTAATAAAGGAAGACAATTTTACCTGAGAACCACTCTTAATAAAGCAATACACAATCTCAACACCTAACCAAATTTAACATCTGTCGTCTAACAAATACAACCCTTCAGTTAGAACTCTTCATCTAGAATCCTTCATTTGACGTATATTATTTCACTTCAAAATTTCATTCTCCTAACATTCGGTAAAAATCGTATCGATGATATCTCTCCCCAAATTATTCAAATCCTTTTAATTTTTCATTGAGCTGAAAATTGAGCATTTATCATTTTGTTTTACCTTCTATTTCCTTGTACAACTTTTAAAGTATTTTTTGAAAAAAATACAAATCTAATCATTTGAGACTTCAATTCATAAAATAAAGTTAAGTAATTAGTAAAAACATTGTTTAATGATAAATATTTTATTTTACTATCGGAGATTTGTTATATTCTAAATTTTTAAATATACTTCTCAAAGTTATTTTGAAAAGAATACATAGCTAAAATTTTGAGATTTTAATTTATAACAAATAAATTTATCTGTTTGTAGACACCTCAATTTTGTACCCCTGGTATATGACATGACATAAAATATCAAGACATGTTAAAAGAACTAACGAATGTCAAGTTACAGGGTTGAAAATACAAATGAAAAAGCAGGATGCATAAACAGTGAACTGTAGGGGGTCAAAGTGCCAAAACGAAGGAAAGCCAGGGGCGCCTAGCGCCCAAAAGCAGTAAGGTATGGGCAGCGCCCACAAAGTTACGGCGCCCGGCCTGGTGGTGCACTTGGCCTTTAGTGCAACTCTCCCAGCGCGTGGTACAAGCCGTTAAAGCTCAGTGGATGATACTTAATCACGAAGGAAGCCCTCTTCCCAGCCTATAAATAAAGGCATCTAGTTTCACAATTTCACACAATTAAAATTCTGATTGCGTAAAGTTTTCTCCCCACGTTCTGTTCTCCAGAGAGAACGCCGAGGTTATTTCTCCTCTAGCCCCGAAACTCTGTCAAATCTCCCCTAAACACTAATACTCTCCGGTCAAAGTGAATCCTAGCTACCCTGCTAGGATTCCACCTTATTTCACTAGTTCAAAAGAACCAAAAAGAGCATTGCCCGATTCAGACGTAAAATCCAATGCAAGCGTTGTTTGCTTTCTGTCTCGATTTCAAACGCCAAAGAAGCCAAGAAATCCAACGGCAAAGCAAGCGGTTGTCTTTGCCGCCTGCATAAAAGGCAAGGCAAAAACAACCAAACAGAAAGCGATCGCACGCCGAGAAATCAATATAAAAAAAAACTCTCTCTCCATAAAGAACAAAGCGAGCACACCCTAGGGCCTATTGGAAAGGAGCTTGGTACGGAATAAAACCCTCACGCTTCAAGAGGTAAGTCCCTTAAAGTTTATTTACTTTTTATGTATAAAAAGTGCTATTTAAAATAGTCTTATGTAACGAAATAAGCAGTTGTGCTGCCTGAAATTCTATAGCAAATAGCACTAAAAAGAGCCATTATTATGGTCAAATTTTTATAATTGTATTTGCAACTCTAGAAATGAGGCTGCTGTAAGTTTGTATTTATTTCCTTATATATATATATATATATATATATATATATATATATATATATATATGCAAATATACATTTAAAATGTTTTATTTCAATTATTAAATAGATATAAATAACATATTTAGCCAAAAACATATTTTGAGACCGAAAGGGTGAGTTGGGTGTCTAATCCCTTCCCACCTCGTAACTTAGCCTACGAGCCCTTCTTATAAATCTGGTTATTTTTTGTTTTTCTTTGTTTTTCTTAAAATAAAAATGACGACTCTGTTGTATATATTTTGAGTCCACAAAATGAGGTCGGGCGTATTCCCACGCGCTTTAAAAGGTTTCGAAACCACCCGCTTCTCAGTAGCGGAGGAAAGGTCGAAAAACGAGACACTCACACTGTTACATTTCTTAATATTTTTTATTTAACCATTCTTCATGCTTATAAAAAAATATATAACTTTATAGTTCGTCTATGTCAACATCTTCATTGTTTATATCAGCTGAGACAAACTATTTCCTTGCAACTTTGACTTTGAGAATCCATTCGTATCTTTGTTTTTGGACGTCTCATATGACGGATGATATGCAGGCCATAATAGTTGCAATAAAAAATTTGGATTCAAAATGTCTGAAACTTAATTCGTGATCGATTTTTTTTAACTTTGCAGAAAATTGATTTAACATCCGCAAATAACATCCGCAGACTTTATATAGATGTGATAGAAAATAAAAGGTCAAGCATGATATTGTGAATTGTGTTGAGAATACCAACAGTTTGAGTGTATTCAAAGTTCCTAGAAATGTTTAATTATATTCATATCAACTTATCTAAGAATATAAAATGTTTAGTATAATATATATATATATATATATATATATATATATATATATATATATATATATATATATTACCATTATTTTGACGTTTAAATAGCTTGTGTCAAGTACGATGTAAGCGACTTTCAACCCTTTCTAGTTACTAGTTATTTAGCTCGTGCTATGCACGGGTATAACGTGGGATATATATTTTTTCGTAATAATAATATAACTTTTAGACATTATAATTAGATTGTTAATCTCTTCTATTGTTATAATTTTTTTTATATTGTTACTAATATTAAACGATTTTTAATACTTTTAAAATTAATATAAGTTTCTAGCTAACGTGAGATACATATTTTGTATTAATAATAATAGTAATTTTTTTTATCTAAAGACTTTTAAAATTAATATTTAACTTGATAATAATATTAGAAGTCATTTTGTTAAAAACTTTTAAAATCATAAATCATTTTTAAACAATGTGAGATACTTATTTTATATTTTTATTGGTAATGAAAGTTTAAGTCTTTTATCTAAAGACTTTAAAACCAACACCACATTCTAACCATGTGGTATACATATTTTCTATTAGTAATAATAGTAGTGGATAAAAGACTTTTTAACCAATATTCATTTCTAAACAATGTGGATACATATTTTCTATTGGTAATAACAAAAAATGTCTTTATCTAATGACTTTTATAACCAATACTCATTTCTAAATAATATGAGATACATTTCTTTGTAACCAATGTGAGATACATCATCTAAAAACTTTTTAAACCAATATCACTTTATAACCAATGTGAAATATTTATTTTCTATTGCTAATAATTGTAGACTTTTAAAATCAACATCAATATCTAACCAATGTGTAATACATATCCTCATTTGGTAATAATAGTAGAAGTCTTTTATTTTAAAAATTTTATAACCAACATCTTTTCCTAAATAATGTAGGATACATCTCTTCTATTACATTGACGGTAAAAGTAAAAGTCTTTTATCTAAAGACTTTTAAAACTAACATCATTTTTTAACAAATGTAAGATATCTCTTCTATTAGTAATAATAGTAAAAGTTTTTTTATCTAAAATTAAAATCAACATCACTTTCTAACCAATGTGAGATATACATATTCTATTGATAATAATGGTAGAAGTCTTCTATTTAAAGACTTTAAAAACAAATATTACCCTCTACCAAATGTATGATACATCTATTCTATTGGTAATAATAGTATTTTTAAAATCAACATTAATTTATAGCCAATGTATGATACATCTTTTCTATTGATAATAATAGTAGAATACTTTGTAACCAATGTGAAATACTTACATCCATGTGGAAGCTTTAAAAACTTTTGGTTTTCAAGTGACTTTGAAAATCAACATCACTTTCCAACTAATGTATGATGCATTTCTTCTATTGATACTTAATAATAGAATTTTTAAAAACAACATCAATTTCTAACCAATGTGGGATACATCTCTTCTATTGTTAAAAAATTAATGTTTTTAGTGAAAGAAATTGGGCAACTTGAGGCACGAAATTCTTTACGTGTCATTTGTTTGTTGACGAAGGTAATTGCGCAAATTTGTTCTACTCGGTTAGAGCATCAAAATGATATATTTATTTGTCCAAATCGAGTTTTGGGTAATAAGATATCAAGACTTAAAATATAATACTTGTTAAAATAATTAGTGTTTTTAGTGAGAGAAAATGTGCAACTTGAGGCACGAATTTCTTTACGTGTCATTTGTTTGTTGGCAAATGTAATTGCGCAAATGTGTTCTACTCGGTGAGAGTATCGAAATCATATATTTATTTGTCCAAATCGAGTTTTGGATGAATAAGATATCAAGAGTTAAAGTATAATACTTATTAAAAATTAGTGTTTTTAGTGAAAGAAATTATGCAACTTGAGGCACAAATTTCTTTACGTGTCATTTGTTTGTTGACAAAAGTAATTGTGCAAATGTGTTCTACTCGTCAAGAACATCGAAATGATATATTTATTTGTCCAAATCAAGTTTTGGATGAATAAGATATCAAAGCTTAAAGTATGATGTTAAAAGTGAGTCATTAGAAGTAATATCTAACCTTGAAGAGTTTTATCCCACATTGGTTAGAAGTAATGCTAGTTGTAAATTTTTTTAAATATAAGCCTTCTACTATTGACAATAGAAAAAGTTATTTATACTAATACTAATACTCATTATCATTATGATTATTATTATGTATTATTATTAGTTAATGGTTAGAAAATCAAAAGTATATATATATATATCTTATATTGCTAATAATAGTAAGTCTTTTATATAATCTAAAATAATTAAAAATCAACATCATTTTTTAACCAATGTGAGATATACATCTTCTATTGGTAATAATGGTAGAAGTTTTTTAACAAAAAACTTTAAAAATCAACATCACTTTATAACAAATGTATGATACATCTTTTCAATTAGTAATTAATAATAATATTTTTAATACAAACATCAATTTCTAACCAATGTGTGATACATCTCTTCTATTGGTAATAATAGTAGAATATTTTGTAACCATGTGAGATACATCTCTTGTAAAAGTGAAAGTCTTTAGTCTTTTAAAGACTTTAAAATCTAACATTTTCTTTTTAAACAATGTGTTATACATCTCTTTTATTGGTAATAATATAAAATAATTTAAACTCAACATCATTTTCTAGCCAATGTGAGATATACATCTTCTATTGGTAATAATCGTAAAAATATTTCATCATATATATATACTTATTAAATTTTCATTCTAAAGCATTCATGTGGAAGTTTTAAAAATTTTTGGTTTTCTAGTGACTTTGAAAATCAACATCACTTTCCAACCAATGTATGATGCATGATGCATGATGCATTTCTTCTATTGGTACTTAATAATAGAATTTTTAAAACCAACATCAATTTCTAACCAATGTGGGATACATCTCTTCTATTGTTGAAAAATTAGTGTTTTTTGTGAAAGAAATTGTGTAACTTGAGGCACGAATTTCTTTACGTGTCATTTGTTTGTTAACGAAGGTAATTGCGCAAATGTATTCTACTCGGTGAGAGCATCAAAATGATATATTTATTTGTCCAAATTGAGTTTTTGATAATAAGATATCAAGACTTAAAGTATAATACTTGTTAAAAAAAAATTAGTGTTTTTAGTGAGAGAAATTGTGCAACTTGAGGCACAAATTTCTTTACGTGTCATTTGTTTGTTGGTAAATGTAATTGTGCAAATGTGTTCTACTCGGTAAGAGCATCGAAATGATATATTTATTTGTCCAAATTGAGTTTTGGATGAATAAGATATCAAGAGTTAAAGTATAATACTTATTAAAAAATTAGTGTTTTTAGTAAAAGAAATTGTGCAACTTGAGACACAAATTTCTTTACGTGTCATTTGTTTGTTGACAAAAGTAATTGTGTAAATGTGTTCTACTCATCAAGAACATCGAAATGATATATTTATTTGTCCAAATCAAGTTTTGGATGAATAAGATATCAAAGCTTAAAGTATGATATTAAAAGTGAGTCATTAGAAGTAATATCTAACCTTGAAGAGTTATATCCCACATTGGTTAGAAGTAATGTTAGTTGTAAAAGTTTTTAAATATAAGTCTTCTACTATTGACAATAGAAGAAGTTATATATACTAATACTAATACCCTTATCATATTGATTGTTATTATGTATTATTATTAGCTAATGGCTAGAAAACCAAAAGTTTTTAAAACTTCCACATGGATGATTTAGAATGAAGATTTATCTAAAGGTGGTGAGGTGGCACAACCATAGTGCTCCTCACCAACTTTATATATATATATATATATATATATTGATTTTTTTTTGAATCCATTCGTTTCTATCGAAAAATGTTATATTATGCTACATTTATTTCCTCGAAAAGATCCTACATAAATGATTTACATGTTATTAGAATTGTGATGTTTTGAAATACCAAAAAATATGGATCAGGCATATATAAGCCCCTGGAGTGGGACATGCGACGACCCGACTCGGATTCCAACACGGAATCCCGAGGTTGTGCCACTAAACCAACTAAATAACGGACGGACACCTGTTTAAAATAATGGCACCCATCGAACAAACGAGCTAAGCAAGTTCCAATAAGAAAATAAAGTCATAACGACGGTACGAAACAATAACAACAACCTGCGGAAGCAAATAGTAATATGGAGCCCAAGCTATCTAGCTCAGTACTATAAAAACAATTCGAGAGACTAACCATCTCTCAATAAGAATTTTATGAAACATGTGTCGCAACAATGCACCCAAACAACAAACTATCGGCAACAACAATTGGAGAGAAACACAAGTCATCGACGAAACTACATGCCGGAACCCAACAACTACAATCACGAGTATACAACTCGGGAACACAATAACAACCTCAACGGACATAACATGTTGAAGAAACCACAACTAAACACCACGAGCTAAAAACTTGCTCGGGACATAAATTGGAATAAACTACTGTAATAAATATAATAGTACGAAAATACTTGTCAGTTCCAAAATAATACAACTACAAATACCCAATACAATTCTACCCCAAGGTAAAGCTTATGTACCTTGACAAATTGTCATCCTCACAGGAATGAACAATAAGTATTAATAACAATACTCCACGAGCTATGTCTCAGAAGAATCACCTGCTACAACTGCGAACTACTCGACCTCAACGCGAGCTAACGATCAATATAAGTATACCAAATCATAAACATATACAGCATGATCATATGCACATAAAACCATATAACACATAAACCACATAGCACGATGATGTTCACATAAGTGCTCATAATAACTACATAAAGAGGATATAAATATTACTCCAATCCGCGGCTACCACGTTGCTCCTGCAATACACGTGCAAAACCAAATCGTGCCTCTCGATACCATCTCGTGGTGTCGAAGTCCCCAAGTCCCACTTGAGTTCCATAGCTTACCAAAGTCGAACGTATTGTTACAACAGTAAGGCTACATCCCCACTGCGGCCAACAGTGGAGGGGTGTCTGTAACAACCCGTCTCCGACATGACGACCCCTAGCGATCACGAACTTTAACATTCGTGAAGGCGATGCATCCTCCCATCATCAACACAACCAAATCAACCAAATATGCCAGCTGGACTTCCAATGCAATTACTCGTAACATGCCAAAAAGTGATAAGGCTCCAAAAGAGGGAACTTTATCTACATAATTAGATCCATGATTCTAACTTAACACATTACCAAATACATATTAGAAGGTAATAAACAACACATCTCAAAACTACATATTTAGTCTTGAATCACATTATCATACAAGCACATATTTACAAGTATTCTCAAATATAACTCGACCACATGTTTAGTCCAAATATCCAAACATTGGGGTACACAATGATCTCTGAATCACAAACATACCTAGACTATTAATTAGTCTAATTCCCATTTACATAAAAAGACTACACATTTAGTCTATCAGCAATAACACATCGAGATCCTCCATGATCTTCAACTCACAAACAAGTAAAAACTACTAGGTTAGTCTATATATGTTCATAACATTGGGCTATATACTTAGCCTCCAAACATAACCATACCGGGACTTTCTATATAATCCAACAATAATATATTGAGGTCATCAAAGATCCTCTACTCACAAACAAGTAAAGACTACTACGTTAGTCCGTACACACATATATCATGAGGCTACATACTTAGCCTCTAACATAACCACATATTAGTCTCTTATTAGTTCTCCCTCAGAATCAGCGTTTAAATTCACAATCAAAACGTAAACAAGACTCTCATATAGTCACACACACGTGAGTACCGACAATTGCACTCAATCTTAACTCGTATGGAATAGTAGTCCATCCATCGTCCCAATCTCATAACATTATTTTGAGACCATATAATAGTCTCTAATATTCTCGTGCCTTAATGTGCACGTTGATAGTTGTTAAACCAAGTCAACATTTCCCCAAACTCCAAATATTTCGGTTGTACGACTTACTATGTTAGGTAGGCATCATTAGATCAATATAGTAGGAACCTCTAGGTTTTATGTGTCTAATTGGACACTCACAAAGAATTTATTCATGCCTCACAAATAAGACCATACGTCTCTTAAATGTCGTAGGAATCCAACATTATATTCACTAATGTATTATCAATCCTTATTCGAATCTGTTGAGTCTTAACTCTATGTTTCGTCTTTTAGGTCATTATTTGCATAAAGTACCGCAAAGTCCATCAAATCATAACTTAATCGATATTCTTATATCAATCATTATAAACCTAATCATCTCAAGCATATCACCATTACTATTGTAATCATAACCCGAGACTTTCTAAATAGTCTCTAAATAAAAAGTGCCCAAGGGTACACTTGTAACAATCACTCATTGATCTATTATCCATCCATAATCCCCAATTCATCATATCGCACATAAAAATCGCATCTTAGAATTCTTAACAAGTCGGTGCACTAATTAACATGCTCGAAAAAGGACTCCCAAGAGTCGTCACTCTCATTATATTGCACTTTAACTTTATAGGGTTCAATACAAAGATGTTAGACCTTACTAACACAATCTCGTGACTTCCATTGAAGTCCTAAAACATCAAATATTACATAAACATATAACCTCTCCAAATGTCATAATCTCGAGATTTCACAATTGAGACCCAACGATCTCCAAACGTCGTAAGATTTCATCATAAGGTTCACATTAACTCATGAAAACCCTACTTGACTTTGTTGAGTCGAATTACTAAGTTTCAAAAGCTAGGTCACAAATCAATTTCAAGATTTATTGACTATTTGGGTTCCTAATCTCATTTAACAAGTTCTTCCAAGATTAGACACCCAACAAACACAATCAAACCCATATACTTTCAAACCCATATATTCTCAACACATAATTATCAAAAACTCATCATATAATGGTAGGATATTCCACCAAAGCATGAAAATCAAGTCTCTAATATCCTAGCATGAGAACAAGCCAGAGAGAAAGAAAGGGGATAGCAACTTACTGAATCCAAACCAACAACCCTATTAAAACGAAGATTATAACGGAGGGAAGTACTCTACTCGTCAAGGGCTTCGTGACCACAAATTCCAATGGTTGAATCAACATGAATGAAAAACACACACAAACCCCAAGAACACACATTGAGATCTCTTTTCTCTTTCTAAAAATTGGTTGGTGTGTCTAGAATGATGATGAAATGAATGGAGGGTTTAGGGTCTCAAATACTCCAAATTGGAGACAACAAGGCTAAGGAGGTTGGGGTTCAATAAGGGAAAGGTAGGGATTTCACAAAGGAAGGAAAAACAATACAAAATCTGGTCTCGTCCTCGTGCGTTTGAGCTTAGGACTAGGCGCGACCACGCCATTGGATTTTTCCTGGCTTCTTGTTTTGTCTTTGGTACAAGCAATCGACGCGAGCTCTTCTCCTGACTGACCATAAGGGTCCAAAGTAAAACCCCTATAAGCCCAAATCAACCTCAAACCTCCTTGGGTGTTTCCTTGCTTAAAACGATTCCATAATGTATCGAACAACATTCGTATCTACTGTAACTAAAGACGAAACGAAACACGACAAACCAACGATCGAAACAATGAACAAACAAGTATGCACACATGTTTTTAAGCATGTTAAAGGCCTAATGAATGGACTTGAACACATGCACGAAGTTAAACCAAAACTAAGTGGAATGAAAGTACCAAAGACGAAAAGTTAACGAAACCTAAAATCGTGAATCGATATGAAGACAAACGCGACACCAAAAATGTCATGAACATAAATAGACTTCATAGACATGATTAACATGATATCAAATGTGTCCAAGAAAGCATATAAAGACTTAGGATTTCCCAAAGGTCGCGAGCAAGAAGTAAGCAAGTACACTCCCAACCAAGTCGAGTTTCCAACAACGTTGAGTCAGACATTGTAACTATAACACGCTTACGAGCGTATATCAAACAACTCTAAGGTATTGGTTATACCTTAGCCTACCCAAACACATTAAGTCTCATGCAAGAAGTCTATTATGCAAGCAAGTCAAATATGCAAAGTTTTATGGTATTACATGACAGTGGTGTAATCGACAAGTCATAGCGGTACTATGACAATATCAACGAGTCACATGGTATTGTGACCTTTGTCAACAATACCAAGAATTTAGTGAATTTTTTTAGCAGGTAGTTGGTCGTGCCACTGGTATGAGAAACTTGTGTAATCAGTTAGCTCCGAACCAAGGTTTGATTGGGAAAATCTTTGAAAATTATTGTTTATTAACTCGTTTTAAGGAAACTATTGATAATACAAATGATATGAGATAGTAGTGTTATTGATTTGTTTCAAAAGAAATGTTTTTCTTAGTAATGATTGAAATGTCATTTATGGAAATATGATTTTAAAATATGCCCTTGATCATCTAGATTTTGTGGGTAGTACCTCGCTGAGTTGTGAGCTCACTTTTTATTATTTTGTAGATCGTCTGTATTTATGTGGCTTGGATCACGTGGTGAATGACTCGAGAGTTTATTTGTATAGATTGATTTTTTTTTCAAATACTCTTTAGGTTTCGTAAGGAGTTTTTGACTGTGTATGGTTTGTTAGTTTGAAAATTTTCTTTATTTTATTGAAAAAATTGGGGGACGGTCCACTTTTTGAAGTTTCTAATCGTTAAAGTATCCCTTTTTTAAACCGGAAAAAGTCAATTTTGGGGGCAAAATTACTATAATACCCTTAATAAACCGAAAGCGCGCTATGGAGGTTAAATTTTACATCGTGATACAACAATTTTTGCACCGCGATGAAATAATTTTTGAACCGCGATGAAATAAGTCTTAATTACCCAATCTAAATTTGAACCACGATGAAACACTTTTTGAATCACGATGAAACAATTTTTGAACCACGAAACATAAGTCATAATTACCTAATCCAATTTTGAACCACGATACATAAGTCTTTATTACCTAATCCAAATTTGCACCACCTTGAAACACTTTTTGCACTGCGATGGAACAATTTTTGAACCGCGATGATACAATTTTTGAACCGCGATATATAAATCTTAATTACCTAATCCAATTTTGAACCGTGATACATAAGTCATAATTACCTAATCCAAATTTACACCGTGATGAAACAATTTTTGAACCGCAATACATAAGTCCTAATTACCTAATGCAATTTTGAACCGCGCCCGATACATAAAATATTATCTAATTCATTTGTGTATCGCGAGTCAAAATAATAATGAATCAGAACACGTCACTCATCTTCTTCTTCCATCTCCTCCGTCGTAAGCCTTCTTTTTCCTCCTCCTTCTCCGTCTTCGTCTCAACTAAAAAATCATTCAACCCAACACATGTCAATCCCCGTTTCGTTGCGCAACAATGGTGATTTTCAAATCCAAAATGTGTTGTCAGACCTGTTGAAGGAGACTATGATATTTTCAGAACAATATTTCGAAAAGTGGTCTTTTGCGGTTGAAAAAAATAATTGTGAACTTTTGGAGTTAAAAACTTTTTAAAAAGTATTGGCCAGAATTTTACCCTATTTTTTTTACAAAATCTATTTATCAGACAATGATTCAAATATTCGATTCGATAAAATACTATTTGCATATTCGATTCAAGTATTCATATTTTTAATATGAATTAATATAAATAAAACATCCATAATATCAAATATCCATAACATCCATAACATCAAATATATTAAATATATAATTTATTCGAATTATATTTAACTATATATATTTATTAAATATAATAATATATTAAATAATAACTTAATTATATATATTTATTAAATATATAATTTATTCACAAATATTTGAATCAAATATCGTCACGCTCGTATTTACATTCAAATTTTTACCGAATAAAAAAATCAAATTAAATTCAAATATTTCAAATATAAATATCGAATATCAAATTTAAATACCAAATCAAACCAAATAAATTCGATTTGTTTATAACCCTAGGATTGGGGTATGGGAGAGTAACATTGTTACATGCAAAGGAGAAAAAAATAAATAAAACTTGAATGAGATCATAGTTAGCACCAATAGTTTGTGAGGTATGGATATGACATCATAACGAACATTGGATGCGAGTTTACGCTTGAATATGATATCATACAGCAATAGAATATTAGAATTCATGTCAGTCCGAATTAGATTATTAGTAAATGGGACGAAGGTGGAATCAATCATGACAGCCTGACAGGTTGTAGTATTTGTCAAGATGCTTTATTAGGGTGTGGACTATATTCAAATTTCGGAGATATCTCTAAACTTTTGGATATTGTAAAATGAAAGAAACCTTTAAATCTTAATTTCGTCACCTTATTTTTGGTTAAAATTTATTATACTTAATTTACTTTTTTTTTCTTAATTTAATTATTTTAGTTGGTTTTGAAAATTAATAAAATTACTAGAATCATTTCCGTTAGTTAAGTTGGATAGAAATCGTTGAAAAGATAATAATACCCCTTACCTTTGAAAAATATGTTGACAAATTCAAGTTAGATAATAAGAAATTATGTTTGAGATGAGAAGGAGGCCCTCAAAACCCCCAAATTTAGTAAGGGTATTTTTTGATTTTCCTAAAAAAATTAAACTTTCCATCAAAATATATAGATGAACGTGTTAATTATGTGAAAGTTGAGTGATTAAATTAAGGGAAAAAAAATAGAGTTAGCTTAATGAATTTTGGCCGAAAGTAAGATGACCAAATTAAGATTTAAACCTTCTTAAAATTATATTTCACCCAAACGAATTTTATTGGGTAACTGAATTACCGACAAATCGATTCTCGAGATACAATGTTACTACCCCCCGTCCGGCCTTCTGGGTAAAAAATGTTCATTTAAAAGTCAAACATTTTATTTTAAAATAACACTTTTAGTAATTCATTTGTAATAAAATGACACTTCTATGTTCTAATTTTTAAAATAATTTTTTTAAATAAAACATATCAAAATAAAATATATAATTTTTTGCCCGGATGAATTAGTTAATTGTGAATATCGTTTTTCATCACCAATGAAATGGCCAAGTAATGTTATTGAGTGTTGCAGGATTTTCAAAGAATAAATTACTCTATTTTTCTCATTTAAATAGAGTAATCTGATTTTTTTAAAAAAAACACAGAAAGCCTACTAAAAGCAAGAGTTAAAATAGGCGGTAGGCGTCGATATATCTGTGGCTAAAAAATAAGACATAATATCTGATTTTTAATATATTTTTTATTATAACCTAATTATTAAACATAATTTTTTTAAATTATACTAATACTAAATATCACCTAATAATTTAAAAGTAATAATTACACTATGGTGTTAAATTTTAAAGGTAAAACTAGAAATTTAATATTATCTACGGTTCAAAATATTGCAAAAAATAGTCAACAGTTCAATTATCCATAGGTCCGTTGACAATTATAAATTTACAAAAATAATTTAATAATTTTAAATTGATATTTATTATTATTATAATTTTAAAAACCTAAAATGACATTATTTAGGGCCAAAATTTTTGAAAAAACTAAAAAAATAGGAAAAATCGCGCCTAGTCGGCACGGCGCCTAGCCGCCACCGATTCTTAAATTTCTAGGGGGTGGCGCTATTTCGCCTAAATCGATTTTTAGAACACTGCTAAAAAGAGTTTCGGTTAAAGCGGATTACAACATTAAAAAGTACTAAAGGAAAAAAGATGCTCACTATAGTAAATCAGTTAGACAATTTAAGGAGGGAATTATTTTTATTTTGAGACAAAAATTTGGAAGATTCATTTTTGAAATTGATGATTGTTTGAAACCAATCCGGTTTAATAATCATTTTTGTATCATAAAGTAAAAAAGAAAATGTTCATGAATCCCCATAAATTTTTATTGTGTACAATCTGACCCCATAAATTTCAATTTGTACAAATTGACCCCTCTAATATCACCTACCAGACCAAACTCTACATCTAGCTCAAAGACCATCGGCGGCATACCAAAACAATCAACTTTGGTAACTGATGTTCATTTACATCGTACATGCACTAAAACTCCGTTTGTTTCATAGAATATAATTTTCAGAAAACATTTTTTTTATTTTTCGGTTTTGGTAACTTTAGAAAAATATAATCAACGTAAAAGTTTTTTCGAATCAATGAAAAATTAAGTTTTTTTACCTAAAAATGATTTACATATTCATTTTTCATAAGTCATTTTTTAAATATTCGAACACTCATCCGCCCCTTTCCACAATTATACATATTTACATAAACTTATAATATTTCACTCAACAAATAAATTGTTTAGAAATATAAATGAAGTTTGTGCACACTATTTATAAATTAAAATTTTAATAAATACTCACTACGTCTTAAAATTAGTTAGTGTCAACTATATTATTTAGAACGTCTCAAACATTGTGTATTTTCTTTTTTAAAACATTTTGTATATCAATTATAAAAAAATATATATATTTGTAAGATCGAAAAAGATAGATGTTATTGATTTAACACTACTAATGATAAATTGAGGATTACTAAAAGAAAATTACTTAAAATTCAACACTATCTTATTCAATATGAGTATTAATATTATAATGTATTTTTTTATTTATTCATATATTATTTTTGTAACATTTTACGTATATTTGTCAAACACCCAAAAATATTTTTTGACATATTTTCAAAAACATTACCAAAGACTTGAAAATAAAATCTTTTCATTTTTCTAAAAAAATTATTTTTAAAAATCATTTTACGTGAAACAAAGTGAGCCTAAGTTCAGATTGTTTAGTAGTATAGGGACCAATGGTGCACCTTTTTTTTTCCGTCCTAAACGACATAAGGAAAGATCGAATCTGAGATCTTATACTACCGGTCACTCCTAAGGGACCAATGGTGCACTTAACCCTTTGATATTTCACTATTTCCGAACCTCTTTTATAATATTGTGGCCCCGAACATCATGATATCATGGCACTAGAAATTGCATTGCAGCTTCTTTAAGTGGTTTCCTTCCCTACCACGTGATTTTTTTTTTCTGGACGAGAGAGATATCCTTAAAGACAAAGCAAACAAATAATAGAAAATGACTTTATGTTAAATCATGAAAATGTAATGCAACAAAAAAAAAAGAGAAAAAGAAAAAAAAAATAGAGGGAGCCCTAATTAACAACAAAGTCCTTAGATAAGACGGTTTTAGAGATATTTTTTGTAAAACGAATCTTTTTTACTCGATTCATCATGTGTTGGTGGATTGAAATATGAGAAGGTGAGACTTCGTCTTACGAATTAAGATCTATAAGACTGCTTTTACAAGAACTTACTCAATGTTAAACAGTAGTACATGTTCAACTAACGAATTTCTTTTTAAAAAGCATGTGAATTATATACAAACACTTTTCTGCTTTCCATATTTATGGTTTTTTTTTCAGATTAGTTATTATTTTTATAAATGTTGAAGAATAATGAGAAGGTTTAAATATTTGTTTCCACAATTATCAGCGGAAAACATGGATTACTTCAAAAATTAAGGGGTTATTGATCTCAACCTAAAATGACCTATAGGGACAAAGAAAGAGTATTACTCCCTCCATTTCTAAATAAGTGTACAATTTTAAATTTTTACAATCAAATGATTTTTTTTCGAATGAAAATTTGACGTGTATCTTTTTAAAAAATTATAAACATGAATTTGTAGTTCATAAATTGTACAAATAATATATTATGTTCTCTCTAGTTTTGGGAAAAAATGTAAAAATTTACACATCAAATTTTTATTTAAAAAACTATCAATTAATCCTTAAAAGTCTAAAAACAACACTTATTTAAGAACGGGAGAGTACTACATTTACATAGCACACTTGCAAGGATTACTAACAGAATAGATATAACCAAAAATTGTACTCCCTCCATTAGTCCTCCTAAAATGAAGGAAAAACAATTACATTGATTATTAATAGTGGTTTGATGTGTAATTTCCTTTAAAACTCATGTGTTTTTGGTCCTAAACAAAAGTAAGATGAAAAAATAAAGGTAAAGTGATAAAAATGTTGTTAAAAAAGAAAATTTCAAATAAAATAATTTTTTTGGGATAGATGAAAAAGAAAATAAGATACTTAGGTTTTATTAAAATAAATTATGTAGTCTTTGGTGTTAACATTTAATGTAGAACTAACAATTTTTATAAAATTAAATGACATGATGCTGAAGACGAGTGCAGATCTCCTGTACCACTTGTATGTATCACTGGTGTACCACTTTTCATCTCATCCATTGGTTGAGATGCAATGATTGAGATACAATGATAAAGATGAAAAGTGGTACACCAGTGGTACATACAAGTGGTACAGAAGATCTGGATTCGCTTAAGACCAACTCTAACCCAATCCCTAAATGCCCAAATTGGGGCGAAACCCACCCTTAATTGCTCCAATCGGACCCCAAACTTCACCACAAATTTGGGACAATACTATTCATCTAACCGGGGTTGATGAGACCCACTTCTTTTTAAAATACAAAATTCAATACAATTTTTTTTTGATATTATGAATTTTAAAATATTTTAATTGATTAATAACTAATAATAGCTATGTAATAAATATTAACAATACAATTTATTTTAAAGTATTAAACACTAAAAATTCAAGAAGTTATATTCCCTCCATTCCGGACAAAGAGTCCTCGTTTATAAGTCAAACGTTTTTTAAAATGTCGCTTTTAGTCTATTAGTAATAAAATGACATTTTTATACTTTAATTATTGAAAACAGACTCTTTAAGTGAAAAATCAAAAAATGAAATAGATGACTCTTTGTCCGGAACGGAGGGAATAATAAATTTGTCTATTATGTAAATTAGTTTGTATTTATTATCAATAAAGAAATAGTTATGCTAAATTATTTGGAAAACACAATCTCATATTTAAATTTAACAATGACATACAACTTGGAAATAAAAAAGACATACTTCATACAACTTTTAAAAAAAAACATACAACTTCAAAATAGTGAGAATTAGGCTGCTAAAATTATATGCACTTTGAAATTTGAATTGAGTGTTGTTGGTGATTTTTTTCTTTGTAGTTTTTTAAGCTTTTAAATAGATGTATTTGCTTTATCATAATGTATGCGTTTGTATTTATCAAATTGTTTGTAATTTAAAATATATTAAATTACTAATTTTAAATATTATTAATTATAAAAATAAACTTATTAAATATAATAAATTATTAATTGTGTAATCTTAATAATTAATCTCTCTATTCCAAGTAAAGATTTCCCGTTTGAAAATCAAACTTTTTAAAAAATAAAATTTTAGTAGTCATTGATAATAAAATGACACTTTTATGTATTAATTTTTAACAGTGAACTCTTTAAGATAAACATCTAAAAATAAAATAATAACTCCTTATCCCGAAACAGAAGATAAATTGTTAGTAGAAAATCACTTCACAAAGATAAAAATTGCCATGTATATTCTTTTTTATGTAAGATTTAATGTAATGGGATGAAGTTAAAATATTGAATTGTACTGAAACTGTCTCAAATTAATGTTAAAACTTGCCTAAACTAGAGTTTTTAAGTTTGAGTTGATCTAAGTGGAACCGTGATCATGCTTTCACACGACTACCAAAAGAGGGAGGAAAAAGCATGAACATGCTTCCACACATTGTGCGCTTTAATTATGAGAGTGCGCCTTCAATTAAAAATTGCTTTCAAACTTTATTCTCTCTAAGATAATCACTTAATAAAGATAAAAATTGAAGAAAAGTACAAAAAGAAGGTAAGGGTATCACAAATGGGATCGTTAATTTGATATTACGTGATTATGGATAATTAACATTTTAAATAATATGTATCATTTTTTTTCTTTTTATTTATTTCAATCGAAATAGATATTTTCAATATAAATGTTGATTTGATCATATTAACATGCATCTCACCACTAAAATGAAATTTAACAAAAAAAAATAAAAAATTAAAGAAAAATGAACAACTAATAGAAAGAGTTTTTAAAAGGAAAAATATTGATTAGGATGTATTTACATCATCAAGTAAAATACGAACAATTAATATTGTTATCTATAATATGAATAAATTTGGTTGACATATCATATCCACTCTCATCGTTTACATTTGCATTGAATAATTTTTTTTTTCAAAAAGAATATAAATTATAAGTAACATTTAATTTCTTTTACTTTTAAATTAACATATGTAATGCTCTAAAAGAAGTCAGACCATTCTCCCTTAGACTTCGTAACTTAAATTTTAGATTTTGGCTATTTCTTTTATTTTGCTTATCCAGCTTCTCTATTTTTTTCTTACTTTTCTTTCAATGGTATTAAACAAAAAAATATATAATATCAAAAATAAATCTTGAAACAAATTCCTATGCCAAGTAAACCCTTAAAGTGTTATGAAAAGTCAAAGGCCTATGGACTATGGCATGTGAACATTCATTGGTGGTTTAGTTTTTTTCCGTATGTGTGCTGCTGCTCAGTTATAAATACCGAGCAGCATGTTGTTCATTGTACCCTGGATTCCTACTCTGAATAATACTCTCTCTCTCTCTCTATCTCTCATACACTCTTTGTTCTACTTTGTGGTTACTTTATAACACGTTATCAGCACGATTGTTCTACTATTAACAATCTCAATCGGTAAAATTTTCTACATATATATTATTTATTTTATGTACCTGTTTTACTTCAATATATATCGTATATCACCATTATTAAGAAAAGGTTGGTTGAGCCACCGTCGATAATATATGGTGAGATGACGAAATAATAATTTATTATTTAATGCATAATATATATGTTCGTTGATGCTTGTGCGGAAATAACCCAAGCTATAAACTGAATATTTATATATATACATATATTTCAATTCTATATATGAATAACTTTATATACATATATATTTATTACTGACTTACAAACACCCACAAAAAGGCTTGCTAAGTAGCGTGGCGTGAATATATATGTATGCTATACAATAGCTGTATAAAGTTGACTGAAAAAATATTCATGCGAAGTTATTTTATTTATTGCTCCTAATAAGTTTTATATTTATTCATAATATAAATGCAATTCTATTAAATCAGAATTTTTACATTTTTACCTCTATCCTATAACGGCTAGTATAACGGCTAGTTGCTGATTTTTATCTATCTCCTCCAACGGTAATAAACGGCTAGTTAACGGTCATAAACGGTCTTTTTTTTTCTCCATATATACCGCACATCTTAATAGATTACTCACATTTTTACTATCTCCTTACAAACTCTCAATATCATATCTTCTTCTACAAAATGTTCCCTCCAATGTTGATGATTATTATCATACTTGTTATTGCGTGCACCACATTGGTTTTTGTTGCTGAATTCCCTCCAAATGATTTTCAGATTTTTATTATCTATCTTTGTATCATGTATGTCCTGTTAGCAGTTACAATAGCTTTCAACATACATTTTAACATGTACTGATTGATTAGCATATGAATAAAATTTCCATGTCATCATTTTATTAATATATATGTTTCATTTTTATAGTTTTTCTTCACAAATGGCAAACATTGCTAAGCTTGAATTTGAAAAGCTAGACATAACTGGGAAAAACTATATGTCTTGGAAAATAGATGTCGAAACCCACCTGGTCGCCAGAAGCCTCGAAAATACTATCCAACAAAGTAATAATGAATGGATAAGTAATCAACACCGGGCTCAAGCCATGATTTTCCTACGACACCACGTCCACGAAGACCTAAAGATGGAGTACCTCACGGTTAATGATCCACTCGTCTTTTGGGAGAGTTTGAACGAAAGATATGACCATTTGAAAACGGTCATTCTCCCAAAAGCACACTATGATTGGATTCATATCCGCCTACAAGATTTTAAAACCATCAATGAATATAGTTCAATGATGTATAGAATAACCTCACAGTTGAAATTATGTGGGGAAACCATCACTGAATATGATATGTTGGAGAAGACTTTCTCCACATTTCATGCCTCGAATATGCTCCTGCAGCAGTAATATCGAGAAAAAGGTTTTAAAAGGTACTATGAATTGATCTCTTGCCTCCTTGTATCTGAACATAATAATTATATTCTAATGAAAAATCATGAATCTCGACCAACTGGTTCAACCCCATTCCCTGAAGCGAATGAGACTATGTATGATGAAGGCCAATAGCGTGGGCGTGGTAGTGGTCGTGGTCGCGGTCATGGTCGAGGCCAAGGAAATCATGGACAAGGCCGAGGTCGTGGTCGAAATCAAGGCCGAGGAAGAAGCCGTGGACGAAATAACTTTCGTCGCCATCATCATCCGTATAATGGAAATTCCTCTCGCCACCTGAAGTGGAACAGAGATGATGATAGAAACACATCTTCGAGTAGGCAAAATGTGCGTCCAAATAATGAAGAAAGTTCATGTTTTAGGTGTGGCATGACAGCCACTGGGCACACACATGCCGAACGGCCAAACATGTAGTTGATCTTTATGAGAGATCACAAAAAGGAAAGAATGTAGAGACAAATTTCCTTGAAAATGATCCTGAAGATCTTAATTTTGATTTCGATGATATGGACAACGACGACATGACCAATACCATTAGTGATGATATTGGTCATGAACAATAAATTAACATAGGAATGAAGCTATGGTCCGAGTTTGAGATAAAAGCTGTGGAAAAAGTAACATGTTGTTATGTAGAAACATTATCTGTTTTTTCTATGTATACTAGCATGCTTACAATAAAGTTTATATATGCATTTTGCATTCAATGTGTTATCATATTTATTCATCTTATTTTTCTTTCTCTCATATTGAAATAGATCACAAATATGTTTGAATCCAAAATCCAAGGAGGAGATTTATGTCTTGCAGACAGCGCTACTACGCATACCATACTTAAAAATAAGAAATATTTTTCTTATCTAAAAATTGACAATGCTAATGTCAACACTATATCTGGTAATGCCAAAATAATTGAAGGATTTGGCAAGACAATTTTCCTAATGCCTGGAGACATGAAATTCATGATAAATAATGCATTGTTCTCTCCTAAGTCTCAAAGAAACTTGTTAAGTTTCAAAGACATTCGTCTGAATGGATATCATATTGAGACTATGAATGAGGGAAATGATGAATATCTTTGCATTACCTCAAACACTTCCGGAAGCAAGTGTATATTGGAAAAATTGTCATCTCTATCATATGGATTGTATAGTACAATCATAAGAATATTTGAATCATATTCTACAGTAAACCTGAAGTTTAATGAAACATTTAAAGCTTGGCATGATCGACTGGGGCATCCAGGATCAATAATGATGCGTAGAATTATTGAGAATTCTAGTGGTCATCCATTGAAAAACCAGAAGATTTTTCAATCTAATGAACTCTATTGTGAGGCTTGTTCTCAAGGAAAGTTGATAATTAGACCATCACCAACTAAAGTTGGATATGAATCACCATCGTTTTTGGAACGAATTCAGGGTGATATATGTGGACCTATCCATCCACCAAGTGGACCATTCCAATACTTTATGGTATTGATTGATGCTTCTAGCAAATGGTCGCACATATGTCTATTATCAACTCGCAATACGGCATTTGCCAAATTCCTTGCACAAATAATCAAATCGAGAGCACAATTCCCAGATTATATGATCAAGAAAATTAGACTTGATAATGCTGGTGAATTTACATCTCAAGCATTCAATGATTATTGTATGGCAATAGGGACTGATGTTGAACATCTAGTAGCCCATGTTCATACACAAAATGGTTTGGCTGAATCGTTGATCAAACGTATTCAACTCATTGCTAGACCATTAATGATGAGAACAAAGCTCCCTACTGTATGGGGTCATCTTTGTTTTACATGCGACCGATTCGCCTCGATATATCACAAATACTCCCCAATACAGTTGGCATTCGGGCGAGAGCCGAATCTATCCCGTCTAAAAGTTTTTGGTTGTGCGGTATATGTACAAATTGCTCCACCACAACGCACAAAGATGGGGCCACAAAGAAGATTGGGAGTATATGTTGGGTATGAATCCCCTTCTATAATAAAATATCCTGAACCAAAAACGGGTGACGTTTTTACGGCACGCTTTGCCGATTGTCATTTTAATGAAGACAAGTTTCCACCTTTAGGTGAAGAGGGGAAACAAGTGGGAAGAGAGATCAAATGGTGCACATCATCGTTATTGCACCTTGACCCTCCCACAAAGCAACGTGAACTGGAAGTTCAAAAGATCATACATTTACAAAATGTAGCAAATCAATTGCCAGATGCATTTATAGATACAAAGAGAGTGACAAAGTCACATGTAGCTGCTATAAATGCTCCTGCCCGAATTGAAATACCAAAAGGGCTACCAAATGATAAAATGACAAATGAATCTAAGACACGCCTGAAGCGTGGACGACCCATTGGTTCAAAGGATAAAAATCCTCGCAAAAAGAAAGTGATTGAAAATCTCCAATCACATGAAAGTGTTCCAGAAGAAACACACGATCGTGAAATTGTTCCAGAAGAAACACACGATCATGCAAATCTAGTAAGCCCTATAGGCAATGATAACCATGAGATTTCCATTAATTACATGTGTAATGGAAAAATATGGAACCGAGATGAAATGAAGAATATTGATGATATATTCTCTTATTCGCTATCCCAAGAAATTAATGACGGGACTGAAGATCCCGAACCAAAATCTGTATCTGAATGTCAAAAGAGGCATGCCAAGATCAAATGGATAGATGCCATGAAGGCTGAATTAAATTCGTTGAATAAACGAAAAGTATTTGGATCTATCGTTCTCACACCAGAAACTGTGAAACCCATTGGATACAGATGGATTTTTGTTCGAAAGTGAAATGAGAAAAATGAGATTGTGAGATACAAGGCTCGCCTTGTTGCACAAGGTTTTTCCCAAAGGCCTGAGATTGATTATGAAGAAAAGTATTCTCCTATAATGAATGCTATTACGTTCAGATATCTAATCAGCTTATCGATTTCGAAAAATCTAGATATGCATCTCATGGATGTTGTAACGGCTTATTTATACGGATCATTAGATGATGATATCTATATGAGAATTCCTGATGGAATCAAAGTGCCTGAAGCACTGAACTCAAAGCCCAAAGAATTATGTGCTATTAAACTACAGCAATCACTGTATGGATTGAAGCAATCCGGGCACATGTGGTATAATTGCTTAAGTGAGCATTTGTTAAAAGACGGATATGTGAATAATCAATTATGTCCGTGTGTCTTTATAAAGAAAACAACAGTTGGATTTGTTATTATCGCTGTCTATGTCGATGATCTGAATATCATTGGAACTCCCAAGGAAATCCAAGAAGCAGTTGATTACCTAAAGGGAGAATTTGAAATGAAAGATCTTGGGCAGACCAAATACTGTCTTGCTTTACAAATAGAACACTTTCATAGTGAAAAATTTGTACACAAATCAAATTACACAAAAAGGGTTTTGAAGCGCTTTTATATAGATAAGGCAAACTCTCTCACTAGCCCCATGATTAATAGATCACTGAATGTTGAAAAAGATCTATTTCGTCCTTGTGAAGAGAATGAAGAGATACGTACTTGGTCCTGAAGTACCATACTTAAGTGCTATTGGAGCCCTCATGTACCTTGCTAATTGTACCAGAACGGATATAGCATTTGCTACAAATCTATTGGCAAGATATAGTTCATCTCCATCACGGAGACACTGAAATGGTATCAAGCACATATTTCGTTATCTTCAAGGGACGATCGATTTGAGATTATTTTATCCCAAAGGATCAAGGGATGAACTGGTTGGTTTTGCAGATGCAGGTTATTTGTCTGATCCTCATAAGGTCAGATCACAGACCGGCTATGGCTTCACGATGGGTGGTACTGCAATTTCATGGCGTTCTCAAAAGCAAACGCTAGTTGCTACATCGTCAAATCATGTTGAGATGATCGCACTTCATGAAGCCAGTCGAGAGTGTGTATGGCTTCGATCTATGACTTAGCATATTCAAAATGCCAGTGGACTACCTGTCAACAAAGATCGGACAGTATTATTTGAAGACAATGCCGCATGTGTCGCCCAAAGTAAAGAGGGATACATCAAAAGTCACAGGTCCAAACATATCCCCCCCGAAGCTCTTTTTATATACTCAAGAACTTGAAAAGAAGAAAGAGGTCAGCATCCAATATGTTCGATCAAGTGATAATGTTGCAGATTTATTTACGAAGGCACTCCCCACTACAACCTTCAGAAAGCATGTTCACAATATTGGGATGCGAAATCTACGAGATTTACAAAGGTGATTTCTCTTGACCCTTGTCAGTTCAAGGGGGAACATATATGGTTGTACTCTTTTTCCCTTTATTATGGTTTTTTCCCACTGGGTTTTCCATGAAAAGGTTTTTAACGAGACAACCCATACACACAATTCAGATTTCAGCTGTGTACGTTTTTTCTTATGTCCGATTTTTTTCCCTACTGGGTTTTTCGACTTAAAGGTTTTTAACGAGATACACTTACTCAACTTACAATGCTATGTTCAAGGGGGAGTGTTATGAAAAGTCAAAGACCTATGGGCCTATGGCATGTGAACATTCATTGGTGGTTTAGTTTTTCTCCGTTTGTGTGCTGCTGCTCGGTTATAAATACCGAGCAGCCTGTTGTTCATTGTACCCTGGATTCCTACTCTGAATAATACTCTCTCTCTCTGTATCTCTCATACACTCTTTGTTCTACTTTGTGGTTACTTTATAACATAAAGAAATATCTCACATCAAGGTCGTTCAATATTTACTATTACTCACCAACTTACTCAACACTGGTAAGGAAGTCCAAACTAACCCAACCCATTTTTATGGATTAAAGCGGGTAACCCATATTAATGGGTTAAAGTGGGTTTAATCCAATAACTACCAGTTATTTTTTTTTAAGAATATTGTCAGTCTTATCATTGTTACCACCAATGTTACAACTTGTTTTATAAAAGACAAAGGTCTCGTCTGGTGCAGCGTTTTGTAAACGCAGCGTTTTTAAAACGCAACATTTTCAAAACGTAATTTTTTTTTTCTTGTAAACATGTTTGGAAAACTATTTCAAAACGTTATTTTTATAAACAAAATAGTTGTAAACACAACACATTTTTAAAACGCTCCAAATTGGAGCGTTTTAAAACGCTGCACATTTTTAAAACGCTACATTGAAACACTTTTAAAGAGAAAACGCTACGTTTTTTACCAGTATTTTTGTCAAAACGCTCCACCAAACAAACACAAAATTGAAAAATCAACTATGTATTTCTCAAGACAAATTGTAACATTAATGATAACAATGATGGTAAGGCTAGCATTACTCATTTTTTAAATTCTAACCATCTCTGACCACCGTCTTACCTACTCACCACCAATTGCTACCACCGATGATTCCAATAACCATCACCACTTGTCGCCGTCGGTGAGGTGCACCGTCGACAACATCCGGTCAGAACCACTTGACGTGTGGGTCTACAACCTCTAGCAACCGTATGCTATTTATCTTTAAAGAAGAATATAGATAAGGTATTATAACTTTGTTGTTATGGAGTTTTGAATCTAAACATTTACGAGACGCCTAACAATACCTACGTTAGAAAAATTATTTAAATGTTTACCGCAATTTATTTTTGAAGAATAAAATAGATATATATTTTGAGAGGAAATTTTGATTTCTTTTTGGACGGGTTGAAGCAGGTTTAACCAGGACCTATCTCTGTTCAAATCCGTTTGACCCATTAAATAAATAGGTTACAACTTACCATGGATTTGACCCGAGCATCACCATTGTTAGAATTTTGGTATTCTTAGCTTTATTTTTAGCTAAGAATATCAAATACAACAATGGGAGAGATTCTTAAATGTATTCTTAGAGGAGGGAGAGTGTAAGAAATTCTTAATTAAGAATAAAAAACAGAAGGATGAATACCATCCGCATGAAGAGGCATATGGTGCACCGCTGCTTCAACTCCGACGCATGCACCACACGCGATGGAGAATCGCGTGAAGGGTGAGTCCCCCGTGTCCGTGTCTGCCAGTTGCAAGAAAATTTGATTTTTCATTTTTTTAAATCCAACCATTTGTGACCAGTGGGTGGGGTCCAGCTGTTCAACAATTGCATTTTTTTTAAATTATTTTTCCTTCTTCCCTATAAATAAACTACCTCAACTTTCTTTATTTTCTCCACAACTAGTGATAGAGTTTAATTATTAACGTTTTATGTAATTCTAATTATTGAATTGTTTTGACGTAATTTTCAAGTATTTATGCTTTATGTAATTTTATCATTTTGTGTAATTTTTTTCAATTTTAACGTTTTTATGCAATGCTCTATTTATGTTATTTTATGAGTTATATATAATATATATTTTATAGATCATTTATTAATTAAATTATAAATTTTATAATTTATAATTTAATTATTATTTTTAAATTAATTTATGTCTTAATTTATTTATATGGAATATTTAATATGAAATATATTAAATAACGTTAAATAAATTTATTTGTTGAGAAGTATAAAAATAAGATTGAAATGTAAAGTTAATAAGATGGTAATTAAGATTTAAAAAGATGTTAAAAATTTATATTTTTAAGTGGATTAAGAAAAAATAATGTGTAGAAAACACTAGAACCAACTAAAAACTTGAGAGAAGAATAGCAATAATGTTGATGCTCTACTGTAACTTGCTTTTAACACAATCCAACCCAACCCACGCGTGTACCACTACCATATTTGGCAGGCTCCTGGCAGCTATAATCTATAAATAGAATATTGTCACCATGAAATAGTGGGAAGTATAGCTTTAGCACAATGGGAGTCCAAGAGTATTGCCATCCTCATCGTCTCCGTTTCCAACTACTATTCATCTTCTGCATTTTGCTTCTGATAGCTGAGTCTGAAGCTTCCACCGGCGATAACCGAAAGGCAAAATTCTTTTTACATTGCTCTTCGAGTTTTCTTGTTTTAATTATTGATTCATAATCACAAATTCACAATATAGGAATGTTTCCTTTTCTTTTTCATTTTTCGTCTTTCCTAATTGGTATTTATCTTGGAACCATTAACGTATTAATTTAACAATATTAAGATGATTATTTATATTACAATATATTATTATTATATACTCCTTTTATTCTTTTGAAAAAAAGATCGATCATTCCTTTTCAGGTTATATGGCGTTTTTATATTCTTAATCTTTTTGAATTTAATGTTAATGCTTAATCCTCATCCTGGTACTAGGAATCGATGCATGTTTAATTTTCCTACTTTGCTGTTCTTTATTGTGCAACCCTCAAATTTTACTTAAATAACGTAAGAGTATTTATTTTAACTTTGGTAAGACGATCTTACTGATATTTTTTGTAAGACGGATTCTCTTTACACGATTCCACCGTGTGTTTGTGAATTCATCTGTGTAGGAGTGGAGTTTGATCTTATGAATAAAGATCCGTTAGACAGTTTTACATGAGACTTATCATTTATTTTATAGCTTCCACCCATTTCAACTTGTTTACATAAGAGATTTTTACCGGGAGTCTCCAAACCAAATGAGGATGGACTAATTTCCTCTCAAGCCTTTTTTATTTTTTGGTTTTTCACTCAAGACTTATTGGGTCTGAACCTAATCTTTGCTTGCCACACTGAGTTTAGGTTTTTATTTTTAGTTTTCCATGTGAAACGAATCCCCGTTCGTAAGTTTTATTTTATTTTTGTCTTCCACAACATGTGCACAAACCAACAATATCATTGGTAGCCTGGTGTCTCATCAGTTTTCTCTCACTATAAGTATTTCTACGTTTTCATAATCACTAATAAAGATATCTCAAGACTCCAAAAATATTCAAATCATTCAATTGTGGATGCCAAATACACCCTAAGCATTAGAACAATTTGGTGGTTTTGGGGCGTCCAGGCCGGGGCGGTGGGGGTTCCCTCCGTTTTACCCAAAAATTTCCTATTTGAAAGTCTAATTATTAAGATATACTCCCTCCGTCCTTAAATTATTGTTCTAGTTGATCCGGTGCACCGATTAATAAAAAACAATTGACTTGATTATTTATATTGGTTTAATGTGCAATTTCCTTTAAAACTCATGTATATGTGGCTCATAATCAAAGTAAGGATGAAGTGGTAAAAATGATGTTCTAAAAAAGTAAATTTCAAACTGAAAAATTATTTTGGGACCAACGAAAAAGAAAAGAAGAACGATAATTTAGGGACAAAGGGAGTAGTATATATATTATACTAATACTATTAGAGTTAGTTATAATTATACAAATATTTAAATCTAAGTAACGTAAAGATGAAGTACAATATAAATTATAATAATAATTTTTTAAAGTGAACTCTTAAAATAAAATATCTCAAAATAGTATAGTTGAAGTTTTGCCTGAAACGGATATTAAGCAACAATTATCTATGAATAATGAAACCTTGCTTATACATACACACACACACACACACACACACACACACACACACATATATATATATATATATATATATATATATATATATATATATATATATATATATATATATATATTATTTAAACCTAAGTAGCGTAAAGATGAAATGTTATATAAATTATAATGATAATTTTTTAAAGTGAACTTTTAAAATAAAATATCTCAAAATAAAATGGTTGACGCTTTGCCTGAAACGGATATTAAACAACAATTATCTATGAATAATGAAACCTTGCTTATACATATACACACACATATATATATATATATATATATATATATATAGAGAGAGAGAGAGAGAGAGAGAGAGAGAGAGAGAGAGAGAGAGAGATTACATAATTTGAATGAATACTTTTATGGATTCGGATAAACTGAATTTTAATGGTGCAGGTATATATCGTGTACATGGGTGACAGTCCTCAAGGGCAGGATGGTTCTCTAGCATCATCCTTTCACAAGAGCATGCTCAATGATGTTACTGGCAGGTAATAAACCTTTTATTACTCTTTTCGTTTTCAAATTATCGTCCTTTTTTTTTCATCGATTTTAAAATAATTATTCTCTTTAAAAAAATTTATTTAAAAAAAAACACTTACTATTTCACCTTTATTTTTTTTACCTACTTTAATTATGAACATATCCTCAAGGGCATTAAAAGAATATCATATATTTCACTAATATTTATAATATAGTCAATTATTTTTTCATAAATGATATACCGTGTCAAAGTTAACGATAATTTGAAAACGAAGGAAATACAAAATTTCTTATATATAATAATGATAGTCAATAATGACAATGGTGATAAAATTGTTTTGCGTGTATATATATATATATATACACGATCGATCATATCTCTGCCTAGCCCCAGAAGTCTAAGAGCATCCTCAATGTGTATATTCTTAATACAACTTTTAACTAGGTCTCATTGCCACTTACATATTTTTATCTTCTTATCCACTTAAAAATATATTTTTCCATTGTATAATCTTCTTACACAACTTCTTACACAAAAAAAATATTAAATTTAACATCGTTTAATAAAAACAAACCCCCGCACCCCCCATCCCCACACACACACACACTGATGGTTGTCCCTTCAATCTCTCTCCTCCCCCAACTTCTTAATTAAGAAGTTAACCCTCTCCCTCTCTCCTAGGTAGAAAAGAAAAAATCCCAGTGGCCATAATGCACAAATTCCAAAGCCTTAAGAATTGGCATTTTCGTACAATGGAGATGCTCTAAAGCCCAATAAGTAAGAAAAGTGTTCGGCATATCTAACCTCGCCTCTCGGACTATCTAAAGAGTTCTCCAAGCTCTTTCTCTGCTACGTTCCAAGGGCACCCTCCCTATTAGCTATTGCTTCGACTGAGTGATTGAGCGTAGTCCCAAAGGTCCCAAAGGTCTCTTTCTGACGTAGCCTAGGTAAGAGATAAAAAGGGGGTCAGGATTTACTGTTTTACGGTGATCCAACAACCCTTATTTTCCTCGGCTCTCGCATGTGCGAATAACGGTTTTCCCAACGAGTATTCTTTCCATCAATTAACGGTTTTATGGTGATCCAACGGCCCTTACAGTTTTATGTTATCGTAATTAACTTAATCAATTTAATTTTTTTCCTACCCCTAATTTCGTATACAAATTAATTGAAATATTTGTTTTTTTTTCTTTTTAACTATTATCGTAATTAACTTAATCAATTTAATTTTTGTCCGGTCCGTTTTTTCCGACCCGCAATTTCGTATACAAATTAATTGAAATATTTATTTTTTTCCTTTTTAACTGTTATCGTAATTAACTTAATCAATTTAAATTTTTATCCGACCCGTTTTTTCTGACCCGCAATTTCGTATACAAATTAATTAATTTACTGTTTTACCAAGATTTTACGGCTATTCAATAAAAAACTATTTTGCAACACCAATTTCCAAATAATGTCTCCCAATTTTTTTTAAAAGAATTTTCATTGTAGTTTTTAAAAAGATAATAAATGTCAAATTTTTAAACGAAAAATTATGTGCGGGCATTCATTTCAATGTAATATTGATATATAAAAAATATAAAAAATGTCTCTCTGTCACGTTTAATCTCACAATCTCAACTGTTTTTATCAGGTTTTTTTCCATCCCTATTTTATTACTGCGAAAACTATTGAGATATTACGGTTTACAAGACGGTTTACAGTTATTATTTTACATTTACCAAAATTAGTTACTCTTTTACTGAGATATTACGATTTTACAGTTAATATTTTACGATTTTACAGTTTTACAACTTTATGGTTGCGAAAATTTGTATTTGTATTTTTTTTCTTTTTTCCGACCCGTAATTTTGTATACAAATTAAAAAAATATATAAAAAATGTAAGTTTTGTAATTTGAAATATTTTTTTTTTCTTTTTAACTGTTATCGTAATTAACTTAAGCAATTTAATTTTTGTCCGACCCATTTTGTCAGGCCCACAATTTCGTATACAAATTATTAATTAATCCCTCCGTTCCGAACAAAGAGGTCCCGTTTGAAAGTCAATTTTTTAAGAAATAATATTTTTAGTAGTTCATTTCTACAATATCTACTTCATTTATTGATAAATTTTCAAACTGGCGCCGTGCCATCGACACGGGCAAAAGTACTAGTATATAATAAAACACCTTGGGAAATAAGTGTCTAATTGAATTGTGATAAGTACCGGTTGAGATTTATTGTTTTACTTCAAATCTTACGGCTGTAATTTCTTCTAGAGTTCACATATGCGAAGGGCGGTTACTTGCTCTTCCCGAGTTAATTTAATTTTTTTCTGGTGGATTTATTTTTGTTCGGCCTATATTTATTTATTTATTAAAAAATTTGTTGTTAAGTTTTGTAATTATTTTTGTAATTTTAAATATTTGTATTTTAATTTCTTTCTTTTTTTTAAAAAATTTGTGCTAAGTTTCCCTTATTTGTCTGAAATATTTGTGAGTTCGATTTCAGACAATTTTTTGTTAATTCACTATGTCACATTCAATTTATAATAATAATAATAATAATAATAATAATAATGATAATAATAATAATAATAATAATAATAATAATAATAATAATAATAATAAGATTAATATTAATAATAATAATATTATAGTGTAATGACTATTATTATTAATTTAAAGTCCATATGTTCCTAAACTATTGTCCTAGTTTGTTTTTTAATCGAATTTGATATTTTTCATATTGAAAATTTAACGTGTATTTTTTTAATTCATAGAATACATAATTTTTAGGACAATAATTTAGGAAATACGGGCGTAATTTATGTCAATATTATTATTATCAAAAAATAATACCAAAAGTCTCTTTTAAAAAATCATGGCGAAAAGAACAAAACAAAATAATTATTCTATTCATAAAATCTAATTTAAATCTTTTCATGTAAAAGTAATTGTAGTAGTAGTGATTGTCAAAATAATAATAATAAAAGTATTGATACTACTGTTATTATTGTTGTTATTGTTTGTTGCTCTTATTATTATTATTATTATTATTATTATTATTATTATTATTATTATTATTATTATTATTATTATTATTATTATTATTATTATTATTATCATTATTATTATTATATAAAATATAATTTTATCACCATTACATTCATTGAAAAAATAATAAGAATATAAATGTTTATTCTAGCATAAACGTTAAGTTTTGGACTGTTTGATATTAAAAATCTAAGTTTATGACTTTTTAAATAGAAGAATTATTTCTGAGAATTTTTGAATATGAGATTTTTTTTAGTAGAACTTTTTGGTATTTTCCCCAAATTGTAAACTTTCCCCAAAATCACCATGTACGTCAAAAACATACGAGTTCTTCTCAGTTGAGTTTTTCTTCTTCTCCGCGTCGACAGATCACACCGTTATCGGCATCCCGTCCCATGAATTTCCATGTCTCTCTCCTTTGCACTCTCTCTCTCTCGCCTACCCCTACAATTTCCCTGTTTCTAAACTTGAGAATGTTAACTTTTCCCACATCACCATTCCATCAGTTACACACCATTTATTGTAACTGTTAAATTCTGTGACAATTGAAATTATGAAGAAGAAATAAAATCGAAAATGATTTTCCCTCCTTCTCCATCTATCAAATAGACCTGTCAATGGATCGGATATATATCGGATATAGGTAAATTTGAATCCGATCCGAAGCCCTATATCACCGATCCGATAATCCAACGGATCAAGTGTATGTCAATCCATATCCGAATCTGTTACCCGTTAACATATCCGATTAAATATCCGATCCGATCCGAAATATAAATATATGAATAAAAAACAATTAGAATATGAAAGGGAGGAAGATCAAAAGATAACATGCATATATAATTGTGTATATTATGTATATGTATAATAAGAAATATGTTATTCTCGGATTGGATCAGATCCTTAACGGATCGGATATAGCTAAATTCATATCCGATCCGTTAATAAATAAATTATCAGATTCGGATTCGGGTTCGAGTTATTGGACCATTATACAAATCCATATCTGAAATTTAGAATCGGATTCGGATCAGATTCGGACTAAAATCTGATCCATTGACAACCTACTATCAAAGGGAAAAACCTTTAGTGTCCCTTCAATCGAGAATGGTAGCATCGTTATTACCACTACGAGTAGAAAAGCATGTGTGATGGACTAACAATGGTAGAATTAATGTGTACTTGAATGGGTTTTTTTGGTTAATTTTGGAACTCGTGTGTCTGGACGTACATGGTGATTTTGGGGAAGTTTAATTTATTGATTTATTTTGTTTTTATTAGTCTGATTTCTCTTTTTGATTGATTTTGAATTTTTTTTGTTTGGTTAAAATTAACTAATACGGGATTAGTAAGTAAGTAAAAGTTTTGGATTCAATAATGTCACCTCATTTGCCACGTTATTTGGTACACAATATTGAGTATTCTTAAAGTGTTCCTAGCATTACTCTATTTATATTCATTCGAACAATGTATAAGTTATGCTAGTACAAGAATTGGGTAAAATTGCAGGTCAGTCAATTTTTAAAAGTTTTAATTCGTTCCAGTGTTTTTTTAAACCAGAAAATGACACTTTTGGAGTGAAATGACTACGATACCCTTAATGAGTCTGATGCGCGCTACAAAAATGTAACGCGATACCCTTAATATTTGTTTTGAGCCACTATTGAGAGAAACTGAGCTTAGTGAGGCTAGGTATTACGATTTACGTCATTGGGAATAGTGGCAGTAACGGCTATTCCTGTGTGGGCAAACACTTTTAGAATTTCAGGATTGGTATCGAAGAGCTTGACACAGTTGATGACGTTGGAGTCGAGGAAGAAATGGGCTACCTATGCCGGTGGCGGAAGGTTGTATGCCACCGTGCCATAGTTTACTCCGATTGTTCCCTCAATTCCTAAACCAAAAACAAAACAAAAAACAATGTTAGAGCATCACCATTGTATTAGTGGCCAACTTCCTAATGCTTTGGTTTGTGTGTTAGTGGCCACCTAGATTGACACTTAGGAGAGAGAGCTAGACACTTATGAGAGAGAGAGAGGCAGCTTTCTATTGAAGAACCTGCAAAAACGGAAGGGAGTGGCAGGTGGCTGTTGGTTGTGTGTGTGGGGGGGGGGAGTGGGGGGGAGGGAGGAAGAGATTATTATTTTATTTGGGTTGGTGTTAAATTTAATATTTTTTATGTAAGAAGTTGTTTAAGAATTGTATACAATGAGAAGATTTATTCTTAAGTGTGTAAAAAGATAAAAATGTTTAGGTGGCAGTGGGACCCAGTTAAAAAATTGTATGAGAAGTTGATATAAAATTACAACATTGAGATGCTCTTACATACTTGTAATGCTAATGTAAAGTGAAAACATAATCTATACCAATTGTTCGATTGATTGCCTCTGATGATGAACATACAAATGGGTGGAAAGCTGTATTTTGCTCCATGATTAATGGCTATGAGCAGGTGATAGTACTGCAATGAATGTAATTGTTCAAATAGAGAAGGAGAGCCATATTTTGAAATAAATTTATATATCCCGATTCAAAAAGTTTTGTATCACGATTCAAAAAATCAATTTTAATTGTCTGCTCTCTCACGGATTGAAAAAGGGTGAATAACCTTCTTCAATGGAAGAACAAAAGGGAGAACAAGAAATGGTGCGAAGACGACCTTCTTTCTCCAAATTCTCCTACTCCATACGTTCCTTTTTAAGTATAGGTGATCACACAACTTTGAAGCATCTTTCTTCCTTTATGTCTTATTATCCACAGTTGGTTCTTGAGCCGTCAAAACGTACCAGCGAGACGGATTGACCCGAAACCCACCAAAACCCACCATTAGGCGGGGTAGACCAACGGTGAAAAGACAGACTTGAAATTCTTCAATCCAACCCACCTTGGGCTGCGGGTGGGGAGGACCACCCACCCAACAAAATACATTAAGGGAAAAGAAAAGGTTTTAATATGTCAAAAATAGGGTTGGAACGACTAGCGACTTCTTCTCTAACGTATTGGGTTTGGGGTTCGGTTGGAGTTGAAATTTGATGACCAAACTCAATACCAAATTTGGGATTGGCTATAGTGCTACCCCAAATTTGGGGTTCCACTGTAACATGACCCCAAATTTGGTATTGATGGGACTCATGCTATTAAATTAATTTTTACTAATTATACAATTGTTAAAATTATTTATAATATAATATTTTTATTTAAATGTATTAAAAATTAATAAATATCTAATATTAGATAGTATAAATAAATAATAACAATAATATTAAGTATTTTAAAGTATTGAACATTATTAATTCAATAATTTTATAACATTTTTTTCTATTATTTGTAGATTTCGTTTACAAATAAATAAATAAATTATTATTATACTAATTATAGAACACCAATTTCATATTTAAACTAAAAAATGCATACATATTAAAATTTAAAATTATTAGAATAAAATATTATATACTTTTTTCTATGAGCGTTTTTGCAATTGTTGTTGTTGTGTGATTTTTGTTATATTTAGTATTGATTGTAATATTTTTATGATATTTTTAAGTACTTGTATGTTTATTAAATTATATTTCTTCAATTTATTTTAAAAAATTACTAATTTTTAAATATTATTAATGACGTAAATAATATTATAAACATATAACTATTAAATATACTAAAATTATTAATTATAAAATTTTAATAATTATTATTTAAAAGGTTAATAACAAAATAATATACATTTTGATAAATAAAATAAAAATAGTATATGCTAAGAAATATTATATTTGTGATGAGATTTGAGGTTGTGGGTTAGAGTAAAATCTGACCAAATTTAAGGTTGTTTGTTGGATAAGATTTCTTATTGGAAATGGTCTTAAGAGTGCGTTTAACAGAGTATCATCAAAGATTTTCCCAAGAATCTTGAGAAACAACAAAGGATTTCCCATATCAAAACGGATATCTACTTTGATTTTGGTTTCCTCCGTCTCCTGCCAAGAGACTGCTTTTTCCGGAGAAAACGGACAAGTTGTCATTCTCTCTTCCGCCCTTTCTCTCTCTCTCAAATAAAAGTGGGTCCCATTAATAATTTTTTTCTATTTCTTTGATTTTTGGCATTTTTACGATTCAATTTTTTAAGAAATATATTTTTTTTATTTATAAATAGAGACTTGGTTTAACTCATTTTGATACGAAATGATTTTTTTTCAAAATTTAAAGTTAATGGAGATAAAAAGGTGGATATGAAATAGTAGTAGGGTTTGTATCAAGCTGTTATATAATTTTTTTTGTTTGAGTAGCTTATAAGTATTAAATAATTTTTTATATTCATTTTTAATGAATTGAGTGTTAAATGGGATCAATATTGATCCTTTGTTATACATGCTCTAAAAATTATAATCAACAGGCTAACAAGTAACAACCTAGATTAATTATAGACTTTGTAGTGTATTGTAGTATGTTCTATGTACGGATTAATATTTGCTGACCACCCGCCCCGCCAAAACACGCGACCCACACGGACCAAACTTGTTAGGCTCCACCTTCTAGCAGACTAAACATTTGCCAACCCAATCCACCTATTTTAGGTAACGGGATGGACCAACCCAACAAGTTTAACCCATTTTGACAGCTCTACTTGGCTTTCAATTCTCTGTCTTTGGATGATCATGCTGCTAGAGGCAATTGATATGCCAACTTTTTCAACGAAATCTCTAAGGCAAGAACATAGAAGAAGAGAAGAAATTTATAGATTTTTTTTTCCTTTAAGTATTATATGAATATTTATTTTAAAAATGATTTTTTACTGTTTAAAAAAAAGATGGATCGGAGGGATTACAAATTTTATAAAAGGAACCTGTCATAATTTTACCCCAAGAATTGAGTGCTCCTAAAGTGTCCCAATCATTGCTCTATTTATATTCATTCAGACAAAGTATAAGTTATGCTAGTACAAGAATTGATCACATTAAATATAATTAGCTTTGGCAAAATCTTAGGTAAAACAGTGTTACGACTACTTTATGTTAGATGAATATCGTTGATCCGACCCATCGTGTGTATTGAGTTATGAAATAGTGAGACTATGTTTTCCAAATTAAGTTCGGTAAAAAGTATTGAGTTATGAAAGACTGAGACTATGTTTTCCAAATTAAGTTCGGTAAAAAGGTATCACAGGTGACTAACTTCTAAGTTCAAGATATGCCCAAAACTAACTTCTCCAATGGCTTGCGCAATTTTGTAGAGATGCATCCGAGTATTTGCTTCACAGTTACAGCAGAAGTTTCCATGGATTCTCCGCAAAACTAACGGGAGAGGAGGTGCAAAAATTGACTGGTAATTAGTTAGTTATAAGATTTTTTTTTTTCAAGAAAACTATGTATCGTTTGTTATTTTTCAAGGGATCCGTGTTTTCGACATAAAATGCTGAAGTTCATTTTAATGTTGTATTTGGAAATCATAGGAATGGAAGGGGTAGTGTCTGTGTTTCCTAGTCAGAAGCACAAGCTCCACACGACAAGGTCATGGGATTTCTTAGGGCTTCCTCTCAATGTTAAAAGATCAACTATTGAAAGTGACATCATTATCGGAGTGTTTGACACCGGTATTTGGCCGGAGTCGGAAAGTTTTAGTGATAAAGGGTACAGCCCACCTCCAAGAAAATGGAAAGGCATCTGCCAAGGCAACTTCTCTTGCAACAAGTAAGCATATATAGTGCACATTTTTGGTACATATTGGAAGAACAGATCGAGTTGTGAATGATCAAGAGACCTTTTTTAGTACAGTGTTTGACCTTCATTATCCAACGGTACACTAGCCGTAGGAGACTCGTGACGAATAATGAAGGTCAAACTTGTTGATTAACTCGTCCACTAACTTGTCTGGTGCGTGCACAGCAAAATTATTGGAGCTCGATACTACAAGTCAGGTGGAGATTTTAAATCTAAGGATCTGCGATCCCCAAGGGATTCAGACGGCCATGGGACTCACACGGCATCAACGGCGGCAGGTAACATAGTCCAAAAGGCAAGCTTTGAAGGGATTCGCCTAGGCACAGCGCGAGGAGGAGTGCCAAGAGCACGCGTTGCAGCGTATAAAGTATGTTGGTCAAGTGGCTGTGCTGACGACGATTTTCTCGCAGCTTTTGATGATGCCATTGCCGATGGTGTAGATATAATTTCTATTTCAGCCGGGTCTACCTTTTCCGAAGATTATCTTAGTGATGGCATTGCAATTGGATCCTTTCATGCAATCAAGAAAGGAATATTAACATCACAATCTGCTAATAACGAAGGCCCGAATCCACAAACAACCAGTAGTGTCGCACCATGGGTTCTATCGGTGGCTGCTAGTACCATGAAAAGCAAGTTGGTTACCCCTGTGAAACTGGGTGACAATATAGTTTATCAAGTGCGTATGGTCGATTTAATAGCAAAATCTTCCCAATGCCTCCTAGCAACTCGAATATGACAGAGTATTGGCTTCTTGTTAATTTTCTCTTTTATATGTTTTTGCAGGGACTGTCAATAAACACATTCAAGCTAAATCGCATGTATCCTCTTATAAGTGGTGAAGATGCTCCAAACACTAAAGCTGGTTTTGATAAGTCAAGCTCAAGGCAAGTGTTATAATTTTCTCATTGCACAATATGTATGTTACAGTTACTTATGGGCAGTTATTGATGGTAAAAAAAATTCAGGCTTTGCCTAGAGAACTCATTGAACCAGAAATTAGTGAAAGGTAAGATAGTTTTTTGCGAGGCCAGAACTGATGGAACCGGTGGACTATTGGCTGGAGCTTCGGGCTTATTGATGCAAGACAACACTCCCTTCACTGATTTACCGAGCAATCCTCCACTACCCGCTGCTAATTTAGACCACAATGACTCCACAAATATCTTTAATTACATCAAAAGAACGAGGTAATTTGTTCATACCACTTTGATGGGTACGTAGATGTATATTTAGCGTGAACTATACCAAACCCACACCTCTAATCTAGGCTGGGTTATGTCACGTGTTGATTACTAGACAAATTGATCCTCCAGCCTTTACAATGCTATGATTTGAATGAAGTTGTAGCGTTGTAAAAGAGGGTCTTTTTGACCAACACCAACGTATAGAATCACATGTTTTATGTCTGTTAACATATACAACTACCTATGGATGGATCATTGTCAAATGTCATGTAGTTTGTGTAGAGAGTTGACTGTCGGGTATTAACAGGACATGGTTTTGGGGGGTTTTCTATAATTTACTCGTGACTTTAATTAGCAAGTCGAAATATTATAGATGAGCACTTTTTTGCATTTTACAGAAATCCAACCGCAATTATAATGAAGAGCACTGACACAACGGATGTTTTCGCCCCCTATGTTGCCAGTTTCTCAGGAAGGGGTCCTAACCCGATCTCAAATTCAATCCTCAAGGTAATTAAATTTGTTATTCTCTTTTAAGACATGAGCAAAAAATACTAGTAATGTGTATATTAACATGTTAACAATTATGCAGCCAGATTTAACAGCTCCAGGGGTTGCTATTCTAGCAGCGTTTTCTCCAATTGCACAAGTTGGGGATGCAAATGCAGATAATAGATCGGCATCATACAACATTATCTCTGGAACATCAATGTCTTGCCCACATGTTAGCGGGATGGCTGCCTACATTAAAACATTTCACCCTAATTGGTCGCCTGCAGCTATCAAATCAGCCCTAATGACAACCGGTAATGTATGAAGAAGATCATATTTGCTTAACTGCTTAGTTTGAGTTTAAAAAAAATTGACTGTTTTGTTTAAACCGCAGCATCTTCCATGAGTAGTACAATGAACGTTGATGCAGAGTTCGCATATGGAGCAGGTCATGCTAATCCCGTTAAAGCTTTAGACCCCGGACTAATATATGATGCGAATGAAGATGATTACGTGATGTTCTTGTGTGGGGAAGGCTATAACAGCAAGCAAGTGAAACTCGTAACTGGGAATAAGAAGAGCAATTGTTCTGCATTTAAAAAGGGGCCAAAGGATCTAAACTACCCTTCTTTTGTTGTTCCTACGCTGCGTAATAAGGTTTCTCTTGTCACGTTTAACAGGACTGTCACTAATGTTGGACCAGCGTCATCAACGTACCAAGCTTTAGTGGATGCACCGCCGATTTATCAAATCCAAATAGAAGTTAAGCCAGAAATCCTAAAATTTCATTCTGTCGGACAGAAGTTGTCTTATGAAATGACTCTTCTAGCGAAGATCGGCTCTATAGATAACGAGCCAATCATATCGGCATCCCTCACTTGGAGTGATGGAGTTCATCAAGTGAGGAGCCCCATTGTTGTGTATGTTCCAACTTAACTAAAAGGGGAATTATGTACCTAAGAAATAAGAGCATCAACTCTTATGTTAGAACCAACAAGGTAGACTGCATCAAAGAAAATCTATGGCAGTTTTAAGCTATTTTACTTGATTTTTGTATCTAAGCTATTTGATCCCTTATCTCTTAATTATTCTACTTTTCATTCGAAACTAAGAGGTTAAGATAATAAACTACAACTTGAGGTTCCTAATCTACTTGGTCAACCATTGTTTCCACAACTCAATTTGAGCCCAAAAATAAAACATTGTCTTCAAACCCAAGCCCATGTAATCAATGTCCATCATAAATCCAATGAGAAATTGCGAGCCTGTCCCCATTCGTAAGTTTTCAACCACCCCAGTCCTCCATGTTTTTAATGGGTAAATTTGGCCCAACCTTTATTTCAAAGTTTGTAACCGCTACAGTCCACTGTGTTTTTTTAACTGGAAAAATGAACTTTTTGAAACAAAAAGACTACGACACCCTTAATAAATCAAATGTACTCTATGGACCACTTACTCTCAGTGCTTCGTATTGCATCAATTTATACACCGCAACTAGATATGTCAACTGGGACTAGGTCGGGTCAAGCCGACCCAAGTCCACCAAGTTTGACTGAACAGTGGGTCAGGCCAGGCCTATGATATACCGGGCCTCAAAACCAGCTCAGCCCATCTCTGGGCCAAAAAAAATATTTATTTTTATTCCGAAAATGCACAAATTAGCTAAAGGGTGGGGATAACCACACCCCAAATCCCTATTTTTTACACCTCATTTATGTCTACACCCCACTAATTTCTCACATTTCTTTCAACACTCCACCTAACTACCCAATTTACCCTTTTCTATTCAGCCCAATTAATAAACCCCAACCCCATTAATTACTAACCTACCCATTCTAACCAACCAATTTACCAACCCGCCACCCTTCTTTCCCAAACCCGACATACAACGCAAATCACCTTCTTCGTCCGGCCAGAAAATTCACATACACTCCCTCTTCTGTGTTTTGTATCAAACTTCAACAATAACAAAACAAACTTGGTTATCAACAACAATAACATACTTTCCCCCCCCCCCTCTCTCTATATATCGAAATCAACAACAACCTACTCCAATGTCTTCAAGCCTAGGTATGAATTTCCATTATCCTCTACATTTGAATACTAGTTATAGATTAAATTTAAGTATCAATAACAATGTAGGATTGTTTCAATCATAATTTTGGGTTGCATTTGTTAAACAATAGGGAAAAAATGAAAATCTCTATACAGTCCACAGTTCGGACCTGGTTTGATGAACACCCTTAGTGATGTTCATGCCATGTTGATCGAACACTCCAATTAGTATTCATCTCATGGTGTCCGAACACTAGCAAAGGTGTTCATGTCATGATGGTTGAACACAAAGGAAGTTGTTCATCACACACTGGTTGAACTCTCCCTTAGTTGTTGAGCACACACTGGCCGAATTTCAGCCTGAGCATACTTTTTTTTGTGATTTTGTTGTGTTGGAACTAGAACCTAAGTATGATTTATTTTATGTGATTTGTATAGGAAAAGCAATTAGAAAATTTTATGAGATGACAAGGAGAAGGCCAACAACATCGGCTAGAAAATAAATGGAACAACATCAACAACAACAAAAAGTGCAAGTCCAACAACCGCATGAGATGTTGCAGGATCACGAGGAGGCCGGGGGAGGGGGAGGGGTAGGAACAGGAGCCTTTTCAACAGCATCAGGAGCCTTTTCATATGGATCATGAACCTTTTCCCCAGGATCAAGAGCCTTTTCAACATGATCAGTATCAGGAACATAAGCACGAGCATTTATTTGGGCCTGAGATTGATTGTGGATTTCCCGGTGGTCCGTGATACATCGTTACTGAATTCATATGAGTCACATGTAGCTGCATTTATTTGGGCTAGTAAAGAAGATCGGGGAATTCTAAAATGCCACAATCACACACATAAATTGCTTAATTGGGTCATTCATGATGGTGAAGCTTCGAGGGCCTTTCGGGCTATGGTCAGGGGCAGTGCCCTTAGTCGACTAAGACATGTATGCTATACTGATGTGAATAAGGTGTTAGTTTCTGCTTTCGTAGAATGATGGCATTAAGAGACTAACGCTTTCCATATACCTTTCGCGGAGATGACCATTATTTTAGATGATGTGTTTTGTCGACTTGGTCTTCCGATTGTAGGTGATCCAGCATCTTGTGCTAGAGTTGTCGATGTCACATATATGATTTAGATGTTGGGAATGCCACTTGATGAGGTTTTTGATGGCATAAGAAATAAGAGGGGGGCTTCAGTGATATTGGAATGGCTATGTGTGAGGTTTAATGATGATATCACGTCTGAGGATGAGTTTAGAGTGGATTATGTTGTGAGGGCGTACTTGTTATTGGTCTTGGGTTGTATGATATTTACTGATAAGAGCGGGACCAATGTACCTATAGCATACTTAGAATTGCTTGAGGATCTTGAAAATCTAGATACTTATGTGCGGGGAACTGCCACCCATGCATATTTATATAGACAACTAAGACAAACGTCTAGGTATACCACGAAGCAGATAGTTTGGTTCCATAACATTACTTGAGGTAATAATTATAATAATTTTCTACTTTTATGTTGTGTATTTACTATTAAAATTAAGATGTTTTATTTGACACGTTAATCTCTTAAAATGTATGTTTTATTGCATTTAAGTGTGGATCTACTTGCGATTTCCATATCTGAGGCATCCACATAATGTTGATTACAAGTCCAGATACCCGCTTGCACATAGGTGAATCTTGCAAGGGAATCAGCGATGACGTGTGGACCGTTTGATGGCAGCACGTAAGCATTTAGATAGACTGACGAGCCGTGACATGTGTATAAGTATTTTTATATCAATTTCAACAATTTTTCAACTTATTGTATTGCAAGTTTTTGACTGTTTATTGGTCTATTGTTGTAGGTTGACTGGATTCCTTATGACAATATGGTCAGGCAACAGTTTAAATGGCATCGGATTGTCACGTATCTGGGATATATACAAATGAGCAATATTGTCGAGTCATACCATCCAGACAGAGTCCTTCGATAGTTCGGGTATGTGTAAACGATTCCATCAAAAGTTATTACTTCAAACTGCGGCCCTCGAGATAACTCGAGGTCCTTGGCTCTCTGGATTGGGTATGCTTTGTACTGGTTGACGTCAGACAACCATATCCTATCTAAAGAGCATCTCGATAGGCGTGCCCTCCGTGCTTGGGATTGTGTTCTTGGTTATTTATACAGGTACCGGGAGCGTTCACATGTAGCCGTCTAGCCCCGTGATAGACAGTCCAGATATGTTAACAACACTACGAATGACGTCGTTGCAGCCGAATTTGATGACAGGACGTTAGGAGTTGTGATGATATGATCTTGATAAGCCATAAAAGTGTTTCTAAGATTTCGGGGATCTATTGGTTAAGTTTGGCAACTTGTAGGCAAGTTTGGAAGCTTAGAAGACTGTTTGGATACTTCAGGGGGTCAAAGTGGCAAGTCAGCGAATTTGGAGGAACTGTGGACCTTGCGACCGCAAGGTCTCCAGAAAAGGCTGCCGTTTTTGTTTATTCTCTTGTTTTAATGTTTGGGTAATTTTAGTTTCCTTTTTATTTAGAGTTTCATTTATTTAAGAGTTTCCTTTATTTAAGAGTTTCCTTTTAATTAGTTTTCTTGTCCTACAAGAATTAGGATTTATTTTGTAAGCCTATAAAAAGGCATTCTTAAACATTGTTTTAGGTGGAGAATTTTGATTAATAAAAGTGAGTTGATTTTCTGGTTAGAAAATTGTGTTCTTATTGAGTGTCCTGGATTGGAAACTCGGATTATAAACTTCGTGGATTCGTTGTTTATAATTGAATTCGACTTATCAGTTGGAGAGTCATCCCAATTGTGGCGTCATTCACAATTCCAAGGTTCGCGTCATCTCGGAGGCGTTGGGTCGCGGAGTCATTCATCCTAATACCTTTCTAGGAGATCTTGGGGTCCGTTCAGTTATCATTTGGTATCAGAGCAATCCTAGTTACGGTAATTCCATTCTATCTTAAATTTTGCATATTATCGTTCTTGTTCTTAAACCCTAATTGTCCTAGGGTTTATTATTCAAAAAAATAAAAAAGCACTGTTCACCACCGGAATCACTGTTCACCGCCGGAATCACTGTTCACGCCGAAAAACACTGTTCACGTCGGTTACTATTCACGCCGGAAAAACAATGTTCACGCCGGAGTTCACGCCGGAGTTACTGTTCATCGGCACTGTTCACTCCAAAAAAAATTTAATTTTTTTTAAAAAATTATTAATTCATCTAGTTGTGTTAGACTTGGATCATCAATCCTTGTTTAATCGTGTTGTCTTTCAATTTTGAAATCCTAATTGTTCTAGGATTTGTTACTTATAAAAAAAAATTGTGACTTTGAGTGCATACACGCAAGGGAGTGAATCACCAAAATAATCATCATGTCCGAACTTCCTAAACCATCGCCTATGGATGATTGGACGGAGTTTTTTCGAGAGATAGCGGGTAATGAGATCTTGATGGAGAGATTGAGAAGACTTGAAGAAGGATATGACATCCTTACTCATGGGCATTCAACATCAAAGAGCTTGAGTGAATGGAAGATTGAAAGAAAAGATGGCATCATTACTCATGTGCCTTCAACATCAAAGTGTTTGAGAGAATGGAAGATTGAATGCGACAGAATTGAAAAAGAGAAAATTTAAAAGGAGAAAATTGAAAAAGAAAGGATTGAAAAGGAGAAAATTGAAAAAGAAAATATTGAGAAAGAAAGGATTGAGAAAGAGAAAATCGAGAAGGAGGAGGAAGAGCGAGAAAGGGTGGCGAAAGAAGAAACTAACGAGAAATTAGTAGTGGTTCGAGAAAACTTGAAGCTATCGCAAGTATACGAAAACCCGTTTGATTTTACAGCTTCAAATTTGTCTTGTTCTTGGTTAATCAAACGGATGATCGATGACTATTTCTTCTTGACTCAATGGGCGGATTGGATGAATCTTGTCTCAAGGGCGAATCGTCGAGTTCCATGTGCGGATTTGAGGACAAATCCTTTTGAAGAGGGGGAATATGATATGATCTTGACAAGCCAAAAAGTGTTTCTAAGATTTCGGGGATCTATTGGTTAAGTTTGGCAACTTGTAGGCAAGTTTGGAAGCTTAGAAGACTGTTTGGATACTTCAGGGGGTCAAAGTGGCAAGTCAGCGAATTTGGAGGAACTGTGGACCTTGCGGACGCAAGGGTCCATAGACCTTGCGACCGCAAGGTCTCCAGAAAAGGCTGTCGTTTTTGTTTATTCTCTTGTTTTAATGTTTGGGTAATTTTAGTTTCCTTTTTATTTAGAGTTTCCTTTATTTAAGAGTTTCCTTTATTTAAAGTTTCCTTTTAATTAGTTTTATTGTCCTACAAGAATTAGGATTTATTTTGTAAGCCTATAAAAAGGCATTCTTAAACATTGTTTTAGGTGGAGAATTTTGATTAATAAAAGTGAGTTGATTTTCTGGTTAGAAAATTGTGTTCTTATTGAGTGTCCTGGATTGGAAGCTCGGATTATAAACTTCGTGGATTCATTGTTTATAATTGAATTCGACTTATCAGTTGGAGAGTCATCCCAATTGTGGCGTCATTCACAATTCCAAGGTTCGCGTCATCTCGAAGGCGTTGGGTCGCGGAGTCATTCATCCTAATACCTTTCTAGGAGATCTTGGGGTCTGTTCAGTTATCATGTGACCACTATGATTGATCCTATAGTACGACACTAGAGATCTGGTGAACGATTTATACCGTATGAGGATTTGGGCTCATTGCTTTATAGAGTTCATATAGTTATAAACGGTCCACCTGATGACGCGGGACCGTCTCAAAGGAGGCAACAGTGATCTCCATTGTCGGTTTATGTTTTTTTTAATGTTATGACTTGTAAAACAGTTTTTAGTATTTGTGGTTATGACATTTTAGCAAACTTTCCATGAATTCATGTATCTTTTTTTAATGTTATTATCTTATTCCAAACTTTGTTTATATTATGACATTTTATAGCAACATAACTGAAGCATTAGCATAACCTCAATATCATACATAATTTAAAGCAACATAAACGAAGCATCATTAAAAAGATATTATTAACCAAAATGGCACGTTCAAATACATGTCTTTAATATGATACAATCAGAACTACTCCAAATGTATACTGTCAGAACTACCAACAACTTTAGCTGTGCCTACAGATTCACTATATGAAAGTTGTTGATTTATATAAAGTAATTTTCACGCATTAGCAGACGACGAGCAATCCTGGTCCCAGACCCACGGCACAATTGCTAATGGGTAAACATCACGTAAAAAAACCTACAAATAAATTGAGATGGTGTCAATAAATAATTTAAACCAAAAAGCTATTGTGAACCAATGGTAAATAAATGAAGTAAAGCAATCGAAATCAAACCTGAATAAAGTGATCACCGTCTACTCTTCCGATACAAATAATATGTGGATCATTTGGGGGTGAGGTCCTCAATGGTAAATAAATGAAGCAATGTTTTTTTATCTAATACCATGAAAGTAATGTTGTAATACGATGCCACCAAATGACCAATATCATTTGCATCAAACCAATATGCCTTTGGAGCACTAATGTCGTTGTATTGGAGACTCGTGTTCACTTTAGTAACACGATTTCGTTCAATTAAGACACGTGAGTACAACTCTTGGTTTGACATCAACAAGTCTGCTCGAACCTTGCTCCATAACTCCTTACTTCTATAGATAAACCCTGCTACGGCACGAAAACCGCAATGACCATCACAAATGATATTCAATATGCCCAATATGAAAGGCCGAAATTCCTTCGGGAATTGTTGAACGTAATTACCACTAGCTTTTCCGGCTCTGGTACGTGGTCGCATAGCCTATATATTGAAAGTTAAAACATATTAAATTCATAATATATATATATATATATATATATATATATATATATATATATATATATATATATATCAAACTTATTATATTCAGATTAACTTGGAAAGTAAAATAAGATTAATACAAGCATCTTTTCCTTAGGTCGTGGAACTGTAGTGACGTAGGAGGTTGCTGCGATGGACCAACCTTGTATAACAATCATTGATCACAAGGGGAACAACTATCTATCATCGATTCCACATGGTCAAACAAACTCGGATCACGCTTGGTTGATTTTGAATTTTTTACCTTTGCAGGCTTCAGACGACCACGAGTTCGAGCCTCATCCTGTGGAACAATTAAGGGTTGTTCTCGCCTCTTTCACCTCTATCATTCTTTTAATGATTAAAAACTTTTCTGAGTCAGGAGCGTTCTCATAATATTCACGAATCGCATCATACGTGCTATTGAATCGATTGTCCATATCTTGCTTCACTGAAACTTCAACATTCTCAGGCGTAGGTAACATATCTAATTTCCTCCAAAATAAATCAACCTAATCAAGGGGAATTGGTATGTCATTTCTCTTATACTCAGCAATCTCATGACGACAAGGCAGCCCGCATGTCTTTTGAGGTACACAACCACACAACAACGGGTCTATATAACCATCTTCAGGTATATTGGTCATCTCATTGTATATCATACTCAATGCATGAATAGACACCAAACCTAGAAGGTGTTGAAATATAATTGATATGTATTTCAGAAGAACCACTGTAAGGCTCTTCGTGAATGACATCTTCATTGCAATGTGTGATGTCTCAATGAGGGTGTGGAACTGTCTCCAACATGTCTCAAAGTCACCTTGACTTGATTTCAGATGTCTTTTCAAAGCTACATGTTGACTCTCCATCCTGAAATAAGATACAAATAATATTTGTATTTCATGACAAAATTTATAGAAAACAATGAAATGTTGACAACATTTAAATATCTGCTTGTTGTGTTGTTGTCGAAGTGCATTACATTATTCGTCCAAACCGACACAAATCTTTCCTTGTACGGTTGTATCCATTGCTTCATGACGTACTCAACCACAGCGGGATAATCACTAAAATCCTATTGAAATCTCTTCATGTATTCTTCATATGTTGTCTCATTTTTTGCATCTACCAAAAAATTCCAACAGATGCTAAATTGATCTCATTGCACTTTCGTGCAAAAGAATTTCTTACAATTCGCAAGAATGTTTTTGTTGATATGCCACTGAGAAAAGAAGTGTCGTGAAGTAGGAAAAGTTACCTCGATTGCATTCATTAATGCAAGATCTCTGTCAATTACTATCACATATGGCAAGGAGGATTGATTCATCAAAACTTTCAAGATACCAAGCATGGTTATGTAACCCATATTCAATCTGAAGTTTCCATACTGCCTCACGTAATTGTATGCCCTTTAAATGAAATGGACAGCCACATTTCTTCGATCCACGTTCTCTCTTGCTATCTTTTGTTACTTTACTCAAATCATCACCCTTTTTTGACGAGGTTGCCCACCAAGGTTATAACACAAAGTCAACCGAGGTCCTCTATTCGTCGTACCACTATCACACCTAGTAATTACAATCACAAGCTCATTCTCCCTTCCAGCCGCACGCACCCAATCAAACAAATCATCCTAAGATAAAAAAATATAAGTGATTTATGAATACATTGTTGTAATCTATAACAATCTGTTGTTGAAGAGGAATGATCGCATCATTTACAGGACCAAGGTACTGTACTCAGTAGGAAACATGTTTGCTTCCTGAAAAATAAGAAAAAAAAACATGTTAAAATTCATGATTATGCATTGTTCATGCATTGTTTGGCCAATTTATGGATGTTGCTTCGTTCAGCCAAGATAAGATGAACAGATGTGAGTGTGTTCGACTAGGATGAGATGAACAGATAAGAGAGTGTTCGGTCAAGTTGAGCTGAACATAAGTGTTGGTGTTCGGCCAGAGTGTGATGAACACCTACTAAGATGTTCAACCATAGCTGGACGAATAGCCTTAAAGGTGTTCATCACAATAGAGCTGAACAGTCGTAATACCCAACTCGAATTTGTTTTGCAAAAAACCAAATTTTAATCGAATAAAGTGAAAGGAATACTTACATTACCCGACCCCATGACTTCTTTAAGCTCCTTGTAATGTTTTTTTTTCACAATGTGAATATGTTTAGAGTTGGTTTAAAGAGAGTTTTGAATTCTTTTTTGGAAGAAGAATGAAGAATGAAAGCCCCCGTAATGTCAAAGTTGCATGTGTATGTTTTGGGTCTTGGGGTGTAAATATAACACAATAGGGTATATGGAGTATTATTTGTCTTTTAGTATAAGGGTATTATAGTAATTTGAATGGGGTGTAGAGATTAATTGATGGGGTGTAATGCATATAAGGGTGTATTAGGTCATTTCACTTAATGGTATTTACGTAATTATTTCAAGTGGGTGTAGAAATAGGATTTTGGGGTGTGGTGATCCTCACCCTTAGCTAAATTAGTATTACCACTGTTATTATTAAAACTTTTTTCTATACCAAAAAAACAAGTTAGGTGAGTTATAAAGATTAAAGAAACTGATACAAAGTTGTAAAATTGCATATTCCTTGGATAAGCAATCTTCCCAAACTCCATAGTCAACACTACAAGCAAAGTTATTTTCCTCTTCTACAGTAACCTTTGAAATCTGAAACAAGATTATTAATAAAACAAGTAACGACAGTTACAACTTACAAGTCTCAAACATGATTATTAATAAAACAAGTAACAACAGTTACAACTTACAACACACGCACATACACTGTCAGTCGGTCACTCATACAGTGATACTGAAGTTTTTACTTTTTTATATTTCATCTAAATTCAGTTAGTCCGAGTGATAACCTATTTACTTTCAAAACCAAATCTCAGCCCCAAGTTCCGAACAAAAAGGCAAACATAGTTTTTGATGAAAGCCGTTTGACTCTAGTAGCGAGCGTCTGAAACAGTACAGAAGTTGACTACGTTACATACTGAGACATGGAAGGGTTATTTCGGTGACGATTTGGAAAGCCAGTCAAAACTAGATATTAGATAGAGAGAGAGAGAGAGCGCGATAGAAAGAGAGACAGATACAGAGATAGAGAGTACATGTGGCTTGCGATGTCATGACTCGAGAGGCAGCGGTTGTCCGACAGACGCCAGCGAGAAGAGAGAGAGATCAAAGAGATGAAGACGTACAAAGGGTCAAAAACTGAAGAAAGAGAGAGAGAGGTGTCGGCCGCTTTGGAAAAGAATGAAAGAAAGATAGGGTTTTTGTGATTTTTACTTTAGGTTTTAATTTGTTAATATAATATTATATTTATATTTATATATATATATATTTTAATATATATATATATATATATATTATTTATTTATTTATTTATTTATATTTATTTATTTATTTATTTATTTTGACTTTTCATTTTAGTCACGAGACAGGACGACAATGACCCACATGTCTATCGGGCCGGGCCAAAAACATTTACCTTTTAGGGGTGTTACCCTCAAACCCCCATGAAAGGACGTTGGCCCTTGACCCCTGTTGTAATAACCCCAAATTTCCTATAATAATATAAGAATAATAATATGATCTTAGTAATATTAAAATACATTTTGGGCTTACTTGAAATTATTTGGGCCTAGTATACTTGAAAGTAAAATAGGCTTAGTGTGTACATTTTGCCTAATTTGAGCTTGGGCTTAGCACATTAAAGTCTATTCAACTTATTATAATAATAATGATAATAATTAGAATAGTAATAGTAATAATAACAATTATAATGATAGCAATGAAATTTCAAGACATCAACAATCTCATGCATGTAATCGAGATGAGGGAAAGACAAAACAAAAGGGGGGAAATTCAATGGACAGAGTAGGAGAACCGATGGTGTGGGTTTATAAGAAGGGATCGAACACTTGGGTGTTTTTTTTGAAAATTCAGAAAAACTATGAGTAAGAGGAAGAGAGGGAGAGCACAGCAAAAGGGAGGTGGCAAGAGAGATAGAGACAGGGGGCGAGTGGCAGTGTGCTTGGTTGTGCATCGTCGAACAAATTAAGGTATTCCCTTCATTTCTCTTCTAATTACAATGGTCAATAAGTTTCATTCTTGAGTTAACAAGATAGTAGTGCACAGTTGTGTTGTATGTCGAAGCTTGCGTTGTTAGGAGATAATCGGAACTGTTGAATGAAGATGGAATACATGAATCTTTATATGTGGGTGTCTATGTGTGGGGATTTGAAATCGAGAAAGAAAGATTGGACGAAAGATGAAATTGGGTTTCAACTAATATAATTCGGATTCTTTGTTCTTTAAAAAAAAAATCAAAACTGTAACTGGGTCTCTTGGAATTAATTTGTAAATTTATATTTTTTTAAACCAAATGCTTGGAGTGGGTTCCAAGTGATTATTTCCAGTGAAGTAGTTTTTTTAAAAAAACCAATAGTTGGACTTTTCAGTTGGTGTAGCAGATAGATGTTATTATATATATATATATGTATATTGATGACGGGAGAAGAAGTCACCAAAACAACTCCGTTTTGGTGAAGGTGATGAAAGCAAGTTACAACCACACCCCCTAAGCTTTTGGACTGTGGTTACTGATCTTTGTAATTACAGGATGGTCCCTAGATTATGTGACCGTTAGTAAATGTCATTGGTGAGGTTTTCTTTTAAATTTTTTAACAAGTTTTTATATAATAAGGCCCAAACTCAAAATCCTAATTTGAGTATTATGTTTAATTACATTTGGGGCAAGCAAACTTAAGGTGATCGTTCGTGTTTTGATAATTCACTTCACTAAGCTTGTCAGGTAAGGGATTATACCTCTTACAGTCTATATTTTAAAACATCCTCCGTTAGACTTCCAATTATGGTTATTGATATCGATATTCTTTTGAAATGTACGCCAACTTGGGTCGGTAGTTGATTTGAATTTCGTCGATTTTTCTTCTTTAAAATCATGAATTTGATTCACGTTTAATCTCACATAGTCATTGAATTTCATGTTAGTTATTCTCTCTAAATGAAATATATGATTGTTGCGATGCATAATTTTTGCAATGCATAATTTTTGCGATAAAATTTGATTATTGTTTTCTTGAAATTCTTCCATGATCATTAAACTGATTTATGATTATTGAATTACTAATTTTTATCGAATGCCACTTAAATTGTGAGCATAATTATTGAATGATCGAACTTATCGAATACCATCCTAGCTAGTGATATGTGGCTATCCGGATATACCAGACATGATCGAATTATCGATACTCTTCGGAGTAATTATTTGAACTTCTTATCGATACTCTTCTGAGTAAGTATTTAAAATAGTTTTATGATCATGGGATTATGTGTGTAATTTCTCGTCTCCAATCGATATAGGACGGTTGGTGACGATTAGGCACTCGAGTCGTTTTTGTTGTTAAATCTTCATTTGGCTTCCTTTTATTTTGAATTAAAAATTTGATAAATTGCTTCCGCTTATCAATATTTGAACTGTGAACTTGGAATATTAAAAACTATTTCTCTTTGATTTATTCTGGTCAACTCCTCCTTAGTAACCGGAGGGGTTGTATATGATCTTACTGAGCATTATTCGCTCACCTCTTTTCTTTCAAAATTCTCTTTTCTTTAGGTAATGAGTAGGAGTTATTAGAAGACTTGACTTGGATAAACCAAGATGACGGTTCCGAGAGAGTTTTGGATCTAGACTTTTATTTAATAAAAATGATAATTCATTAAGAATGATTGACTTTTATTTAGTATCGAGTTTGTAATAAATTATATTGGGTTATTTGACTTGAGTTAAAGATGATTTAAGGTTTATGTATTTTGAGTTGGGAACAATTATGATTTTAAGATGTAATTGTAAGTGACGTGGTCAAATTATGGGACCGCAGTGTCGGTACCGCGTTTGGGACGTTACAAAATGGTATCAGAGTTTAGACTTCAGATCCAGATGGGTTAGAAAGTAAAATTCATAGGATTTAATCGTAGGGTAAGAATTGAACGTTATTACACTTGAGGTTATCCAATATCATTAATTGGTCATAAGACCGACTTAGAAAGATAATAGTGTTGCCAAAATAACTTATATACTTTCATTGAATTTGTAGGAAATGATGTGTAACAATACAGGTAGGACATGGGTCGCTCCACCCATGACATCTGCTGGAACGAGATTGAATACGATGCACACTAGAATAGTCGAGCTCGAGGGGATTAACCAGGTACTGGTGCATGATAACCAGTTCCTAAGGAATGATAATTAGTTGTTAGAGAATGAAAACAGAGCCCTACTAGAACAAGCCAAGAAGATGATTAAGGCAATGAAACTGGCACAAAATGCCTTGTTTAGACCCTTTGATGAAATAGATGATACTAGGAGAGCCAACGCAGAAATCGAAGCGAGACTGAACAACACTAAGTTTTTTGTTAAGAATGCTTTGGATGCGGTCCAAATGTCCATAGATAACAGACTAATCGTGGAAGAGGATCCAGAAGACCTAGAGAAAGATGAGGGATAGTGGACATCGAGGCGGATGTCAATCCAGTAGTTAACATTGGGGATCGAAGTGATGAAGAATCTGACCCAATTGATCGAGGACGAAGACACCCAAGAAAAAGATTATTAGATAGGAATATTTTTTCTGAATGGCTGATCTAGTTGGGAAAATGGCCACCTTAAGTGGAAATTGGAAGACTTTTTTTTTGTTACACATACAACTTGATCGGGCAGATCGAACCTTGTTTGGTTGATGCAACAATCGTGATTTTCAACCTGCAAATTATTGGCCGAAAATGTAGCAGGAGACGATCTGTGCATTTTAGGAACAATATTTGAAAAATGAACCTTAGTGGTTGAAAAACAGAACAAGGGAGTGGATTGGTTAAATATTTCGGAAAAGGTACCAGCCAACAATTTTCTCATTTTTTTAAACCGGAAAGATACAATTTTTGGGACGAAAAGATGAATTTTCCATTAGTGAACCGGACATGCACTAAGGATCACTTATCCAGTGCAGCGCGATGCATCAGTTTGTGCATCATAACGCACAATTTGTGATTGATTGAAGGAGATATTTTAATCATGAATCGTGAATCATGATTTTACAAAATTCAATATGTGCATTGTGATGCATCAATCATAATCAGATTCAATTTGAAGGAAATCAATTTATGCATCTCAATGCATCAATCATAATCAAATTTCAATTAGAATGAGATATTTACGAAAATCAATTAATCAATCTATATTTAAGCTATTTGATTCATTAACTTAATTAAAATATTGTTGGATTATGAATGATTTACTTCAAACCATTAAGTTAGTTAACCTATGCAATCTACTTTTTTTAACATAAAATTATTTCATCTGATTGCTCCTTTAAAGTAAGAATCGACTGACACTTCAAACATAATTATTTAAAACAGATTATTTCCGTATTTGGTCAAACATGATATTTATAACACCTTCCTTATTTGTGCTAGGATAATATCTCATATCTTATATCTTCTACACAAGAACCCTGTGATCTTGTAAAAATGATACTATCATCCGATTTGTTGGATTTCAAATTCAAATCGTACCTCCAATAGTTTGGATCTTAGAGCAATTCTATATATAGTCCTTTGAAGCAAGTTTTGAAGATATCGAAGTATTCATACTCTCTCAAGCAGAATACTCACTTGAAGTGTTTCAACTAAAACAATATTTAGATAGTCTTATATTCTTATTCTCTTCTAGTCTTTATTTTGACAATCATAGTTCTTGATATTCCTTACTTCTTCCAAATTCTTAAGGAATCATTTGATTGTCCCACGAGTGTGATTGACTTTCAATCATACTCCTAAACACTGATCTTTGTTGTACACTGATCCATTAGCGATCACCTAGATTATTAATAATATTAGTGCATTTCAAGAATCCAAGTTTGACCAACTTGGTAGTGGACGTAACAGTTTACACTTTGTACCACTTTAACTGTTTTGTCTATTATTCATCAGCTTACACAAATTGTCCTAACACTTAAACAGTTTCAATCTACTTAAATGTCAGTCAGTGGTTTTCATCTATTGATTACTTAGTTGTTTTGTAAATTTTTTTTTTTTTGTTCATTCTTTATAACTTGTGATTTTTTGGAAAACATCTTAAACTGTGTAACCAAGAGCTGACCAAAATTATATTTGTAGCTAATAGTGTAAGCTGACCAAAATTATATTTGTAGCTAACAGTGTAAGCTTCTAAGAAATCCTCAATTCATCAGCCGGTTGACACTATATCAGCTGACTGACAAAAGTTATATTTTCCGCTGTAACTTTTAAAGTTTTTCAAAACGACCCTCAAAGTTTTAAAAGGCTATTCACCCCACCCCTATAGCATTATTTGTTGCCAACTGGACTTACAATTGGTATCAGAGCTTGACTTTTTAAAAAATTATTATTTTCCAAGTTAAAAAACTTGAAAGTTCGATCATGGCAACTACAAAAGCTTTTCAATCAAACAATGTTATTGAAGTACCTATTTTTGATGAAGATCACTTTGATATATATAAAGAAATGATTACAAGATATATGAACAACATTGATAAACGATTGATGGAATGTGTAAGAGGTGGTCTTATGCAACTCATGAAAATCAATACTAAATTTGGTAAATCTTCAAATGCAGATGATGATTATATAAATCCTCTTGCTGCTATTGTTGAAGAATATTTCTTCAAACCTCAATCTGAATTGACTAAGGAGGACAAAACAACTAATGAGCTGGATGTTAAGGTTGTTTTACATCTCTGTCAAATGATGACTTTGATGAAGATGAATTTGTTATTTTTACAAAATAATTTAGAAAGTTTTAATCTTTCAAAAGAAACTTTCAAAAACCTTCCTTAAGTTTTCAAAGACCTTCTTCCTCAAAATTTCAAAAGTCTTACTTTAAAAACAATGAAAAAAAAAAGGATGAGAAAGAAAAGTTGTTATGTTTTAATTGTAGAAAACTCAGACATTTTGCTTCAAACTGTCCATCTACAAAAAATGAGTTTTACAAAAAAAACTCCCAGAAATTTTGAAAAACAAAAGGGTTTAATTGCTGAAGATTAAAATCTAGCAATATGAATTGAGACATATTCTGAAGATGAATCTGTTGATTTTGTTCAAGAAACAAATCATTGTCTTGTTGCAGAATCAACTGTATATAATTCAGAAAAAAAAAAACAAATATGTATATATATAATTCAGAAAATGATTATCTTAGTCTCCAGCAATTCAAATGAGTATGATAAAGGATCATAAGTCAACCAGAAAGAAAAATCAAGTCAATTTTTTCAAAGACTGTTGACATTAAGATAACCAAAATATCAAAAAGACTGGAATTGGAAGAGATGAGAGATTGAAGGTGAAATCGACGGGATAGATTCGGCTTCCCCTTTTCGTAATCCAATAGCTCAAATATATAAAAAAAGTGTTTAATAAAATAATTATAAAAAAAAAAGAAATGAAACTTTTAATAGTGAAATGTTCTCTAGGCTTTAGCACAACGCCACATGGGCTTGACCTTATGTAATCATCACGTCGAATGAAAAACCCCCATCCAAACAAAAACTCACATGATTTTGGAATCTAATCACATATACGCATCTCCTTTCCTTCCCCCTCCCCGCCTTTAAAAGTTCAGATAATTATGGCGCTACTTAGCCCACTTCCAATCCTGTAGGTCTATTTTATTTTTATAATTATAAAATTATTACTCCTTCGATTCTAGATAAAGAGTTTATTGTTTTATTTTATAATGTTTCGTTTAAAAAAATTATTTTTAAAAATTAATTTCTAAAAATATCATTTTATTAGTAATGAGCTACTAAATATGCTATTTAAAAAAAAATTAACTTTCAAACGGAAACTTTTTATCTAGAACGGAAGGACTATTATTCTAACTTCTTGGCTCAAACTTAACTATATCTAATTTGGCATACACAATAACTTTTTTCTGATTAACTCATCTAATTTTTGGATGGATATTTACCATTTTTTTATTTATTTGAGAGAACAAAGTTATAATTTTGAAAATACTATAGCTCGCATATTTTATTACTCAAGAAAATAATTTAAATTCTCGTTAAATATCGATCTAATCAATGGTAAATTTGACCAAAAATTATGAGGAAATATCCTAATGCTCAAAATAGTTTTATTTGACAAATCAAACTTTTAAGGATTAATTAATGTATCTTTACAATTTTTGAATTGCACTATAAATTAATATATAAATTTTCTTTAGAAATTATATTGTATTATTTTTTAAAGAGCATATTAAAAAAGAAGATGAGATTAGTTTTTAAAATGAATGAAGTATCAGTTATATATGGTAGAATAATCTTAAAAAATACAACAAAAAATTAAGTATGGTGTCTGAAATTATTTTGTATATATAACACTCAATTATACTTAATACGACACAAGATAGACGCTAATACTCCCTCCGTTTTTAAATTATTATCTTCTTTGACTAGATACATCGTTTAAGAAAAAATAATTGATTATATTATAAATATTGGTAAAATGTATGATTTTCATTAATGCCCTTGAACATGTGATCATAATTAAAGTAGGTAAAAAAATAAATAAATGTAAAGTGGTAATAGTGTTTTTTTAAAAAAGGAAAATTTTGAACAAAAACAATTATTTTTGAATGACGAAAAAAAAAAAGAATACGATAATTTAAAAATGGGAGGAATAGAATATTTCACAAGTGGAGTTCGAGATTGAGGTGAGTAGTGTTTGATTAGAGTAAAATATTTTAATAAGACAAAAATTTAGATAAGATAGTAATGTAATACATATTCTTCTTATTCGATCATCTGCATATTAGAAAATTAAATTGTAAGAGACTTAGGTTCCGATCATATTTGTAAGAACTATTTTATGGGAGACTTAGGTTCGGTCATATTTGTAAACAAAATCGTTTCTAATGAGTAAATTTGGAGATTAGTTTTTGTGAGTTACTGTTTGTAGGTTTTATTTTGAACAAAAAGGCTGATGAAAAGGTTGCGCGTGGTTTAGGCGAAGAGTGTGACAATGATGGCATCATAACATATTTTGGCATCATTACCTACATTTACATACATGATACATAGAGACTATAGAGACTAGAGACTAGAGAGAGAGAGAGAAACATCTTGGCTTTTGACGCTTGACTCCACTAAAAGAGTAAAATGGTCTTTCTTAATTCAGAAGTAAAACTATAGTAGTTGAAAAATATTAATTGTTGACACTTAAAAAAACTACAAAGAGATGGGTAAATTAGGAAAATCATGCAAAGAAAACTCGAAACTATACCTGTTATGGGTCGATTTTTATTTTTATTTTTTAAAATAAAAATTGTTTTGAATTGGAAGTAGTAATTAATTAGAGTTATCATAATAGGGGAAACAAAGTCGAGTTTTGATAGAAATCTATATAATAATCGAGAAATAAGACATAATATATTATTTTTAATATATTTTTTATTATAACCTAATTATTAAACATAATTTTTTTAATTATACTAATATTAAATATCACCTAATAATTTAAAAGTAATAATTACATTATGATGTTAAATTTTAAAGATAAAACTAGAAATGGTTCAAATATTACAAAATAATAACAATTCAATTATTCATAGGTCCGTTGACAATTACAAATTTACAAAAATAATTTAATAATTTTAAATTGATATTTATTATTAGTATTATTTTAAAAACCCAAAATGACATTATTTAGGGCCAATTTTTTTTAAAAAATAGGAAAAATCATTGGCACCCCCAATTTAAATGCTCGCAAAATTTTTAGGAAAAACAAAGTCTAGAAAATAATCAATAGTGTTCGCTGTGCACCAAATGACATATTTATATTGTGCGCAATTAATAAACAGACCTAAGGTTAAGCTCACTTTTTAAAGCTTGAGAGTACATGTAACTAATGTAGTTTAATGTGCATTAATCAAAGCAGTTTAACGTGGATTAATCAATAAAGTTTAATGCGTACTAAATCTTCCTTGGTATCTGGCAATAGTAACATTTAGCATTTAAAAAATGCTACACTTTGTATGCTTCTTAAATTATTATTGTCTAGTTTTATTTTTTTAAAATGAAATATCTTTAAATAATATATTAAATTAGGTTTGTCAATTGGGAGGTTGGTTTTGGGTCGGGTAATGTGTTGAAGCAGATTAAGACTCATTAAAACTTGAATATCAAAGTGATCGAATTATATCAGGTCATGTTATACCGAGTAACACGTTAAAACGGTCAACATATCTTAACTTGGATTTTTTTCACCCAATAAGCCAAACATTATAAAAATAAAACTTGAGTTCGACCTGTTTTAGACCACTCAACCTAATCCAGAAATGCCAATGGGTTGGTTAGATTGAGTAATTTTCAGGTCAAAAACAGATTGGGTTGGGTAACAATTTTCAGATCGTAATTGTCGGGGCTATAGTGAACATATAATAAAAAAGGATGACTGAACTGTCAATCAGGTGGAACGTGAATTCATAAGGGGATGAGACAACAGACACGGGTGAATGGGGGAGAGTGTATGTTAGGGAGGGAGGGAGGGTCTATCTGGTATTTTAAAGTTTGAACTTTGAACGCCACTACAGTACGGTCTACGGGAAATTGCTCCAACAATGCCTTTGTAAAAAACGACAAATGAAAATTCATTCGCACAGAATGTAGGACAGCAGAAAAGGCCAAATGCAGTCAGCAGTACTACCCATATTTATGGATTGCCAATTGCCATTGCCCTTTCCTTTTCTCCTGGTGTTTTGTATACTCACTATTATGGTATGGTATACGTGCTCCAATATATATATCCTTCGTTTCGAATAAATTGTTTATTATTTTATTTTAAAATATTTTATTTAAATATCAATTTTTAAAAATTTAGACATAAAAATAACGTTTCATTACTAATAAATTATTAAAAATATCATTTTTTTAAAAAATTAACTTTCAAACGAATACTATTTAACTAAAATTTGTATTACCACTCTTCTTCTTTCTTTAAGATATACCTTTTCTTCATCAAATTTGTCTTAACTACTAAGCTCACAAGTCACAACAATTGACTTATTAGTTGGACTCACTGCCCAAATTTTGTTCCATTTACATGCTCAAAAACTCTTATTTATTATTTCATCCGTTTAGGGTAAAAAGTTTATTATTACATTTTTTATGTTTCATTTAAAAATTCAATTTTTAAAAATTAAGTCATACAAGTATCATTTTTTTATTAATGGACTATTAAAAGTATTATTTTCATAAATAAAAAACTTTCCTATTTACAAAATACTACTCCCTCCGTTTCAAAATTATTGTCTGGGTTGACTCGGCGCAAGGTTTAAGAAAACACATTTGACTGGATTATTAATATTAGTTTGATGTATAATTTACTTCAAATCTCATATTTGTGTAGTTCATAATTAAAGTTGGATGAAAAACTAAGAATAAAGCGATAAAAATATTGTCCTAAAAATAAAATTTTTAAACAAGATAATTATTTTGAGACGGACGAAAAAAAAAATATATATATATATATATATATATATATATATATATATATATATATATATATAAGACAATCTTCTAGATTGGCAATCAAGGAGTCGAGCCGGCTCGCTAAGGCCATTCTTTCATCCTCGTAGCGATAGTTTGTAAGCGGAACATAAACACCTTAAGTAAATTAATTTAGAGGTACCAAAAAATCTTTAATAATATAGAAATTCAGATATGCTCTTCATGTATAAATGTAGGTTAAGACTTGGCATTGAGGAAAAGTCTCTTTCTTTTCCATTTTCTTTCTTTTTTCTTCTATTTATTAGTATTACTTTTAAAAAGAGCAAAAGACACCTTTACACTATTAAGTGGAAACATGATGAATTATCACCAACCTTAGTCAGGACAAAAAAAGTACCCCACAAAGTAGTATATACCTCAAATCTTTATTTTAAGAAATTCACTCAATACAATAATTTAAAATCAAATAAAGTAATTACATGTGTTCCCAAAATAATTATCCATCATTAATTTCTTTTTGTTTGTTTCAAAATAATCTTAAAATTATCGTTTGATTAACTTGACACAATTTAAAATAAATTATAAATATAAATTTAATATGTATAGCTCATAATTAAAATATACTAAAATATTTTTACTATTTCATCTATATTTTTTACATAATTTAATTATGATCAAAATATTAAAAAATATATACATTACACTAATATTTATATTTAAATTAATTAATTTAAATTATATTTTTCTTAAATAATATGTCGAGAATATTTAAAAATTGGAGCGAGTAGTAGTATTACTAATTGTAAAAAGATTTAGAAAGAATCCCAATTCAGATCTTAACCAACAAACCATTGGAAATATAATTATAAATAATACGATTCAAAACACAAAAAACCATGAGTTTGACCACCTTGACCACCCACCAATCAGTAGTTCCCCTTCCCTCCCCATATCTTTCTCTCTCTACATCCATATCCAACTTGTATTAATGAATTATTTACACTTTTTTCTCTTTCCTAATTTTACTACCACCACTTTGCACTTTGCACCCACTACCTCACATTACAACACAAGCATTTGGGTTTTCATCACTGAACAGCTGTGGAGCATGCACCAGGTTGATTGAGTAACCCGACTCGTACCCATACTGATACGGATACTCCACTTGCCCTCCCCCGTATTCCATTTTATGCCCTTCCATCACTTTTCCTCCACCATTCCCATTCCCATTTTCCTTGGCAGCTTTCTCTTCTCCACCACCGCCATTCCCATTACCCTTCGCCTTCTTCCCACCACCATCCCCGCCACTCTTGGCCTTATCACCGCCACCGCCACCGCCTTCCTTCTTAGGAGGCGGCAAGATCTCCACCGCCCTCTTCAGCTTCTCCTTAAGTTTCTCCACCATTGCCTTCACGTCAATAGCTCCCTTCACTGTTACCAAATCCTTATTCTTGTCAATTGACATTTCCATGTACCCTGGTTCACATAACACACCCATTAGGGGTGAATGGAGACGATATGTATGGGAGTTAAGGAAGGGAAATGGTAACTCACCCTTGCTTTTGCTGACAATTTTGTGAATTTTCTCAATACAACCTTGGCAATGTAAATTGACCTTCAGCACCGCCGTCGTCACCGGTAGCTAACAAATTTAATAAAAAATAAATAAACAGATTGATTTTTAACTTCGATTGAACCAAACTAGAAATTATTGATAACTTACCTCTTTAGGCTTGCTGTCATCGTTTTTGTTTGAAGTATTCTTCTTCTCATCTGGTTTTTTTTGTTGTTGTTGCTGCTGCTGCTTCTGCTTCGGCTTCTTCTCCTCGCCGCCGTCATTGTTCTCTTTCGCAACATCTTCGTTTTTTTCCTTCTTAGCCACGGGAGAGATGACTTCTGCCTTCTTCTTTGTCTTTTCTTCCACTTTTTCCCGGAGTTTCGTCGGGTCAACTTTCCCCACCACAGTCAACTTTGTCAAGTCGCCGTCTCCAACTTTCGCCGATTCGACACCTGAATTTTGAGTTGCAGTGAGGAACAAATATAAAAGGAAAACAATCTGCCAAAGAAGGAAAACAGAAAATACAATGGAAACACGCCCAAACCCACCCACATTCAATTCCAATCAACACTCCATGTGAGTGTAGGCGTGTGACATATGAAGCTATTTTAGGAAACAGAGATACACTGTTTAAAGGACAAATACATCAATGAGAACAGAAAAAAAAATCAGGCAATTATGTATTTAGATCAAACAAAAGTACACTCAAATCCCAATACGACACATGGATGCATCACTACTGGATGAAATTGAAAATGAAGGTCGAGAAACAGAGAAGATTGATTCTCCATTTGACGCAATCGAAAGGCACTACAATGGATGATATTAAATTGAATCAATGAATGTAGGATGATTACCATCAAAAGAGCGAACCGCTTTGATGACTTTGGCTGCACAACCTTCGCAGTGCAAGTCAATCTTCATAACCACCACATTCATACCCACGTCCTTCTTTCCACCGTCTTCTTTCTTCGCGCCACCGCCGTTGTTGTTATTGTTACTATCACCGCCTTTCTTCTGCAACCGAAATCAAATCAAGTAAATCAACACCAAACATTAACAACAATGTTAAGAACAGTAAACCCGTACGCAAAAGAGAGGCTGAGGCGGCGGAGAGAATCACTCACCTTCGCCATTGTAGTCGTCTCGAGAAAAGAGCAAAATGCAGAGAACTGCGGTTACAAAGTGAGAGGAAAATAGTTGGAGACCGGAGAGGTTATGTTATTGTTATGTGTGATGGGGTGATGTGTATATATATAGGAGGACGGATGGATGGATGGATGGATGTTATGTGATGTGACATGTAATGTGTTGGTGTGGGTAGGTTGCTTACGTGGCCCGTGAATTTGCAAGGACATGGTAGTGTGCGTGCATGTGTTGGTGTGAGTGAGTGTAGCTATGGCCATGACCTATGGGTCAGGTCGCAGTCTCAGTCTCAGACTCTCAGTCTCTCGGATGGTGGTGCGAATGCGCGGAGGCAGAGGCAGTTACTTTGAAATTTCGCGACGTTAATGTTAAGTTAGGATCTCTACCATTTCTGGATCCTTCCATCCCATTTACAATGCTTTTTCTTTAGGTTTTCTTATGCTAGTACATTTTAGGGGTAACTTCAGATAGGTCTATTTTAATAAGTTTTCAATTGTTATAGACTTAAAATATATTAGATTTTTTTAATTGGAAAAAATCAATTCTTTAGTGGAAAGACTACAAAACTATTAACGAGTCTAAGACGTACTACGAATCACATATTCAAATACATTGCATTGCATCAAATTTTACTTTGCAATGCATAAATTTTTGTGACTTGATGGCTCAAATTAATTACTTAGTCTGATTTTACATCGCACTTCAATTTTAATTATTAAATCCAATTTTGCATCGCGATATATTAATTTTAATTATCTAATTCAATTTTGTATCTCGCTGAAAAATCATAATTAATCAGACATTCATGTACTTCGTCTTCTTCTTCCTTTTCCTCCGTCGTAAAACTTTTTTTCTTCCTCCCCCACCTTCTCCTTCATACCTACTGAAAAATATTGTTTCGTTACGCAATAATTGTGATTTTCAGTTCAAAGGTATTGACCGAAACTATGAAATAAGACTATTTGGGTATTTTATGAATAATATTTCAAAAATATACTTTCATAGTTGAAAAAAAAAATAAAAGACTGTAGCAAAAAAAATATTTAGGTAAAGGTACTGGTCAACAATTACTCGTGCTTTTTTAAGTTGCAAATATGCATAGTCAATTTTATGGTCAATATTTAACTATATCACAAATCTATTGATTTGATGATTGAAATTAATATACTTTCCTTTTGGGTCAAATTTATGTAATTTTGAGGTTTGTTGATCTCAACCATTACACCAGCTAATTTAGAGGCTCCGACTCGCATGGTGATATTGGATCCTTTGTTCGGAATGGAGAGAGTATAAATTAAAGAGAGATGCGTAAGTTGTAACATAATAAGAAAGAAATATTCAATCTTTCAATTTGAAATAAAGAAAATGAACAACAATCCATGTAAGTATACAATATTTTTTTGGAATATTTTTATCGCTATTTTTCTTAATTAAGGCACTTTATTTTATGACATGAAGAGCGTTATATACGATTAAAATAAATATTTATGAAAAGATACGATATGAATGACATCTTTAGTTTCTAATTTTACTTTAAAATAGATTGTTTTTCTTATTATTATTATTCTTTTTTAGTATATTAGTTATTTAAATTGACTAAATATTTAAAGTAGATTTCCGTCCACAAGAAATAAATATCGAGTCTTAGTGACGCCACTTTAGTGATAAATACACACCTGATATTTCAAATGATTATACTTTTAAATAGAATGAAACTTTTAGTAGCTCGGTAGTGATAAAATGACATTTTTAAATCAATTTTTAAAAATTAACTATCAAAGTGCAACATTCTAAATAAAATAGTAAACTCTTTGTTGGAACGGAGGGAGTATATTATTATTACCCGAATGATATCTAGATCTATAGAAGAGAAGGCAGAGACTTGTTGGTTGTTGCTAGTTTTTTTTATTTCAAAAAAAAACATTATACGGTGGTGGAGATGAGATAGACGGTGGTTTTGTGGTGGTGACAGTGGTTATTTGGTAATCATGAGTTAAGTTGAAGGTGGTGGTGGTGGCAATGGCGAGAGCTATGAGTATTTCGTGACAGTGTTTGATTTAAGAAAAACAAAGTAATTTCGGGCTGATCTATTTTGCTAAGTTTGTAATCCCTTCATTTATTTTTTTCAACCGCTAAAGTCTATTTCGAAATAGTGTTCCTAAAATACCCAAATCATCTCTTTCAACAACTCTGTCCAATACTTTAGGTTCGAAATTAATCATGTCGAATCGAAAGCGAAGATCGACCTGGAATGAATACATTAAGTACGATATTGGAATGGAGCTGGACTGGGTTGGAAAATTTTTTAATAAGGACGAAGGTAAAGGATGAAGAAGATTACTTACGACAGAGCAGAGGGAAGAAGAAGGCGGAGTAGAGACATTCGAAACCAGTTTCAGTTTGTATCGCGATGCATCAATTGGTTGTTTGAATTTATGTATCGTTGTGCATAAAATTGACGCAGTCTGATGGAAAATTGGATTAGGTAATTTAAATCGATGCATCACGGTGCAAAAATTGTATTTGGTAATTTAAATTGATGCAGCACGATGTAAAATTGGATTATGTAATTTAAATTAACACATCACGGTGCAAAAACTAATGCAACGTGATACACTAAGTATATGATTTCCGTAGCGTGTCTTTGGTTCATTAAAGGTATCGTAGTCTTTTTGCCCTTAAAAATAATTTTTTTCCCGGTTGAAAAGAAAAATGCTTGATCATAATGAAAAATGTTTCAAAAAATATACCGGCTGCAATTTCTTAAAAATAAAAAAATAATAATAAAAAAAAACCAACAACAACAACAACTCACTATTGGAGTCCTAAAATTCCATCTCACTGCATGGTCTGTTGGTAGTACGGGCCCATTATCAAGTGGAAAATAATGTCGCCGTTGACCGAGTTATATCACAAAGTCTTTGGATACGAGCCCACAGGCCACAATGCCGACCTTCAAGTACTTTTGGCTTTAAGAGACATTATTTATTTTTATTCAGGTTTTATTTTATAAAAAGAATTACTTACAATTAATATAAGACATAATTTTTAACTAAATTTCGTGCTCATGCCCGTAATATCAGTATGGAGATGATGTAAAACTGTAAAGTAAAACAATAAATATTTAGTAAAACTGTAAAATAGTAATAAATATTTAGTAAAACCATATAATAGTAAATCTTAGTTAGAGTACATGCATCTGTGTTAAAACTTAGCTATTTTTTCCGCCCGGGTGTCCTTAATCTTGGACTTTAAAGCACGGGGATACTTCGGGAAACCAATAAAAAGATGAACATTTATCTTGTTTTAAGATTTGACAATATCTAGCTGGAATGGAGCTACAATTTTCCTAAATGCTTTCAATACAAAGGCACTTAACTATTTGGTGCTAGAAAATTGTATTATTGATACAAAATTGTTCAGTCTAAAAAAGTACTCCGTACAAGACTGCCTGTACACATTCTCAAGATCTTGTTGGCGAAATTATAAAAACTTTGCTTGGAAACATATCATCCGTCCCTTACAAGACCAGAAGGTTCAAACAACCTGGAGATACTTTTGTTCAAAGTCTTCTCTACTTCTTCGTGACAAGATCATAGGTATATCCTCCCTCTACTTTGATCGAAAGCTTTGGGCGTTCAAAACGCCTTACAAATATGCAGCAGCAACACTGAAAACTACTCTAATATGCAGCGGCATGCGCCGGTTCTACCATGGATTTTCAACACCAGAAACCGTAACAAAAATATTTCGATTTCGTTGATTCAGAGAATTCAGAAACAGTTGACAAATGAAAACAGCAACGATTACATCATTCTTGAGCTAAAAACTTGGTAAGGAAGGCTCAGAGTATCTTCCTTCCTGCTTTTGTTGATATGTACACCATACCCTCACCCCCATTGACCAAAACATGTGGAGGATCAACGGGAGATAAAGAACCTAGAACTTGCTTGATTGCAAAGAGTCCTTGCTGTCGTTATCAAGAACGAGTTTGACTCCATTGTCCTTAAGAGCATTGACGATGGCCCAAACCTTGGTGTTGCTTTTCAATCCTTTTTTCTCAATCTCCTTGTTTACATCTACATGGATCCCTCTGTCCTGTCCTTTTTCAAGACCCTCTACCTTGAGTCGCATTGCCAAAACCTCTCCCACCACGGCTGCAGCTTTGGCATTGCTAGTTCGACCACATTCAAGAGAGTTCTTGAGAGAATGTTCAACTGTCGAAGCTGTTGCAACAATCCGTCCGTTGTTCCTGTCTACCACATTTGCTGTAATGTACTTTAACGACAAGAACAATCTCAGCACGTACCTCTTCAATACCGTCATCCTTCCAGAATTAGAAGTTTGTTTCAGTGAAAAGAAAAGTCATATTTTAAATTCAAAGCATATTGATGGCATGATGAAATATGAATTTTTACACAAGCCTAGTATGAAAGTTTCTCTTCTTTTTTGTTTTCATTATTTTCCAAGCAAGGAAAGACGAAAGTAACTCTTACGTAGAAACAGATGCATGTCTAGGCATGATTGTGCATTTACAACCACGCCTCATTTAATAGGAAGAAAATGATTCAGATGTTCAACTTTGGTTAGAACAATATATGACCATTTCTCCTACAATTTTCAAGTGATATATACAAGTCAAGCGTGGCAAAAAAGAATGGTTGCCCCATTCTAGCTTGCGTATCACAGTCCTCAAACTGCAGAAACAGCCTTATCGGATCCAGAGGCAACCCCACGTACAGTAGACCCTTCCGGCCTTCCCTACATCTTGCCAGGGCCGGCCCTGAGGTATGTCTGGAGGGGCAACGGCCATGGGCCCCCAATTTTGGGGGCCCCAAATTTGTAAAAATTACCATATACATTGTATATATAATTTATTGTTAAAAATTTTAACAAGTGGCGTGTTGCTGTAGTGGTCGAGGGTCGCACCTAAGATGCTGAAGGTCACAAGTTCGAAGCTTGGGAAGGGTTTTTTAACTTTTAATTAATTGGCCAGGCGGCCAGGCCTATGAAGTTTATAATATATAATGTATATATAATTAAAATGTATTTAGTTGTCTCAATGGTTAAGGTTTTATTTTGTTGGTTGTGTGGTCATGGGTTCTACACTTCAACTCTTATATCCAAAAAAAATCAATAAAAGGGCCCTTTAATTTTTTTTCGCCATGGGCCTCTGAATGTTCAGGGCCGGCCCTGCATCTTGCACACTGAACTGGAGGAAGCCTCACGCACTAGGCAGGCTTCTTATTGATTAATACCTTGAAAAAGGTTAATCTTTATGTAAGCTTTCATCAAGGCAATACTAGACACATAGAAGTTGTGTTAAACTGGTAAAGTTAGTGGATTGTACAAGTTGGGGACATGGCTACCGGTTAGTCAAACTCGTATGCAAACAATCTTGGGTTGTCTAGCATTTACCCATCGCAAATTCCTACTTTGATAAGATAAAAGAGAATAGCTTAGCAACCATCTACAGCAGATCTGTCCAAGCTCCATAACTACCATCTAAAGCATGATAGCTCTTTAGTGAAATGGAAGGGGAAAACGAAAGTAGAAATTGAAGGCTAGAGGACGAAGATAGAAAGGCACTTCTACTCAAGCACGAGAGGCAAGAAGACCTTCTATCTTGGCTCACTAAAGACCTTGCTAAAAACGCCACGTGTGGAGAATGTTTCTGCTTCTTTTTCCTTTGATGGAGAAGTAGAAGGCTTATTAGTACTTCTCTGACACATTGGACTTTGATATGTGACCAACTCGTTTAAAAGTTTAAGTTGCAAGAGAGAGGGTCCAGCAATCCGCTTCACATGCAACCCCCGCTCGCACGTGAAGAGATAACTAATATGTGTCACTTGAGCATCACAAACCAAACATAGAGCCAGCTAACGGACCAACAATAGTTGGGGAAAACAAATACAAGTGGGAAGTCTAGAACCCAAGACATTGCCAATCAGGAGCTTTGGGACCATTGGTAAGTTAAGACTTTCTCTATAAGCTTAAGCTGTTACGAATTCTTTCTTTTCCTTGGGTCACTGGCTGCTAGGAGTTTCTGGTTTAATACCGACATTGCTGCCTTTCCCTTGCAACCAAAGTTTAAAACCTGAATGTAGCTACCAATCTTTTAAAAACTTGCTCCTGAAAACAATTCCGCAAAAGATAATTTTACTGACACATGGATTGTGTGTGCTTTTTCGCCATACATTAGCAACGCTTCTTAACAATTTCACAAACTTCTTCTGCATACAACCGGATCTTAGTGCTCTGTCCCATACTCATAACTACCTGACATTGATAGGCCATGTCTTAGCTTAATCTCTTGGCTAGTATGCTTGGAGTATCATAAATCAAGGAGCTTCAAATATTAATTTACTTCTGTTGTGGATCCACATCTCTAGAATTTTCCACAAACTAAAAAGAGTGGATGTGATTAGAAGGCCTGGAATTAGACCGTTTCGGACAACATACACCCACAAATGTAGAAAAGAACTAAGCACACATCAATAATGTGCATATGTGTTTGTGTGTGTATACATCCCAGATGCAGATAGAAGGCTTGGAATAAAACCTGCAGGCAATCATACAGCGCTTAAAGAAAAATGAATTACTACCTACACTAGCATCCAAAAACTTCAGACTGCAGTAGAGCCATCTTAGACCATCATCACTAACAAGTCATTGCAAGGAACCAGATCCTCAGGGTAAGTCTCCTGAAACCAATATAACAGGGGAACTCACAAAATCAAGATGGAAAAAATTGTGCCCATTCATTTTACTTATAATCATATAGGTCCAATCATCAAAAGTTGAAAGGTGGATGATGATTGATGAATGATGATAATTCCCTATTCCAATTGTCTACTATGATTTTATACAAAAGGATTCACATATCACCATATCTAGTAAATTAGACAAGAAGAGAGAGAGAGAGAGAGGACCAACTAAATCTCACTTCTCGAAGAGAGACAAGACAGCTCAGAGACAAATACGAGTTTAAAGCCAAGACGCCTTCTGTATCTCATAGATACAAACATGAACATAGTTGATAAGATAGCATAGCAATGATAGCATTACCATGAAGTAACACTCAAAAGTTTATGGAATATAGACCTCTCAACAAAGTACAAAGCATGAAAGGAATTGATACAAAGAAACTAACCAAAGAGAGCAAATAAAAGTTTCTTTGTACAACAGGCACTAGCAATCCATCTAGTTGTTCAATGACTTGATGTAACGACCCAAGCCCGAAAGTTCAGTCCGCTACGTGTGGGCCAATATACATCACGTGTAGGCCATACATCGGCCACTGAGTACACAACATCTTGGGTGATCAGGCCCACCACAAGCCAACCTAAAAGTTCATGGATGATGTTGATGTCCAAAAATAGAGTGTGACCACCTTATAAATTGCACACAATTCCCACACCCACCCGATGTGGGATGGGGGTATTACAATCTCCCCCACTTAAGCTAACAAGTGGCATGCAAAGTTCTAAATCCTACATAGTAAGAGAGGAACAAGATATTTGCAGATTGAGAGGGAGAGAAATGGACCTGAAGCCTATGCAAAGTTGGAAAGGAAAGAGATCTAGATGCTTGCATCAATGATCCTTAGAAGAACACTTTAAAGCATCAGAATACAGGAGATAACCATCTCTACTGAAGTAGGAAGGGGCGGGGGAGTGTTGAAGTGGGTCTTGTTCGTAAAATACTTCGTATGATCGAAGGGGATCTACAGCTTCTCGAATTCTTCTTTCAGCAAACTAACCAAAACACTTCACTACTTCCATCTTACTAGAATCAGCCAGGGGGGTTGAAAGTCATAAATATATAAGCCTCAAGAACTTATCTTCCTAGGCGGATGACAACATTTCATTGAGCAGAACCACGATGGGAAGCTTTCCGGCCATAGTTGAATTCATGCAGTCAAAAACATAGATCCAATTGAATATAAAATGATAGTTTATGCAAGTTTTAAACCAAAACCAGAAATGCTTATATGTGGCATGAAAAATAAAGTAAAAAAAGGCCAAATTGAAAATATATGCTAAGAGCGTAACAAGAAATTGAAAATAATTTTTAAAAAAAAACCTAATTGAAAAAGTAATGTAGCACCTACTTAGCTCACACTCAACCAATTTGTAATCAGGGCCGGTCCAAGGGGGAGGATGAGTAAGCTAGGGCTTTAGGCCTCACCTAATAAGAGGCCTCAAAAAAAAAAAAAATTACTGTTACTACTAGGTTTCCACTTTCCAAAGTTTCCTAAACTAAATTTACTCCTTAATAATCTCATTGACTCCTTCATTTCAAAGTAGATTTGAACAATTTAAAATGCATCAAGATATTTTTGGTTTTTTATTTAGCATTGAGAAATTAAGGTCATTGTATAATGAAAATTTAAAAAAAAAAATTGTCTTAACCTTAAAAATTCATTCAAGCATAATGGCAACTCTGATATTGAAGGATTAAATTTGTTTATGGAACTAAAAAATTTAAGAGAAATTATACAAGTGAAGAATGATACACCAAAGGACATACTTAATTACATATTAAGGGTTGATTCTTTTCTAAATGCGGAGATCGCTTATAGAATAATGCTGACAATTCTCGTAACTGTTGCTTTAGCAGAAAGAAGTTTTTCTAAGCTAAAATTAATAAAATCTTATCTAAGATCGACAATGTCTCAACAAAGATTAAGTAGACTAGCTTTATCATCTATTGAAAAAGAATTGTTAATTGAAATCGATTACAATAATTTAATAAATGATTTTGCATCTCAAAAAGCACGAAAGATAAACTTTAAATAAAAATATAACAATTTTAATAATAAATTATTATTTACTTTAAAAATGCCTCATTCTATAGTTCGCTTTAGGCCTCCATAACGGTTGGGCCGGCAATTGTAATCAAGATTGACACTGAACATTCGTCGAACAACTTATGTAAGTAGATAGCAAACAATAAGATAACAAATATGTAATCCTATTGGAGCTTAAATAAATTAAAAGAGTTTATACTCTTTCGATCCTTATAAGGAAAAACAATTTGTGTCGGAGCCATAAAAATTCAAGGCCTTGTGGACATCAATCAAACACTTGGTGCGCATCATCGAGACCATTCAGAGTTAATTTGGCGAATGAAATTTAGAGAGTAAAATATTTCTATCTATAACTTATAGTGCCACATATGTGGGGACTGGGGAATCAGCTAGTGCATATATCATAAGTACCTTATTCAAATGCAGGTGCAGAAGAGTCCTTCAAATAGTATCGGGCGGGGGTGGCCGGTGGGTTATTCAGTTGTGTTTGATATGGAGGTTTGGTCGATCTCTTCAGCTAAATTGATCAGATTTTTAGGGGTAAGGTGGTGTCTGTTCTTTTCAACCGGCGATACTCGATTAATGCCACTTAAACTAAAAAGGTTTATTTTAGGAGTATTTTTTATAAGAATTTATGGTAATGAACTAAGCACGACAATTAAGTGGGTTAGACCGGGTATGGAATGGTAACGAGTAACGACTCTAAGTCGAAATTATTAAAACCTTAGGCTCCGTTTGTTTTATGAAAAATGATTTTCGAAAAATGTTTTTTTTTTTATTTTTTCTGTTTGAACATTGTGAAAACGCAGTCAACATAAAAGCTTCCCGTTTTAAAGTAACGGAAAATGAAGTTCTAAAACGACTTACTTGATTCATTTTTCAGTAGTCATTTTCCAAATGTTCGGACACCCTTCGCCCCCTTTCACAATTGCACATATTTATTTACACACACAATATTTCACTCAACAAATAAATAGTTTAGAAATATAAATAAAGTTTGTGCACACTCTTTATAAATTATAATTTTAATAAATACTTACTACGTTATAAAATTAATGTCAACTATATTATTTAGTGACATCCTAACCATTGTCAATTTTCTATTTTAAAACGTTTTTTTTTCATATCAATTATCAAATTTTTTATTTGTAATTGTGAGATTGAAAAAAGATAGACATTGATTTGATATCATTAATGATAAATTGGGGGTTACTAAAAAAAAATTACTTAAAGTTCAACATTATTTTATATTCAATATGTGCATTAATATTAGAATATGTTTTTTTTTTGTATTTATTCATATATAGTTTTCCGTAACATTTTCTAGGGGCATCCTAAACATTGTCTAATTTCTATTTTAAAACGTTTTTTTTTTCATATCAATTATCAAAAAATTTATTTGTAATTGTGAGATTAAAAAAAAATGGACTTTATTAAAAAAAGATGGTCCTTATTGATTTTCTAAAGATATCCTAAACATTGTTCATTTTCTATTTTCTATTTTTATATTTATTCATATATTGTTTTTCGTAACATTTTCCATGTGTTTGTCAAACACCCGTAAATGTTTTCTGACATATTTTCAAAAGATTTACCAAACACTTGAAAATGAAATCTTTTGATTTTCCGGAAATCATTTTCCATAAATGATTTTCTGAAAATGATTTTTCGTGAAACAAACGGAGCCTTAATATCAAATGGGTTGGGAACTTGGGATGGGTCGGGTTGAATTGAGTCAGGTTAACGCGGTTAACGCGGATCGACATGTCTTAACCCAGACTAGTATTCTTGTCCGTGCCGATGACACGGCGCCAGTTTGAGAATTTATCAATAAATGAAGCAGATACTGTAGAAATGAACTATTAAAAATACTAATTTCTTAAAAAAATTGACTTTCAAACGGGACCTCTTTGCCTGAAACGGAGGGATTTATTAATAATATATATATACGAAATTGCGGACCGGAAAAAATGGGTCGGACAAAAATTAAATTGATTAAGTTAATTACGATAACATTTAAAAAGAAAAACACAAATATTTCAAATTACAAACTTTCGATTTTTTTAAAAAAAATTTAATTTGTGTACGAAATTATGGGTCGGAAAAAATGGACCGAACAAAAATTAAATTGATTAAATTAATTACGATAACAGTTAAAAAGAAAAAAACAAATATTTCAAATTATAAAACTTTCGATTTTTTTAAAAAAATTTAATTTGTGTACGAAATTACGGGTCGAAAAAAAATTAAATTGATTAAGTTAATTACGATAACAATTAAAAAGAAAAAAATACAAATACAAATTTTCGCAACCATAAAACTGTAAAATTATAAATATAAAATAATAACTGTAAATCATGTGAAGATAAGTTTAAACATAAGCGTAGAATCTTGATAAAACAGTAAATCTCAGTCTATCTTTATCTTTTGTCAAAAATAAGCGTGTCACACTGACTTCTATTGTATTATAAATTTCCCTAAAAAATTCATATATTTATAGAGTAAAAACTAACTCGTATTAAACCGAACCACATATACCCCTATTCCGTCTCATTGAATTTTAACCTAAAAAATTCATACATGTATATTTGTTAAAAAAGACACAGTAAAATAACAAAGGTTTTCAATGGAATATAGTTTGATAAGGGGTGAAATAGATTATTTGATCTGTGTTTTCATTAGGTCATACTAGGCAAGGGTGTTCACAGTTCGGTTTGGTCCGATCTTAAGACCTTTTGATCAAAATCGAAATGGGTTTTAAGATTTTACAAATTGAAGCCACTGAAAACTAAATTCTCGGGATTGACTACCTCAGTTACGGGTTTCTATATTCACGGTTTTGTATAACATAGTAAAGAAGAATAGAATATAAAATTTGAACGAAAGGAAAGAAAAACAAAGGATTAAGTGTAGAGTGATCTCGGTTTTAGAGTCTGATCCATCCATTTAGGAGTGACAATTCGTGTTATCGTGTCGTGTTCGTGCCTCATTATCGTGTTTCATATTATCTATCTAATTTGATCATAAATATAACAATAAATATTAATTTGAATATATTAACAATTTCATACCTTTCATGTCGTGTTTCGTGTTGTGTCGTACTGGACTTATCGTGTCATTTGTTTCTGTAATCGTGTTTTATAATCGTGTTGTGCTGGTTCGTGCTATCGTGTCGTACCAGACATTGCCACCCCTACATCCATTAAGTGAAATTAGAGGGGTCAGGTCAGGTGTTAGATTGTACAAACTAAAAGGTTATAGGTGCCCTTGAACCTCTTTTTTCAATGCCCCAAACATTAATAATGATTTTTTTTTTTTTTTGTATATAGAAATTTATACACAAACACATATAGATCTTTAAAAAATTCTTCTTCAAATCGTCCACCCCATATAGTGAGCATTGTTTTCCTAATACTTATAATTAGGGATGCAAAAGAGACTCCCATAACCGGTTCTCTATATGGCCTTCAACCTTTAAAAATAATACAACAAAACAGTAATTTTGAACCAGACTACAAACAAATATAACCGAAACAAAATATTATATCTTGGATCGGACTTTCGCAATGAGTTCTCGTCTGAGGATTTTCCCCGCAGCTGACTTTGGGACACTGGTTACGAATGTCACCCTCCGTAATCTTTTGTAAGGTGCAACCTATAATCCACAAGAGACATGGGTCAAGATGATGGCAAATTTATTGACAGAACAAAAATTATCAGGCAGGATCAATGTGCTGCTGCAACCACATAATCCAGTTTCTATTAATAACAAGAATTGGAAGATCCTACAACTTGAATACCAAAAAGATCCGCATTCAAGAAACCCCACATGTCCCATTCTACTACTTTCTTTGTCCCAATAGAAAGCCATGCTTTCATATTAGTATGTCCCCAAAAAGGTCACATTTTCACTATTTTTTATATATTTTTCTTTACTTTTAAACATTTAACAATAAAATATTATAAATTTTGACTTGTCAAATATGATTCTTTTGTTGAGACGGAGTGAGTATAATTTGAGTTACCATAGTGCTATTTTGAATGGTCATACTGCTTCAATTTTCTTTTTTTTCGTGGAGGGGCAGGGGGATTCGGATTACAAAACCTCTCATTTGCTGGTTCTCTGAAGAGGCAGGTTCATGTCATGTCATGATAATAGTTACAGTGATCCTTGAGTTTCAATGAATAACGAGTATTATGAGTAACGTGATCCGAGTGTCTTTAGATGACTTTCTATGTACTTCGCTCTTTCAAGCCCTCAATTCAAAACCCCAAAAGTTGGATACCTCTCATTTGGCTTCTGAAAATTTTCACGCGTATATATTCACGTGTGCGTGTTTCCTTAATTCTAGGGGACAGCGAGAGAATAGGTCATTCTTTTATGAAGGATCCTCCTCTTAATGCAATTGTGGAAACCCCTCATTTTGTGGGATTTCAGCAAAAAGTTCCCGTTCCTAATTATTCTGGGAGTTCCAGGCCACAAAATCCGCTCTTTAAATCCCTCCTAAATGTTCAGACACACACTTGTGCCATCAAAATAAAGGATTTTATGGAAATACTACAAAATTCTAAATTTCGAAACACCTCCTGTCCAAGGCCCCAAGCAATCTAGAGTTTCTCATCATAAATGAGTGAACAACTAATCCATCCAACATAAGCAAGTGCTATAAAGAAGAAGTATGCCCCTTCCGGAATTCATGAGAGCCTAGTTATGGCATTTATGAAGCTAATCGAGGGAATGTGACAAAACTTTGCACCTAAGGAGTACTACTCCTTAATAGATGACATAATTTCTCAGTAATCATACCTGCTCTGCGATAAATTTCTGAACATCTTCTTCAGTCAGTGAACTGGTTGGAGAACGGACAACATATGCAATTGGGACCTCCCCAGCTTCCGCATCAGGGAACCTGTATCAGGTAGCAAAGAGTGCAAACTTGTTACAACATGCCAGAAGTGTATCAACTTTAAGTCGTAAAAGCATTCACTAATTTGACTTACGGTATGACTACTGCATCTAGTATCTCAGGGTGTGAAATAAGCAGTCCTTCAAGCTCTGCTGGTGCCACCTAACAAATTAAAAACGGTTGAACAGCAGATCATGATTATGCATGATCAAGAAAGTGAACTGCAGGAAAGATTTCTTGAGACGATAAACTTTCAAGCAGAGACAAGCACAACGAAATACTAATTGGACAGCAAATTCGTTACATATAACTCACCATATACTCCTTTCCATAGTTAATGCTTACTCACATTTACATCTTTGACAATCAAAATGAAGGCAGTCAATAAACAAAGAGGAGAGGAATGAAAAGAGAATCTAACCCCCATCAAATTCAAGGAATGAGATCAAATATCATTCAAATTCAAGCACACAGTTTGGTGGGAAATTGCTGTACGGTGCGAATTTGACCAAGATACAGCATGCACAATAAAGAGAGAGAGGAGATGAAGAGAGGCAAACATAAGATTTAAAAGTCCTGGACCAAAAATCATAAGCACTAGGGAGTTGCAGGGGCTGATCCAAACAAATTTTCGAACCTATAAGGGGTCCTCCTTTACAAATTTTCCCCAAATTTGGGGTACAGTTTAACATAACAAATTAATAAATACCTAATACTAGATAATATAATTTAGAACATGTATTTTAAATTATTGTCAAAAATCACCCTAGAACACCAATTTCACATTTAAACTAAAAATACATACATATTAAAATTTAAAATTATTAGAACATTTATAAATTTAAAAGACATCTTTGAAATCTGCTTCCAAACCTCTGCCCATTCTGCAGATATAAGAAATCTGTTGATTCTCGAACATCGTTGTCACTCTTCATTTCTGAACCAAGTAAACGAACCCCCCTCCAAAGGCAGATCCACCATAGTCTAAGCATTAATGAACTCATTGAACTCTAACATAGATGCAGAGAATAGCCTTGTACCCATACGCTCTTGAGGATTGAAATCCCCCCTATACACCACAGATAATTTCCATAGGTTCTTGACGGCTTTTAGCTCCTCCCAAAATCGGATTCCATTTGAGCATGGGCCATAGACCCACGAAAAAATCCATGTAGTGTCCACCCCCACCACTGTAAACAAACAAGAAACAGAATACAAGCCAATATGAACCCCTACCTTGTGAAGGACCCTATTATCCCACATAACTAAAACTCCTCCTACTGCTCGCACAGCCCCTAGATGCTCCCACTCCATCAATCTGTGCCCTCCTTAGAGCTGTCAAAAGACTCAAAACAGGCCTGCACGGGCCTAAAAAGCCCGCTATGACACAGGGTGGGGCAGGAAAGCCGGTAGACATAACTGTCCTTAAATACCCCCAGCCCGCCCCGCATAGGGCCACAGGCAAAACAGGAAAGCCAGCAAAAAATGGGTTTATTTAATTTTTTTATTTATTATCAATTATTTAAATTTAGAATAGATTTGGATTTTCAACAAATAAACCAATTAATTATATACCAATATACCAATTAATTATATACCAATATTAAATTTAAATATACCATAGTCCATTAGTCCATAGCAGTATAGCACAGTCCATAACAATAGCAGATTAGGCGATTAGCAAAGCTCAAACAAAACAGCTTATAGAAATTGAGATTTGACTTTTGAGACTCGGAAATCTTTCCAGAGTGAGTCTGTGACTCTGAGGGACTGAGGGGAACTGAGGAGTGAGGTCTGAGGACCGAGGCTGTGGAGGAGCCACCAGGATCTGGAAGGCTGTAAGCAGGGATGGAAGAGAGAGCGTGAGATCTAGAAAGGAACGGCGGCAACGATTGGCGAAGTTGGAGGAGCGGAGACGGAGGCGGCGAAGCTGTTAGCAGAATGAGCAGAGACGGAGGAGAGAGAGGAAGACCGAAGACGGCGAAGACGATGACGACGAAGACGGTGTGAGAGAGAACGTGAGATGAGAGAGAGAGAGAGAGTGTGAGATGAGATAAAGAGCGTGAGATGAGAGAGAGTTGAGAGCCGGAGCCAAGGATGCGGCGCAATCGCCGTGCGTATTGTGACAGGCAGCGTGAGAGTATCCACAATGGTTACACCCTAAAACACTTTTTATATAACCCCTTAAACCTTTTTAGAGGCCCTTTAAAAAAAATTCAACTCCAATGAGCACCCTCTATATAATCATTTGAATTTGTGACATCTTAATTAACAAACATAATTATCAATATATTTCTATTTTTTATTTTCCTACCGCAATTGAAATAAAATATCTATACTTTTAAATTTTATATTTTATGAAAAATATATTATATGTTTTGATTATATCAATTATTTTTATTTAAAGAAAGTCTTGTCACACTTTTTAATATTATCAATATACCCATAATTTTAAGTTATAAATAACAAAAAAAAGGAAATGATAGTGCAAAAAATACACTAAATTAATTGAAAAAGAAAATAGAAAAAATGGAAAGCATATCATCATCAAAGTGATGATGTGAGTTGAGTTGTTAATTCATAGGCTCTCCACTCTAGCACATCAAAATTTTGGCCAAAAACTAGATGTTCTGATCAAGCCAAAAAAAAATTCAGTTTTTGCCGTCTTCTTTAAATTTTGGAACAAATTTTTTGAAAATGAACGAATACTAGGAAGAAGACCAATGGAGAAGGAGATAGGTGGAGGAGAGAGAAGAAAGAGATGAATGGAGGCCGGCTAATACTCACCCAATAAATTGGGGGAGATTTAGCTTTTTTTAGGGATAGGGTGATTGATAGGGTGTCCATTGTGGGGATTAAATGTGGTAAAAAACCCTAAAAAAAGTTTTAGAGTGATAATAAAGGGAACCACTGTGGATGCTCTGAGTGAGAGTGAGAGAGAGAGAGAGAGAGTGAGAGTATTTTTTATTTTCATTTTTGACTTTTGAGTGAGATACTATTATATTTATGCTAACCCTAACTCTAATGGAATTATGGAATGGGCTTGGCGTTTGGGTTGGGCTATCTGCCTATCTGGGAAGTTTGGGTTGTACTCACTGCTACTGGCCTGCTTTGCTAAGTGCAATTGCAATGTAAAATTAAGAAAATGCGGGTAGCCCGCCCCCGCTGCGTCCCGTAAAGCCCGAAAAGTCCGTTTTTCAAACGGGTATCTCATACATCAGCCCAACCCGTCCCTAATGGGTGGCGGGGCGGGTATATCCATGGGCTTTTGCCCTATTTGACAGCTCTGCCCTCCTACACTTTCAACCACTTTGTTATCCATTCTTTCCATTTTCGTCTCCTGAAAACAAACGATAGTAGGTTTCCACCTCCGAAGACAAGCACTAATAACATTCCTCTCATCACAATCATTCAAACCCCTCACATTCCAACTAATAATTTTCAAATCCATACTAATTCACACAATTCTTTCTCCTCCCTGTGCCCCCCCGCTTCACATTAACCTCATTCTTTGAGCTACAGTACATACTTCTTTCGGATTGTAATACCTATTTTCTCCTCATCCTTTCTTTTCTTTTCTATAGCTAGAAGTAAATCCACAATTTTTTCCTCATACCCCTCACAGGACACTCCCAAGAATCTACTGGAACCTTTTGCCCTTTTCTCAACCCATTCTGATATGTCAGGTCTATCTTTCGAAAATTCCATTTGCTCCAGTTCTCTTTCCTCCTCCTGATCTAACCGTTTGCAAAAGAGTACTCACAATTGGTGTCTCTTCAGCTTCATCTCTAGAACGCCCCAAATCCGAGTCCGAAGGACGACATCTAGGCCTGGCAAATACAACCTGTAACCCGTAAACCACGTGACCCGAAAAGTACATACCCACCCATTAACACTTTTTGGGTTCAACCCGAAAATATTAATGGGTCGGGATAAAGTGGGTCGCATTCGTTGCCCATTTTGACCCTATAGTTTTACTCTATAACTATATGGATTCCGGGTCAAGTTGGACCACCCCGTTTTAACCCGTTACATGTTATAACCCGGCCATTGTTGAAGTGTGAGTCTCTGGCTTATCGATGCTCCCTTCATTTCCTCCTCCCATCCGCCACTGAATCCCTCTCTTCACCAACGCCTCCCTCAGCCCTGTTGACATTTTATTTCATTGTTGCTTCCTCTCGGGAAGGAGATGTAACACCTGGTTCTCTCTCAAAGCTGTCGTGATCCTTATTTGGAAAGTCCATTACTTCCTTATCTTTATTTTGTGTTCTCTTTCAGGCTTTTCTCCATTACAGTATAGATATTTCCACTTTTAGAAATGGACCTAACTTTTAGAACAAACTAAAGAGGAAAGAGAGTTTTTTTTGTCGGACAGAGTGAGTTTTTGCAAGGAAGTTGATTTTAAGGCCATTTTGGTTGTACATATACACAAATGCCCTTTTAGTGTTGCACTTAGTATTGCTAGTGCACATTAGGACAAGATAGATAGCAAATATAAATCTAGTAATATCACATACAAAAAGAGGACAAGCATTTTGGAACAATTTTTATTCAAAAAAGAGACACTCATTTTGGACAGACAAAGTATAATTCATGTGTTTTATAATTTTTTAAGAAAAGATTATTAATTCCTCGTCATATTTTGATAAAGTGTACCACTTCAGTTTTTTCTATTTTCTTTTCAAACAACTAGAAACATTCAATATTTGAAAGAACCATTTTGTGCTATTGGGTCCGAATTTTTGTCAATGTTGCAGGAGCCAAGTCTGCATGCACTTTTAGTTTTAGTAATTTGTTATTACAGTTAATGGTCTATTGCTGATTTATTTATTACCCTAAATCTCGCATTACCTGGGCTAGTATCCTCATCCCGCCACTAGGGAGGAGCATTGAAACTTTGAAACAATGCCAAGACATTGTGGATTGAAGAAAACTGTCGGTAGTCCAAAGAAAGTATAGGATTGTATTTACAATAAAATTTCAAAAACAAAAGTTAGATAATCAACAATAGACTGCTCGACCCAGAACCCAACTAACAATTTAACTGGTGTAGCACACATCTCAGAAAAACACCAGATGGCTTTCCAAGTAAAGAAATGTGAGATAATGTTCTTTAGACAAGGCAGTGGACAATCAATTTTGGCTTTCCAGGTTAGGAAATTTGTGATAATATTCTTTAGAGAAAGGCAGTGGACAATCAATCTCTACGATAAGATTTAAGGCCTCGAATAAGGTTTCAGTCCACATCTAGAAAATCAACCGCAGCCTCTCCAACTTCAAGTATGTAACATGATTAAAAAAAAAATAGCAGTAAGATTGATATGCAGTTAATTAGGAGTAATGACCAAAGAGTTACCTGGAAACCTTTGTACTTGATGAGCTCTTTAATTCGGTCGACAACAAATAATTGCCCATTCTCATCAAAATATCCAAGATCCCCAGTATGTACCCAACCCTGCTTATCTATAGTAAGCTCCGTGGCTTGCGGATTGTTGAAATAACCTAAATATGATGGTAATACAAATTACCAGAAAGTTGGCTAGTACACGAACATGGCATAACATTCCATGCAAATTGACGGGGGAATTTATCAGGTAACAACATGTAAGAAATAACATTAAACTTACCTTGCATCATGTTCGGTCCCCGAACCCATATTTCTCCTAGCTGGGTAGGAGGAAGAGGCTTCTGCTTGTCTACACTAATTATTTGAGCTTCCACTCCTGGAACAAGCAATCCTGCTGAACCAGAATGGCGAATGCCTCCATTTGGATTCTCCACCGAGACAATCCCGCAAGTTTCTGTCATACCATAACCCTGAATAGGCTCTTCAATAAGAAGCTAATATCCCAACCGAAATTTCAAAATGAATCTGATTTTCTGCTACATTTACTATGCGGTTGAAAAACAATAAGAGGATAAACGGACATTTACATGAGATACCACAGCTGATTTCATTTACTGTACATGACATTTTCAGCATGAATGTTCTCTTCTAACGAATAAATCTGTTTAGAGTGCTGAAAAAGCTTTCTGCATTTACCACTGCTTTGGGAATCAAGACTGACATAGACCAATATAATGAACAGGAAATTAAATTTTAAAAATGTGAAAAGGAAATCGTGCCAAAAGAATGCATAGGTTAAAGGCCTTGACTTCAGAAATTTTCTAGCAGTCACCTAAGACTCTCTAAGCCCTAATCCTCCTTCAGCTACCACAGGCACCGTGTTTCTTAGGTGTACATCAATATACCTTCACACTCCACTCATTACCCTTCCTCCCCAGTGTATCTTTTAGAGTTTCTGAATCAAAGACCTTACCTTTATCCTCATAACTCACAAACAGAGGGAACAAGAGTTGACTTCGTTCTTTGATTTGTTCTGAAAGATCTAAAGCCATATACTTGAGAAATATAAAGGACGATATGGCTCAGGTTGGGGTGACTCGAAATAGGATTGAATTCGGGGAATGAATTAGCACAAATATCATACTCCTGATGCGTACTTGAATTTGCTTTTTGAAAACCTAACAGAACAATAATAAAACTGTATGCAGGATAAGCCTTGACCAAGTTAGCATCAATGAGGACAAGCTGCCAAGTTAACAAGATGGTCTCTGAAGAAAACCGTGGAACACGGAAAGTCTGGGATCTCTGAAGAGAGCACAGGGGACCTAAGAAGTCTATTTTTTCCATTGTAGACAAACAACAAAGTCTCTACTAATTTTTGGTTTTTGCTTCAAAAAGAATGCTTTGGATGAGGTTTCTGAAGAGATTGACACTAAGATATCTACAGTAGCAGGATATAAATATGTGAGGAGATAGTTGGGTTTGGAGCCAAAGAAACTTCACATCTACAACCTTCATTACATCATATATGCTCATTTTCCCCTCCCTACTTATATATTTTCCCCTATATATGCTCATTTTGCTCTTAGGTAACTTCTAACATAGCATTTGATACTTACTTTGGAATTTAGGACACACAAGACATAACTAACATACATAAGAATTCCAAATAGATCTATTTGGCAACGTAACCAAGAATATGAAAGTAATCTCTTAGCAGGTTGGTGCACAACATCAGTCAATGGCATGTCCAAGATTGAAATACTTGGTTTGGTTGTCTCAAAGGCCACATGGAAAGATACTTCAACCTTAGTATGGATATTTGTGATAAGAGTTCGAAAACAACAGAAGTAATAAACAAAGAAACTTCAGAAATCCTACCCGATTTTCTTAGTTTAAACGAATACCTGTAACGAATTTCATGTATCTCAGATATACATAAACTAGTTAGAGGCAAACATATCTTTATCAATATCAAAAATCAGGTGGCATGGATCTTTGCGTGCGGAGTCCAAACACAAGACGTGTACTTCCTTCTTGATAAGAGTGATACGAGATCAACTATAAGTATATTTGCTTGTTTCCTTTAATAAACATCATGTTGATTTAAGGATTTCGAGGGATAAAAATCCAAAATTACCTGAAGCACCACAGCCTGAGCGAAATTCTTGGCACACTCCTCCATCAACTCTTTCCCCAAAGGAGCTGCACCAGACCCAATCTCCTTCAACGACGACAAATCAAACTTTTTAACCACCCGTTGCTTAGCCAAAGCAAGTATAATAGGTGGAACAACCCACATATGTGTCACCCTATACTTCTCAATCGTCTTCAAAATCATCAAAAAATCAAACTTAGCCATCGACACAATCGCATTCCCCATCTGTAGCTGACTATAATTAATGATAGAAAGTCCAAACACATGAAACATTGGAAGCACACACAAGAAGACACGGTGCATATCTCCCTTGACATCTTGATCATTCGTCACCATTAACGCTCCAGCAATGAAATTGCCATGGCTAAGTATAACCCCTTTACTAGTCCCAGTGGTGCCCGAAGAGTACAAAAGCGCCGCCGTATCACTCCGTTTAATGGAAACATTTGGCAAATCCGAGACAGACCCAGAATTCTTAACCAAGTCGGCGAACAAAGTAATTCTCGAACTGGCTGGAACTGAATCGGGAGAACCCAAAAGCACAGTAGGCAAGTCGAACCCTTTAACTTTATCCCAGAGCTGGCTAACAGTGATGATGAGTTTTGGTTTACAATCTTTAATCTGTTTGGAAAGTTCTTGGACGGTGTACATGGGGTTTACAGTGGTAGCGATGGCTCCTATAGCTACGATTGAGAAGAAGGAGATTGGGAACTGGATTGAATTGGGGGAAAAGATGAGGACGACGTCGTTTTTCTTGACACCCAGTTGGAGAAGTCCACGGGAGACCTTGGCAACGGTGGATTTGAACTGGGAGAAGGTCAAGATGTCGCCGGAGTCAGCATCGATAAGGGCCGGTTTGTCTGGGTAGAGATTGATGTTGCGGAAAAGAAAAGAGACCATGGAGAGGTTGGGGTCTTTCGGGAGAACTAATGGCCGGCGAAGGGATCGGTAAATGCCATCACGACCGTAGCCGGATTTCTCCATGGGTTACTTTGTCAGTGTAATTGAACTTGTACTTGGATGAATCTCTGTATTTACTATATTTATTTTACATAAATAGAAGAAGAGTACAAAATTGGGCGTCTCGGACCCGGGTCTCGGGGGATGAGATTGGGGGAGAACGGAAATTGTAGTTTGGTAGTTGACTAAAAATGGTTAAGCATTTTCGCCGGATCTAAGGAAGCTTCCATGAGGGTGTATACTAGTAGTATTACTAACCATGTTCATGGTCCGTCATATGCATTATCCACATTGGGCTACAACCCCACGTCACGTCAAAGCATTAGAAAATACTCCCTCCGTTCTTAAATTATCGTCTTCCTTTCCTCTTTCGTCCGTCCCAAAATAATTGTCCATTTTAAAACTTACTTTTTTAGAACATCATTTTTACCACTTTATTCTTATTTTTTCACTCTACTTTAATTATGGGCCACATATACATAAACATTAAAGAAAACTACACATTAAACCAATATAAATAATCAAATCAATTACTTTTTCTTAAACTATACGTCGGGTCAACCCAGACAATTATTTAGGGACGGACGGAGTAGAAACTAGAAATCACCCATTTTGGTTGGGGTGGTTTTGAAAAATTAAATGAATTCTAAAGGCATAATTAATTGTTATCTTTTAAAATTAAAAGATGTTTTTTTCCTTTTAATAATTTGCAATTCACAAAAAGTTTTATGCCGAAGTTTCTCTCATGATACAATGGAGATCGTTTGATTCAAAATGTAACTTTTTGATCAAACCAAGACAACTCTTTGTATGATTTATAATTATGCTCGAAATTTCTAAGAGCATGCAAAATGATTTCGTAGAATCAAACCCAAAATCAAATACAATTCATTAAAAACTAATAAAATAATTATTAGATACTCATTTGATTTAAAACTCAAAAACATTCCCAATGGTGGCACAAAATCCAATACATTTATATACATCACCATCTTTATATCCATTAATTCAATATTTTTACAGAAAAATGGCTAAATAAACTTAAAAAAATCATATAAATTTTTTCTGATGTCTAAATAAAACATGTCAGGTCTCTATTTATAGGTAAAAATGTAAACTTTAATTCAGGGAAAAATAAATAAAAATAAAATACATTTTTTGGCTAAAAATTCGTTAAGAAAAACAATGGAGAAAAATAATATGATGGCCAATAAAATATTGACACATGGAAAGGGGGAAGGAGGCTCATGCCTAGGAATTGGAGCCAATTGGGTTCTTCTAGTAAATTTTTTTTTTCAAAATCAATTGATGATTTAGTTTTGATTTTTTAAAAATCACCATTATATTACAAGATTTGATTTAGATTTTTTTTAAAACCTCCATTGGCCTTGCTCCAAGTGTTAAACATGTTTGACCAATCCTCTTATTTATAGTAGGGTTTGTGAGTTCCATTTGACAGCAATATGTTGGTTTCGAAGAAACATGTCCCTTTTCGAAAAGATTTATCTTTTTCGAAGAAATGTTTTTTTTTTTTGAACAGTCACTTTACTAACAGTCATTTCTTTTCCGAAAAGACAATAGTATTAAAAATTATATAACATGGGTTGCAATAAGTAGCACGACATAATAATACGAACCAGCACGACATGATTATAAAACACAATTACAGAAAGAAATAACACAATGAGACCACCATGACACATTACGACACGAAACATGACCTTTTGGCACGGAAATGTTAATTTAGTTAAACTAATACTCCCTCCATCCCTAAATTATCGTACTCCTTTCCTTTTTCGTCCGTCCCAAAATAATTGTCTACTTTGAAACTTACCTTTTTTGAACATCACTTTTACCACTTTACCCTTACTTTTCACTCTACTTTAATTATGAGCCACATATACATGGACATTAAAGGAAACTACACATTAAACCAATATAAATAATCAAATCAATTACTTTTTCTTAAACTGTGCGTCGGGTCAACCCAGACGATTATTTAGGAACAGAGGGAGTATTTATTGTTATATTTACAATTAAATAAGATAGATAATACTCCCTCCGTCCCTAAATTATCGTCCTCCTTTACTTTTTCGTCCGTCCCAAAATAATTGTCCACTTTGAAACTTACCTTTTTAGAACATCACTTTTACCACTTTATCCCTACTTTTTCACTCTACTTTAATTATGAACCACATATACATGGACATTAATGGAAACTACACATTAAACCAATATAAATAATCAAGTCAATTACTTTTTCTTAAACTGTGCGCCGGGTCAAACAGGACAATTATTTAGGGACGGAAGGAGTATGAAAATACAATAATAAAACAAGAATACGGCATTATAACACAAATTATCACACCTACATTTTGGATCCACATAAACCGATATGACTTTCGTGTTTAGTTGTTGTAAAGGGAAAAGGGGCTTTATGATTGCCCACCTTTTATAAAATATTTATAGTTCACTAAACTATAATTAGGGGTGGCAATGTCTGGCACGACACGTTAGCACGAACCAATACGACACGATTATAAAACACGATTATAGAGACAAATGACACGATAAGTCCAGCACGACACGACACGACACAACACGAAGCACGACACGAAAGACACGAAATTGTTAATATATTCAAATTAATATTTATTGTTGTATTTATGATCAAATAAGATAGATAATATTAAAACACGATAATGAGGTACGAACACGACACGATAACACGAATTGCCACCCCTAACTATAATCTCGTCAAAAGTAGTTATAGACTTACGTGTTTAGTTGTTGTAAAGGGAAAAAGGGTTTTTCGATTGCCCTCCTTTTATAAAATATATTTAAGTTCACTAAACTATAATTTCGTAAAAAATGGTTACAAGATCTTTAATAATAATAATAAACATTTAAAAGGTTTATCTACCATGTTATATCATTATTTTATAAACATTTTTCTCCATTATAGATAAACCAACAAAAGATTTATAGGTTGGACCCATTACTAAATGCGTTATTTTTTATAAACCTTTTTTTTAAACCTTTTGTCAAACTTTTAAAAAATGAAATTCATCATGGCATGCATAAACTATTTGATATTCTTCAACTTGTGGTGACTCGACACTCTACTATGGTCATAAACCTTTTGAAAGTCTTTGTAAGGCTTTATGAGCATCACCATGGAAGATGCTCCAACCTCCAAGCTCTATTTTTCAAAATATCCAATTATGCCACCGAACTATAATTTCGTCAACAAATTGTCTGATTTTTAAGTTTCTGTTAATTGTTTATCTTAAGTAGGTATGAAATACTTATTATACCCCTTTAGTAAACTAATTAATGTGAACAACTATGACAAAAATATTTTTCGAGTGACTTTACTTTTTCAAAATCTTCGTATTAAACAACATTTATTTTATTAAAAAACATAAAAGGAGCGAGAAGTTAAACACATAATTTGTATTTGATAATTTATCAAAAATATTAATATAAAAAGGAAGGAGCAAGAAGTTAAACAAGTGTGGGTTTTAATTTATAATATAAATTTACTGAATTTCTTAAGATTTACTGTATCGTAAAATACAATTAAATAGTACTACATTTCCTAAGGATTACCTTGATGTGAGAAAATATTAAATTAAAACCACACTTGTTTTCTTAACATTTGTGGTAAACTTATAAAATACAAATTATTCGTTTAACTTTCCATTCTTTTTTAACAAAACGAATTTCGTTCAATACAAATATTTTTAAAAAGTGGGGTAACCTATACGAATATTTTGAAAAAGTGGGGTGTCCCGACATATCAATCTTGTCATATTTTTCACACCAATTAGTTTACCGAATGAGTAAAATGAGTACTTCATACCCATTTTACTATAAAAATTAACGAAAGCTCAAAAATAGGACAATTTGTTGACAAATCATATTTTAGCGGCCTAACTGAATAAATAACAAGTAGAGTGGCCTATATAAATATTTTGAAAAAATAGGATGACCTGAATAACATTTTTACCTTGTTTTAAATAAACCTAGCTAATTAGTAGCTCAATACAATGAAGTCTCAAATAAAGTATTCAAAATCTAAGTAACCTTTAGATAAATCATATACAGTGTTACTAAATCATAAATTAAAAAAATCTACCAAGTCATCAGACTTTAATTAGTCCGTCCATTCTAGGGGTGTACGTGATTTGGTTTGGTTTAGGCTAAAACCACGAACCGAACCGTCCCCTAATGGTTCTAAAAATTTCAAGTCGAACCGAACCGAAAAAGGCTTGAAATCGAACTGAACCGAACCGCTCAGTTTGGTTCGGTTCGATTTTATGGTTTATATAATTTTTTAATCAACTTAACCAACATTAAGAATAACAATAAAAATAATATTTTAATTTGGAATTAACATTAAAATTAGAAAATAACATACTAAAAATAAATTATTATAAAGAAAACAATACAAATTCCAAAATAAATACAAACAATGGAGGAAATAATAACCATCTAATAATCAATATTTTATTTGGTTTAGTATGTATGTATATATATATATATATTATGACTAAATCAATTGCTTAAACTATGCATATAAGATGATCTAAAGGTTCAGAATAATGTTATATAATATATAGGGCTAAATGCACCATTAGTCCATTAACTTTAGTCAAACTCATCATCAGTCCCCTAACTTCAAAAGTGATCACCATTTACCAAACATCGCTCTTTTTGTTCACCACTAGTCTCTAGCCCTAACACCGTTAGTGTATTGCCGTGAAGTGAGCATGTGTCACTCACATGCACAAAAATTAAGGGCAAAACAGACTTTATTATTTCAAATAAATGGTAAATTTGTTATCTTCATCAAAATAGGGGGATATGTATAACATCATAAAAATAAGGGGGTCGTGTGAAAAATTTGACTCCCACTTCATCACCTTCCTATTCAGCTTCTGTGACCTCTCCCCGACACCGCTCTCCTCCGCGAACAAACCCGGTTACCCTCCCCAATGAATATTCACTCTTCTTCGCCAACTGCGCACCAGAATCATAAGTCACCATGGACGTCCATACTAAATTATATAACTTAGACACCGACGACGTCAGATTACCTTCCCGCCGGCTTGACTCAAGTTCCAACAATATATTTCACCATGTTTCTCGCTTACATTGTATTTCTAGGTTTCTGGGGTTACATGTGTCTACAAAGTTATCGAATGAGTTCAGGATCCGTACACAAGATCCATCTTCTAATGTGTGGGTTGCTAATCGTGAAAGCCTTGAACTTAATCTATGTTACGGAGGACAAGCATGGATGACGCGACAGAGTTGGTGACCGGAGACGTGGGCTTCACAGAAGAGGAAGGTGAACACAGAGATGATATTAGGGAGAGGGGAGGAGAGGACGGCACATAGAGATGGCGCGGCAAAGATCGGGAAGGGCAAGGCCGACGGTGGAGATCGGGAGGGAGTCTAGGTAAAGATGAAGTAGGTATTAAAATTTTCAATTGGCCTCCTTATTTTGATGATGTTATCCATGACCCCCTATTTTGATGATGATAACAAACTGACCCCTTATTTGAAACGAAAAAGTCTATTTTGCTCTCAATTTTTGTGCATGTGAGTGACACATGTTCACTTAACAACAATACACTAGTGACATTATGGCTAGGGACTAACAGTGAACAAAAAAGACAATGTTAGGTCAATGGTGATCACTTTTAAAGTTAGGGGACCGATGATGTGTTTGGTCAAAGTTCAAGGACTAATGGTGCATTTAGCCTATATAATATAATAAATAAAATAAAATATATATGTTGGTTTTGTTTTGTTCGGTTCGGTTCGGTTCGATACCAAAAATCGTGAACCGAACTGAATTGAGCGATTTTTAAATTTTTGAAACTGAAACCGAACCAAACTGACTAGTTTGATTCGGTTCGGTGATTCCAATGTAAACCCCTAGTCCATTCCCTTAATATATATATATATATATATTATCTATTAAGCGAGAATGCAAGATCCGAATGATTTTGTAAGCACCCCTCTTCTCTCCCTTCATACGTAGAAAATTAAATTTTAAAAATGTGAAAAGGAAATCGTGCCAAAAGAATGCATAGGTTAAAGAGTAATGCTAGAGCCACTTAATGAACACTTAAATTTGTGCACCAAATGATGTGGTTTTCAATGTGTCATCTTATTTGGCATTTTATGGGCTCCACTATAAGTTAAAAAGTTATGTTAACAATATGACACATAAGATGCCACATCATTTGGTACCCAAAATTAAGTACTATTTGAGTGGTCCTATCATTACCCTAGGTTAAAGGCCTTGACTTCAGAAATTTTCTAGCAGTCACCTAAGACGTGTACTTCCTTCTTGATAAGAGTGATACGAATCAACTAAAAGTATATTTGCTTGTTTCCTTTAATAAACATCATCTTGATTTAAGGATTTCGAGGGATAAAAATCCAAAATTACCTGAACCACCACAGCCTGAGGGAAATTCTTGGCACACTCCTCCATCAACTCTTTCCCCAAAGGAGCTGCACCAGACCCAATCTCCTTCAACGGCGACAAATCAAACTTCTTAACCACCCGTTGCTTAGCCAAAGCAAGTATAATAGGTGGAACAACCCACATATGTGTCACCCTATACTTCTCAATCGTCTTCAAAATCATCAAAAAATCAAACTTAGCCATCGACACAATCGCATTCCCCATCTGTAGCTGACTATAATTAATGATAGAAAGTCCAAACACATGAAACATTGGAAGCACACACAAGAAGACACGGTGCATATCTCCCTTGACATCTTGATCATTCGTCATCATTAACGCTCCAGCAATGAAATTGCCATGGCTAAGTATAACCCCTTTACTAGTCCCAGTGGTGCCCGAAGAGTACAAAAGCGCCGCCGTATCACTCCGTTTAATGGAAACATTTGGCAAATCCGAGACAGACCCAGAATTCTTAACCAAGTCGGCGAACAAAGTAATTCTCCAACTGGCTGGAACTGAATCGGGAGAACCCAAAAGCACAGTAGGCAAGTCGAACCCTTTAACTTTATCCCAGAGCTGGCTAACGGTGATGATGAGTTTTGGTTTACAATCTTTAATCTGTTTGGAAAGTTCTTGGACGGTGTACATGGGGTTGACAGTGGTAGCGATGGCGCCTATAGCTACGATTGAGAAGAAGGAGATTGGGAACTGGATTGAATTGGGGGAAAAGATGAGGACGACGTCGTTTTTCTTGACACCCAGTTGGAGAAGTCCACGGGAGACCTTGGCAACGGTGGATTTGAACTGGGAGAAGGTCAAGATGTCGCCGGAGTCAGCGTCGATAAAGGCCGGTTTGTCTGGGTAGAGATTGATGTTGCGGAAAAGAAAAGAGACCATGGAGAGGTTGGGGTCTTTCGGGAGAACTAATGGCCGGCGAAGGGATCGGTAAATGCCATCACGACCGTAGCCGGATTTCTCCATGGATTACTTTGTCAGTGTAATTGAACTTGTACTTGGATGAATCTCTGTATTTACTATATTAATTTTACATAATAGAAGAAGAGTACAAAATTGGGCGTCTCGGACTCGGGGGATGAGATTGGGGGAGAACGGAAATTGTAGTTTGATAGTTGGCTAAAAATGGTTAAGCATTTTCGCCGGATATAAGGAAGCTTCATATGCATCATCCACATTGGGCTACAACCCCACGTCACGTCAAAGCATTAGAAAATAGAAAATAGAAAATAGAAAATAGAAATCACCCATTTTGGTTGGGGTGGTTTTGAAAAATTAAATGAATTCTAAAGGCACGAATGAATTGTAATCTTTTAAAATTAAAAGATATTTTTCCTTTCTATAATTTGCAATGCACAAAAAGTTTTATGCCGAAGTTTCTCTCGGGATACAATGGAGATCGTTTGATTCAAATGGTAACTTTTTCATCAAACCAAGACAAGTCTTTGTATGATTTATAATTATGCTCGAATTTTCTAAGTGTTAAATATGTTTGACCAATCCTCTTATTTATAGTAGGGTTTGTGAGTTCCATATGACAGCACGACATGATTATAAAACACAATTACAGAGAGAAATAACACAATGAGACCATTACGACACGAAACATGACGTTTGGCACGGAAATGTTAATTTAGTTAAACTAATATTTATTGTTATACTAGATTTTGTGCTCGTGCCTATGACACGATGCTAATATAGGACGACATCAATATGAGACGGTGTCAGTATTCAAAATAATCAATTTAAAATGAACACCTCTCGGTATTCAATTAAAAAAATATGATCATCAAACAGTGGAAAAACAATTAAAAGTTAGTTTTGTAATTTTTTTTAGCGGTAAGAGGCGTCTCTAACAAGCTTGAAGGACAACCAAATTTTGCCTATAGGAGGGAGGACAGAGGGCTGGCGCCGAAAAAAGGAAATCTTAACAAATAAAAAAAATTTGAATATGAGATAACCCTTGGACATCCATAATGATATTTCCGCGAATCAAGGGAGGGAGTTCTTATAAAGAAAAAATGTGGCATCCATACCCGTGTCTTTAGCAGATTAGCAAAACTAATAATCAAATATTGATAAAGAAAAAAAATTGACATGTAGAAACAATATTGTATTGTTTTTTTCTCAATAACGACTAGAAGCTTTTGCTTCACAACAATGACTGGTTTTAATGCAATAACTTTGTCCAGTATTTCTACCTACACGTGAGACAAATAAGATTAAGACAAATTAATTGTATTATATTAATTAAAATATAAAAAACATACCGCTTGATTTACAAAACTCAGTTAAAACTCAAAAATCATGTCACTTTTTTTTTTTTTTTTTGGTTTCTCATATTTCAAAACCCACAAATCATAAAACTCAAAAATCATGTAACTAACTCGTTTGTCCCTTAGCTCAACTGAAGCAAGCTAATTGATTTTTTTTTAATGCAATATGATCATCATTTTTCGTTAAAGGAAGCTGATTGAATTTTAAAAAAATACAGCATGATCATCATAAGTATATAAGGAAGATGATACAGAGAATGAAAATGATACAGAGCTAAAAATAAGAATTAAGTTAGATATCTCATATATTGTTATCGAGATTCACGAAATCTAGTAATATCTTGGTCAATAATTAACTTTTTAGAAAGGGTTAATCCTGGCCAGTAGTTATGTTTTGTAAAAATGAATCCTAACCAGTAGTTAACTTTTCAGAAAAACTAAGCTTAACTATAATATAGATTTACGACTAAATAAGATAGATAATATGAAAACACAATAATAAAATAAGAATACGACATAATAACACAAATTATCACACCTACATTTTGGGCGGTTGGGCCCATGTAAACTGACATGACTTTCGTGTTTAGTCGTTATAATTTGTAAAGGGAAAAGGGGCTTTTTGATTGCCCACCTTTTATAAAATATTTATAGTTCACTAAACTATAATTTCGTCAAAAGTAGTTATAGACTTTCGTGTTTAGTTGTTGTAAAGGGAAAAATAGCTTTTCGATTGCCCTCCATTTATCTATTAATTATTACTAAAATAGAAGTCGCTGCTGCTATGTGGCAGCTTTCTGTTAAATGTTTCAATTTTTAAAAAAAATTCATACTTCCACGTGTCACCCTTATATTAATTGTAATTTTTTTTCTACCAAAACCGATTACCGATAAAAATTACTGATAAAAGTTTATGATAATTTTTATGGTTATGATAAGTTTTATCACATATACAGTTAGTTTATAATAACTTTTACGGTTATGATAAGTTTTATCACATAGACGGTTAGTTTAGGATGATTATATCTGTAAAATCAAATGCGATACTTTTGATTTTAAACGGTTAGTTTATGATAAGTTTTTTTTTTTTTGCGGATATATGTTATGCTTTTTTTGGTTTGGGATTTTGTGATATTATAGTTTATCACAAATTGAGTTTTTTATATTTTATTTTCACTCAAACAGAGCCAATTTAAATTTGTTCTACGTGTTTTGTGTGTGTGGGCGCGCCCATGCGTGAATTTGAATTGCTTTAAAATGTTTTTACTTTGTTTCCAAGATTAATGATATTCTTCTTTTTCATTCTTCAATAAAACTTTTAAAGGGATTTTGTGATGTCACATGTCACCATCGAAATGGTAAAGGTTTTTTGTTTTTTTTACTAAAATTGATTAGTTTAAGATAAAAATCATAAATCTAATAGGATAAGATAAAAATCCTAAAACTAATTTGATAAGATAAAACAGATTTAGGATATAAATTTATTATAGGAATTAAGGATTTTGTTTTTATTTTTTTTTTCAAATATCGCTTAATTAAACTAGATTTTATCTTATCTAATTTATACAAATTTAATTTTGACTAAAACTCTTCAATTTCCATCTCTTTTCATTTTCATACTATTTAATTAATACAAATTATTCACAAGACAATTTTATGTTATTTGTTCTTCTACTAATCTATATATATTAATTATTAATCTATTAACTATTATTAAAATAGAAGTTATTGCTGCCACATGACGACTTTGTGTTGAATGTACAAAGTTTTAAAGGAATTATGTGCTTCGACGTGTCAACTTCTTGTCAAGTTGTGATTTTTTTTTCTTTTTCTTTGCTGCCGAAAATTAAAACCAGATAGATTTTAAAACCGGTGCCTCATTTATATATGGTAAAAGTTTTTTTATTATTTTTTTCTACCAAAATCGGTTAGTATGAGATATATTTTTATTACATTTGATTTAGACATATTTCACTTGATTATGAATTTGAATTTTTAAGGTAAAAATGTTTTTTGGGAATAGATTTAATCTTTCAATTACATATTCATATGATCCATTTTAAATATTTACCTTATTTTTCGTTGCTTTCATATTATTTTAATTAAAATTTTAAACTATTTATTACAAGTTTAGAAAATTATCTTATTATAAACATCTTTGGCACAAAAAAACTATTAAAACCGTGCATACAGTACTATATATGTATATACACTAGGTTATTATCCGTGTGATGCACGGTTGACATAGTATTGTTTATGAAACTTAATTTTGTAGATAGAATTTGTAAGCTATTGAATGAGCCAACAATAGCAAGATGTCCACATAATTAATAAATAAAAAAAAAGTGAGATCACACTTGATCATCAAACCGAAAATTCATGCGAATTTTGTAAATTTAATTTGCAAGCTATTTCATAGTGGTTGTTTGTGGTGTTGGTGGAAAACGTTTAATCAAATTGGATAAAATCTATTTTAAATTGACCAAGTTTTGGTAAAATAATAAAAATTAAAAAACTTCTACCATGAGAATTGAGGAGTCCTAATCAAATTAAACTTGTCTAAATCAAATGTGATAAAATTTATCTGCAAATAAAAAACTTTTACGATGAAAATTTGGAGTACTAATCAAGTGAACATGTTAAAATCAAATGTGATAAAATCTATCTGATATTAATTGATTTTGACAACAAAAAATGATTTTTAAAAAAACTTTTACCATGTATAAAGGAGTCACCAGTTTTAAAATCTATTAGATTTTAATTTTTTGTAGAAAAAAAATAATTATATAGATATATTTAGTACCATATGCATGGTTTTAAAAATTTTTGTTTTATTTGCAAAACTTGTTGATAATAAGATGATTTTCTAAACTTGTAATAAATAATTAATTTTTTTAATTAGAATAATTTGAAGAAAAAAACAAAAAATAAGGTAAATATTCAAAATTGATCATATAGTCATGTAATTGAAAGATTAAAATCTATGAGAATTGATAAAATATATCCTCAAAAAAAATTACCGTAAAATTGGAGTTCTAATAAAGTGAAACGTGTTTAAATCAAATGTTATAAAATATATCCGGTATTAACCGATTTTGGCAACAAAAAATGGTAAAAAAACAAAAAAAAATATCATATATAAAGGAGGCACCGGTTTTAAAATTTATCCGGTTTTAATTTTTGATAGGAAAAAAATTTATAAACTTGTATAGAAGGTGACATGTGGAAGCATATAGTTCTTTTAAAACTTTAAGCGTACAATAAAAAGTCGTCATGTGGCAACAATGAATTTTATTTTAATAATAGTTGATAGATAATTAATATATTAGTAATTAATAATTAATAAATATAAATTAGTAGAATAACAAATAATATAGAATTATCCGTGGATAATTTGTATAAATTAAAAATTATGAAAATAAAAAAAGATGGAAATAAAAGAGTTTTAGTCAAATTAAACTTTTATAAATTAAAAATTATAAAGTTTTACGAATAAGAGGGTGACACATATCATCACGTAATTTTTTTAAATTTTTTTACATTTCAGAGAATGAGGATTTCAAAAGAGTGTTCATTAGTTTGCATGACTGAAACCGGAGACCAATGCTTAACCTCGAACAACTCGTACCAGCTTATCTACGTACAAACTTGGTTGTATAAGATGCATGTATCTGTAATATTAAATTAAAGTAACAAAAAAAACCAAAAATACACTCATTTTCTGAGAAAGATAATAATGAATGAATTAGATAGATGACGCACCTTTTACGAAACTTTCTGACGGAAAGAATGACAAGTTCGGGAATGTTATCGGATTCCGGTGAGGTATCCAAGAAGAGGGCCGGAGGTGTAATCACTTGTCGACTTGCAGTTGCCGGAGAAGAATTAAATCCGATAAAAGCTATTGTCATTTACGTACTATTATTACACCAAATTAAAAACACCCAGACACACCTTAATTCAAAACCCACCCACCCACCTCCTTAATTTGATCAACTTAGATCTATAAATCTACTCTCCTTTCTTTGCATTAACAGAAAAAAACCAAAACCCAAAACGAAACAAACCCTAATGATTCTCTTTAACTACTGTCAAAAACCCATAAAATCGATTATATATCCTTTTCTTTGCATGGGCAAGAAATCAAGAAAGAACCCAACCCAAATGAGCAAGAAAGATGAATATGAGTATGTGGTGGAGCACAAGAGAACTGATGGAGAGACGTACGGAAAGCTATGCAAGTATTTGGACTGGAACTTGGGATTGTGGGTATGAATGAAATAAGAGAGTTTGTTGAGTAACAGAAGCTCCACTATTTTCTCAGTTTTTTCTTGAAAAGTGGAGATTTTTTTGCCTGGAGTTGACTAAATCATAGTACTAAATATTCAGCATTTGCTACTGCTAGTTAGCGCATCCACAGGCATGGACCTGTGAAAAGGTTTATTCTCACTGCCATGTCATCAGCTTATAAATATTTTCTTTATAAACATATTCTCCACTATACATAAACTCATAAAAACTTTATAGCATGGACCCATAACTAAATATTTTATTATTTCCTAATATACATTTATTTTCAAAAATAAATATATCGTTTTAAAACATAAATATTTTTAAAACAAATATAATATGTCCAAAAAATAATTTATATATTTTTAAATTTTATCTTTGAAAAAAATATTTTTCTTCATAAATATTTATTAGTAATTCAAAATATCGATGTAACAATATAGATTTATTGAATTAAATCAACATAAAATCATACAAATTATAATTAAAGTTGCATAATACAATGGGAAAATAAAGTAATTAAATACTAATAAGAAATATCCAATCGTTACAACTTAATTTTCATTGTTGTTGTCTCCAAAGCGTTCCCAAATATGTTCGACCAAATCAGATCGAAGTTTTTGATGTATTTCCCGATCACGTAGTTCTGCATGTCTTTGGAGGTATTGTTGAAACTCTTGAATAAATCACAGGATATGATGCTGGTGGATCTACTTCTTCACCGCTCCGTTACTTATTGATTACCTTCATTCTCCACTATCATATTGGCAATATGATGCACGCGTACATTATATCTTTCAAAGCTTCCTTGTGCCAAAATCGGGCCGCACCTCGTACTATTGCCCAACGAGATTGGAGGACTCCAAACGCTCGCTCAACGTCCTTTCTTGCAGCTTCTTGCATCTGTTTGAACTTTATCCTTTTAGGATCTTCTGGATATGTAAAGCTTTTGACAAATGAAGCCCACTCCGGGTAGATACCATCTGCTAGATAATATCCTTTCATGTATTGTGTGTCATTTACCGTAAATTGAACTTGAGGAGAGTGTCCTTGCAATACATCGTTGAACAATGGAGATTGGTTGAGCATATTAATGTCGTTATTAGAACCTGCAACGCCGAAAAATGCATGCCATATCCAAAGGTCTTGAGAACCGGCTTAGCATTGTGTTGGAACCCTCGATCCCTCGGGTAAATTGACCTTTCCATGCAAGCGGACAATTTTTCCATGGCCAATGCATGCGATCAATGCTTCCTAACATACAGGGAAAACCATGGACCTTTAATGTAGTTGAAGTAAGCGTTGGGCGTCGTGAGCATTGGGTCTTCTCAAGTATATGCTTCCAAATACCTCAATCACAGATCGACAAAATTTCATTAGACAATCGATTGCAGTGGTTTCACCAATTCGTACATACTCGTCATAATGATCGGCAGACGTGTCATATGCCAACGGACGAATAGCAGCAGTACATTTTTGCAAGGGGAAAGTCCCTTTCTACCGATTGCGTCAACCCTCATCTGAAAATACTCTGTATGATTTGAAAGAGCTTCTACAATTCGAAGGAATAACTCCTTACTCATTCGATACCTTCTTCTGAAAATTTGATCTGTGTAAACTGACTCATTGGAGAAATAGTCGTTGAAAAGTCTTTCATGTCCAGCTTCACGTTCTCGATTTATGTACTTTCGACTGCGTTTACGTTCGTGGGAGGCTTCTGCTTCTTCTTCCTTCATTTTCATTTCCATAATCATCATCATCATTTTTGAACTTGAATCGTCAGTCAATTCATCGTGCACGAATTGTAGAAGTGCATTTTTATAGGAGTGATTGGGATCTTGAGACATTTTGTAGTGTGGAGATTGATGTTTCTGTAGGTATACGTGTAAGAGGTTGTGGTTGGAGAAAATATAGAGTCTCAAGCCTCTTATATATAGACCTCTTATAACGGCTAGTTTTTGCAACAATTAGTTTTTGCAACGACTAGCTAATTTTTACAACGGCTAGATTTTGCAACGGCAAGTTTTTCATTCACACAATTAAAAATTACATAACATAAAATATTACACATGGGTTATATGAAGAAAAAAAATACATTAATTAAAATATTACATAAACTTATAATACAACAATTAGAAACTTCATAAATTAAAATTAGCCACACATAAACTACGGAATATTATATTTGACCTTGATCGAGTCACAAATGTGTTTATGCATTTGCAGTTGCTCATTCGTCATGCCACTAGTATCTTTAAAGATGATTTCATAATTCAACGCAATTGTCACTCCCTCGAGTGCTGAAATCTTTCTTTCTTCAATTTCACGATACTTATCCCATAAATCAACACTTTTGACTTCATTTTTCTCGGCGATTTTTGCTTTCCCTTTCCTCTTTGCCGCATTTTGACCAATCGGGCGGACTTCGACTTCATTGTCTTCGATGTTGATGCTCGTATGTGCATCGGATGATGAAGTGAATGTCCCCAATTCAAATATCTTTGTCCTTTTAGAGGAATGTTCATTTGATTTCCCACCTTTCCACTTTGGTTCATCTTTCAACATTAGCCACACATGCTCATATTTGAAATGTTTTTTACTTACCGAGTGATAAAGACCACATGCAGTTTCCTTCACTTGGTCATCGGACCACCCACTACGATGTTGATCTCTAACTTGGATGAAAAATTGGTTAAATTGATTAACTATTAGAGTAATTGTGTACCAATGCGACTTCAAGACATTAAACTTCCTTCGAATTCCCGTCTTTCGGTTGTTGTTGTAGTACTCAGTGATTCGCTTCCAAAACTCCTTATCATATTGAGAGTTCCCCTTCACGCTATCTATTGAAATAACAAGCCAAGCACTTACAAGCATTTTATCCTCTTCAATGCTCCATTTTGTTTTCTGCATGTCTTTTGTTTTGTTGTCCACTTCATCATCAAGAATAATGTTTTCCAACCCTTCTTGGGTAGAAAATGGTGGAATTACAGACTCACCGACACTATCCCTTCTTGTATCAACTGGTGTTGTTGGATTTCCAATACCCATAGTGGGTTTATAATAACCAGATGTATATTGATTTGCCGTAGCCGGGTTAAATATTCATGTTGCGAATATATGAGAAATTGAGAATACGAAGGATAAGAAAATTTTGGAACACTTGAAATACCTTGAAAATTTGGATAATGAAAATTTGGATAACGAAAATTTGGCTGAACTTGAAAATTTGGTGGAGCTTGAAAATTTGCCGGAACTTGAAAATTTTGTGGAGCTTGAACATTTGCCGGCGATTGAGCATTTGGTGGAGCTTGAATATTCGGTGGAGTTGGAAAATTTGGTGAAGCTTGAAAATTCTAGACGCTTGGAAAATTTGGCGGACCTTGAAAATTTGGAGTAGTTTCGGTATTCGCAGAATCTTCGACATTGGAATAGTTTAATAAATTTGTAAAAAAAAATTGTTATCCATAACAAAAGAAGTGAGAAAAGGAATTTGTGTAATTTAATGAGAATGAGATAATATAGAAGTAATGTAAGTTTGGAAGAATGAAATGATTTTTTTTACAAATCTATTTATAGGATAAATTTGAAAAAAAAAAACAAAAAACGGTAACAAAAAAAACGGTAGCAAAATTAATGAAAATAGGAAGGAAAGTCAACAATGTAATAATGAGGTGTTGTTTCAACCGGTTGTAAATTTACAACCGGTTGATTCCATGTCATCATCTCCAATGGCAATTTAAAATTTCAACCGGTTGATATTTTAAGCAAAAGGTTTACAAAATGGCCACTGGAGCTGCTCTTAGTTCCTAAAAAATCAAACCGTACTTCCCGACTACCGAGGGAAAAACAACACTGCCCGTCCCAAAACTCGAGGTGACCTGATTCAATGGGGAGTCTAAAATTTAAGAAACATTATTTTAGAAGCATTTTATTGTAGACAAATCTCTTTGGTCTTATTTATCCTAAACTAAATTAGAAGAGAAAAGAGATAGAGAGTACGTGTAAAAATAGTAGAGAGAAAAAATGGTTAATTACTGATAAAATTTATTTGATAATTATAAATATGATAAAATTTATCATAAACTACTTGATAATGTGATAAAATCTACTTGATAACTATAAATGTGATAAAATTTATCCTAACCTACTTGATAATGTGATAAAATATACTTGATAACTACAAATGTGATAAAATTTATCCTAACCTATTTGATAATGTGATAAAATCTACTTGATAACTACAAATGTGATAAAATTTATCCTAACCTAACTGTAAACTTTTATCATATTAACTAAATTGATTAAAAATTTACTTGATAACATTTGTAGAAATTTAGTTATCACATTTGTAGTTATCAAAACGTAAAATTTTAAAATTTATCACATTTTTTAAAATTAAGATTAGAATATTTTTTTAAAATTACAAAAACGGTAATTTTTATAATTCATAGATAGTGACATGTGGCAATACCATATTACTTAAAAAAAATTAAGCACTTAACAGAAAGCCGCCACGTGGCAGCAGCGGCTTCTGTTTTAGTTATAATTAATAGATTAATAGATATTTTAAACAAAATTTGAATTTGAAAGTGATTGTTTAAAACAGATAAATATAATTTGAATTGAAAAAAGATTTGTTTGTTAAAATTTCCTTATTAATCAAATCTGATAAAATATATATTAAACTAATTGATTTTTGAAAAAAAAAACTTTTACGAATAAAACTTTTTCAAGTAAAAAACTTTTTACCATTTGAGTGACATGGGGTAAGTGATTTTGGCAAAAAAAAAAAAAATATATGTGTAAAATTGTTTCAAGTAAAAAACAGTTAGTTAGGGTCGCATGTTGGAGTGTTTAAATCTAACCAATTGTAGTTAAAATCTAATAATGAGATAAAATTTATCCTAAACTAATCGTAACTTTGAAATCAATTGTGATAAAATATATCTGCATAAAAACTTATCCTAACTAACTTTAAAATCAAATGTGATAAAAACTAACTTTTTATCTCTAAAACTTTGAAATCAATTGTGATAATATCAAACTTATCATAACTAACCGTATAAAATTTATCCTAAACTAATTACAAAATCAAATGTGATAAAACTTTTATGAGTAAAATAAAAAAAACTACAAGTTATAAGAGGGTGACACGTGGCATCACATAATTTTTTAAATTTTTTTTATATTTCACAGAAAAATTACCGTAAAAACAGTAGAGAGAAAAAAGGATTAACTACTGATAAAATCTATTTGATAATTATAAATGTGATAAAATTTATCATAAACTACTTGATAATGTGATAAAATCTACTTGATAACTACAAATGTGATAAAATTTATCATAACCTATTTGATAATGTGATAAAATCTACTTGATAACTACAAATGTGATAAAAATTATCCTAACCTAACTGTAAACGTTTATCATATTAACTAAATTGATTAAAAATTTACTTGATAACATTTGTAGTTATCAAAAAGTAAAATTTTAAAATTTATCACATTTTTTAAAATTAAGATTAGAATATTTTTTAAAAATTACAAAAACGGTAATTTTTATAATTCATAGATAGTGACATGTGACAGTACCATGTTACTTAAAAAATTAAGCACTTAACAGAAAGCTGCCACGTGGCAGCAGCGGCTTCTGTTTTAGTTATAATTAATATATTATTATTTTAAACCAGATAAATTTTAAAAATGTTGCCTCCTTTATACATGCTAAAAGTTTTTTTAATCATTTTTTCTTCAAAAATCGGTTAATACCTGATATATTTTTTCACATTTGATTTAAAAGCGTTCTATTTGATTATGACTCCAAATTTTCATAGTAATTTTTTTTGCCAAATAGATTTTATCAATTCTCATAGGTTTTAATCTTTCAATTACATATTCATATGATCAATTGTGAATATTTACCTTAAACACATGCATACGGTACTATACATATACATATATATATATATATATATATATATATATATATATATATATATATATATATATATATTTTTCCTGTCAAAAATTAAAACCGAATAAATTTTAAAAATGTTGCATCCTTTATATATTGTAAAAAAATTACCATTTTTTCTACCAAAATCAGTTAATATCGGATATATTTGATCACATTTGATTTAAACGTGTTTCACTTGATTAGGACTAAATTTTCATGGTAAATGTTTTTTTGGTGGATAGATTTTATCAATTCTCATAGGTTTTAATATTTTAATAAAATATTCATATGATCAATTGTGAATATTTACCTTATTTTTCATTTTTTTCAAAATTTTCAAATTAAATTTTTAACTATTTATTACAAGTTTAGAAAATAATCTTATTATAAACAACTTTTACAAAAATAAAAATAAAATACAACTAAGACTATGCATACAATATATAAAAATTATAAAATACTATGTCTCCTTTAGGTAAAAAAATTATTTTACCATTTTTTGTTACCAAAATCGCATATATTTTATCACATATTATATATTTAAATTCTTTTTTTTTTTCTCGATAAATTTTAAAACTCGACTCCTTTATAATTAAAAAAATTATTTTACCATTTTTTGTTACCAAAATCGGTTAAAACTGAATATATTTTATCACATTTGATTTTATCTGACTCCAAATTTTCATAGTAATTTTTTTTGGCAGATAGATTTTATCAATTATCATATGTTTTAATCTTTCAATTTTATATTCATATGATCAATTTTGAATATTTACCTTATTTTTCATTTTTTTCAAATTATTCTAATTAAAAAAATTAATTATTTATTACAAGTTAAAAAAATCATCTTATTATAAACAACTTTAAAATAAAAAACACTATTTACCTCAATTCTCATGGTAGAAGTTTTTTAATTTTTATTATTTTACCAACTCGGTCAATTTAAAATGGATTTTATCTAATTTAATTAAACGTGTTCCACCAACTCCATAAATTTTAAAAAAGATTCCTCCTTTATACATGCTAAAAGTTTTTTTTAACCATTTTTGCTTCAAAAATCGGTTAATACCGGGTATATTTTTTCACATTTGATTTAAAAGCGTTCTATTTGATTATGACTCCAAATTTTCATAGTCATTTTTTTTTGCAAATAGATTTTATCAATTATCATAAGTTTTAATCTTTCAATTACATATTCATATGATCAATTGTGAATATTTACTTTAAACCCATGCATACGGTACTATATATATATATATATATATTTTTTTTTTTTCCTGTCAAAAATTAAAATCGAATAAATTTTAAAAATGTTGCATCCTTTATACATTGTAAAAAAAATTACTATTTTTCTGCCAAAATCAGTTAATATCGGATATATTTGATCATATTTGATTTAAACGTGTTTCACTTGATTAGGACTAAATTTTCATGGTAAATGTTTTTTTGGCGGATAGATTTTATCAATTCTCATAGGTTTGAATATTTTAATAAAATATTCATATGATCAATTGTGAATATTTACCTTATTTTTCATTTTTTTCAAAATTTTCAAATTAAATTTTTAACTATTTATTACAAGTTTAGAAAATAATCTTATTATAAACAACTTTTACAAAAATAAAAATAAAATACTAAGACTGTGCATACGGTATTATATATTTAAATTCTTTTTTTTTCTGTCAAAAATTAAAACCGGATAAATTTTAAAACTGATGTCTCCTTTATACATGGTAAAAAAAATTTATTTTACCATTTTTTGTTACCAAAATCGGTTAAAACTGAATATATTTTATCACATTTGATTTTAACTAACTCCAAATTTTCATAGTAATTTTTTTTGGCAGATAGATTTTATCAATTATCATATGTTTTAATCTTTCAATTATATATTCATATGATCAATTTTGAATATTTACCTTATTTTTCATTTTTTTCAAATTATTCTAATTAAAAAAATTATTTATTTATTACAAGTTAAAAAAAATCATCTTATTGTAAACAACTTTAAAATAAAAAACACTATTTACCTCAATTTTCATGGTAGAAGTTTTTTAATTTTTATTATTTTACCAACTCGATCAATTTAAAATGGATTTTATCTAATTTAATTAAACGTGTTCCACCAACTCCACAAACAACCACTGCGAAATACTTCCCCTCCATCAAACACACCTCCTTGACGAGTCTGTCTTCGTGGTACTTCCCCTCCCCTTCTTCCGTCTCACACTCACACTAGGAATATTTGTTCGATTTTATAATTCCCATTAATTTTTATTAATTATGAGGACATTTGTTATTGATTTATTCAAATAGCTTGTAGATTATATCTACAAAATTATATTTTAGAAACAACACTAAGTCAACCGTGCATCGCACGGGTAATAACCTAGTTATAAAATATTTATAGTTCATTAAACTATAATTTCGTAAAAAATGGTTACAGGATCTTTAATAATAAACATTTAAAAGGTTTATCTACCATGTTATATCATTATTTTATAAATATTTTTTTCCATTATAGATAAACCAACAAAAGCTTTATAAGTTGGACCCATTACTAAATGTTTTATTTTTTATAAACCATTTTTTTTAACCTTTTGTCAAACTCTTAAAAAAAGAAATTCATCATGGCATGCATAAACTATTTGATATTCTTCAACTTGTGGTAACTCAACTCTCAACTATTGTCGTAAACCTTTTGAAAGTCTTTGTAAGGCTTTATGAGCATCACCATTGAAGATGCTCCAGCCTACAAGCTCTTTTTTTCAAAATATTTAATTAGACCACCGAACTATAATTTCGTCAACAAATTATCCGATTTTTAAGTTTCTGTTAATTGTTTCTCTTAAGTAGGTATGAAATTCTTATTATACCCCTTTAGTAAACTAATTGATGTGAACAACTATGATAAAAATATTTTTCGAATCACTCTACTTTTTCAAAATATTTGTTTTAAACAACATTCATTTTATTAAAAAACATAGAAGGAGCGAGAAGTTAAACACATAATTTGTATTTGATAATTTTATCAAAAATATTAATATAAAAAGGAAGGAGCAAGAAGTTAAACAAGTGTGGGTTTTAATTTATAATATAAATTTACTGAATTTCTTAAGGTTTACAGTATCGTAAAATACAATTAAATCGTACAGCATTTCCTAAGGATTACCATGGTGTGAGAAAATATTAAATTAAAACCACACTTGTTTTTTTAACATTTGTGGTAAACTTATAAAATACAAATTATTTGTTTAACTTTCCTTTTTTTTTAACAAAATGAATTTCGTTCAATACAAATATTTTGAAAAAGTGGGATAACCTATACCAATATTTTGAAAAAGTGGGGTCTCCCGACATATCAATCTTGTCATATTTTTCACACCAATTAGTTTATCAAATGAGTAAAATGAGTACTTCATACCCATTTTACTATAAAAATTAACGAAAGCTCAAAAATAAGACAATTTGTTGATGAATCATACTTCAGCGACCTAACTGAATAAATAACAAGTAGAGTGGCCTATGTAAATATTTTGAAAAAGTATGATGACATGAATAATATTTTTACCTTGTTTTAAATTAACCTAGCTAATTAGCAGCTCAAGACAATGAAGTCTCAGATAAATCATATACAGTGTTACTAAATCATAAATTTATAAAATCTACCAAGTCATTTGACTTTAATTAGTCCGTCCATTTTAGGGGTGTACGTGATTCGGTTTGGTTTAGTTTAGACCAAAATCATGAACCGAACCGTCCCCTAATGGTTCTAAAAATTTCAAGTCGAACCGAATCGAAAAAGGCTTGGAATCGAACTAAACTGAACCACTCAGTTTGGTTTGGTTCGATTTTGTGGTTTATATAAAAAAAATTTAATCAATTTAACTAACATTAAGAATAACAATAAAAATAATATTTTAATTTGGAATTAACATTAAAATTAGAAAATAACCTACTAAAAATAAATTATTATAAAGAAAATAATACAAATTCCAAAATAAATACAAACAATTGAGGAAATAATAGTCCTCTAAAAATCAATATTTTGTTTGGTTTAGTATATATGTGTGTGTATATATATATATATATACACACACACACATACATACTAAACCAAACAAAATATTGATTTAAAGGTTCAGAATAGTTGACAAGTGTTATATAATATATAGGGCTAAATGCACCCTTAGTCCCTGAACTTTGGTCAAACTCATCATCAATCCCCTAACTTCAAAAGTATCACCATTTACCAAACATCGCTCTTTTTGTTCACCACTAGTCCCTAGCCCTAACGTCGTTGGTGTATTGCATTGAAATGAACATTTGTCACTCACATGCACAAAAATTGAGGGCAAAACAAACTTTTGTTATTTCAAATAAGGGATCAATTTGTTATCATCATCAAAACAATGGGCTATGTATAACATCATAAAAATAAGGGGGTCATGTGAAAAATTTGACTCTCACTTCATCACCTTCCTATTCAGCTTCTGCGACCTCTCCCCGTCACCGCTCTCCTCTGCGAACAAATCCTTCCTGGTTACCCTCCCCAATGAATACTTCCTCTTCTTTGCCAACTGCGCACCAGAATCATAAGTCACCATGGACGTCCACACTAAATTATACAACTTAGAAACCGACGGCGTCAAGGATTACCTTCCCGCCAGCTTGACTCAGGTTCCAACAATTTACTTCACCATGTTTCTCGCTTACATTGTATTTTTAGGTTTCTGGGGTTAAATGTGTCTGCAAAGTTATCGAATGAGATCATAATTCGTACACAAGATCCATCTTCTAATGTGCTGGTTGCTCATCACGAAAGCCTTGAACTTAATCTGTGTTGCGGAGGACAAGCATGAATGACGCGACATAGTTGGTGGCCGGAGACGTGGGCTTCACAAAGGAGGAAGGTGAACACATAGATGATATTAGGGAGAGGACTTAGGGGCACATGGAGATGGCGCGGTAGAGATCGGGAGGGGTAAGATCGACGGCGGAGATCGGGAGGGAGTCTAGGTATAGATGAACTGGGTATTAAAATTTTCAATTGGGCCACTTATTTTGATGATGTTATCCATGACCCCCTGTTTTGATGATGATAACAAATTGACCCCTTATTTGAAATGAAAAAGTCTATTTTGTCATCAATTTTTGTGCATATGAGTGGCACATGTTCACTTAACAACAATACACTAACGACGTTAGGGCTAGGGACTAGCAGTGAACAAAAAAGGTAATGTGGTCAATGGTGATCACTTTTGAAGTTAGGGGACCAATGATGTGGGACTAATGGTGTATTTAGCCCTATATTATATAATAAATAAAATAAAATATATATGTTGGTTTTGTTCGGTTCGGTTCAATACAAAAAATCGTGAACCGATCTGAATTGGACGATTTTTCAATTTTTAAAACTGAAATTGAACCGTCTTCAACCAAAACCGAACCAAACCGACTAATTTGGTTTGATTCGGTGATTCCAATGTAAACCCTAGTCCATTCCCTTAATAGTTAATATATATATTATGTATTAAGCGAGAATGTGAGATCCAAATGATTTTGTAAGCATCCCTCTTCTCTCCCTTCATACGTAGAAAAAAGCAACTCACTCATTACTTTGGATAATTTATAACTTTTTCGTAAGTTGTTTTGAAAGTGTTTGATTTGATTTATGCGATGATAAATTATAAGTCATGTACATGACATTTAGCATATATAAGGTCATAAGTTACACTAAGCCTTATACTTATTTCTATTTTTCAGCAACAAATATTTTTGTTGCTTTAACAAAACTTTCTATATTTCACGATGACCTTTAGTAATATAATAATAAATAATAATAATAATAGTAAGACTAATAATAAATTAATAAATATTATATAATTTAAAAAAAAACAGACAACTAACTTAAAGACAACTGGTCAACACTTTGAAATAATTAAATTAAACAGCAACAAGCAAGCCATCAATTATTAAATGATCAACTATTAAGTCATCGTCAAAGGATCAAAAAATCAAATTTGATCTTAACCTAAACACAATCATACGTCTCTCTTTCCTCATGTATGCATGGACAACATACGTCCACGGTACCCCTACGGCCCTACCTGTCATTAACCATTTTCTATGACATTTCCGCCATGGTCTATAACTCATCAAACTTGACAAATCTAGCAATGCCAAATTGCTTACTGTATTGAGGAATAGGGACAGAACTTAGAGAACATTGGTAGCCAGTGTGACCGTGAGTAGTGTCAAGTATTTTTGATGGGTAGTGCTTATAAAAACACACACTTTTTACTTAATACAACACACACACACACACACGAGACATAGTTATAATTTTACCTTTATTCATAATCTTCATCATTAAAACAATATATGAATATTATTCATGACTTTGTTGTCAAAGATATACAGATTGTTGCCCATAAAATTTTCTGATGTATCACCTTTGTAAAGAATTCAGAATGTTGGAAGAGCAATGCTGATAATCTATTCAAAAAAATGTTGAAACTGGTTTTTTGGGATGATTATGGAAGAGGGAGAGCCATCTTTCTGGGTACTTTTTAAGATGATCATCATCTTTCTGGACCGACTCTATACTTTTTTAAAAAAAAGTTGAAGTCGATTTTCTGGGATGATTATGGAAGAGGGAGAATCATGTTTCTAGGTATGTTTTTTAAGATGGTCATCATCTTTCTGGACCAGCTTCATACTTATAAAAAAAAAAAAAAAGTTGAAGCTGGTTTTCTAGGTAGGCTTTTTAAGATGATCATCATCTTTCTGAGCCGGCTCTATACTTTTCAAAAAAGAAAAAAAGTTGAAGCCAACCCAAAAGAAGGAGAATCATATTTCTAGGTAGACTTTTTAAGATGATCATCTTTCTAGATCGGTTTTATATTTTTCAAAAAAAAAAGTTGAAGTTGGTTTTTGGGATGGTTATGAAGGAGAAAGAGTAATCTTTCTAAGTAGGCTTTTAAAGATTATTTTTATCTTTATACGTCGGCTCTATACTTTTAAAAAAATTGAATGTTTATGAATTTTTGGGTCGGAACATGAATTTGTTGAACAAATCAAACACAATATTAGAGTATAAAACATGCACTTTTTAGATGAATTTGTTGTATTCCACATTTCTTAGATGAATTTGAAGAGATTTACATGTCTGTTGTGTTAAGTATTTAGTGTGTTTTGTTAAACATTTTGTTTGTTAGCCACTTTTTTGGGAATGAAGCAGGGACAAAATTGTAACTTTCGCCCTAATGTACGTTATATAAAAAAAAATGCACGTGATGTATTAAGTATTGCCGTTTTAGATTACCAAGTTAATTACTCCCTCTATCTTCGTCTCATCTCATCTCATCTCAACCAAAGAGTCAAGGTTTGCAAGTCAATCCTTATTAAAAAAATTGATATCCCAAAAACGTCATTTACAAGTTTAAACGCTAATAGAATGAGGAGCAAAAAGCTTACAATAAAAAATCTAACTGTTGCTTTATACTCCCTCCATTTTAGACAAATAGTCAACTATTTAATTTTAGGATATTTCACTTAAAGAGTTTACTTTTAAAAATTAAGGCATAAAAATGTTATTTTATTACTAATGAACTACTAAAAATGTTATTTAAAAAAATTCAAACGGGAACTATCTGCCCGAAACGAAGAGAGTATCATTTGTCCCCTTTTGAAGAAAAAAATTCACATATCTCTGTAATTAGTCGACTGTCCATCATTTAAATGAAGAAAAGCTCAACTCAAAATTAGCACCATATATACTGTATAATCATTATTATTATTATTTATATTATTATGGGAATCTAATATCGCAACAAGGTGAATTTTGTAATTAACAAATAACAATCACTCTAGTTCTTTAAGGATAAGTAGCAAATGTTATTAATTAAGCAGCTATTGGATTTTTAATTTTCAGTTTTTTGCTACCAATTCTTTTTTTTCCTTAAAAAGAAGGGTATATCTTGAGATTTTTTTAAAAAAATGGGCTTAATTTTTGAAAAGTTGATTTTTTTGAGTTAAACGTTTAATAAAATAATAGATGACTCTTTACTTTAAAGAGGGAAACTATTTGGTGACCCTAATAGGTGGCCCATTGGTAGAGTTGGAAATCTCGATCTCTTCATATGTCACCTTAAGGGAAAGATCTATAAAAAAAAAAACTATTAAGTAAAAAATAATCAACGATCTGACCTATTAAATAGTGTAAGTGTAGGTTTATGGAAATTTACCATGTATCATTATATCATACTCCATTAAATGGCGCTATTTGCACCCCCTCCCCCACCCCAAAGTTCTAAATACACCTTTTTTTAAAAAAATTATTACAAAAATACTCTCACTAGAAAAGACATTGTTGCACTATTTTCTTTCTTTCCACCCAGCGCCCCTTACGTCCTGCCTCCTTTTTTTTTTTTTTTTCTTTTTCTCAACCTCTACTTGACTACTTCTATGATTCCATATCACATCCCCTCTATTCTCCCGTTTTTTTCTTCTTCTTTGTATGTGGGTGTAATATCCTTATCGCACATCAAGTAAATGTAGACTTGTGTATGGTATATAAGGTGACCATATATTACTATTAAGTATCAATATTATTCGTGAATTTTTTGATCGGCTTGTAATGGGCCTGGAGACTAAAGGTGTTGTGTGCTCAGTGGGTCAGTATGTGGGTTACACGTAACGGGTTGGACTTTCGAATTCGGGTCGTCACAGCTGATAGCAGAGCGGGTCATGGCCGAAAATGTATAAATAAAGTGTTATGCGGGCCAAAATGCTACACCGCAGAAGGTAAGAGCCACCTCTTGAATCCCACATCGCCCGAGGTATGGTTCGACCTTGACGAGGATGTCAAAGATTTAAGTGGGGGAGACAGGGCCGGCCCTGGGGGGTGGCGGGAGGGGCTACTGCCATGGGCCCCCAATTTTTTAGGGTCCCAAATATTTGGGTACTACCTTATATATATTTAGTATATATATTAAAGTGTCAAAAGTTTAACAATTGATTCTATTAACCCATTGGTTATGGTATTCATGATTTAAGTTAAAGGTTTTAGGTTCGAATCCTGTGTTGTTACTTGTTTTACTCTATTACTTTTTTTAGTCTGTGAACTGTATATAAGTTATAATGTGTTGATAATTGTAATCTAGAATAGATGATCCAATATACTTGGTAGATTGTGAGAGATCTTGGGTTCAATTCTTGCTATAAGCTTTTTTTTTCCAATACTTTAAAATTTAAATGATTTCATTTTTATAAAGGGCCCCCCTTTTTTTTTTGCCATGGGCCTCTCGAAACTCAGGGCCGGCCCTGGGGGGAGATTGTAATATTCACATCCCACATCAAGTAGGTATGAGATTTGTGTGTGGTTTATAAGGTGGCCACACATTACTATTGAACACCAACATTATTTATGGATTTTTAAGTCGGTTTGTGGTGGGCCTAGAGATCCAAGGTGTTGCGTGTTCAGTGGATCAGTGTGTGAGGTACACATAATTGGCCGGACGTTCAGGTCCTGGCCGTCAAAGTCGGTGTGGTGTTCCTTCTTCCCCAGCCTCGATCCGTAAAACTAGTCGAAAATTTCACACTAATGGTGTTTTGCCATGGTTGTCCAAGCTAGCCCTAACCCATGGAAGGAAGATGGAAACGGAGAGAAATAAGAGAAGAGAGGGAGTGGGAGTACTGAGAAAGTAGGAAGGGTAAAATAGAAAAACGAAAAGGGTGTACCCGATGTTTTAATAGATATTAAAATCTTGGGGATAGAAGGTATATTTAATAAAACAAAAACTTGTGTAAGATCGTCTTTTTTTTAATAAGTTTGTGTAAGACCGTCTTACAAATCTCAATCCGTAAGACGGAGCCTCAAATAAGAAGGAAAATGAAGTTGGGTTTGGTTTGGTTATGAGCAACTCATTCGCAGAAATCATGGGTTACCCATCAAGAAAACAAGCTAGAAGCTAGTAAATGGAGCAACCCAAATCCAATAGAAAAACATACCGGTCAGAGGCTTTAGACAAGCGGAACAAACATAAGACATGGAAGACACGTGACACATTGTGAGCGTGCCACCACATTAATGAAATTGAAGGATCCATTTATTGCTTCGCTGCCCCAAATTGTTTTCAGGAACATGAGGAGCGATTCATTTGCACCCATGCTTTGCGATTTGGTCATATGTCAGCCTCTCTTAATCTCTGTTAACTCAATTTTCTTTGCAACACTCAACATGACTTCTTGACGGACTTGGATGACTTACACATTGATGGTCTAAATGTGACACATTTAAAGACAAAAATGACACATTCAAGACTAAAAAGTGACACACTTTTATACATAATGACATATACATTGAGAAACTAAAAGTGACACATTGATTGATCAACTAAAGATGACATATTTATAGACAAAATTGACACATTTTCATACATAATGACTTACACATTGAGAGACTAAAAATGATAAATTTAAAAATAAAAGTGACACATTTAAAGGGAAAGTGACACACTTTCATACATAATGACTTATACATTAAGTAACTTAAAGTGACGCATTTAAGGCCAAAAAGTACCACGATTTTCATTTATAAAATCTAAAGGGTGGCGCTGCTATTTTTGAATTTTTAAACACATTTAACATGGATAGTTTCGTCTTACAGATTAATAAATAATGTGTTAAAATGGGGGAGGGGGCACACATTCCATTTCGTTAATAGTTTAACATAAAATAAATGCCAAAATATGAAGAAAAAAAACCTTGAAGTATCCACCCAATCTCATAGTCCCCCTTAACCTACAAAGTGTGTCAATGTGGTACATAATGTTGTCATTTTCCCCATAATGATCCCTCCCGTTAATGGCCATTATGAAATTCACGTTAAGTGGCACATGAGTGTCACGTGCAAAGGCATTTTTGTCATTTCCACTATGGTTTCAATTCGAAAATTCTCTCTAACATATTTCTTCTTCCATCTTCATGCCCACTTGCAGAAAGGAACCCTTTCACGCATTTAAATCCAAAATGCAGAAAGGAATACCCTTCATCCATTTAAACCCAACTTGCAATCAAGTGAGATTTATAAGTAGCAACAACTAAGAGACAAGGATGAGCAGTGAAGAAAGGAAAATAAATGTTTCTCCTTAGTCTCTCCCCAATACAACCACCCTTAATCTTCTCTTCCGTCTCTCCCCAAGATTCTCAGACATGGTCCCTGTTTCACATCGTTGTTCCACCGACAAATTCATCGATTGCATTGTTCGGATTCTTGTAAAGAAACCGATGCAAAGACCTCCATCAAACTGCTTAAAACCAAACGCTCATCATCATCATCAACATTCGCTCTAGGATGTTGTAGCTTTCCAACTTGTTTCGGGGAGGCTTGGACATCTTCTTCTTTTTCGTATGTTTCATCTCGTCTTAAAGCTATAAATACCCCATTAGTTATTGTTCAATCTAATCAAGTATAGTCCGATCACACACAAAATCTAGAAACCCTAGTTTGAACAAAAATGAATAGGACGTAGATGTAATTTTCCAAATTAGGGTTAAGAGATGGTGAGAATTGAGGGTTAAAGTGGGGTTATGAGATTCTGGAAATAGGGGAACTCTAATTAGTTGATAGAGGGAGAGGAAATGGGGGAGGAGGGGAAGAAGATCTTTGGAAGAAAAGGATTGGAGGAAGTGTGCCTATGAGTAAGGTATTGATGATTGATTTGGTAAGACGGTAGAGAGAGAGAAAGAGAGAAGGAGAAACTGGGACCATGTTTGAGAATCTTGGGGAAATTGAAGATTGTGGGTGTGTATGAAATGGAAGACAACAAAGAGAGAATTTTTGAACTGAAACCATAGTGAAAATGATCAAAATGCCCCCATATGTGATGCTCACATGCCACTTAACGTGAATTTCATAACGGCCACTAACGGAAGGGGTGATCGATGTTCTAATTAATCTTTTTCCTTGCAAGTGGACAAGACTATTATAGAATAGTATTGGAAGCAAGGGTCGAACCCACAGAGACAAGTGATCACGAACAGTGCAATTTATTGATAGCAAATTATTAATCTAAAGGGGGATTTTATATTTAATTCTATTCTAAACTACTATTTATATTTAGATGTTTAACTAATTAGACAGTAATAACAGATATGAAGATCTTATGGTGGGTGGCAATCTAGGATTCTGGGTTTTACTTATATCTCCTTTATGTTCAATTCATAATAATATCATTCAATGTCTTGGGTTCGTTCACTAAAAATAGATATAGTCTGTTGAACAATTGGTTCAACCTCCATCCCCACAAAATTCATCCATTTTATATCCTAAGCACAAGAACTATTAATCTAGCTGTCACCTAGATTTATGATCTATCTGTCACCTAGATCATGTAAGAACCTGGTCCTAACTTATCACTCTCGTGCATCGATAGGTCCAATTTATTGTGTTGGTGAGCCAGTGTACGACATATGTACATTGGTCATGCAGTTATCCGCACCTCTAAGTCTTTATTATTTGCGATTACATTCATTTGTTCAAAGCAAAATAATATAGGGTTTGATAAACAACACAATCAACAAGCATTGAATGAACATATATAAGAATCAAAACATAAATTTGATACAAGTTACCTCCCACCTCCTAGATTATGGATGATTTAGTTCATCATAGACAATGAACAACACATGGAGATGATCGGATACATGATTTGATCTTCAATACTTGAGATTACAAAAACTAATTATGTTATACAATCTAAAAACTACCTAAAATCTATCTAAGAGAGCTTCTAGTCGTCCTCCTCTCTTCTGGGCTCGGCATCTGACTTCTATATATACTCGGGAGTTGTAATTCAATCGAATGACCGTGTGAAAATCCGAAAATAGTCGCATTCGACCACCTTGCGGTCGCAGGTGTTGTTAGCGTACATGGTCATGAGGTCTCCGATTGTCGGCCTTTGGAATTCTTTGCTTGGCTTTTGTGACCCGTCTTGCCTACCTTGCGGTCGCAAGCTCGAGGCACTGCGTCCGCAAGGTCTCGGTTCTGACTTTTACTTTTTTCTTCATTTTTCCTTTTTGGCCCTTCTTGAAATTTGCACTTAAAACCACGGAGGAGTTTCGCGTATTTTCACTAATAACCACGAAACTTACAAAACTCACAGAAAACATATATTAGTAGCCAAAAGCCTCGTGAAATAGCATAATTTAAGTCATAGAAGCATATAAAATCGACGTATAAAATACATCGATCAAATACCCCCAAACTTAAACTTTGCTCGTCCACGAGTAAACAATAAACTTATAAATACAAAAGCATATAAATAACAAAAAATTAAAATCTTTTTGGAGGGTGACACTATTTACACTCCTCTATAAACCCACAAACTCAAGGAGACTCTTTTGAGTGACCCGACTATCTGAGATAAATACAAAAACAGATAAATACAACACCGAATAAAAATTAAACTACGAATAAAACATAAAATCTTTTTGGCTTCATCTCAAGTTATAAGTGTATGGCATGCAAGTAATTTCAGTTCGATGCTCACCACATATATGCAGGCTTAGTCATATAAAACCAACTGATCTTTCTCAAAGCTTTTCTTGCTACTACTTCTAATTTCTCCGTGTGTGTGTGATCACCAGTCTTAAAGAATATCTTAACTAAAAACGGTTTATTAAGCTAAACACCACATTCATATGAAAATCAAAGTTTAATAGAAAATCATGCATTAAAATTATGAGATCTACCATCCAAACCCGGTCGATTCTGAGATAGAAAGGTCCCAAGGATTTAAAGACTTATACATCCATCCCATGCACTTCTATGTATGACATAGAATGCTCTCCTATCCCAATGACTTGTAATAGCTAAGATTATGTTAACACAGTGAGCTTTTAAGGTGAATAATAATGAACATGAAGGGTTTGATCAATTCCATATTACTCACTTGACAGTTAAAACAACATAAGCATTGGCAAGAAGATCATTAGGTCTTTATATAGTTGTAATGTAAGGCCAAGGTGTTGGGGGATATGATGGAAAGGATTAGAATTCAAAGTGAGAGAGTAAGACTACTTTTATCCCTCATACTTCCAAGCAAAAGGAAGTTTTCCCTATTTAGGCTAGGACACAGACTACAAGTGGAGGGTGCTTTTCGTTACTTTTCGGTTTCTTCTTCCCCAAAACTTGTTTTGGGCAATATATTCTAAAAAATATCACATCATTCTTATCGGCAGATTTTTCTAACATATTTTCTCTTGAAAGCTATGCTTCCATTTGAATCTTTGTTACACTCTTCTTCTTAGTTTTGTTTTTAAGTCGATACATAATTAATAATTTTTTTTTTTATTTTCGACGGAAGAAGTCTTCAAAAATAGGAAAAACTAAAAAATAGCCTAGCGAAAAGAAGTGGTCCTCCTAGAATCAATTTCCCACCCACATCCTACTCTCGAAGGGGTAGGCTAAAAGTGTATAGGCTTTTAGGGTTAAGTTAATGTGGGTAATAGAAAGCGATGGCGAATGGGGGTTTCAATAGTGTGCTTAGCACACTCCATTCTTTCATTAGGCTCAAAGGGGACACTAGGGATATATTTTAGTATAGGTCGGGAATATTTAGGCTCTAACAATCCAAAGATGGCCTAAGTCATTTCTTAATGCCAAATGCTCATATAGTTTTTAAAGCAAGTAAGACAACACAAAATATCATATCAACTATGGGAATTGGGGGTTGAATGTTTAGCATCCTTGGATTTCACATAAGCATTCGCTAAGGCAGATGGTAGGGACAATTGAGACTAACATGCGGACACGGTTCGAAAGTGTGCTTGAGATATATAAATGAGAAAAATCCAAGGGATCTAACTATCATGCAATTGACCCTAAGTTACAATTTAATGCAACAATTATGTTCGAATGGTTATGCATCATATTCTTGTGCATATCTAGTTGTAATGAAGTAGGTGTTATAAACTTTATAAAACTATTCTAATCAATCCATAATTATGACTGGTGTGGGTGCATGAAGAATTTGGAGAAAAGTAAAAGTTTCGCAAAATTAAGTAAATTCGAGAGGATCTCTGAGACTAACTATGCGGTTCATTGCACTAATCTCCTCATTGACTACGACTAGCATTACCACACCTAAACTTGAGGATGAAAATTTTGAATTTTTTTTATAATATATATTTTTAAAAAGAAATTTGGAGATGATGGCGATGACACAATTGATGATGGGTCCCCACAAGAGGAACCCACAGGCATCTAATGTGAGTGTATTCGGGTCAAGGTAACACCTCCGAAAATCAGAAAAAATTAAAAACAGGAAAATAGGGTGAAGATTTAGATGGTCATCGTATAAAGAAATTAGTCTTCACCCTAGAAACATAGCCAACTCCATTCCTCGTTAGGCTAGGACACGCTAAGACTTAAAGTTTAAAATCCCCCCCAACTTAATTTCTATTTTGTCCTCAAAATAGAGGAACATATGAGAGGATTGATGGGGTAGGACAAATATCAAAAAGAGATAGCGGGTCCACCTAACGAAAGAGGATGGAACTTGGGCCTCGACTCATGGTGAGTCGGGCGGAAATAACGAATGAGGGGGCCGAAACTTCGGGGATCGTGCCGGGAGGGGAATCCATACAATTTGAGACATTTTGTCCCACGGTATTGACCCAACGAAAAATTCGGTTTGAGTAAACGACGCGCTTTGTGCCAAGCTAACGGCGACTCATCATATCATTTTGGAAGGCGGCCTCCTCCAACTTTGTTGGAGATCTCCACAGTGGGTCCTCGCCTCCTCTTCGGGTTCCTCCTCTTGAGGAACCCTCACTCTCCGATTCTGGTGATGTTCAAACAAAATGGCCCTCGTAATGGCCGGACCCGACCTTGACCCCTCTCCCGCGTGTTTGGGCATTCTCACCGCTTTGCCCTACACAAATCGGTAATCAAATGCGGGAGCAGCGAATCCGCGTGCGTCCTACTAATAAGGGTCTTGATTTGGCCGTTGATCAAGCGGCCAACATCATGAGATCCACCGGTTATAATGGTGTAGGTCAAGGACTGACCCTCTCCCAGTCCGCTGTGTTTTGGTGACTTGAGGGCATGAGCGTCACAAACAAATTTATACACGGGCTTGGCGTGTCTTGGAAGAAGGATTCTCCCATGGTGCGTGGTCCAAAAGGTGGAGTTCGGTTATAGGACCATACCACACGGGAAGCGATGGTGCATTGACCACCTCGGCGAGGATACGGGGTTGAGGTGTGTGCTAAAGTCATCGGCACCAACCACAAAGAAGTTGGAGGTGCTTAGAAATAGAGTGTTAATGCTTTGGGATGAAAAATTTACTACTATGTCCCTAACATTAGCGGTGTCTAATACACCCCCATCTATGCCAATGTTGCCATTGGCATAGAATTCTCGGACAATGGGCACTACAGCTGCCCTTGCGGAGAATCTATCAAAAGCCCCCACCTCGAGCTATCAGGATTGGGACGGAGGCCAAAGTCTTGACCTTGAATCCTCTTTCGGGCACCAAAGACTTAGAGAGTTTGGGCGTGTCCGTTCGATGCCTCGTAGGACACAATCGGGTGATGTCAAAATTTTGCTCTTCTCTCGGCGGAGGGGCGGAGGCAGAACTGCCGTATTTCTACGCTACGGAACATTTTGTTTGATTTTATAAAATTTAAAAACTAAAGGTTTAACAATTAAAATATGTGTTTTAAAATTTTAAAATTAAAATCTATATTAATAAGCATGCAAAAATTTTTTTTTATATCTACGTTAAAATTCTCTAGCACCTAGCATGCAAATATTTTACGTATAAAATTAAAAGAGGGTGATAGTGTTACTTGTTTGCGGCCTAAATGGAGAGATGCAGCGGAGTTTGAGCTAGATCCGTCGGCAACAATGGAAGTCTTCTTCTTCTTCTTCAAAGTCTTCAACCTTGGTGGGGTGTAATGGTGGATGAGAGGGTAGAGAATGAAAGAGTTTGAAGAGGGAGGAGAGAATCTTGAGATATGTGCGAAATGTTGAAGGATCTTGCCGGATTTTAAGAGAAGCTGGCGTGGCTGCTCTTGCTTGAGGGAGAGAGAGGTAATTTTACGTGGCCAATTTACGAGAAAACCGGCATGAGCCTTGTATATATGAGGGACCTTGCGGTCGCAGAGTGCGCCATACTGCGTCCATGAGTGGGCGATCAAAGCGTTTGGTGTACTTCGTACATTCCCCATGGTGACGATGCGTGTGTTCACGAGGCCGGCATTCTTGAGGACCTGCGGTGCATGAGGTCCCCCACGCTGCGTCGTCGCAGGTGTCGAGCTTTCATCCCACTTGTTTTCCTTCTCAATTTTTCAACGGTTTGCGATTAGCCCTTTTACATTAATTCCGTTATGTTTTATATCTTTCTGTATGCAAAAACTTAAACAAAAACTCTAAACTAAAATTATTAGTAACATATAAATACAACACTAAGATGTTTTTCTCCCCCAAACTTGAATTTTAGCATATTTAATTTAAAAATTGAATGTCCAAAAATTAAATTTAGCGGAGAAAAACATATTTAAACTAACTATAAAAGCAAATAACATTCAAAATAGTGGGTTGCCTCCCACTTGGCGCCTTTGTTTAACGTCTTTGGCTCGACCAGCTACAAGCCTAATCTCGGGGTGGTTCATTGTCGTCAAACGAATTAACTCAATTGTTCGTTCGACATCGGCTCTAAATATGGCTTGAGTCGGTGTCCATTCACTAAAAACTTCATTATTTTAGGGTTTTGAATATCAACTGCTCCATGAGGATAAATTAAATGCGATTCTAAAGGACCGAGACCATTTAGATTTTAACTTTCCGGAGAATAACCTTAATCTAGAATTAAAAAGTAATACTTTCATACCTGGATGAAACATTTTGTTGGCTAACCCCATGTCATGATACTTTTTGGTCTTTTCTTTATATGTCTTTGCATTCTCATACGAATTCAACCTATGTTCTTCTAACTCATTTAACTGAAACAATCTTTCTTCTCCGGCCAATGTTGAATCCAAATTCAATTCTTTAACAGCCCAATAGGCGTTATGTTCAATTTCAACTGGTAAATGGCAAGCTTTGCCATATACCATTCTATATGGACTCATTCCTATGGGTGTCTTAAAAGCGATTCGGTATGCCCATAAAGCATCCTTAAGTTTAGATTCTCAATCTTTACGATTAGGCCTAACGGTCTTTTCTAATCTCTTTTATTTGCCTATTGCTAACTTCTACTTGTCGGATGTTTGTGGATGATAAGGTGTAGCTAACTTGTGAGTTACACCATGCTTTCTAAGGACATTATTCAACAACTTATTGGTAAAATGAGTTCCTTGGTCACTATTATGGCCTTAGGTACTCCATATCTAGCAAACAAATCTCTACAAAACTTAACTATTGTTTTCCCATCATTGGTCTTGGTTGCTACTGCTTCAATCCATTTAGGAACATAATCAACTGCTACTAGAATATATTCACAATTGTTTGACACAGGGAAGGGACCCATAAAATCAATACCCCAAACATCAAAAATTTCAACAACTAAATTAATATGCAAGGGCATCTCATTTCTCTTTCTATTCCACGTTCTTTGACACTTGTCACATGTTCTATAAAACAATTCACAATCTCTAAAAGCAGTAGGCCAATATAGACTGATTGCAAAATTTTCCTACTTGATTTTGTTTCCACTAAAATGACCTCCACAGAATATCCATGGCGAAATTCCATAATACCTTGTTGGTCTTTTTCTGGAATACATCTTCTTGTTAAAGAATCAGAACAAATTTTGTATAAATGAGGTGCTTCCCAAAAATAATTTTTAGTTTCCGCCAAAAATTTCTTCTTTTCATAATGATCGAAATCCGGATTAATGATATCAGACACATAGTAGTTGACAAAATCAACATACCAAAGGGTCGAATCTTTAATGGCCAAGTTGTTCATCGGAAAATTATCATTTATGAGGACGAGGATCATCAAGAAATTGGCGTTCAAGTAAGGGTGAAAATTCTAACCTAGACAAATGGTCGGCTACTGACATTCTCGGTTCCACTTTTTATCTTTGATAGTAATGTCAAATTCTTGTAACAATAACATCCATCTAATTAATATTGGTTTAGCATCCTTCTTGCGAGATATTTCAATGCGAGAATGATCGAGAAAAAATTATCACCTTTGATCTAGGATATGATCTAAATTTTCTAAAGCATATACTCTTATAAAAATTCCTTTTCAGGTAGTTGTATAATTCAATTGAGCATCATTTAGAGTTCTACTAGCATAATGGATCACATGAGGCTTTCTATCTACCCTTTGTCTAACAAGCTCCAATTGCAAAATACGTGCATCAC
>CM028382.1:44869128-44950648 GCA_013146195.2 Codonopsis lanceolata | reverse complement strand
AAGTATAGCATGATAAAATCTTGATTCTCATGCCTTATGGATATGCCATGATTACAACATTGCATGATTATGTGAGACGTAGTAAAGGATGCTTAAGATTTTTCTCATAACCCTTCGCATCCTTGCAACGAAAGCTTTGAAATCCAATTTGTAGGTACCCTAAATTGGTGATCAAAAAGAGGTTCGTTGGTGGACTAGGATTGGTAGTAAGCAGGTTAGAAATTGACTAAACCTCTTACCAGAAGAAAAGAAAAATAAATGGAATAAATTTTCACATGATGCTCTTATATGCATTGTCTATGATTTGGAAGTTGCGAGCATGACTTGCATGATCCTCGAATGTTAACACTTGTTTAGAAGTGTGTTGTGGAACACTCTTCCTTAAGTTACAATTGCTCTATCAGCTATCTTTACCTCTCATGATTTAGAATTCTTGTATTTATATTTCATGTTGTAGCTCCGAAGCAAATAGTTTCGGGAGACTTATGTTTATAAAGTCTTTGAATACGCTCCGAGGATATATTTGGAATTCACATGCTTAATTAATTAGTCATGGAATTTGTGAATGCTATGCGACTCAAGTATGAGTCAAGATATTTTCAACCTAAAGTGCTTGGTATTATGGTTATTGAAAATTTTTGAACTTGTGAATGTGGGATTTTTGGTAGTTTGGTTTTTGCCTCCTTGGTTGATTTGTAAGATAGTAGACTCGGAGACTGAGTCTAGGTTTGTGGTTCGAGTGGGAATTACGAGTATGAGTTCGCGATGAACCAAGATGGGTTTTGACTTAGAGTAGAGTTTGTGTCCCTTCGGTTGATGATGTGAAGCGACAAATAGCGAGATCGTGTGTGAGGTGTCTCACTTGTCAGCAGGTGAAGGCGGAACACCAAAGACCTGCGGGGTTGTTACAGCCGTTGGATATTCCAGAGTGGAAATGGGAACATGTTACGATGGATTTTGTTTCGGGGTGTTCGCGTACCCGTAAAAGTTTTGATGCCGTTTGGGTTGTATTGATCGACTCACGAAGTCGGCTCATTTTATTCGATTGCGACGACATATTCATTGAGTCCGTTAAGCGGCATTTATGTCTGGGAGATTGTTAGATTGCGGGGTTCGATTAGTATTGTTTGGATGGGATCAGGTTTATCGAGGTTTTGGCGAGGCTTTGCAAGATTATGGGGTTCGAGATTGTTGTGATCGGTTGAGAGTGTGAAATTAATTCGGGATAGATCGCTCACCGCTCAAAGTCAACAGAAAAGTTATACGGATAATAGAAGGAGAGATTTGGAATTTTAGGTTGGAGACCTTGTGTTTCTTAAGGTATCGCCTAGAAGGGGTACCAAGAGATTTGGCTTACAGGGTGGCTTTACCGCCGTCTTTGCCGGAGATTCATAATGTGTTTCATGTGTTTATGTTACGGAAATATCTTAAGGATAATTCCCATGTTCTTGAGTATGAGGAGATTACTTTGTAGGACTTGTCTTATGTTGAACAGCCGGTGAAGATACTTGACACGAAAGAGCAAGTTTTGAGGAGAAAAAGAATTCCGTTGATGAAAGTTCTTTGGAAGAATCATGAGATCAAGGAAGCAACTTGGGAGACCGAGTTGGAGATGCGAGAAGTATCCCCATTTGTTTGTTGACTACGGTAAGAATTTAGGGGCTAAATTCCTTAAAGTAGGGAGAATGTAAAACAGAAATGTTGCTTGCTTGGGTTATGCATGAACTCATACACTTATAATCATCATAAACATGTTCATTTAGCTCCCGTATATGTTTAAAGTCAATAGCATGATCGTTGACGTCGTTTGAGATGCATGTATGCACTTTTCTTTCGCGAGATGCTTTGAATCTCGGGTTTAAGATTTATGTTGTAACCTCATGGACAATTGTTAGAGGGCATTTAAAACATCATTAACATGCCTTGGATGTTGGTTAGATGCTAGTTGCATCGACGGTTTGGTTGCTAGTTTGATTCTAGCGAAAACCCTTTTCAGTTTGACTTTTTCGGTTGTCGTTCGGGCGAGTTCTGCCTGAGTTCTTGGCCATGTTTTGATGAGGTTTGAGACTTGATTCTTTTGGTTATTGTTTGGAGGATATTAAGGTTGAATTGTAGACCATTTTGGCTTGGAAGGACTCGAGAATGCGGGAGGAGGCCGGGACCGAGCGAAACTTTGGAATCTTTGAAGGAGGCTATGGGCGCTCGCATCATATTGGTATGATGCGACGCATTGGTCCCTTTACCCGATTACGGGATTTTGTCTCTTTTTACGCAATGTCGAATTTCAGCCACTTAAACCTATCTAAACCTATCCTAAACCCACTTACTTAAGCTAATACTAATCCTAAACATCTATTAGGAGATTTAGGGGTTAATTAGTGAGGTAATTAGTGAACTAATCTCCCTTATAAAAGAAATTCAGCCGCTCTCTTTCTCTCATTGTTCGGCCAGAAATTCGACTTCAGCTCTTGTGTCTTCTGCAAACTCAACAAGGCACTTGAGAGAGGGCTTGAGGGTGTCGATTCTAGGGGTTTGAAAGGGCTGAGCTTGGAAGCCATTGCTAGGGTCTTCTTCTTCCCCCATTCTACCTACAAGATTGAAGAAGAGTTGAGGAGAAGACACCCCTCTTGTAATCCGAAAATTCTGTTCTTAGGGCTGAGTTTTTTGGTAAGTTCCTACCTTTCTTCTTCTTCTTTTTAGGCTCCATTGACCCTAGGGAAACAACCATTGATGCTATTTGGGGTCAATGGAAGCCATTGTTAGGGTTTCTAGAAGATGCATGAACCCTAGGATTTCCAATTCATGATAGAACTTGATTGGCCTATGTGAGACCATGTCTATGTGAAATTCATGTTCTAACTAGCCTATTGAACTTGATTATGTTGATTGTTCATGTGGATTGATGTGAATTTGGTTGAGATACTTGGAGGGTGCTTTGCCCTAATTTTGTTCTAGCTTGCAAATAGATGATGTGAGCTTGATTACTATGTTTTATATGCTTAATAGAGTATATTAAACTTTGCTATATGAATCGGTTATGTGTATTGAGCTTAAATGACGAAGATGCTTGGAAGGGGATTTTCCCCAAATTGTGTTTTGGCTTGTTGAACATAGTTGTAAGCCTAGTTATTGAATTATACATGTTTAAGAGAGTATATTAAACCATGTTGTATAATTTAATCATGATTTGAAGATTATGATTGGTATGGTGACTTGAATGAATTTATGCACAAGATGGCCAATTTATTCTAAGTTGCATTGTTAAGTAAATTGTGGGGTTTATGATAGTTTATTGAATATTGGGGTTATAGTTTTGGCGGCGAGTTATGAACTTATGGGAATGATGAAGCCTAAGCTTCTATTCCTTGAATTTTCGGAAAACTTAGATTGAACTCAACGGAGTTAACCTTTGGGTTAGTATGAATCCTAGGAACTATAATTTTAAGTCCTACGGAATTTTGGGTAGAATTCATGGAGGTCGAGCCTCCAAGAAGTTTTGAAGTGTGTGAAGCACACTTGATTATGAAACTTATATGATTCTCGGTTGTGATGTTTATGCTAGTTGTGGATGAATTGCATGACTAGTTTGATAGTAGAGTGTTTACCTACTTGTTTTGAGCATATGAGTATATATTACTTGTGCTTGGGTTTTGAGTCAGTGGCGTCGGTTTGTTGAGTTTTGGTGGGGCGATACATCGTCTTCACGAATTGTGAGGTTCGTGATCGCGATGGATCGCCGTGTCGGGTTGCACACACCCTCCATCGATGGCCACGGTGGGGAAGTAGTTTATCTTAGTTGTAGTAATACACATGACTTTGATAACTATGGAACTCGGCGGAGGCGTCTCGGGGGCGTCGATATCTACGAGAGGGATATCGAGGGCACATAAAGGTTTTGCACGTGTTTTTGCGGGAGCGACACGGAGGAATTTGGGTAATGGTATCATATCCCTTATACATGAATTGTTTCACAAGTGCTTAAGTGAATAACGTGCTTGGTGAATTGGATATGATATGATGTTTGTTTTGGTTTCTTACATGTTATACTTAATAGATAACATATTGATTAATGTTGTAAGCATGTATGCTATCACATGAGTATTATTGGAATGTGGTTTTATGCCAAAGGTATTAATCATTATTGTTAAGTTTGTATGCCTTGACATGAATAGTATGGGAAGGCTATGTTATAACAATAACATGAGTTCTTGTTGTTAAGCTAATATGCTTTATCATGAATATTATTCGGATATGGCATTTTGTTAAAAGCGGAATTATTGTTGTTAAGTTTATATGCCTTGACATGTAACCCATCGGAAGGCTATGTTATATCAATAACAAAATTATGATCGTTAAGCATATAATTGTCTTGACATGGATTTTAGTGAGATGTTATACTACAATGATAACATGTTTTGTTAATGTTGAGCATGGATGCCATAACATGAGTTTTATATAAGGTTATTTCATGACGATAGCATGATGTATTTTATGATTGAGCATTATGCCATGGTAGGAAGTTATGGTTAGTAACTTACTAAGTCTTTGTGACTTACTTTTATTTGTTGGTTGTGTTTCCCTAGATCCGAGTCGCTCGAGCGGATCCCAGTAAATCCAGAAGGTTACGTTAGCAAGGGATTCTTTTGGCAAGGTTGCTACATAGTTGTTCATTTTGTTTTTGGTGAGGTCGTTGGGATGATGAAGTTACGTAAACTTCATGATTGGGTAGCAAACCTTAATGTGATTTAATGATGTAATCATGTTGTTAGTTTATTCTTTTGGCGTAGCCGACAAGTAGAAGTCGTGCTTGATGTATATTGGTAGTTAAACTTCCATATGTTTCTGGGTTGTTAGTACTTATATTTGTTAGTACTTATGTTGTTGGTACCCGCCGGTTTTAGTCGCGCTTGGTTTATTGGTGAATATGTTTAGCATGATATATTACTAGTTAAATATTATGATTGTTCTCCGGCATGTTTTTAGCCGTTGAGTTGTTAGACTAGAGTCTTAGACTTAGTTTAATGTTGGGTTCCGGCCGTAGTTTCGCCGATGACTTGGTTTATATTTTATGCTCTATATTGAATTGCATAACAGGGAGTTTGTTCTACGTGCCCAATGTTGCGGCACGCGAGTCGAATTTTTGGACCGAGAGATTAATTATCTCTTTGGTTGTTTTTGTTTGAGCTTGTTAGCTCGGGCGCCACTGTTTTATTTTATTTCGCTTTCGCATGTGTTTAGAGTTGTCGGTGTATCGCCGTTATGGCCCTACCCATTATTTGCTACTTGTTGTTGTTAATTGTTTCCTTGGCGGCACGACCTTGGGATTTCGTCTTGGGATCCGGGTCGGGTCGTCACATTATGAGTCTCCGAAAGTGAAGGTGGCAATGTGATACGATACGCCAAGGACCCAACTCTCTCAAGGACCTCGAACGAGCCAATGTACCTCGGTGTAAGCTTCCCTTTCTTGCCGAATCTCTTCGTACCTCTCCTCGGTGTTACCTTTAAGAACACGTAGTCTCCCACTTGGAACTCAAGATCTCGTCTTCGATTGTCCGCGTAACTCTTTTGTCGACTTTGAGCGATGCGCAATCGATCTCTAATCAACTTCACCCTCTCAACCGACTGTTGCACTAATTCGGAACCCCAAAGTTTCGCCTCTCCAACTTCGTCCCAACAAATTGGTGATCTACACTTACGCCCATACAAAGCTTCATACGGCGCCATCTTGATACTCGACTGATAACTGTTATTATACGCAAACTCGGCTAAAGGTAAGTGAGAATCCCACCTTCCCTTGAAATCCACGGCACAAGCTCGCAGCATATCCTCCAAAATCTGAATTAATCGCTCGGACTGGCCATCCGTTTGTGGATGAAAAGTTGTACTGAAGTCTAATTTGGTCCCCAAAGCTTCCTGCAACGACTTCCAAAATCTAGATGTGAACCTCGGATCTCTATCAGACACAATACTCACAGGTACGCCATGAAGTCTCACGATCTCCGAATATACAAGGCGCCAACCGAGTCAATGAATAAGTGATAGCTATCGAATAAAGTGTGCGCACTTAGTCAATCTGTCGACTATAACCCAAACCGCATTAAACCCTCTCAAGGCGCTTGCGTAACCCCGCTCACAAAATCCATGGTAATGAACTCCCATTTCCATTCAGAATCTCAAGTGGTTGTAGAAATCCAGCCTCGATGCTCAGCCTTAACCTGCTGACAAGTCAAACACTTTGACACATACTCCGCAATTTCCCTCTTCATGCCTTTCCACCAAAATTGTCTTTTCAAATCTAAGTACATCTTCGTGCTCCCCGGGTGAATGGTATACTTCGTTTTATGAGCCTCATCAAGAACCAACCTCTTCAATTCCGTATTAGAAGGAACACAAATTCTACCTCGAAATGTCAAAGTACCCTCACTATTAATCACGAAATCAGGCGATACATTCTCAGCCAACCCATCAATAATTTTCTTCAACTCCAGATCATTCCTTTGCGCTTCTCTAATTTTCCCAAATAAAACTGGCGTAGCACGAACATTTGCGAAAATCACACCTCTATCAAAAACACTAGGACCCCAATCTCGCAAATCCTCCAACATCTTCCGTTCTCTAACCATCATACACGACATGTGAACCTTCCTACTCAAGGCATCCGCTACTACATTTGCCTTCCCCGGATGATATAAAATAGTGCAATCGTGGTCTTTTAATTTCTCCATCCATCTTCTTTGCCTCATGTTTAACTCCTTTTGAGAAAACAAGTATTTCAAACTTTTATGGTCGGTGAAAATCTCAAACTTAGCCCCATATAAGTAATGTTTCCATTTATGCAACGCGAAAATAATCGCAGCCAACTCCAAATCGTGTGTCGGGTAATTCTGTTCATGAATAGACAACTTCCTCGATGCATAGGCGATCACTCTTCCATTTTGCATCAAGACACAACCCAACCTTCCTTAGAAGCATCGCTATAAATCACGAAATTGTCTCCTCCACTAGGCAAAGCCAAAATAGGTGCCGATGTCAACCGTTTCTTAAGCTCTTGGAAACTAACTTCACATTTCTCATTCCAAACAAATGGCACATTCTTTTGCGTCAATCTCGTCATAGGAGTCACAATCCGAGAAAACCCCTCAATAAACCTCCGGTAATAACCCGCTAGACCCAAGAAACTCCGAACCTCGGTAACTGAACTAGGCCTCTTCCAATTCATCACCGCTTCAACCTTAGAAGGATCAACGGCTATCCCGGCGCTAGAAACTATATGCCCCAAAAAAGATACTTCCTCGAGCCAAAAGGCACATTTGCTACACTTGGCGTACAGCTGCTTCTCCCGAAGAATGGATAAGACAATCCTCAAGTGTTTCTCATGCTCCTCCCGAGATTTCGAATACACCAAGATGTCGTCAATAAAGACTACAACAAAACAATCAAAATAACTATGAAAGACACGGTTCATCAAGTCCATAAACACCGCTAGTGCATTTGTCAACCCAAACGGCATCACTACAAATTCAAAATGCCCATATCTAGTGCGAAAAGCCGTCTTCGGAATGTCTTCCTCTCTAACCTTCAATTGGTAGTAACCCCATCTCAAATCAAGCTTAGAGTAGACGATAGACCCTTGCAATTGGTCAAAAAGATCATCAATGTGGGGTAGAGGATAATTATTCTTAATGGTCACCTTATTTAATAATCGGTAGTCTATGCATAAACGCAAACTCCCATCTTTCTTCCTCACAAATAAGATCGGTGCGCCCCAAGGCGACACACTCGGTTTAACAAAACCAATCTCTAGGAGTTCTTGCAACTGAGTTTTCAACTCCCTAAGCTCTGCGGGCGCCATCCTATACGGTGCCTTAGAAATCGGTGAAGTCCCCGGAACAAGCTCAATACAAAATTCTAGTTCTCTATCGGGTGGCATAGCATGGTCGGTAGAAAACACGTCGGGAAATTCACAAACTACCGGAACCTCTTCTAAGTTAGGCGAAGACTTCTTCTTGTCAACTACGCATGCAAGATAACCCGTACACCCTTGAGACAGTAATTTTCTAGCCCTTAGAGCGGAAATAAAATGCAAGTCACTCGATGCATGATCACCCACAAAAGTAAACTCAGGCACACCCGGCATATAAAAAGTAACCCGCTTTCTATGGCAGTCAACTATAGCATGATAAGCACATAACCAGTCCATGCCAAGAATCACATCAAAATCACGTATAGGTAGAACTACCAAGTCCGCATGCAAAGTGTGGTCACCCACCAAAACATCACAAGATTTAAACACTTCAGAAGCGAGCATGTATTCCCCGAGCGGGGTAGACACTTCAAGCAAATATGGCAAAGATTGAGGCAATACGCATAGATTCTCAACAAAGTGTGAAGCAACATAAGAATGCGAAGACCCTGGATCTATGAGAACTCGAGCCTTATGATCGAATATAAAAAGAGTACCTCCTATCACGGCCGTAGACCCCTAAACCTCGCGCTGATCAAGCGCAAACACACGGACCTGAACCTTTGGTTTCCCATCTACACTTCTCTTGGCTCCCGCATCGAGCCACATTTCCCGGCTGAGTGAGTTGCCGGTTGGCGGCCGACCCGACTCCACGAAATCCAAGGTCGAAATCCCAAGGTCGTGCCGTCAAGACAAGCAAAAATACGCTTGACAAGCACCGTTAATAATGGTGCAAATGGTGCAAGTCAACAGTTGAGCCAACAAGCTCTAAACAGAATTGTACGGCCAAACGCGGAAGCAAAATAAGCAAAATAAGTGGAACCCAAGCCTTTAATCCTGAACGAAGGAATGAAAGGCTGAGAGATAACTATCTCTCGAAAATTCTACGACTCACATGACGCAACACTGCACTCGGGCAACAAACAATCGGCAAACCTAAGGACGACGAAGCAACAAAATCTCAACCTGATAAACAACCGCTCAACGGCTATTACATGCCCGAGGGACAAATCAACTAAAAGAATAAGAGATTAAATACTAGACAACTAAACCAAAATCTCACGACTAAAGTTGACGGAGATTGAAACAACCATAACACAATACTAGAATACGCGACATAAAACCTTTCTCGGGAAGACGACAAAATAACTTCTAAATAAATACAACAGCTCGCCATAAGCTACTCAAGTAAAGTTTACATTACTTTACATTCGTATCTCACAAGATGAATAAGTACAATAATAAATCCAAGCTATCGCCGGGAAGACCACCTGCTACAAATCACTAGTCCGCAGCCGCCACGCGTACTAACGAGCTAACTGTACAAGCTAAGGAAAACAAACACACGAAATGAGTCATAATGACCCAGTGAGCTACTAAATGCAACTGTATGGCATAGCTATTCATGTTATGGCATAATGCACAAGCATATGGAAGAATCATGGAATCTTAATAATATACCAACAATAAACTTGTATTAAGTCATCAAAGAACATGAACTTCATAAAACACATAGCACATTATCTTTCATATAAGTTCTCATAGTAAGCCATATAAGGGATAGAGAAGATACCTAATTAGTGTTGTTGTGTTGCTCCTGCAATAAACTGTGTTAACTCATTTTCGTGCCATCGATGATCATGAATGAGTACATCGATTAACCGAGAAACCCTCGATTTAAATAGCAAGCCAATGCGATGCGTATTGATACTACAAAGGGCTACATACCCACCGCGCCAACAATGGAGGGTGTGTGAGGTCAGTGCGGCGATCCATAGCGAATACAAATCTTACGATTCGTATAGGCGATGTATCGTCCCACCCTGACAGAAAAATCAATCCAAATAATGTCAGATGGACTTATATGCAATACACAGGTATATATTTACTCGCATGCCCAAATAGGAACCAAGTCCGACAAGAGTGGACTCATCAAATCAAGTAGGTCATAATGCTCTACAAAACCATTAACAATGCATATTTATTTTCACATAATAACATGTTCAATTAACTTACAAGTTTAGTTCAAGAAACACGTATCGGGGTACTCAAGATCCCCAAGTCACAAACTCAATAAGAAATAGCATATAAGCTTACCAAAAATCATACTATGAGGCCTACCATAATCCTCTACTCTAAATCAAACCAAGGACAACCATATTGGTTTATGTCGCAACCATCTCGTTAGGCCTACAAGGACCCTCAAATCACAATATAACCAAGACTACCCTGTAGTCATAACCTCGCAAGTGCCTTCATTTGCACGCGACTAAATTCCTTAAAAGTGAGAACTCAATCAATAGTTATTACTCAACCATACTCGAGACCATAGGTTGATCTCTAATGTACCGTGCTCTCATGAGCACGCTCTAAATAAATCCCCCAATAAATCTCTATAACGTAGGTGTCTCAATTGGACACAAATCGGGATGCTCGGGTGCTCACAATCATAACCAACCAAAACCCGAACATCGTAGGAATTCAACCCAATGTTCATTAACATATTATTGAACTTATCATGACTCCGTTGAGTCTTAATAAGTTTCATTCTTTATCCATTTCATCAAACCCAACATTAACACCCACTTCAATTTATAATAAATTCCCCAATAATTCGTGCTTGATTCTCAAGCCCTAAAATTCACAAAAACTCAAAATAAATCATAACCCATTTCTTACAACACACAATATCATTCAAATCATCATATTCATGATATTAACAAGTTCACACTTCCAAAAATCCCCAAAATGGGCATACATAGCATACCAAGTGTTCATTGCCCACAAATAGCACATAGATTGTTTTCCTTAGGGCCAATGAACCAAAATCAAAAGAAAGTAGCTTACTTAGCTCGGATGAAAACTCCAAAGAACGAAAATCGGATCGGTGAAGTTGTTCTACTCGTCGCGGGCTTCAAGAATCCGAAGTTTGAAGGCAACTCGACGGTTGGATCTTCATGGATCGAAGAGAGAAGGGCTAGGGTTTCTTGAGTCTCCCTTGGACTCCCTCTCTCTAAATCACAAATTGGGGAGGATGAAATGAAGGAGGAAATGGCTGAAAATGGTTGGGGGTTTGTGGTTATAACACCCACAATTAAAGAGGGTAGAATAGACATTGCATTGGTAAACTTAGTGAATGTTTAGGGTTGATTGCAACTTAGTTTAGGCTAATGATGCTCAATAAAACTAACCCAACACTTTAGGATTCAATTAGAACTAATTAGGAAGGTTAGGGAGGGTTTAGGATAGGTTTTAGTAAGGGTGAAATGGGTAAAACCTTCAAAAATCACAAAACAGGCAAAGCAGGTCGGGGCACCATGCGATCGCATGGTCCCCTAGCATGTGGCCACATCCTCCTTGCACAGTTCCTGGAAAGTTTTTGGTGACCTTGCGGGGGCAAGGTTCTTCCCCTTTGTGGCCTCAAGCTTCCCAGACCCCAAATTCTCTAAAATTCAACCATAAATGACCCATTTAAAGTAGGTCTAGAACTCCCACAGAACACTCACAAACAACCCCCGAAACAACTCGGAGTGAAACCGGAACAAGGTGCAACAACGTGCAACCGAAACGACGAATGAACTAGTAATCGTACGAGCAATGAAAGGAGACTTAAAGCAAGTCTAAAGGCTAATAAAGAAGCTTGAATACTTCTAGAAAGTTGAATAACAACTAGGAGAATAAGAACTCTAAAGGAGAGACGATTACGCGACTCAACCTCGAACTACACGATAGAGAGGAATGTTATCTCCAAAGCTTCCAAATCATCAATAGACTTAAGGAACACCTCCAACTTGAAGTCTAATACATCTAAACATGTTAATCAATCATCATGTAAAGGTCTAGGACCAAACCGAGGTCACGAACATAATACGCAAGCAAACTCTCAATCGCGTCGCATTCCGACTATCGTCGAGTTACGACTTGTGACTTTAGCAAGTCAACAACTATAGAGCATCTCTTAATAGTCTTTTGGTCTTAATGTGATCTCTCATACACATCTAGACAATCTCACAAACCATTCATATAATCAACAAAGGAAGGAATGCGAGCATGGCACGCCAACCGAGCTAACCAAGGAGCGGGGTGTTACAATATCCATATCCATATCATATCCATATCCATACCATATCATAATTAGTCTTCAGGCATATCATAATCAGTCTTCAGGCATATACATATCAGACTTTAGGCAATGTATACATAAAAAATACTTCCTTTCTCGGAAGGACAGGGGAAGCACAATCAAAATCTTCGAGTGCCTAGTGGGCTAAAGCCTAGGCGTATATACCGGGTCAAACATTCACGCTACAAGAGGTAAGTACCAATTTATTTGTCTTACCCTATTAATATATATACATATAATGTAAATAGTAATGCTATAGTTAGATAATATAGCAATAATGTAAATACCCATGCAAGTTATAATTACTTAAATGTGTATAATGTAAAATATATATATACATGCATGCTATGTAGATAATAATAATAGTATAATTAGTTAAATATAATATAATAGAATGTAAATAAAGTAATTATGCATGTTATAAATATATAAGTATGCATATATATACTAGTATAAATATGTGTATAAATATACATAATATTTAGGCATAAACATGCGCAACCGTTACTATGCCCAAATATCTTTAAACAAAGTAATGTTATTTTATATATATATATATATATATATATATATATATATATATATATATATATATATATATTCCTTCTAGACTATATGATTTAAAAGCATGTTGATTTATTTTAAAACCTAAAATGAGACCGAAAGGGTGAGTTGGGTGCCTAACCCTTTCCCAACTCGTAACCTAGCCTTGAACCTATATATTTTCTGGAATAATTGGTTTTCTCTATTTAACCTTAAAATAGAGGTGGCGACTCTGTATATATACATATTTTAGGTCCCACGACGAGACACGGTGTATTCCACGCTTAGATGTTTCTTGAGACATGTCGTTTTCATCCCGAACGACGGGAGTTTCGAAACGGGGTTCTCACAGTGGCGACTCTACTGGAGACATTGCTTTTTTTAAATAAAAAAAATGAGGGCCAGACTTAACTTTTTTGGGGTTAATGAATTATTTTTATATGCTTAACATGCTTTTACACATAGTTTAGATTTTTATTTTATACATGTATATATATGTGTTGAAAATATTAATTGCTTTGTCAATACAATACAAATGTATATGCTCGTTGGTATTACTATTTACGTTTGCAACCTATATTCGTAATTTACATTTCTGTGAAATACCCCACATGTAAATATTATTTTATTATGTCAATTTTATTTTGTGGATTAGGACAAAAATGTAATAATAGGAATATATAGTTTCCCGCTTTTTTTCTATTTATTGTTGGAATGGCTATCTTGCGCGATCGCTCCGTCCCTCCCTCATGGGATTCAAACTAATCACGTGAAAATCTACATAAAGAAAGACAAACATTTTCTTGCTTTATATTATTGTAAAAGTTTATTTCTAGCTAACTAACACACGTGCACTCTTGTAGGAATATTTCGAACTGCTACCCTACACAAAAGCCAGCCTACCCCCTACATCAGCCACACTAGATTACATATATATCTTCTAGGACACTCCATTGCTCGATCGATTTTTATACCTCAAAGTTAATGACCAATCTCAGTGGTAAGAAGATATCTTATTGATTTAAATACACTGGGCTGATCAATAAATTTGACGGTATCTAATTAGAATGATTCGAATGGTGGATCCCAGAAAGAGTATAGGCCCTTCGCCCATGATTTGTCTGATCTTGGGAAGTCGAAGGTAGGTGGAAAACGAAGGTCTTATACTCTGGAGAAAGAATCCACTATTCCAGAACCTATTAAAGAGAGTCAAAACAAAGCTATGCTTGTCCGACCAACTCTAAGACAAACAAAAAATGTCCATTTAATAAAAATGCACACTGTGCCTTTCAAACCTCAAGCCTTTGAGCCATACCTTCTTTTTACCGTTTTTCCCAGAAACCTGGCACGTACCTGGAAGGGAAGAGATAGTTCCGGTCGTTTGATAAGAGAGTTAAGCTCGAAGACAGAAGATAGTTCATATAGTACATATATGGGATTGAATACAGAGGACAATTTAGATTTGGGTTTGAATACCGAGATCAGTTCAACACAAACATATTTGGGTAGAATGGCCGCTGAAAATGAACAGACTCCCATAAATACGACACATGGGCTCCCTGTTATGCTCCTACCCCGGCATGCAACAATGGATGGAACAAAATTTAAATGCACATGCCGATCTCCTAATGGACCAGATTGCAGCCCTCATACAAGACTTGAAAGAACCCATCAAATTGACCGATCTACCTTAAAATTATGCACATGAGATACCTTGCCCATATGGTAATGACAAGATCAATGCCATCATGGAAGTAGGGAATACCAAGCATTGATGAAGATATTCGCATAAGGCACTGAAAAGTGACCAGAGCTCGTTTCGTTACTCTAAAGGAAAGGCAGTGGCATCTGGGACTACAGTTAATGTTGTTGTAGCAGCACCACCAATCAACTCTGCAAGTCAAACCTATGGTAATGTACCATGGTCATATGAGACAGATAGGACTATTAATACTGTTGAAAGGAATAATGAAAACAACGGGAACTCCAGAAAACCCTTCAAAAGAGACAACATACATTATGATGAATTGCATGCTCCTATGTCACTGAAAATGCAAGGTCTAAAAAAACAAGGGGTCCTGAAACCTATGGAAAACTACAAACCTCCAAACCTCCAAACCCATTGCCCAACGCTTGGAAACATTCCCAATACTGTGAATATCATCAGTTTAGTGGCCATCTCACCAACAATTGCTACCCACTCAGGAATGTCGTACAGAATCTCATTGATGACAAGGTCATTGAGAAGTCTTACCCATTACCAAACATAGCGAACAACCCCTTGCCTTAGATTAATGCAATTGAAGATGATTATGCTTTAGCATCACTTGGCAGTGACTTCAAGGAAGATAGCTTCTCGGGAATGATCTACGGAAATATTGACTATGTCGAACCACCAGCGGAGTTTGTGACTATGACAGATAGTCCACTGCTGAATTGGTACACCACCATAAGGCCTCTCTTGACTACTACGGACCTAGTTGATCGTTTTGGATATACCATACCCCCTTATATCCCTTATGCCACGGACTGGTCAGCTACCAGCCCACTTCCTGATACCAATATCAAGGATCTTACCCTCAAAGACCTTAATGAAATATCCAACCATGTAATTTCCCCTTTTAATGAAAGTCTCAGTGTTTGCATGTAATCCATGGTTACCAATTTGTTAAAAGATGAATTAACTAAACAGAATAAAAACATAATTGAACCAGTTAATAAAGAACAACTTAACAAAGTGGACCCAAAAGATAAAGAATATTTAATCGAGCTCGCCTAGTTGGTCAAGCGATAGGGAAAGCACATATCAGCAGCCATAGAAGAAGACTTGTCTGTCATAAATCTGGGACTAGACCATAAGATCAAGAAGTCCGAATAGGGAGTTATCTTTAAGGGTGTGGCAGAACAACTTTGATCAGTTTGCTAACAGAGTTTACAGATGTGTTTGCATGGTCATATGAATACATGCCTGGGTTAGATCCAGTCATAGTTGAGCACATAATCCTGACATACCCTGATGTCAAGCTAGTGAAACAAAAACTGCGCAGAATCAACCCTGAGTGATTGATAGATGTGTTTTATACGCATCTATTGGATACTTTTATAGCTTAGAAATAGCAATTCCACGAGGCTTTTGGCTACTACTATGTGTTTTTGAGCTATATTGTGAGTTTCAGGGTTTTAGGTGAAATTATGGGATTTACAAGGCTTTTAGTGAAGATTTGAAGGAAGGGTGCAAAGTGCAATTCGTGAAAAGCTGATTGAATTGAAGATAGGAAGAGTTAAACCGAATAGTGCCCAAATCTCGGGTTGAAATCTCTTGCAAATGCTTCTTTGGGTCTTGAAGATGCTCCAAACCTTTAAAGGTGATGAAGCTATGGAGGCATGGAGAAAATTTTGGTGAAAATGGGGCTGGTGCCCCATTTAGGGCTTACAGCCCGTAATGGGGGATTCTTTTTTCAATGAGGGCTAGCTGGGAGATTAAAAGGAGAAGCAATTGGAGGCAGGGGTAGATAGGGATAACAAAGGATATTTAGGGGCAATAAAAGGAAGAAAAGGGCTGCTGGGTCGTGGATTGGGTTGGTGGGTCTCCAGGGAAGTAGCGCGGGTTGCCCATGGTGGAAAGTGGTCTGGAATATGAGAGGGGAACGAGATGGATGGCGGGTAGGTGGAGCGACGATGGGCTCGGTAGAACTGGGTCCAGCAAGGGACGCGGGTTAGGCTGTGAAGGAGGGGTTGCTGGGCTAGGTGGGTGACGTGGCAGGGCAGAATGCTCGACAACTCAATAGGGCAACAGGTTCTGGAAATGTGCCGGCCTCCCCCTGACTTTTGAGACTTACTCCGGTGCCCCTGGACTTGCTGGAGTGTGCGCCGTAATCCTTCCCCCTCCGGACTTCTCAATTAAGTCCTCCGTTAGCCCTACTTTACCTTGGAACACTTGACAGACTTAAACTTGCAATTAAACTTTGTAGCCTGGAATTTCCTCGAACGTCGTGCTAAACACCATATAAATACTTGATTATGCATGGAAACCTACATTAAGCACAAATACACAAATAATAATATTTCCAAGACATAATTAACTTAAAAATAACACAAAATAAAAGGAAATTCAAGGGAAAATTCGTGGAAATCTTGGGCTCATCAATAATAAACATATATAGTTGACATGTTAAACATGTAAGGGCTTGGGTCTTCACAACCATGACAGAAGGCGTTTGTGGACTTTGATCAAATTACCACGTAGCGTTCTTAAGGATGTTCAGAATAATATTTTGGGCAAATATACTTTTCATAGGGGTTAGGGTGGATTTTTCTATATTAGCATATGGTAGGTTTATCTGTTACAAACTTGTTTTTTTTAATAGTGTTTCATTAAGCTTGTTTTTATGCTTTTTCGTTCGAGGTCAGGCTCCTCCGTCCTCCCATTTATAAGGGCAAGACTAGTTGTCCCCCTCCAGTTTCTTTCTCTTTTTTTTTTAATAAATCCTTCTAGTGTGCCATCCCCGTTTTCCAAAAAAAAAAAAAAATAAAATAAAATAAAATATGCCATTTAAAAAAATCTTCCTTTCTTAATCTTTTCCATATCGGATGTTACCTTTACAATTTTTAGACTTTATTTGATTCTCACTTTAAGTGATGACCCCACTCTTATATGAATATCTTTGAAAAGTACACATAATCTTAATATTTATAGTAGATAGAGTTGATTGTTTTTTCTTAATTTTTATACCGGTTCAAACATGACAATGGTCTGGGATTGGATGAAGTAACTTTACCGTTAGAAAAAGCCCTTGTGTAGTCAACATAACGACCAAGGAAGGAAAAGACAATCTATCATCGCCAAATATAATCACGAGAAAACAAAAAGGCTTAAACTAAATAGATTGAAAACTATAAACTATATTTCATTTACATTAAAGACTTCCCTTTGAGACACCAACAATATCACCCTTGGGATCATTTCTTTAAGAATAAATTTAAAATAATAGTATCTAAGTCACATATTTATTATAGCATAACTTAAGATTAGGAGACTATATTGATTTTATTTAAGAAAGAAATACAACAAATGACATATCTAAAAACAACAAAGCACTAAAGGAGCAAAAATGGTAAAATATCTTAACACATGGGTATGTATGGCGATGGGGTGCATGACCCAAAAAATATGATAAGATGCTTTAGGATCATCACTAATTAGTTCTTCTTTGGGTAAAGTTGTTATTGCTGTCGGTTTCCAAAAGACTGCCATGTCTCACTTGATATATAGATTAAAAAGAATAGATAACTCACTTATATATATATATATATATATATATATATATATATATATATATATATATATATATATATTATGACATTATTTTTTTAAAAGATACCCATATAAAACTAGTGTTATCATTAAAGTGAAAATCAATTCAAGGATAAAAATTGTCAAGGAAATTTTTAGAAAATGAAATATTAAAAAGTGGACATTTTTTTTTTTGGGAATGAACTAAAAAAGAAACGTATATTCATTTTGTGCAAGGAAGAGAGTTTTTTTTTTTTTTTTTTTGAGAGCGGCACCGGAATATTATTAATTGAGGTAAATTTATAAATAATGAATTGTTAGTGGGTTTCAAATCATGTATCCCAACCTCTGGTGTTAGTCTGATTTCAATTGCGTTCAATCACAAAAGAACAAACAAAATAACTTGGACATAAAAACAATAAATCCTTCAAACCAACACACAATCATTGTGTTCAAAATAAGGAGCAAATCCTATCAAAGGAAAAAATCTATAACAATGAGAAAAGGAAAACCAAAACAGAAAAAGAACAACTAAGAAAAATAAAAATTAAATGGAAATCCTCCATAAACAAATTACAACTTCAAGGTTAAGTCTAGTTTCCTGGGATCTCCTGCATCCTCCTCAGAATCTCCAGTCCCTTCTTCTTCGGACTAGGGAAATAAACCTTGGCTAGCCATAGGTGGAAAGGATTACTGGAACTGTCTCGCCCTGGGTTCAGGCCATCCATGATAAGCCTTGCCAAGCCAAACATGATAGGGATCACTAGAGGAATGAACCCTTGGAGTTGGCATGTAAACAAAGCCAGGGTGGTATCGGACTGAAGCGTATGATTCCCCATGATTCCCATTTTCATATGGAGTATAGTGAGTATTTCCTAGGTATGTAAAATTAGAAACCTCATACCCTATTTTCTTTGTTTCTTTTAGTTCTGATCGCTCATATTTGTGACCATTTTGGCTGCCACCCAATGCTTGTGAAATTGAGAACTTCTTTGGGCAGAATTTGCAAGCAAATTCTCGCCTTTCTGCATTCCTCACATCTGAGAAATTTAGTAAAGGACCCAACCCTCGCTTATCGGTATTGCCCACATCCACGGATTCGAGGTGAATACCGGACCTGAACCCATTGTTTTCCATGATGTGTATAACTAAAGAAAAAGATTGATGAAAACTATAGTGGGTGAGATTTCGGGCCATCCATGATAAGCCTTGCCAAGCCAAACATGATAGGGATCACTAGAGGAATGAACCCTTGGAGTTGGCATGTAAACAAAGCCAGGGTGGTATCGGACTGAAGCGTATGATTCCCCCTGATTCCCATTTTCATATGGATGATAGTGAGTATTTCCTTGGTACGTAAAATTAGAAACCTCATACCCTATTTTCTTTGTTTCTTTTAGTTCTGATCGCTCATATTTGTGACCATTTTGGCTTCCACCCAACGCTTGCGAAATTGAGAACTTCTTTGGGCAGAATTTGCAAGAAAATTCTCGCATTCCTCACATCGAGAAATTTAGTAAAGTACCCAACCCTCGCTTATCGGTATTGCCCACATCCACGGATTTGAGGCGAGTACCGGACCTGAACCTATTGTTTTCCATGATGTGTATAACTAGAGAAAAAGATTGATGAAAACTATAGTGGGTGAGATTTTAGGCGTAAAAGAGTTGGTATTTATAGAGTAAAAGTTTAGAAGATGCTCACTTCTTTGAACTCTAGAAACAAATATTAATGCATTGTTCAAATATGATAAGTCATTAATTAATTAAAATAAATGACTCATAAAAATCAAAAAGGGATATGATATTAGCCTCAAGTTATTAGTACAAGCTATAATTTAGTCTTTGTTTGTTAGATCAAATTTACTTGGATATCTGCACGATCATATTAAATTCACCCTTTTCTAATAATGAATGGTCATCCCAAATCATCACCAACTTAATCAAACAACGGCTATACCATTAAAGTTTTTAAGAAAACAACATACTCGAGCTTGTAATATCATACTATGGAATCTTAAAAATATGCTGACTCATTACTTCATGTGAATTAACCATTTTAACACTTGTAGCTATATACTCATTTATTATTGCTTAAAAGCGAAACTCACATAACTACCCACCAGAAATATACTTACTAGTAAACAATATTTAATTATTTTCCTCTCTTTAGATGACCTTAATAATAGAAAGAGATTTTTAACTCACTCCTGCCATTTTGAAAAGGTGTCTTTTTGACCAAATGCATAGATTAAAAAAGATAATTGACTATATTTTAAATATTAAGATTGTCTACATCTTTCACTGATACTTATGTGAGAGTGAGACCCAGAACTTAAGGTGAGAATCAAATCAAAGGTAAAATGATATATGCAACATTAAAAAAACGAAAGATTAGAAAGTACATAGTTTTATTTTTTGGAATGGTCTAAAAAGAAAAGATGAACTTTTTTACTTTCTTATTATATTCCTAAGCAGTAGATTTCCCTGTTAACAAATCAAGTGCATGCTTTATAGAGAATAATACGGCAGGAAAGACTTTTGAGCAATTGAACAATCTCAAGCTTGTATGATAGTTGTGTCATATATTGATTGATATACTGGAAAAAAAGAATTTAATTATTGTCTAGATTTTAGTAGTTGTGTGATATTAAAAAGTTGAAGTGATAAGAGTGAGTTACCAACTAATTTATGCATTTAACATATGTGTGTAAGGTCGCTACTTTTGTCGGTTTATTGTTATAAAACAAATGCATTAACATAAAAGGGTCATATCCTATTTTACATTTATACTATTGTATGTCATAGTAACTGTATTATTTTTACATGTCGATCCAATAGATTTCATATTATTCCCTAGAGTTTCAAAATAGGCTATAGGAGGGGTTAACAGATGATGACCAATTTGATAATTTAAACAATTGACTTTCCAAAATAATTAACGTATAGGTTAACTTCACCATTGGTCCCTGTATTATACGACTTTCTAGTATTAATCCCTAATACTAGTTGATATTATCTTTTTAAGTGTATTATTTTTGTTTGTAAAGTAGTATAAAAAAATGTACATAAATAGTTTATTTCATTATTATTGTTGTATAATTAAATAAATGGACATCTTGTTTTATTTTCTCTTATACACATTTTCTAGACCAAAGTTTGTAACACCCCGGATTCTTGCATGATCCTTGTATGCTTGCCTTCATGCTTTCTTGTGGATTGTGAGCATGTTTACTTAGTCTATATATGATTTAGAATCATTCATAAGTCATTCATGAAGCTCTTAACATGTTTAGAATCATACTTGCATACTTGTTGAATCGCCGGTTCGATTGCTTGTTTAGTTCTCCTTCTTTCCCTCCTTCGTTTGGTTCGTTCGGGTGTTGTTTGAGGGTGCTTGTGATGAGCTTTAAACTCATTTTTGTTGGGGTTTGAAACCCCCTTGAATTGGCTAAGTGTTTGGGGGTCTTTTAGGTTGAGTTTTGAGCCATTTTGGGTCTTGGGGCTTGCCCTCGCAGGTGGAATGACCTTGCCCCATAAAGGTAACCGAAGAAACTTAGAGATTGTGCATCCGGGAGGATGCGGTCGCAGGGTATTGGGACCATGCGACCGCAAGGTCCCGAATCTGTTTTCCCCTGTTTTGCTGCTTTACGATTTTTGCTCCTAAACCCCTATTCAAAACCTTTTCTAAACCCCACCTAAACCTCCCTAACCCTCCTTACTTATACCCTAACATCTCTAACAAGTTTTAAGAGTGGATTAAGAGAGCTTTAGTGATCAATTAAGCCACAAAAATCTGATTGTAAGAGACCACATTGCCTTGACACTTGTCCCACTCAGTTTTTAACTCAATATAAGCCACAATCTGAGAGTTTGACTCTCATTTCTCACCCTCACTCTCCAAAAACGGGATTTCCTTTCCCTCAAGCTCTCCCATGGCTTCTTGAAGCATTCATCTTGGTCCTCCTTCATTCCTTCTCCATTTGCTCAAGCCACCACCATAGAAGAGTAGAGCTTGAAGAGTAGATCACTTTCAACCGATTCATCTTCTCATTTGCTTTCTTGAGTGTAGAATACAAGTAAGTTACTTCTTTTCTCCTTTGTTTTGGTTCTCATTGACCCTAAGGAAACAAAGCTTATGATGTATGAGGTCAATGAGGACACATATATGATTCCTATGCCTTCTTCTTGTGTTTTGAAAGTATGAACTTGCTAGGAGCATGTATAGGAGGATTTTATGCTTAGTAAAGTTTATAATACTCTTTCATCTTGTCTATTTAAGGTTTTGAACATGTTAGAAACATGTATTATATATGTTGATGGAAGTGGTGTTACATGAGAATGCCCTAATTTGAGCCTATATGATATGTTGTGAAGTTGTTATGTGTTACATCCTCAAAATTGGATGATGAATATGAATCACATTACAATGCCTTGATGAATTTATGACCTAGATGAACTTAGTAATGGCCTAGGTTGAGTTGTGAAGCACATAGCTTCAATTACCCGAAATTTGAAATTTTTAGTAAAGACTCAACGGAGTCTACTCTAGGGAAGATTTGAACATGTTAAACTCTAATTTCAATCCCTACGAAGTTTGGACATCGTTTGGTCGGGTTTACTCAAGTCGAAGTTGAGCTTAATTATGTGCATTTGAACATGTTTTGATTATTTGGTTATGAGCAATTAATTGCCTTAACATGATTTATGGTAGAGATTAATACCCTACTTGGTCGGTCGGTTAAGCTCTTGTCGAATTCGATCATTATTAGTCTTGGCGAGTAAATATCTACTTGTGCATTGCATTAAGTCCGGTGGCTATTTGGTTTGATTTTTATGTCGGGGTAGGGCGATGCATCGCCTTCACGAGTAAGAATTGTGCGTGCTTTCCATTTAATCGTATGGATCGTCGTACACGGGACCTCACGCACCCTCCATTGTAGGCGCAATGGGGAAGTAGCCCACCTTGCGTAACAATACGTGCGTCACAATTTGCTATTGGTCGGCGGAGTTCGGTATATCGATGCGAAGTCACGAGCATCGTAGTCACGATATTGGGTTAACAAACTTTATTGCAGGAGCTACAAAGCGGTCGTGCCTATATCATATCCTACTTGTATGATTTATTTTCTCGCACTTACGTGAATAATGTGCTAAGTGATATATGATGAACATGAGCCATAATTGTGATAAATGCCATGCTATAACATGATCATGCATTTTTAGTAACTTACTAAGTCTTTCGACTTACCTTATTTGTTTGTTTTGTTTTCCTTAGATCTGAGCCGAGGAGACGGTTCACGCTAGATTCGCCATACCGCGTTTGGTTGCTTGTGAGCTCAAGGTTGCTCTTTTGGGACTTTTGGTAGTTAGTCTTTCATTTTGGCAAGGACGTTGGGAAGCAAGTCACTTAGACTTGTCTTGGGATTTTGTTGTTGTAGTAAACTTAGTTACTTGATACTTATAATCTTTTGTATGCCGACTTATATGTCGAGCTTGTTTATATGTTAATGGTTCACTACAGTTCCTTCTGCTTAAGCTCTTTTAAATATTATTGTTGTTGTTGTCTCCGGCATGTTGTGGCCGTTGAGGTTTTTATAAGCATGTATTAAACCTGTAGGAGTAGTTGTTGGGTTCATGCTTTATGCGTCGGCGATGACTTGTTTATTTTAAGTTATTTTCCGGCCAAGTGTAGCCGAGTTGTTATTTGTATGCGATGTTGCGCCACATGAATTTTCTTATCCTACCTGCGCATGCTTGTATCTTGCCTATTTGGACGGCACGACTTGGGATCTCGCATTGGGGTCCGGGTCGGGCTGTCACAAAGTTTATAAAATAAACCAAGCATGTTTGCAAACCCATTGTAAGACCGAAAGGTCAAGTTGGGTGTCTAACTCATTTCCAACTCGTAACTTAACCCCGAACCCACATTTTTTATATTTTTTTGTTTTTCTCTATTTAACCTTAAAATAGATGTGATGAATATGTACATACATTTTTAGAGTCAACAACGAGGCCAAGCGCATTCTATGCGCTCAAGTTTTGAAACCGCTCGTTTTTATTACGAGACAAGTTCGAAATGAGGTTCTCACAGAAGGGTTAGAAGACTTGCATTGAATGAGGTGAAAGTAGTTTTGAAAGAACATTACAGTAAGTTGTATGACGATACATATGAACTGAAAAGAAGCAATACTAGGACAATAGTTTTTGAAACTAAAAGGTGTTTGTCATCAGGTGAGTTGATGTTTGATAGGTTTTATGTGTGTTTTGCTACAATAAGAATGTAATGGACTGCAGGTTGTAGGCCTGTGATTGGTTTTGATGGTTGTTTCTTGAAGGGGTTTTGCAAGGGCCAACTACTTTGTGTTGTGGGTAGGGATGGAAACAACAATTTCTTCCCTATAGCATTAGTTGTAGTGAACACAGAGAGCATAAGTACTTGGACTTGGTTCCTTCAACTACTAAGTAATGACAATGGATATAGCAATGGTAATGGCCTGACTCTTATAACATATCAAAAAATGTATGACTTTATGTTAGAAGTGCAATAATTTCTTATGAATATTATATATCTTACCGATTTTAATTGTGGTCTTTACATTTTTATTGAATCAGGGACTTCTAAATGCAATGGAGTCCATATTTCCTAAAGCAGATGTCAGAAATTGTGCCAGACATGTCCATGCCAACTTTAGGAAATACTATATTGGGTACATCTTAGGAATTTATTATGGAAAGATAGAGTAACCATAGCAATACATTAACATAGCATTGTATAGTTCTCAGCAATGACATAATTTCTATAAAACACATCAATATATTTCCAGCAAATGAAAACAGAACAATACATTTCCATCAAAACATAACAATACATTTCCATCAAAATAGAGCAACACATTTCATAGTCAGACCAACAAAAGCAATACATTAACATTAACCTCGCAATATCCATCGGTGTAAACTTTCTATTGTACTACACTGAAACTTTTCATGTAATACACTACACTTAAACACTAAGGAAGCAACAAAATTATTGGAAATTGTTTCGCCTTTGACCATTGCAATTATCAGGCCAACAACCACTGTCCAAGTTATGAACAGTGCCCACAAATACCACTACTCTCTCTCTCTCTCTCTCTCTCTCTCTCTCTCTCTCTCTTACGAAATCCTAGCTTCTTCCAGTTTTACCTTTTTTTCTTCACCTTTTCAATTTGGCCAACCACTTGATTGAATTGCATTTCCATTTTCTCAACTTCATCCTTCAGTTCCACTATTTATGATCTTAGCCGTCCACAAATGACCATTCTTTTCGATTTCTCAGGCAGTGCAGGGTCAATCCAAGTGAAAAAATTATTGTGCTTACCATAATCCTGAGATTCAAAACAAATATAATTAAAAATTAATTAACATCTAAATATAATTAAAAAGAAAAATTAACTTTATAGTTTGGACATCAAATGAACCTTTTATTTGAGTTCTCATCACTCCAAGATGTCCATATAGGTGATCTAACACCACAATAGCAAACCCTATTAAAATTACAGTCATTTGATTCTAGTTGTTTGTCTTCAAAACTTGGGGGTTCCATTCTGCAAGTAAGAAAAACAAAGACATGAAACCCTAGCTTTTTCAGTGAATAATTGAATCGGTATTGAGTTTTTCAAAGGTACAAACGAACTAGAAACTGCCAGATTCAGAAAAAGGTAAAACTTGTTTTGAATTAAAACTCTCAAATCGCTGTCGTGAAGAACCCTAACTTTTTCAAACAAAAAATACTAAAATAAACATACCTGACTCAACAATCTTCAAGTAAACGCACAAATATTTGAATCTTCACCTCACAACTTTTTTGAATTGAAGTGGGGAAGAATCATAATTTCTTACTTCGCGCATTTGGGTTTCTATCGATTGAGGGAAATGAATTTATCCACCAAATCCCGTCATATATAATCCACGAGAGATGTTAATGTTGCCCTTATCGATGGTTAAGAGCTAGTAGATGGATGGGACCAAGGATCTAGTCAATGTGGGAGTTTCATCCTCTGTGGAGTGAGTGAAATTTTCCAGCTTCATAAGAGTTTTCCCTTTTTGGATACATGAGAGATGTTAATGTTTAGAAAAAAAGAAATGGTTCACGCAAGGCAAAAATAACCCCAGTTAGTCCAATTCTACAAACCCGTTAAAAATTGGATATTCCGTTAACGGTTGGACCACAACGTAAAAAGGTCGATAGTAAGATGTTCGAAAAATAATTTTCCGTGTTTATTCTAAGGTAGTATTTCTCATTTTTCACGTACCAGTAGAAAGGGAGAAGGGAAACGGAGGCAAGCAACGGCAGACCGATCTTGGCACAAAGCGAGTTAGAGACGGCACAGCACAGTCTAAACCCTCGAGCTCTCACCAGTCTAAACCCTCGACAGTTTATTGAAACCTTTCCCATCTACATACTCCTACATTGGAATATTCCAAATATTGTTGAAACCCCGCCATGTTCATACTACAAGAAAACGATTGCGTACAGGTATGAAATCAATTCTCTCTCATTGTCATATTGCATTGATCTTGTTTTTCAAAACTTTCCCTCCTCGTTCCCCTCCCTCTATTTCTAGTTTTTTTTGTTTAATTTCAATTTCAGATTTAGGGCTTTAAAGAAATTAAAACAGAAAACTTCATATTAGTAATTATTTTTAATTAGGGTTGTCCTGTAGAATGATTTTTATTAAATTGGGTTTTTTTAATTTCTGATCCATCTTACGAATGTTAATTTTTGGTTTAAATAATAAAATATAACATTTCTTATATATAGTTATGATATTTTCGGGGTCGGTTATAGCAAATATACATATTAATATCCTGCCACTCCAACAGATTTTCATATAAATTAGGAGATATAAATTAGAGAAGCTTTGGTATTGGAATGTTACAAGAGCATAGAGTTAGTGATTATGGATTTCAATTTGTGTCTGGGTTTGTTATTGGTTCTAGATCCAAGAATTTATAAGTTGAACAAGTCATCTTCGAGATTGAACTGGTTTGGATGTCGGGGTGAATGCAGTATTGGTTGGTAGTTGAATAGGTGAGGGGCGCCACCATCATACTAAAATTTAATTGTATCCTTTCATTCTGGTGAATTCTTTTTTATCGTTGTGTTACAGTTTAAAAAATGTTTACTTTAATACTTGGATTGGTGGTGTTTTTTTTTTTGCTGTGTTGCTAATGTTGCTTGGCAGTTGACTGATATTTGATGATTGGTGATTTCTTTGCAAGTGTCTCTCAAAGTTGTGTTTATGGCTTATTTCGCCTTTCGGTATCCTAGGCATTAGAACGAAGTCTAAGCTGTCGTTATATTTGAGTATGAAGCAAGGAGTGATTATTCATGTTGATGGTTTTGTTGCTGTTATTGTGTTGTCTTGTTTTCTCTCAAGTTGTAGTTATAGGCAGCGAGCGATTGGTTAGATGTGTGTGACTTGGGGTCTAATGCCCTGATTTTATTATTCTTCTAGTTTGGTTGAAAAATTGGGAAAACCCAATTGATTTTGGTTTTTGAGCTTGTTGGTTTGTCTGCTTAATTATTTACTCAAGAGTTTATGCATGCAATTAGTTTTCATAAAACCCTTCACCATTTTTATTGGTAAAGGCCAGGGCAGTTGAAGAAACACAAACCAATTTTGGGTTTGTAGAAATTGATTTAAAGCAGTAGCGGCTTCTTGAGTTATGATTATTTTTGTTTAAATGGTTTGTTGAATGACATTTACTGGCTTTGGGCAGTGTCACAATAAACATGTAAATTCTTATAAATCTTTGGTCAAAGTTTAATCAATTTGATTAAATTCAAGTGAAAGTTGGACTACTTTTTTTTTCTTCAGAATGGAAAGATTTTAAAGTAAACTATATTCCAGACAAGAAAAGGAATGGCAAGACACGAGTTGAAAATGAGGTAAAAAGAAGTTTGTTGTTATCTACACATGAATGGGTTGATCTTGGTTCTCTAGATCTCTTTTTGTTAGAAATTAAGGGTGTCTATCTAAAGGGAAAATTTTATCTGGATCTATAGTAGGATGAAAGGGATAGGTTTTATGTGCAAGCATTACGTTTGTTTTTTTTGGAAGGAACTTCATCTTAGACATTGGTCAATTGACTTATCTTTATTTGTTATTCTGTTTATTCCTCACAGAGATAACAAGTGGGGAAATTGTCTGAAACATGAGAGCAGAAGAGGATCCCATTCTTGAAAAGATGGAAAAGAGGTCTAAGAAAAGCAAGAAGAATAAGACTAGTAATTTCCAAGAGGTTACAAGTAATATTGGAACTGATGATAACAGTGATGAAGTTGTGGATAGGAAGGGATATGTAGAAGTGGATGGCTATCCTCAAAAGGAGAAAGGTCAAAAGCAGAAGAAAAAGAAGAAATCCAAATCTAGTGAAGGGTTTGACATGTATGCCGCATCGACTGAGGTAACAGTGGGTGCCAAGTTAAGCGAAGAAGATAAGAAAAAGAGGAAGAACAAGAAAAATGATCACGGTGGTGAGATCGTAATTGATGGTGTACATGATGAAGCTCATGAGAAGGGTGGTTTGGAAGTTGACGATGAGGTTCAGAAGGACAAAGATCGAAAGCAGAAGAAGCGGAAATCAAATAAATGCTCTGAAGAAGTTATCACTGAAATGAGGAATAATGAAGAATTTACTAAAAGTAAGAAGATTAGCAGAAGAGAAAAAGATGATAAAGATAGGGATAGCAAAGGAGAGAAGAAAATTGAAGATGTAGAATCCAGGGCGTTTTGTGACACTGGAACTGTTGAGAAGATGGAGAAGAAGAAGAAGAGGAAGAGAGAAAAGAAAAAAGAAAACAATGGCTTGGATGCAGGATCGCAAGAAACTGTCACTGAAGAATCTGTCAAAGAAGGCTCTGTTTTACCAGAAAAGGATTTCGTTGATGGTGAAAGTGATGGTCCATTGAGTCTAAGTAAGGCGAAAGATGGTGAAGACAAAGAGGGTAGCAAAGGCAAGAACAAGAAAAAGAAAATGAAAAAGACCATTGCCGCTGAAAATTCTTCTGAAGATCCTCAACCAAAACGAAAATCCAAGAAAGTCAGCTTTTCTAATGATGTAGAGGTTTTTCCTTCAGTAGTGCGAGGTAAAAGGTTTTCAAAAGAAGAAGATAAGATTCTTAAAGAGGCTGTATTGAACTATATAGAGGCTCATGGCTTGGGTGAAGAAGGTCTGAACATGGTGATGCACTGTAAGTCCCACACTGAAATAAAAAATTGTTGGAAGGAGATAGGGGCTGCTATACCTTATCGGCCTGTTTCTGCTTGCTATTACCGTGCTCACATTTTGTTTGAAAGGGGTACCACGCGTAAATGGACCGAAGAAGATTATGAATTTGTGCGGAAGGCCCAACAAGACCGTGGTAATGACTGGAAGTCTATTGCTGAAGAGCTTGGCAAACATAGGTTTCATGTGAAAGACACATGGCGCAGAATAAAATTTGTAAACCGGAAGAAAGGACATTGGTCTCAAGAGGAGTACCAGACCTTGCATGATTTAGTGAACATGGATTTGAAAATAAAGCTGGATGCGGAGGAGAAGAAATCCAAGCATGGGATGTTGCGAGATAATATTCCTTGGAGTGCTATTAGTGAGACATTGTCCACTCGAAGCGATGCACTCTGCTGTATAAAGTGGTACAAGCAGCTGACCTCATCTATGGTAGCTGATGGTTTGTGGGCTGATGCTGATGACTATCGCCTGGTTGGTGCTCTCTATGACTTGGACGCATGTTGTGAAGGAGATGTGGATTGGGATAATCTTCTTGGCCATAGGTCTGGAGATATATGCCGGAAGCGTTGGAACCAAATGGTTCTTCACATAGGCCATCACGGGAGCAAGCCATTTGCTGAACAAGTGGAGACTCTAGCACAGAGGTATTGTCCAGATTTAGCAGAAACAAGAGAGGCCTGGGATAGCAAGCCTGTTACACCATGACGCCACTGAAATTTTGTACTCTTTTATCTTGAAAGAATAATTATTGTTTTATACTGTATTTATTATCACAGGCCTGTGATAGCAGAAACAAGAGGGGCCTGTGAATGTGATAATTGGTTCTTTTATATTCTTGAAAGTATTAATTGGAGTAGGAGCTTTCTCTTGTTTGAGACTGAGAATGTGAGGAAAAAATTTAATCTTATTTGATAATTTTACTGCAAATTGTTATTGATGGTGTTGGGTTCTTGTTGATTGAGAGGTATATTAACTGTTCGATAAAATGTTTGGTTGAAATTATTTCTGAATGCAGGGCAGTAACTATCCATGAAAGTAGCAAACCAGGTTCAACCAATTTCACAAGAACACAAATGGAGCATCGAAAAGTCTTTCTGAATGTTAACTCTTTTCAATCCCAATGATGTTTACTTTTAGGGTCTACTTTGGTACCTGATTTAGAGCGTCCACAATGGACACTTTTATCAACAATCCAAAACCCATTTTGGAGTTTTTTAACGGAACTGAAGCCCACATTGGACTCCCAATTCGACCCCCTATCCCTATAACAGATTGCGATTCATTTACCATGAACAGTTGCTCGTCCTCCCTCTATTCTCTTTCTTGCCAATCGTCTGTCTTCCTCATTCTATCTCCCCACACCACTCTTAACAACAAAAACCCTCTTACCGTTGCCGCCTCCTTCGCCTCATCGGCCGACAAAGATTCCGGCTTATCTCCGATGATTCCAACTTCTCTGCCTCATGAGTGCAATTCGAGCAAGCATCCTTCCACTTATCACGGTCTCAGGGGCGAACCGACTCCTTGGCCTCTTTTTGACTCCCCACGAGGCTCATTTTCATTCCATGATTTTTAGGTAATTTCAAATCTTAATTTCTTCCCTTTCTTGTACCCACTTTGATTGTTTGATATATTTTATTTTATTTTTGAGATTGAATAAGGGATTTTAAAATGCAATTGCGGTTCCTGAAATTCCAGAGTATTAAGGATAGAAGATATCTTAATGTTACCTTTACGACTCTACATCTTTCAGTATATTGAAACCAGTATGGATCGATATTTGGTTATTCATAGTTTTTACTTACTTAGATCTTCCAAATGTGTTGTGCAACATAAGCTATATGACACATGGTTTTTGTTTCTTATTAGAATTTAAACTTATAGAATCCAGGACTTCGATGTGTTGGTCTTTTGAAAATTGACAATGTCATGGTTTGGCCAATGATATGTAGCTTCATCATCTACTAATTTCCTTAGAAAGCAATGGAGTATAATCATCAGCTGAGCATCTCTATAATTACCAGAGAACCAGAGAATGACTTCATCCAGCAAAAAGTAAAGGCTTGGAGAAACTGTGTTTACAACGTTCATGATCTGTTTAGTTTGTTAGTCACTTTGAGAGTCGTACTCAATCCCCACCCTATCTCTTCCATAATTTAATGGTCTTAGTCAATGATCTTATCCAACCTCAGTCCACTAAATTAGAGAAGCAACCTAACTCCTTTAGGGCTTGTTTGTTGTGGCTGATGGCTTATGACTTATTGATAAATTTCTATTAAATGACTTTGATTGCATGATAGTGGGTTGTAATATCCACGTTGAAAAGTCTTATGAGTCGTTATAATTATTTGTTTTAAAAAAAACTTGAAAATTGATTCATATTTTTTATGTATATTCAAGTCATTTGTGCTTTACTCTGCTAAAGGATGAAATGAAGACAATCAAATCTTATTTATTAGTGAATAGTTGGTCTTCATGTTTAAAAAACCAAAAAGCTTAAAATTTTAGCTTTTTGGCTAATTTGAGTAGTTTTCTGGGAACGCATAAAGGGTGTTGTACCTCACTTTATTGACTTTTAGCAATCCCACCCTATCTCTTCCAAATTTAAATATGACTTTTAGTCAATGAACTTATCCAATTCCACTAAATTAGAGAAAGCAACCTTACTCCTTTACAACATTCCCAATTTTTTCTTAAAAGCTTTAGAAACTCAAGGAAATAATGATCTTTGGCACGTTGTCGAGCAAGCATATCTATAGTAAACATTTTATGATAGTTTCTATACAAAATTGCTTTAAGTTTACATGGTAGAAGCTGCTTCCCTCTTCTAGCAACTATTTGTATTTTCCCCTCATTGCAGTTTACATGGTTATAAGTTGTCAGAAATCAGGGACTTGAGTTGGATGTCTTCAATTTTTTATTAAGGAGGCAGCAAATGTAGTTAAATGGCGCATGTTCATTAGTTGTGTGATTCTAGTTTCTAACTGCCCCAATGGAGATAATAGTCTATGGTACATACCTTTAATGACAATGCTACTTTGCTTTGAGCAGTATGTAGTATGTACCATAATTATGACCCCCCCTTTGTGATTTCATTGAAAAGCAATATTTTATGACTGTACTTAATATTCCCAGGGACAAGTTGATAGATTTATCTACAAGACTTCTTTTTTCTTTCCATTTATGTTGCACTTTCCCTAAGGCCAAACTCATCATATGTAAGTTGGAAATTGATTTTTATTGTTTTGAAACAATTTATCAAAACTTGTTAGCTGTTTGAGAGACTTTTATTTCTTGCAGGGGATCCTCCACATGACAAATAAAAAATGCCAGTGTTCCTGCAAGATAAGTGTATGCTCTCTATGCTTGGTTATTTAACAGTTGATCCCAGTAGCAATGGCCAATTGGCCAGGATTGGAACCGAGAGAAGTAACCAAATTAATTATCCACGTAAGTCATGATCCTTTACGCCCTGCATTATATAGTTCTTTTGCTAGATGAAATGCCTTATTTTAAAAACTAACTCAGGTGGTGATTTATGAAATTCCAAGATTTGGCAGTCACCATTTCACATTGGGTTTCTTGGGTTATTCGAAGAAAATCAAAACTCCTGTCAGAAAGCACAAGTGGGTTGAAGACCTTCACCAAGGTCAGCCGCTACTTGAGTTGGAAATATTGCTAAATTTATCATGAAATTTTGTTTGATTGAACTCGTCACTTAATTGTTAGTCTTGGAATGCAGGATCTTGATGCTAGCAATCAACTGAGTTACTTCTACTAAATCATTCCTTGAAGAACTTGTGTGGCCCAATGGATCCACTATTCGGTTACGCATCATGTGCAAGTAATCTCTTTACTTTGTTTTCTTTCTTCCCCATTCTTTATATTCCTTCATTAATTGTAAGCTTTTGGCTCAATGAACATGTTTACATGATATTTTCGAAAGTTGAACTACTTATCTGCTGAAACAAGTGGGGTTCTCACTGGTAGGCCGACTGCAAAGTCTTGATCCCTCTACCTTAATCACAAAATCCTTGTTAAAGTTTGGACTTTGTTGTGTTGATCTACTACCCTGTGAAACAAGGCTGAAAATTATTATAATCCCAAGTATAGTGTTACTATTCTGTTTCATTTAGAAATGTGCTTCAGTGTTTGGGACGATTTCCTTTATAGTATCCCAAATGTTCATTTCAACAGCAGCATTACTTTAGCTATTTGACTAGCCCTTAAGCTTTCAATTACTGGGTACCTTGTTTCGACTGTGCTGGTACTTGCTTTCCGTTATGAGTTCAAGGGCCCTGTAGCCTGTTGTTATAGGAAAATAGTTGTTGAGCAGATCATTTTTACATTGGAAAGCTCATGGTTTTTCTTTGCTGGGAATAATACCACCACTGATATCACTGTTTTTTATTTTGACTTAAATAGCAATTGGGAATACCACCTTTTTGACCACCGTACAAATTGGGGAAATTCAATTTGATCAACGACGTTTCATAACGACCAAATTAACCAACCAACTTTTAATTTGGTTGCAATGTAGTCCTCGCCGTTAGCCCTTCGTTCAATTTGATAATTTTACGTTAGTGATCACGCTACGTGGCGTCTACGTGGAATTGTGCAACCGTATAATGATCACGCTAACTGCACGTGATCTCCTTCCCGCATTCATAAATCACGATTCGGCTAGGGCTCTTATCAATTCTCCCAAAAAATTCGATTACACTCGTTCTTTTTGTGTAGGTTGAAATCAATCCTTAAAGATCTATTCCATTTCTAAAATCGAGGTAATTATTCAAGGTTCAATGCTCAAGTTCGTGAAACCATGGAAACCCCAATTTTCGAAGAGAAGCAAATGGAATCAAATGTCTGCAATTTGAACAGGTATTGTAAATGTGGTGTTCGAGCACAGATGTGGACATCTTGGAGTGACGAAAACCCGAGTAGAAGGTTCATCGGATGTCCGAACTATAAGGTTAGCTCGATTCGAAGTCAACTGATTTTTAATTTGGATATGATCGTATTTTGGATCTGTGATCAGCTATATTTCATTGAAAGGGAATCCCTCTTTGAAATGTCTGCAATTTTAGCTCCATTATGGGTTTTAATTAAAAGTCCCAACTGAATGCATACTAATTTTAGCAAATGGACTACTATATGTAACTTGCATTGGTCATGGGTTTATATGGATTTTATGAATTTTACAGGATCAAGCGAAGCACTGTCATTTTTTCACTTGGATTGACCCATCATTGCCTGAGAGGTCGAAAAAAACTCATCATTTGTGGACAGCTGAGATCAGAAATAGTGGAATTGAAGCAACAACTTAGTTCCATTGAAATGCAACACAGAGAAGTGGTTGAACAAGTTGAAAAGTTGAAGAAAACCAAGGCAAAACTGAAACAAAAATTGGAAGAACGATTGCAGAAGGCAAGAGAGAGAGAGAGAGAGAGAGAGCAATGGTATTTTTCTGCAATGTTGATAACTTGGGTAGTGGTTGTTGGCCTGATTATGGCAATGTTCAAAGGCAACAATATCTAGCAAGATGTTGCTTCCTTATTGATGGATATTGTAATATCTTTTGTCTAGTAAGGATTATGACAATGACAATATCCATCAAGTTGTAATATCTTTTGGTTAATGTTAATGTTTATTGGAAATGTTAGGCTATGTCTTGTTGTAAATGTCATGGCATGTTTCTTGGAAATGTTAGACTCTGTTTTGGTGACTACCTTGTCATGGTTTGTTTCTAGCAAATGCCAGACTCTGTTTTGTTGCAAATGTCACCAACATCAACAACAAAAAATTTAGACATAACACAATTATAAACATCAAAAGACATTAACGTAGATAAAAATCATCGCCATTCACTGATTCACTCTGTTCAAAAGACATCAACATAGATAAAAGTAATTACTCTGTGAATCATTCACTGGTTATCATTCACATCATCAACAAAAGTAAACAAAAGACAAGCTATAGAGACAGTATTGTTGTTCTCAGCTACATAGATACATCATCAACAAATTGTTAGTCATATTTCTTCTTCAACCTCTTAAGCCTTGATGATTGGGTGGCATTTGGTGGAGGGGTCATTGGTGGTTGGCTACCTTGAGAAGGACCAGTCAATAGCAACTCATACTCCTCATTGGTTTTTCTCAAGTCGATGATAGTCTGCAATAGCCTACCATGCCAATACAACTTTGAAGTTGGTGATGTTGTTGTGGCTATAGTTGTTGGTCTTGAGGGCTATAAGACATAACACAATTAATGTAAGTGGTAATGCTAAGACATAACACCATTAAGAATGTAATGGACATAGTTAATGCTAAGACTACATTCCTTCTAGGCATAAGTTTGGTATGCTGCACTTCCTCACCCAAATTCTCAGTTGGTGGTTGATCTGTCACTTCATTGTTCAAGCTTCAAAAACAATAAAAATGTAAACAACCTGTTGAAATTAAACAAAAGCTTATAAAAACAAATTGTGAAAAAAGTAGTTTGCATATTGCTTGCCTTGTCTCAACATTTGTAACATGTTCCCTTTGCTTTCTCTTGCGCTGTTTTTTCTTCCTCAACTGAAGTGCATGGTCATCTTCCACTCTAGGATTCTTGCAAGTTCTTGAATTGTGATCATCTCCATTGCAATTAGTACATCTCATCTTCATTCCCTTCTTTGAAAGTGTATTGGGGTTTCTATGTGGAGGTTTTTCTCATTGTTCACCTCTTCTATTGTACTTTGGCCTCCCAGGCAATCTTTTGGTAATGGGAGGTAACACTTTCTCATTTGCCAATTTCTTCCATTGATTGACTCCATTGACAGGTTCCATGGGGTATTGATAAGCCTTAAATTGTTGGTCTCTTAGAAACCAATGACTTATATAATTATCAGGGTCATCCCCAATGTAGTAAATTGCACATATTGCATGACTGCAAGGTATGCCTGATAACTGCCATACCCTACAAATGCATACCCTCTCATTCAAATCAACAGAGTACCCATCTCCTCCCTTTTTAACCTCAAATTTACTGTGACCATTATGCTCAGTGCTCCATTACCCATGTTTATCTTTCAGAATCTCCAATTTCTTTCTTATTCTAGGACAAATCTTGTCTTCTAGCTTCATAAACATCTGTTGTTTCTCAGCTAACCTATACATCACAGCCACCCTAATGTCTTCCAACATACTGATTATTGGCTTATTCCTAGCTTGTAAAATGTAAGCATTCAATGACTCTGCCATGTTGTTCTCTACACTATCACAATTACTATGAGAACTGAAATAAGCCCTACACCACTTACTGGGATCCTTTGTAAGCAAGTGTTGATAGGATGCTTCACTGATTTCTTTCATCTCAGCCATAATGAAATGATGCTCCTCTAATGTGCCAACCTTTGCTGCTCTCCAAAACAAGTTCCTGAGCTGCACTCCAGTGTAATGCTTTCTGAAGTTGGCATACACATGCCTAGCACAGTTTCTAAGCTCTGCTTCAGGAAATACAATCTCCATGGCATTTAAAAGCCCCTGATTCAACAAAGATATAGTTGCTCAGTAACTAAAGTTCATATAATTACAATAATCATTAATGTAAGAAGTTCAAATAATTAAAATAATGTCATACCTTTTGTTGATCTGTGATCAAAGTCAGTCCATTACCTCTGTTGGATCTTATGTCATTGCTCAGCAATTGAAGAAACCAAGTCCATGTACTAATGCTCTCTGTGTTTACAACAACCCAAGCTATATGGAAAAATTATTGTTCCCATCCCTACCCACAGCACAAAGTAATTGCCCTTTGCAAAAACCATTCAAGAAACATCCATCAAGGCCAATAACATGCCTACAACCTGCAGTCCATCCCATTCTCAGTGCAGCAAAACACACATAAAACCTATCAAAAACCTGCAGTCCATCCCCGTTGATTCTTCCCTTTTAGTTTCAAAAACTATTGTGCTTCCAGGGTTACTTCTCATCAACTCATATTGATAATCATATAACTTACTATAATGTTCCTTCAAAGTTGCTTCAACCTCATCCAATGCTATTTTTCTAGCCCTTAAACATTGTTTGATAGTCAGATCCACCTTGTACTCCTTCAAAATATAAGCTCTCCTATCTTTGGACTTCCACCTTGGAGAATTTCTAATCTCAGTTGAACACATCTTGGCTATCCAAGCTGAACCAGCAATTTTCAGCTTGAACCTCTTCACACACTTATGTGTATCTCTCAAAGACTTGATCTGAATTGAATCCTCTTTCTGCATCATGTTGGCATATAGCCTCCAATTACACTGAGGTTGCCTACACACAACTAATAATCCGATCCTTTCATTTTTGCCCACTTTAAATCATACCCATTAAATGCTGCATAACGGGTTAAACAATGTTTCAGTTGGACAGTGTTGGCAAACCTCATTCTAAGAATTGGGTACATGTGGTCTCATTTGGTTTTAGGGTCAAAGACAGGGTAATGAGTCAAAACATCTAACTAATTGTCCTTTTCATTATCACTATCAAAGTGGGGGGAATCATAGTCACTAGACTCCAAATATTCACTATGGTACCCACTATGATCCATATCACCTCCATAATTTTTAATCTGCTCCATGTAATCATCATTTGGGGCTATTGGCATAGGCTGACTATTTGTATTTGGACCATTAGTTTCAACATGTGGTGGTCTATCATCAGAGGGGGGGCTCATTCATATTTTCAGCAACATTTTCACTCACATTTTCAGTAGCTATCTTTTTCCTCTTACATTCAATTAATTTCTCCCTAAAATAAACCACCTCATCCTCAATCTTCACTTATATGATTCAAGCTATCTTCATAATCACCATCATAATCAGGATCTTCACTATCATCATCATCATTATTAGGATTCTCAATGTTTTCATTGTCATGCTCAACATATATGTAAACATATTTATGGGTACCTCTACCAGCATCTAGTAAATCCTTAATTTGTTCATCGCACCACACTAACCTAAGCCCATCATCCATGTTATAACATGGCACTTGGTAGTGTATTTTTCCCAGTTGGTTTTTTGCAATGTTTCATAATCAGTCCTTTCAATACAGAAAGTGTCAAAGTCTCACACAATATATCCATATACCTTATCTCTTTACCCATATCATAATGTCTATGTGGACTAATCCTAATTATCCCATCATAACGAATACACAATGCCACATTTTCTCCCATTCTGCATGGAATAAAAACAAATGAAAAAAATATTACTGATTAAAGTGGGAGACAGAGCCTTACAGAAAGTTAAAGTGGTGGGGGACCAAGAACACTAATGAACACTACATGACCACAATTGGGGGTGGGGGTCACCAAGATAACACTGCTAACAATAAATAATTTTTTTGGGGGGGGGGGGGAGTTACCAAGACAGTGTTGCTGCATGCAATAAACAATGGAGGTGGGGGTTACATTATAAAATTTTGAAACCCTTTTTAAGCCCTAGCACATTGGAAATGCCCTAATTTCAAAACGGGCCAAGAAATTGCCATAGAAGGAAGAAATTGCCATTAAATGAAGATATTGACAGAAGGAAGATATTGATTACAAAAAGAGCAAAATTAGTTTGCACACCTCGTTTTTCAAGCAAACGAACCCAAGCTATGCAACGTACTATGGGAGATTTGACGATGGTTACTTGACTTGCTTCGAATTGTAAAGGAAGCCCAGCTCTCTGTTCCCCCCCCCCCCAATTACTTGGCATGATTTTCCCACCAATTCACGTATAAGTTACCCCCACCCAAGCTTACGTAAGCATACGTATGTATACTTATCAAAATATACGGTTGGACAATTTCACGTAGACGCCACAGACGCCACGTAGCGTGATCACTAACGTAAAATTATAAAATTGAACGGAGGGCTAACGGCGAGGACTACATTGCAACCAAATTAAAAGTTGGTTGGTTAATTTGGTCATTGTGCAACGTCGTTGGTCAAATTAGATTTCCCTAATTTGTACGGTGGTAAAAAAGGTGGTATTCTCAATAACAATTTGGTCACTCTACTTTTACATTTTTTTCGTTAAGCTCACTTTACTATTTTTTTTCTTCACTTTAGTCACTATACTTGGCTAATCAAGTCAATAAGGTCACTAACGATTATTTTCGTTAGTTAGATGGACGGAAATATTTGAAATAACCAAAATACCCTTACTAATATCAAGGATTTTCAATTTAAAATGTTAATAGTTAAGGGTGAAACTAAACTAACAAGAAAAAAAAACAAATTAAATTCCAAAAATCACAACAATAGATCTAAACCCATATAGTCCAAACTCCAAACTCTAAAACGTTCGATAGATCTAAACTCATACAGATTAAACCTAAAACAGTAAAAAGCTCAAATTTAACCTCCAATTTATTCTCGTGCCATTCATACCTAAGGACAACAAATCCAATATCCTGGGCAATTGACCATAGAAAGAAGCGGGGAAGATAGTAGGAACGAATATCACACCCCCTTTACTGAAAAATTGAATTGAATGAATTTCCCGGTCTTGAAAATCCAATACATCCCTTTCTTCTTTCATTTCTGCTACATCAGAGGGAAAGGTTACTTACATTTATGATTGAGTTGGGAAGGTTCGTTAGTCAATCAACGAATTTAAGGCTAGAGAGGAAATCCAATAGGATCTTTTTTTGACTCGCCTAGCCTATTCTCCAAGATAATAGTCCAGTATCTCTTCCAGAATTTTTACTTTACTATGAGTATTAACTAAAAAGAGTAACTTTCACACTTCTCTTTGTCATTCGAGCTGCTCCGCGACTATAACGAGCAAGTGCTATCCTACATCCTTTCCTGAAGGAAGCTTGAAACTATACAAATCACTGGCATTAGAGGCGGGCATAAGGCAAGTAAGTCGGCAGAGTCCTTCCTTGCCTCTTCAAAGCATACACCACATCCATGGCCGTTAAAACTCATATTTGGGTTTTAAATTAACAAATAACCCCATTAATATCAAACAGGAAATGGAAATCAAAATCAAAACCAAAATCAAAATCGATAAAAACTAAGCTGAGGGACATGGTAGCGTCGGTTGGATCTGAGAGAGGGATAGCCGGAGTTGGAGAGGCAGACGGTTGTGCCAAAGTCGACTAGGGATGACTAGAGATGTAAATGAAGATGAAAATGAAGGAAGACGGAGAAAGAGGGACGGAGCGAGTCTGACACTTGGGAGAGGGATATGGAACAAAAAGTTAATGACAAGAGATAGAGAGGCATGGCCAGAGATGGTTGCGACTTGACTGAAGATGGTTGGGGCTTTGTCGGATAGGGATGGGGGTTAGCTCATTTGCTTGTCTGGATTTGGGGGAGGAAAATGGGGAAGGAAGCGGCTGTGCCTGGTTTCAACAATGGTGGGGAGAGAGAGACCCAATTGTGTTTAGGGTATTTTTGAGTTTTTAATTTTTTTTAAGCTTACTATCCAAAAAGTTGGATTAAGCTATGAACGTGTAAATAAAACAAAGTATATCGATTAAAGTGAGAAAAAAATAGTAGAGTTTTCTTTTTTCTTCGTCTTAAGGGGGGTATAAGAGGGGATCGAACTTAAGACCTCACACTGTGTGAAGTCTCATCTCTACCACTGGACCACCCCTTTAGGGGTTGGGAAAAAATAGTGTAGTGAGCTTAACGAAAAAAATGTAAAAATATGGTGACCAAATTGCTATTTAAGCTTTTAATTTTTGATTTTTGGGTAAGGGAATAGGTTTTCTCCCTCCTCCAAGAATTATACAATCAATCAAACTCTCCACCATGGTATAACTTAATGTTGAACCAATCTGAATCAGGATTTGTGGTAAAGGCAACAACACAACCTAAATAAGATAAAAATGAAAACACAAGGGACCACATGTCCGATCCTTGTCTACTCACTAATACAGAGTGAGAATTTTAAATTGACTATATATATATATATATATATATATATATATATATATATATATATATATATATATATATAGGCCTCAAGCGATAACCAACAATATTAATTCTGATACTAATAATAAATATAAAAATCAACAAAATAAAACATCTGATACAAGGACCAAAGCAACAGACAAACGAATAACACTTTACAAAAAAAGACATTTTTAAAACCAAATATAACTTTACAGAAAAGACAACATGTGTAACAAGCAGAAATACACTCACTATAAATAAGCTAGGAACCCTTTACAGTACAAAAGAAGCTAAACACCTGATAATTTGACGAAGAAGAAACATAGAACTTACTGTAAATATCACCGACATTCCATACTTCTCCTCTTTTTCTTTGAATCCACGTCATTGCCGGAGGAGTTTAGTCGAATCAAAGCCAACACTAAGTAAACCCTAACAAAATTTTACTTCAATCACTCAAATGACCCTTCTCCTCTTAAGCCTCTTGATGTGAGTCTTGGTATTATGAACATTAACTATTTTTATTTATATTTCATAGTTGGTCCATGTACTTTTGTAAGACAAATTGTTTATTTTGCCCATCCACAAATGCACTCACGTGGCACGTGATCATACTTAACGACCAAAAGTTGACGGAAGGACCAATGGTGTAAAAGTTTTCAGTTTAGGGACCATTTGCGAGGTGTAGGGGCGAATAGTCAAGAACCCCAAAAGTACAGGGACCAATTGTGTAGTTTGTCCAAAATAAAAATGTGGTGTAAAGAGTAAAAAGTGGGGTGTGTGTAGTCCACGCTTTGGCTAAACCTCAAGACTACAAATTTAGGAAAGCATCACAAATACAGCCATTGCCTTAAGTTCACCGGTAAGCTCTCTCTCTCTCTCTCTCTCTCTCTCTCTCTCACCACACACACAGAAGGAAGCAAAATGGCGTCTATGGTGATCAATTCCTTATCTCGCCTATCTCTATTCCGTCTAACTACTAATCCCTATTCGTCATCTCAAATCCCTTCTTTCTTTGCTTATACGTACAAACACAAGGTCCAGAAGAACCTTCTCGTAGTTTCCGAATGCAGTTTCCCCCAAATCAACTATCTCAACACTGTGTCGTTGAATTTTGCAGGCTCCCAACCGCTACAGATTCATAGCATCATCGCCAATGGCTTCCAATTCCAAGGAATCTCCGTCGAATAATCCAGGCCTTCACACTACCCCTGATGAAGCCACTAAAGGCTACATCATGCAACAAACAGTACACTCACTTCAACTCTCCCCTATCCATCAGTTTATTTTGATATATTAATTCCTCTACTGTATTAGGCATCACGACTACTGTTATGAGATAGTCCATTCCATGGGGACTGATTTGATTGCTCATTTTTATGAACTCTATTTGTTGAGGTTGATGGATTATAAATTTGGTATTGTAGTTCTAATCCGAACATATAAAGAAATTTTTGTTTGATTGAATGTTCCTAACTTTTGTTCGGTACAGCAAACAATATTTCTCAATTCCACTGAAGATCCACAAACAATGATTAAAGTAATTAGGTTAAACCATCAAAAACCCTTGTGTGGTAAACCCCCTTTTCTAGGCCCCCTATGTAATCACAGTAAGTTTTTTTTTTAAATTGGCCCCACTAAGAAAACTAAAGCACCCTTTATGTTTTGAGCAAACTACACAAATAGTCCCTGTTCTATATGACTGTTTTAGGATTGGTCCCCATTGCTCGTGCAATTGGTCCTTGTACTGGTCTAAAAAAACGATTGGTCATTCGGTTAACTTTTAGCCGTTAAGTGTTAACACATGCATCTAGACATTGTCTAACGGCTTGGCGGCTGGCTCCGCAAACCGCTCAAACCGGAACCGAAATGTGCTATAGATTGCCAGATTGAGGAATTACTTCATATGGTGATGGTGTGGGAGGGGTGCACAATGTGTGTTGGCTACAAATGCTTAGACATCACAAATAAGTAACCTATATTGAGCTTCACAGTTCCAGTGCTCATATTAATCTCTTGCATTTCTGTTTGATGCATGATCAGACCTCATGAGGCCTGGGGTTTAGTAGATTATTAGAATTTAGACTTTTATTGGTTATAATATAAAAAAAGGGAAAAATACTTAACTACTTCATATCTTAATTATGGAAACTCAGCAATTAAGTTAACATATATGTTTTTGTAGTCTTTGAGAAGTAGTTGATTTTATATCCCTTCCTTCTTTGAAGAACTTTTTGCTTGAAGTTCATTTACACACTGCCTCATAACCTTTGATAGTGACCATTGTTGTATAACCTTTAATTAGTATTCAAACTCTTTTTTAAAAAAAATTATAAACAAGAGTTAGTGTCAGAATAAGATGGATGATGCAAGTGTAATTTTTGAAGAGGTAAGGTGGTGTCTACATAAAGAAAAAAGTACTTTCGAAATGGAAGTGGAGTATATCTCATTAAGAGTTGGTTTGCTTTAAAGAGGACAATACTTGTTATTATTTTTATGTTGGTCAAACTATCAGTTTTGGACATTTCAATCAATAGTAATTAAAACCACCTTCAATCTTTTTATCTGAAATGCAGGACATTATGTTTGAAACTCTGAAACTCAAATCTAAGAACAATTTTGAAAATACTAAACATACCGGAGATATTAACATGTAGTACTCATAAAAAAGTGCTCTATCTCAAGTGTTACTGTGACGATATGAGAAATTGAAAAACATTTGCTGCTGTATAACTGAAAGTAGAGAGTTGCTATTCTCATGCACCTTGTGCATTCGTATTTGAGAAAGATGGCTTCTTAATTGGTTATTGATTATGTGTGTATGACTGAAAGTAGAGAGTTACTATTCTCATGCACCTTGTGCATTCCTATTGTGAGAAAGATGGTTTCTTAATTGGTTACTGATTATGTGATTTTTTGTTGTTCCAGATGTATCGAATTAAGGATCCAAAAGTCAGTCTTGATTTCTACTCTCGTGTACTTGGAATGTCGTAAGTTCTCTGGTTTCAAGAAATTTTTTGTTTGCACTTGATTTTGCTTAGTTGCTAATGTGCCATATTTTAGATCCAGATTTACTATCTGCTAGTTTATATATGTTAACCAGATCCAGGTTTGCCTTTTGTTCTGGTAATAAAATGTTCTGCAAGTTTCATAATACAATATGAATATAAATTATTCTTAATTTAATGGAGTATTGTTTTTTTTTTTTGATAAGTAATTTAATGGAGTATTGTTACCATCTGCTCAATACTGATAACTTCATTATGTTGGGGATTTTAAGGAATTTGTTAAAAAGAGGAATTACACCAGGTTGGAGCTTTTGCACCGAATGTTGCAACTGGCTGCAAATGAACAAGCAGAGCTGCGCTTTGACCGAGCTCAGATCGTGCCTGTTTAAAATTGCATTATGTGATACTCAGGCTCAGACTTAGACTTGTGTCTTGGTATTTGTGATCGGGCTTGGCTCAGTTTTGTTTCTGCATAATACACAAAATGTAGATGCTAAGATTTGAATTGTAGTGATTAACGAAGTAATAATACCTCTTAAGCATTGGACTGCATTCAAGTTCTGCATTTATTTTGATTAATAATAGATATATCAGTTTATATCTGTAAATTTTTAAAGATGTGGCAAAATTTAACTTTATTTGGCTCAACCTTCTATAAATTTTTGCCTAAAGTAATTTGTACTCTTTCTCAATCTGCAGCTTGCTTAAGAGGTTGGATTTCCCAGAGATGAAATTTAGCTTGTATTTTTTGGGCTATGAGGTAATATGCTAATTACAAACCATTATCTATTCAAAGCTTTGGTTTGGCAAGGTCGTGGGATCGAGTCATCCCGCTTGCATTTGTTACCCGGAATATTGTGAGTGCATGTTGTCACTCTGTTTGCTTTGTGATGCCCCTGGTGAGGCATGTTTGTGTATCTCTCCACGTGTGGATTGGTCACACGTGAGGGGGAGTGTTAACAAAACATTGTGGGTAACAAATGCAAGCGGGATGACTCGAACCCACGACCTTGCCAAATATACCATGTTAAGTAATCAACTCATCTAAAAGATTAAGCTTTTAGATGAGTTGGTAAACATCCATTAATTTATACTCCCTCCGTTCCAAATATTAATGAGGTGTCTTTTGATACTCTTGCCCAAAGAATCAAATACAAGTTATGGAGTCAATAAATATGGGTAGAATTGGAAAATAAGGAAAAAAGTTCATTGAAAATTGCAATGTGACATCTATTTTGGAACAAAAAAATTCTCTAAAAACGACTTATATTATGGAATGGAGGGAGTAATATGTTTACTTCAGCTATGATATTTATTTCGCACACAATTGGGATGGTGATACATATCTTCTACTAGAAAATGGATGATTTTTGCCTTTACCTATATCTTCATGAATATGCTCCATCTCTTTTAGGATACATCATCAGCTCCAGATAATCCAGTTGAGCGTACAGCTTGGACATTTGGTCGAAAAGCTACCATTGAGCTCACACAGTATGATATATCTTTCATACAATTTTGTCCAGTTTCTCTGCAATTCATGTCACTTGTTCCGAAGGTTAGTGATTGTGTCTAACAGTTGAAAGCTTTTGCAGTAATTGGGGTACCGAGAGTGATCCAGATTTCAAAGGATACCATAATGGGAATTCAGAACCTCGTGGATTTGGTATGCAACCCTTTAATAATTACTTTCAGATGGAATTTATTTACTTTCTGTAAGATGGTAAATGTTTACCAGGAGGGGGCAAAAATGTAAGAGGGTAAACTTCTCCAATGCCCCCAGACTATGCATGGATTAGGGACATGATTAACACCCCTGATACTAGGAAAAGGCAGCGTCATTATGTCAGAGTCAATTCAACCTAACACTGTTAACTAAGAAAGCGAAATTAACAGTATATCCATCACCAAATAAAACAACCTTATTCTAACCTCCACTCATACACATAATTAATAAAGGCGAAAGGTGTGGCATGGGTGAGAGTTATATTTTTTAAAGGAGAGGCAGGCGAGCGAAAGGCAAATAAGATGACAATTAAGTAAAACTTAAAATATATCTTGTAATTATTAAAAGCATGTTATCAATGACAGTGATACATGAAATTAAGTTCACATAAATCAAATTACTTCAAATAAAAAACTTAAACCAATAAGTATAAACTTTTCGCGCCTTTCATCTCCTGCCTAGGTGACAGAGGCGATCGTCTTGGCTCGCTTCTTTAACATACCTCGTCTGACCTTTGGGAGGCGACACACCCTTGCCTGAGGTGACCAAGGGGTTCGCCTTTAATAAAATGCTCAAATATTGCTTTACTTTATCATCACTTTCATCTGCAGCAAAGATTTGATGTTTGACCTAGATATTATCTATGTTACCTGGACTCAGCTATGTGGATCGGATCCGGATGTTTGATCTGCCAAAAGTTGAAGATTTTGCACTAAATGTAGTGTAAAAGAGCCATATCCACACCCATGTCATGTTGCATTGTCACGGATGTTTTGGCAAAATGAAGGCCCAGGTAACATAGGATACGATCTTCTCTATCCCCAATCACATGTCATTCTCCCCCCTCCCCTCTTCTCTGCAGCCACCACTTCTATCACCAATAGAAGAGTGATGGGATCATAGAAGGGTAAGAAAAACGAAAGAGAAGATAAGAAAGAGGTGTTCATCGAAATAGTTGATTGGCGGCTTAAAAAAGATGACACTGGCTTGACAGTTCTTTCTTCACTATCTCACAAGCTTGACTCTCTCTATATCTTTCTGGTGATCCTTATCTACTCGAGATCTGAGAACATGCCTATTTCTTTTCTATATTGAGCACTTAGTTGTTCTCCATTAGATTTTAATGGGAGCCACCACTTATTGTGTGTGATGAGGAGTTGTTCTGCGCGTGTGATGCATCATTAGGTGAGAGTGGTGAAATTCTTAAGATGTAGATGGTGGCATCTGACGTTGATAGGCAAAGTTTCACAATGGCTGGAGAGGGAGAGAGAGAGAGAAAGCAACAGCTGGGGGGGGGGTGAACTGAGGGCTTGATTTTAACTCTGATCGAGGTCAGTTGTCAAAGAGTTTTGCAGGCCCAAAAAAAAGACTTTCTAGTATCAGCTGGTCATGGACCTCAACCACCTGGTTTAATTGGTTAGGTTTCATTGTTTTCAGGGATCAGCGTTGTGGTTTCAGAAGCTTAGGGTACTGAGTTAAGTTTGAATTGTAGTGTAGAGGTTAATTTCAAATATAACCAATGTAACATGGAGATTAAGTGACTGTCCTGTGGGACTAAGTTCATTTTTTACGGACTATCAAAAAATGGTCTTATCTAAGTCTCCGTTTGTTTCACGGAAAATGACTTCCGGAAAACGTTGTCCTCATTTTTGGGTGTTTGACAACCTTAGGAAAATGTAGTCAACGTAAAAGCTTTTCCAAGTCAACGGAAAATGAATAATAAATTCATTTTTTGTAAGTCATTTTTCAAATGTTCAAGCATCCCTCCTCCCCTTCCACAATTACACATATTTACATACACGCATAATATTTCACTCAACAAATAAATTGTTTAGAAATATAAATGGAGTTCGTGTACATTATTTATAAATTATAATTTTAATAAATACTTACTATGTTCGAAAGTTAGTGTCCACTATATTATTTAGAGACGTCCCAAACATTATCCATTTTCTTTTTAAAAACATTTTTTCATATCAATTATCAATTTTTTATTTGTATTTTTGTGAGATTGAAAAGAGATGGCTCTTATTGATTTGATACCACTAGTGAAAAATTGAGGGTTATTAAAGGAAAATTACGTTAAGTTCAACACTATTTTATATTCAATATGAGCATTAATATTAGAATATACTTTTCCTATTTATTCATATATTATTCATATATTATTTATTCATATGTCAACTGGGATTTTCTTTTATATTTGCTGGAGAGGATGGGGTTTGGTCTTAAGTGGCGGAAGTGGATTCGGTTTTGCATCTCGACGTTCGTTTTGGTGTTGGTGAATGGTGAGCCCGGATTCTTTGCTAGTTCGAGGGGGTTGAGGCAAGGAGATCCTCTTTCTCCTTTTTTATTTATCATTGTGATGGAGGCTTTGAGCAAGATGTTGGATAGAGCTGTGTGAGGTGGTTTTTTGAAGGGGTTTAATGCGGGTAGAGGTAGTGGAGAGGAAGTGATAGTGTCTCATCTTTTATTTGCAGATGATACGCTTGTTTTTTGTGGGGCTAACTCTCATCGCTTAGGTTATTTGCGGCTTGTGCTCCTTTTCTTTCAAGCGGTTTCGATTGAGAATTAATATCGCTAAGAGCGAGATTATTCCGGTTGGCGTGGTGACTAATTTGATTCCTCGCCAATTTTTTGGTTGCAAGGTTGGGAGCCTTCCGACGGTGTATCTTGGGTTACCCTTAGGAGCGAAGCATAAAAGTAAAGAGATGTGGATCTCCATCGAGAGGTTCGAGCGGAGATTGGCGGGTTGGAAAAACAGATCTTTCAAAGGGGGAAGGCTAACTCTAGTGAAAAATACTCTCTCTAGCCTTCCCACTTATTTTATGTCTCTTTTGTGCTTCCAGCTTTCGGTTCGCAGCAGACTTGAAAAATTGAGAGAGATTTTCGTGGGATGGGTCTATGGAGGTGCGAAAGTTTCATTTGGTTAGATGGGAGAAAGTATGTGATAGCGTGAGAAATGGAGGCTTGGGGATAAAAAATCTTAAGTTTTTAATTTGGCTCTTTTGGGAAGTGAAGCTTTTGGAGATTTGTGGTGGATAGGAATGCTTGGTGGAGGAGAGTGGTGGTGAGCTTGTATGGTGAGGGTGAGCATTTGTGGTTTCCGAAAGATGTTCCTACCGCATGGGGTGGGGGTTTGGAAAGGAGTCGTGGAAGGGTTGGGCTCGGTTTGAGAGACACATCTCTTTTGAGGTTGGCAATGGGTCTACAATTAGATTCTCGAAGAAGATAAATGGTGTGATGACAGGGAGCTTTGGAGATCTTTCCCATTTGTTTAATTTAGCAAGTGAGAAAGATTGCTTAGTAAGTTCGATTTTGAATATAGAGGAAGGAAAGTCTCTTGAGTCCCATATTTTGGAGAGATCTTCAAGATTGGGAGATGGACTCTTGTGTTCGCTTTTTGCTAAGTTATACTCTCTCGCAAGGCAGGAGGATAGGGTGGTGTGGGCGGGCTCGAAGAGGAAGATTTTTTCTGTTAGATCCTATTATCATATTCTTTCAAACAGAGAGAAGATTGTGTTCCCTTGGCGAGTATTTGGAGAGTGAAAGCTCCGAGTAGAGTTTTGTTTTTGCATGGGAAGTCGCTAGTGAAGCCATCCTAACAGGGATAATTTGCGAGACGCCGAGTGATTTATGTGAATTGGTGCTTCATGTGCAAAGGATGTGAAGAAAGTGTGAATCACTTGTTGTTGCACCGCCTCTATTGTGTCTATGCTTTGGAATTTAATGCTTGGTCTGCTTCTCTTGCTTGGGTGATGCCGAGATGTTAAAGATCTCCTTTTGAGTTGGTCTTTGTACAAGCGGAGAAGAAGGATCGCCGCACGCAGCCTTCCTCTGGGTATTTGGTGGATCATTTGGAGGGAAAGGAATAGGAGGGTGTTTGAGGATGAGGAGAGGACGGTGGATAAGTTAAAGGATGAGTTACTTCGTACGTTGTCTTTTTGGGGGGTTGAGGACACTAATTCTTCCAACATTCACAACATTTCTTGTATTGATTTTGTGAATAGTCTTTCTATAGATTAGTCCATTTTGTGTATGCTTATAGTTTGTAAATAGGCCGCGTCTCCTGTTTAGACGCTTTGGTATATAATACTTTACTTATCCAAAAAAAAAAATATTATTTTCCATAACATTTTCTGTGAATGATTTCCGTCATATTTTCAAAAGATTTACCAAACACTTGAAAATGAAATCTTTTCATTTTCCAGAAATCATTTTCCGTGAAATAAATGGAGCCTAATTATTTCTTACTTCTTCACTTGTGTGTTCATTCTCCTTCCCTTGGGAAAGGATGCCCAGAGGGTTTTCTTGGAGGGGTAGTGGTTGGTGGAGTCTTGATCAGCTAAGGGCTCCCCAACATTAATAATTGGCAACTTTATACTGGAAAATATGCATCAAATGTGTATGGAGTACTTCTTTTCTATTTTTGCTGATAGCCTGATACGAATTTGTTAACAACATATGCATCATGTCTGAAATAAATCTTTTTTACCTCATCACTTGTATCAACTTTGATGCTAATGTGAATTTCTCTATCCTCTTACATTCTTGAAATTATGAAAATTTGTTAATTAATCTTTGTCAAGTGCTTAGATTTGTTTGTGATTCTGTTGGAAGCAAGGTTCTAAAAATCGTTAGGCGGCCGCTAGGCGCTAGTGTGCTGCCTAGCGCTTAGGGGACTAGTCGGGACGTAATCGGGGCCTAGAATTAAGACATAATTACCATTTTTTGATAATTTACATCAAAGATCAAACACATTGAATACAAATTTAATTTTGTTTGTCATTTTATCAAACACTTGTCTATATTTGTAAAATGAACAAAAATATACAAACATACCATTAATCTCAATTCTCAACAACCCCAAAGCAATAAACAAGCCAAGTTTATAACTAAAAACAAAAAAGATATTACTCTAGTTCGCCCCCCATTACCTCCCTCTCTGCCTCACCATTATCACTCCCCCTTCCTTCTCCAGTTCGCCCCCTCTTCCTTCTCCGGTCACCGCATACCATAAAATCAAAGCTACAAAAATAAATTAAGGTCGGCGAGTGGTTGATTAGGCGGCGACTAAGAAAGTCGCGGCGGTAGAGAGGGGCCTAGCGCCTAGGCGGGGTTTAGGCGGAGAGTTTTAGAACACTGGTTGGAAGTAAGGGCTTGATGGACAGTGGCGGACGCATGAATTTTTCCAATCGGGTGCACAAATTTAATAAAGTTACAAATCATAATTGTCCCCTACGCGTTTTCATATTTTGAAATCGTTTAATTAGAGCATCTCCAATGTGGGAATTCTTCCCACAAATTTTTAACTGGGTCCCACTGCCACCTACACATTTTTCTCTTTTTCTCTACTTAAGAATTCATCTTCCCATTGTATACGATTCTTAACATATTCTTAACTAGGTCCCACTGCCACCTCATTAACTTTACATTTCATTCTTATTTTTATACTTTTCAACAAATAAATTTATTTCACGTTAAATATTTAAATATTTCGTATACATAATTAATTTATAAATTAAGACAAAAATTAATTTAAAAATAATAAATTACATTATTATTTTTAAATTTTATAATTTATGATTTATTTAATAAATTATCTATAAAACACATATTATACATAACTCGTACAATGACATAAATAGAAAATTACATAAAAACGTTAAATACATAAAAAATTACAAACGGTCATATTTTTAAATTACACATATTTTTAAAAAATTACACATATTTTTTTAAAAAAAATTAAAAATTACACATATTTTTAAAAAAATTTACACATATTTTAAAAATTACACACATTTTTTACACATATTTTTATAAATTAAGACAAAAATTAATTTAAAAATAATAAATTACATTATTATTTTTAAATTTTATAATTTATAACTTAGTTAATAAATTATCTATTAATTTGCTTTTTAAAAAAAACGTTTAATGGAATATAAAAAAACGTTTAATAAAAAAACATTTAGTCAAAACGGTAAGTTTTTTTAAAATTAAAAAAACGTTTTTTTTTAGTTAGTGGAGCAGGCGGGACCATAGTTGTCAAAGGCGCTCGCCTTTGGTGCCTGAGGCGAGTCGAGGCCGAGGTTTGTCGCCTGAAGGCCGGGCGAAGTCGGGCCCTAACCGCCGAGATATCCGAGATTTTCGATTCTAGATCTAGCCTTCAATATTAGATGTTAATGAAATCTAACATCACAGATGGCTTCGTCTCTACCTGGCGAACTCATCTGGGCTTTCTACGTCGTCGTCGGATGCCGGAATCATCCTCACGCGCCGGCGCCGGAATTTTCTTGCCGGAGCATCACAGACGAGGTCGCCGGCTCCATGCGAACTGCTTCCCATGATTGGTTTGTTGATCGGTGGAGATTAAGTGTGATTTTGTAATTTCTTTTGTTTATTTCATGTTTTCCCCTTTTTTTCTAATGTGCTGAGCTGCTGGCTATCTTATATCATTACATGGGGTTTATTTTCATTTCATTTTTAGGCATTTTATTTATTATTTATTATATTTTAATTTGGAATTTGGGATTATTTTAATTTTTCATTTTGTTTTTGGATTTTACTTTATTTTTTTAATAAACTTTATTTTCTTTGGTTGCTTAACTATTTATTATATTACTTGGAATTTTAAACTAGCTCAGAATTTCATCATATATACTATGTTAGGACTTAGTTTCATGTGTTATGTTCACTTATAACATGTTTTGTTGATATTTGTTAAGTTATATATATTTTATATATTTTTTCTTAGTATTTTTTCCGTGAGCGCCTTTTTGGCGCCTTTTTAGCGCCTCGCCTCTCGCCTCAAATTTGGACCTATCGCCTTTTTGGCGCCTCTCGACTTTGATAACTATGGGCGGGACCCACCGACTATTGGCTTGGACGCGCTTTTTGAGCGCGTGTCGTACACGCGCCGTATTAAAGTGGGAGGTGCACGCCACTCTCCTCTAGGCGGCTGTGATTCTTCAACCAAAAACAAATTCTTAATTAAGAAACCATTTTTCTCTCTCTTTCTTGGAATTGGTGGGGAATTGCTGGAGAATCCAACATTGGAACAATTGTTGGATTCTTAATGGAAGAATCCATTAAGAATCCAACATTGGAGGTGCTCTTATATCATCATTTGTAACGTTCCTAAGCAAATATTTTTCAATAAAACATACAAGACAATCATTTATAAAGTGATCACAAATTTGGTTTTCGTTTAAAAAATTTCTCCATAATCACTAAAATCAGATTCCTTTAAATCAACCACAATTTGGAAATCTACACAAATAAAAAAAATTCTCATAAATCGATTACTTCAACCCCCAAATTAAAATGCTCTAATTTCAGATTAAATAAATATACATTTCCTACCAAGATATTGAACACACAAATTTAAGAAATAAAATAATATTATCATAATATCAATATATCATCTATCACAAATTCATAAATCACAATTCACAACAATTACATAAATTAAATATTCAATTAGGGCTATTTCAAAATTATGATTATTTCAAATTAGGGCTATTTTAAAATAAGGATTATTAATTTTTTTAAAATTTAAATCACAATTATAATTTGTTTTTTATTTAGGTGGGGGCAAATTGTAGAAATTTGATTCAGGTGAGGGCAAAATGTACAGTATAGCATTTTATTTATTTTTTTTAAAAATTACTTCACAGGAAAAAACCCCAAGGGGGGCAACTGCCCCCATACTCTTTGCCTTGTGTCCGCCACTGTTGATGGAGTTTCATGCACTAGAGTATGAAAACTCCTATCTGCACTTCCCATTATACTTCTCTTAGGAGTTCATATCTCTAGTGCATGAAACTCTATCAAGCCCTTACTTCCAGCAGAGTCACAAACAAATCTAAGCACTTGAGAAAGATTAATTAACAAATTTTTAAGAATTGGTTGACACTTCGTTTACTTAAGAGAAGTAGTGATTCTATCTACTAGGACATAGACCTGTGATTTTGTGAGGGGTGCATTGGGCACCCCAAATTTAGGAAAAAAAAACCTTTTATGATGTAAAATTCCAAAATTTCAATGAATTTTTGTATATAGTTTCTACTTTGAGATTATAGTAAGTCGGTGGTGGTATGTATGAATTTGAAAAGATTCCCAAATGGAACTTTTGAAGCGTCACTATCATATATCAATTGGTTATGTAAAAAGACGTGTGATTTCTTCACCATATTGCACCATAAATATAACTCCCTCCGTTCCACCCAAAGAGTGTATGTTTGAAAAGTCTAATTATTAAGGGATATATATTTAGTATTGAAGTTGGTCATAATTATAATAATGCTTAAACATAATCAATATGTTAATATCAAATGTAGAGAGTAATGTTGAAATGTTATGGAGATTGTAGATAGGATTTTTGAAGTGGAATTTTAAAGGTGAAACATCTTAAAATAGTATAGTGGACTCTTTGACCAGAATGGAGGGAGTATTTATTAATAACTTTTTTGTGGATAATTTTTATTTCTTCGTCACATGATCAAATCCTAGATCTGCCAGTACTAGGACCATTGCCAACACATTGTGGCAATTTTCTTTGGATACATAATAAAAACATCTTGCTGTCGCTTTCACGCTGACTAGTTTTGGCTGCGGCAAACGCACTATCTGTGGCAGAGTTTCCTTTCTTTTGTGGACATTCCCTCCTATGGTCCTTCCCATCCTCCTCTAGATTGGTTAGGTTCTTTATAATTCCTTGGTTGTAAGTTTAAATGATTTGGGGATTGTAACAATATGTGGGAATGATTCTTGTGGCTCTTGCGCCACATCCCGAGATGATGGCTTGTGAGTTTTTGAGTCAGTTTGTTTTTATGCTATTAAGTCGCCTTGTTTTACTGGAGTTGCTTGAGTCAGGTCCTTCTTTGCCCACTCTGACGTTGCAAATCTGCTTATTGTAACTGCGATTTTCGATTTCTGTGGTGTGTGAGACTACTTCCCGGTCTGTTTTATCTTTGCTTGGTGTTTTTGGTTTTTTTTAATGTGTTGGGTGTTTTCATTTGCTGTGTGGCATGAAGTGGGTTCACTGTGGTGATGGTGTGCTGTAATAGCTGTTCAATCCAGAACAGTTCCAGTTGAGTAGTGAGTTGAGGCTGTACAATCAGCAGATACTCAGCAGTGTTGGAACCTTTAAGAAGGGTGGGTTAAAGTGTGGCTTGGCTGCTTTTATATTTTGAAGTACTCTCTTGGGTGTTTTTTCGTGTTTCTAAGTAGTTCTAATTTTAGGTCCTTTTGGGTGTATATATTGTTGCCTTTGGTTAGTAGTAACATTTGTTCTTTGTAGGTATACTTTCGCTGTTTCTGGTTATCAGATTTGAAATTCTTTGGGTGTTATTTGGGAGTTTTGAGTGTAATCATGACTGTTAGGGTAATTATATTGTTAGCTGTGGAAGTTTTACCATAATATGAGGTAAGTGAGATGGTCTGCTTATCTTTCCCAAGCAAACTGCCCTTCGCTCAAGAAAATATGAGACTTACATAATTTCGTTCTGGTATTGGTTCTTTATGTTTTGTTTATGGTTAATTCGCCAACTCATCTAAAAGAATTGGGTCTTAGAGAGAGAGGGGACAACGATGTACATCATGCTTCAACTCTCCTCACAGCCGTGGCTCACACGTGTAAGATAAGCCCAGGTGCAAACTTGTGAACTAAGAATTAGGGAGTGGGGGGTGGGGTGAAGGAGAGGGAAGCAAATGCAATTGGATACTCGGGATGATGACCTTGTTGTATGGTTGTTCCACAACTTTGATGACATGTTAGTTACCACCTCATGTAAATGCTTAAGTTGTTTCAGAAAGCGCAATTCAGTATATCTTGCTTTAGCAATTATGATTGCATAATATGTGATGACGAGGCAAGGTTACCTGCCTTGATCCATAAAGCAATCTTCTGAAGTGGAGATGGATATCATGTTACTTCATCTCTCAAAATTCTCTATGTATGTCATCAGTTATCCGCAACTGCTGAGTCCCATGTTGCTAATGAGTTGAGTTGGCAGGTCATAAATTTCACACCTGTCTCTGAGTCCTAAACTGAACTATACTTGTAATATGTATGTAGTATTTCACCTTTCGCTATACATATATAGAGTGCTTGATTCTTTGAACTCGCTATCTCATTTCAGATACGTGTGGTCTTTTCTTATCTTCATTCTTCATGCAACTAACTTTTTTCGTTTTGGATCCAGGACACATTGGCGTGACTGTCGATGACACTTATAAGGCCTGTGAGAGATTCGAGCGTCTGGGAGTGGAGTTTTCAAAAAAACCTGATGATGGTAATTCTACAAAACTGATTTTCCATTTAAGTGAGATGCTGCGATTCGTTGTCAATTTAGTCAACTTTAAATAGAGGTGTTACTGACATCGGAAAGCTTTATACCTAAATTATAAACATGGTATTTGCATAACTATCTCCTTTAGGGGCTTTGATTGAATATTTTTAAAATGATAAGTTTAACATATGATACAATGGTATTTAGTTGGGAAAAACTACATGTGAATGTTGTGAAACCACTCGGTGGCACTCGCCATTTAAAGTTGAAAGAGAATAGATTGGTTCCCTGTATCTTAATATTGTGATGAAATGGAGCAAAAGAGTAACATAATGGCAGTTAGTTGCTGCTAAAATAGAAAAGAAGGATGGAAATTTGTCGTGGTTTTCAGATGACGAGGACACACTTGGTGTTTGTCTGGCCTTCTAACTTCACACATCTCCCATTACGGATCACATACCCAGCAAATGTCAGGTTCTCTTCCTCTGTCCACTCTGCGGCTCCGCTTCCTAACCATACACACACATAGAGCATTCCTTTGACGAGAAACACATGCTTTGGTTCTCTTACTTGATTGCCATTTCTGATTGGTATAATCTGGAGTGAGTGGAGTTTTAGGAGCTGGATTCAGACTGTTGAGTTCAATGCATTTGTAAGGCTTCTAGGATATAGCTATACCTTACTTATCAAAAAAAAAAAAAAGAAGCTATTGTTTGTGTAGCGTGTGACTGGAAGAAAGAGTAAATGGTTACATCCCTTTAACACTGGATTACCTGTTTAAGTTTTTTCTTGTGCTTAGAAACTGCTTGTTTTGTTCCAAATTTCCAGTTACCATAATGCAGTTATTGACTCTATGATTTTTTTCTCTTAATCTCTGGAAATGCTCTGGTTTTATGCCTAAAACCAACTTGGTTGCAGGAAAAATGAAGGGGATAGCGTTCATCAAGGATCCTGATGGTTACCTGATTGAAATATTTGACACCAAAACGATTGGCGATATTACTTCTGCTGCTGCTTGATGCAGTTTACTTCACGTAACTGTGGGCACCTTTTTCTGGTGCCCACATCCATCAAATATTTTAAAGGTCTAATACTGCGACCTTTTATTTTGCCATTTATTTGTTACAGTAATCTGCTTGTTAATCCAAGTGCCCACTGTTATATACTACTGCTCTCATGTGAGGATCTTACTTGCTGAAACGTTATATCATACATATGATTTCATTATAAAGTTAAATGTAGGAAATCTTTACCACTGTTCACTTTCTGTTCTGGTTGGCTGTCGCACAGAAGCCTGATCGTTGTTGGCTAGTAGAATTCAACTTTTCTGAAGATCCAAACGTGTCAGCTGTTGTCATACCTTTGTTCATACCTAGTTCACGTGTATGCCTATACTAGAGTTGGGTCTAGTTAGTTGTGTCTCATCATTCTATTTTTCAATTTCACTTTCTTATTTTTGTTGTCATTCTATGTTTGGATGTGAAAAATGACTCATCCTGTCCTGAATGATATAGGGAAAGAAACATTCCATGTAATAGAGTTGAAGCGAATTCCCTTGCCTGGCTTGGTCACAGATTGGGCTTATACTCAGGGATGACCTTCTCTTTCTAGAATCTGCTTTGGGTGCTGCTCGAAGTTTCTCTCAAGTTCTTTTCCCACATTTTGATAATTCAGAAAGATGCCAAGGTTAGGTGTCAAAACTATCCATTATATTCGTTGAGTCAACATAGCTATAAAATTTTCTTCTGCTCCACCAAGTAAAATAAGGAGTGATGGAACTTAAGTCTAAAACTTTCGATGAATTTTATACTAAATTAAACACAGAAGATGAGGTAAAGGATGTATACTAACTTGCGAAATTAGGGGAGAAGAAAACCTTGGGATTTCAATCAGGTAAAATGTATTAAGTGAGAATGTTCATGGTCATATCCTAGTCAAAGATGAGGAAGTCATAGAAAGATGGAAAATATGTTTTAAAAAATTGTTAAATGAGCTTGTATGAAGCATAACCATAGAAGAATAGAACAGCTCTAGGAGATAATTAATATTACAAATCAAAAATAAAATTTTGTGAGTGACTGAGTATGAGATGAAAATTGGACTGAGGAACATGAAAAAGGGTAGGCTTTTGGGCCAGATGGCATTCCTATGGAGAGAATTGATGGAAAGATAACTGAGAGGGAAGGGATGATTAGAATATGGCTTTGTTGACTTGAATGAGATGAAGCAGATGATCTAGTTGTCCAAGGAGATTATTTTGGTTGTATAGAACAAAGGAGTTGAAGTGAAATATATGGAGTGACCAAGAATATGTATGGTGGAGCTATGACTGTATATATATATATATATATATATATATATATATAAAGCTGAACATCCAGCAACCATCCTATTTTTGGTTTGACCTGTGATAAGAATGGTGGCTGGGCAATTCCGAAAGAAGTTCCTTATTTGTCTAAGATGGGTTGGAGCTCTAAAGAAAGCATGACGGTCTCTTAAGTGGATTGCGATTGGTTTGCAATGTCAAAGGCTTGGCTATTTGATACTGTTTACTTATGGTGGAGATGTGTGGAGCTTGATGCATGGCTGTTTCTCTAAACCATTGTTATTAAAGGCGAAGCTCCTCTTGATCACCTCAGGCAAGGTCGGGCGAGGGTCTGTTACCTCTTGAAGGTCAGGTGAGACGATGTTGAAGAAGCGAGCCAAGGTGGCCTCCTGTGCCTAACCAAAGGTGAGAGGCGAGGAAAGGGGAACAACTACCTTTCTGCCGAGATCCGAAGGATTTTGGACGAGATTTGATTGATTTTAGCCCAGATTTGGCTGTCGATCATCCATATATTCGAATCCAATGACACATCGTTGTCGCCTCAAGAAAGACCTTAATTGAAGCTTCACCGTCACTGGAAGTTGCTAGAACAGTGCCGACGCACCCCACACACTGGGCTGGCACCATACTTTTTTGACCGGACCTGCGCGAACTTGATTGCTGGTGCCTTTACAGCTTCGTCCCTAGGTTGTTACTCTGATTTGGGAAGTTTCAAGATTGGTTTGTTCTTCGGTTTTTTGCTTACTCCCACGAGTTTAGGTTATTGTCCAAGTGATTCAGGATTTTTGAGAAATAAATTATTGATTTGGGGCTAAATTTTGGATCTTTTTCTTTTACTGAAGTGATTCAAAGTTGGTTTGTGCTTGTTGTTTTAAGTGTTTGGTTCAAGTAATTTGATTTTTGAAACTTAATTTATGTATTGTAATTGATAACATGCTTTTAAATTTTGTTCCAGAATGTAATTGTCTCCTTGATTGCTCTTTGTTCGCTCGCTCGCCTCTTGCCTTTCCTTGCGCTTTCAAAATGCCTTTGAACAACTATGAACTGAACTACTCCCTCCAACCCAAACTTAGGGTCCCTTTTCAGTATATAGCAAAAATATAAGTGGACTTTTAGGTTATTTTAGTGGTACATACAGATGAATGCCCTTAGTGTCACACTAGCGCATTACAAGCGTAGATTGTGATATGATTGGTAGCAAAGGTGAATTCAGTAACTTTCATAGAAAAAAGTACTTATATCGTGTCGGTGGGAGTACACTTATTTTTTTCCCCTTGTTGGGAGCATGAAAAATGAATGAAGAAGTTGAAAATCTGATGATAATAACTGATTGCAGGGTGATGTCTGTGAGAAACAGTACAAAACAATGATGAATACACCATACATTGCTATGATACTAACTTAAAAAATCATCAAGAACAACTTTAAGAGGCCAATTATCCAACACTAAAAAAGTCAAATGGCTAAGATTGGAAGCCATATACAAAACCAAGAGGAATTCTAACCAAAAGAAAACCTAAAATTCCTCCGTACATTGCTAACAATTAAGATGACTTATAATCATGTTAAACCTGTTGTCTGAACTTACTTAAATGTTCCTCTAAACTCTTAAAATACAAATTACCCCAAATACAGGAACTACATTATAAAAATTAATTATATTGTATCGGTTCTCCTTGATGGACGAAACAACGATTAATAGAGAAACTTTAGAAGTTCGAAGGTTTGAAGTACATGGGAATAAAACATAATAATGGAATCTATGTTAGGTGGACTTAGCATCGAGGATCGGATATGGCTGTGGTTTTGAGTGTTGGAACAACCGGACCAAATTTTAAGCTTTTGCTCTAAATGTTGTGTAAAAGTGCCACATCCATGTCTAGTTGTGTCAACGCGGGTACTTTGGCAAAATGGAAAGGGTACATGTAAAATAGCATAGTGGCACAATAAGTGCTCGTTTGTTACAGTTTTTTTGGAGTGACTTTTAGCTTAAAATAAGTGATATTTAAAGTGTTTGTTTCAACTTATAAGCTAAAAGCCAATAAGTTAGGTACAACGCCATTTATACATTAAAAAGCCAAAGCCAAAAGGTCAAAATTTTAAGCTTTTTTAGTTTCTTGAAAACACAAAGACAACTATTCATTAATAACCTTTTGATTATTATAATCTTACCCTTTCTCATAAATACATAAAAAGAGCTAGGAATATTAATTTTAATATTTTTTTAAAAATAAACATTTAATGCGGGATAATGAATATTATAAATTATTTATTCATTTTGTTATAGGGTAAACATTTTCAACCTCCATATAATATATTTGACTACTCATATTAAAAATTGGCAAGGAAATAATAAAAATTAAACGTAAAAGACTACACATAATAATGGTGTAGAAAATAGCTTCATATTTATTTATTGTTTTAAGTAAGATTAAGTAAGATTAAGTAAATAAATATTAAGTAAATATTATCCCTTGTTGAGTTTTTTTAAGGTGAGACTTTTTTTCCTTAATAAGGGACTAGTTGATTTGAAAATTTAGGGTTTATGGTCAATTTGTAATAAATAAATAATTTCCAACTTATTTAACAAATATACTCATAAGCAGTTTTTCATCGGCCGCAACAAACAATCTATCATCAAATCAGTCATAAGTTATTCGGCCAACATGCTAAGCTATCAACTATAAGCCACCATCCACCGCCGCGACAAACAAGCCCTAAGTACTGTTTAACACTTATAAAGAAATAAGGTACTGTTTAAGACACCATTAAGTTGGATGGCCAAGAACTTTTCGTTTTCTCATCTTTTTTAAATACTTACTCCCTTTGTCCCTAAATTATCGTCTTGGTGGATTTGGCGCACGGTTTAAGAAAACAAGTTTGATTAGATTATTAATATTAGTTTGATGTGTAGTTTACTTTAAAGCTCATGTGTATGTGGCCCATAATTAAAGTAGGATGAAAAAGTAATGGTAAAGTGGTAAAAGTGTTTTCCTAAAAAGGAAAGTTTCAAACAAAACAATTATTTTGGGACGGACGAAAAAGGAAAGTTAGACAATAATTTAGGGACAGAGGGAGTATTAAGCAAGGAGAAGTGAGTTTATACCTGTCGGGTCACACTTATCAAAAAAAAAGTGTGGCAAAGTTTTATTATTAATGTATCATGTATGTCTGCCAATTTGAAAGGAAAGTTCTTAAAGACAACTATTGGATACCCTCCTTCACGTAATGTTGGGAGATTAAGCGGCAACATGTTGATAGAATGAGCATGGCTGAAATGGGAATTATGCCATGGATGTATGGTAAAATCAGAAAAGATAACATTTGGAACATTCGTGAGAGAATGTAAGTGGACCAATAAGTGCACTGATTAGAGGCACGACAACATCAACAAGAATGCTAGAGGTAATGGAAGACTGAAACTAACATCGAATCTTTTTTATTTAGAAAGATACGAGTTCATATATTTTAACCGTTTATCTTGTTAAAAGGAACTGATGACTGAAGATTGAGCTTAGCTGAGTCTTTGTTTGGAGTACTGTATGGCAGGGCTACCTCAAAGAAATATATAAAAACATGCAGAACCAAGCAGCCTCCAGCATTGCAGAAATTATCATAGAGAATTAAGAAAATACGTTTGCTCGGTGTCGTTTCTAAAAGTGCATGTAAAGCCCTAAAAAGCAGTTCTGCATGAGTTCCATGTTAGGAAGTTGTTGCATTTTCCCGGTAGTTCCCAATTGTTTATACTTGCATGTGAACTTAATATATATTTTTTTGATAAGTATCATATACTTTGAAAGTAATTAGTTAATTGGTACTCACAATCTTCTTCCCTTCCCTTGAGCAGTAATGGCATCCTTAGCTGTATTACTTGGCAATTGGCATCAGTTCATATCAACAAGTTTAAAATGAATTATAGTTTTCCTCTTACCTATGTATTATTAAATTGTTTGTCTTGTTAAGCTTAGTTTGTGATATATTATTGTCATTTTGTTGTAATTGACAATTTTAGTCATTTTATTAACCCCAAGATCTTGGATTTTGTCCACATTGTTTTTAGATGTCAATAAGCACCCACATGCTGTTCTTGTTTGGTCTCTCTGATACAACAGTTTTATGGTGCTGTGATAAACCCGGATCAACTATGATGCTACGTTTTCTTTGGTTGGCTCCCTTAAGGCGTGTGCACATACGCTATCAATTGTTTGTATATTGGTACCATGAACATTGATTCCAAAATTGTTGGCACAGGAGGTGAATGTAATACATGGACTTCTATACATCTTTCAACCTTCTGTGGAAGGAGGGACTGCAGTCCTAGCATGCGAGGTTGATATTAAACTTTTTTGCTTTTCTTTCTTCTCTTCGTCCCCCCTCCTCCATTATGTTGCTAGGCAACTTTTCTCGTGTTGCACTGGATAGGAATAGGTTGAGGCTACATTTTTCAAGCTCAATAAACTATTCTTGTGTATACTACTGCATCTTCGTTAAGATTTTTGACAATTAGCATCAAGTTAAGGCATCCTTCGAATCCTAAATGTGTATTGACTTAACCTTACCTGACTATCTTTTCGGTATGCTTGCCGAACTTATTTAAGCACTATATTCTGACCTCATAGACCATAAATTTGGCACTTGTAATACCTTTTACTTTCGTGATGAAGGAAGAAAGACTATTTCTTGCTTTTACCAACAACAATAATTTGAAGCCTGTTTATGTCATCACCCTGAATGGGGTTCATTACAATAGGTTCAAAACGAGGTTCTCACACACCCTGAGCACCAGTTTTCCTGTAAACGTTGCTCATTTTCAAGTTACTCTGTGAAGATCATCCCTCCCACTTGTTTAGCGATTAACATGAATATGATAGTCCCTTTGAGTCTGGTTGCTATGCATTCTGGCCTTGAAAGCTTTGGGTAGACTTCTTGTTTTAGCGTCATACTCTTTGTAGAAATGGTGCGTCTCTTTTCCTTAAAAGAAACATTATCCTTTTCACTTTCCAAATACACCACAACTAGGGGTGGCAATCCTGACCCAAAAACTGAAAACCCACCCGACACGACTTGATAATTACCTAACTCAATTTAACTCGTTAACATTTACGGGTAAATTTGGGTTACACAACTTTACCCAATACAATTTGTGGGTAAAAAGTTACCCAACAATCCAATGCTCAGTTGCTCATGCTTTAAAATTTGAAAGAAATCCACCAAACAACACCCTTCCCTTCACCGTACACTCCACCAATTCACTATGGAAACCCTCATTTCTCGATTCACTTTCCTCTCCGACCAATCTCTCCACGACAAATCCTTTGATCTTTCCAAATCAAAGATCTCATGAAGCTCTTCAAGCTCGATGCCTACAAATCATGGGCTGTCTTGGAACGCGATCAACACAAAGCTCGAAACCGCCAAAACCTACCTCCATATTGTCATGGTAAGTGCCATGGAAGAGTTCCGAAGGTTCGGGGAGGAAATGGTTGCACGAATCTAAGGCGGAGCCTCACAGATTGGTCCTTAGACATGGAGCCATGGAGGTGCTTCCCGTCCTCTAGATTTGAGGTTTGAAGGAAAAGAAAGCTACTCAAGCACTTCACTGTTCCAAAAAGGGGAAACTTTCCCCTCGAGAGTCCCCACACCCTAGCCCCATGAGAATGTGAGAGGGAAAATCGCGGTAACTCAACGATTAAGTAGTTAGGAGGATCCGTGCCTAGTATCTACAAGGAGCCACCCCTACAAGAGGATGAAACTCTCATACTGCGATTGCTAGGACTCGATCCTTGGTCATGCTCTAAATCTACTAGCTCTTAACCAACTGAGCTATGCTTGTGAGGGCTACTCAAGCATTTCACTGGGTTTATGAGAGGGAGAGAGAGAGGGGGGGGGGTTGATGAAGTAGGTTACTAGTTATGGTTGTTTGGCATTGTATAATTCAAATTCCAATGGGCAAAAACCAACTGTTCTGTGTCCGTCCCTCCCCCATCCCCAGGCAACCAACTCAATATGCAACCCAACCCGACTTTAACCCGATTTTACCCAATAGTATTTGGGTTATAATGAGTTGCGACCCAATTAAATCTGTTTTCCGCTTTAACCTAAATAACCCATCTAATTGTCGGGCCTAATTCCAACACTTGAACTGTACCAGGGGGATTGAAGACCGTCCTTGAGTAAATCCCTCCCCTAATTAGTAAATTCTTCCCAAAATAATGGTCTTCATGTCCCTTCTAAATTTCTAATTGACTTCTTTAAGAAAGCTTTTCTGGTTTCATATTTTAAGTCAACAACCTATCCTAATTCTACAGAAAAACGACACCTAACTAACGCTTAAACTAGACTTTTAAAAGTTAACCCGACTCAACTTGAATACCACTACCGTTCTTCTCCAGTAACAGCCTAACAGGAAAGAAAGATGTTACCTATACGGAGAGGGATAATATTGAAAATACCTATATTTAGTGGCGGACGCATGAATTTTTTCAATTGGGTGCACAAAATTAATAAAGTTACAAATCATAATTGTTCCTCTACGCATTTTCATACTTTGAAATCTTTTAATTATATCATCATTTCTAATGTTTCTAAGCAAATATTTTTCAATAAAACATACAAGACAATCATTTATAAAGTGATTTCAAATTTAGTTTTTGTTTAAAAAATTTCTCCATAATCACTAAAATCAAATTCTTTTAAATCAACCACAATTTGAAAAATTACACAAATAAAAAAATATTCTCATAAATTGACTACTTCAACCCCCAAATTAAAATGCTCTAACAAATTAAATAAATATATATTTCCTACCAAGATATTGAACACACAAATTTATGAAATAAAATAATATTATCATAATATCAATATATCATCTATCACAAATTCATAAATCACAATTGACAACAATTACATAAATTAAATATTCAATTAGGGCTATTTCAAAATTATGATTATTTCAAATTAGGGCTATTTTAAAATAAGGATTACTAATTTTTTTAAAATTTAAATCACAATTATAATTTACTTTTTATTTAGGTGGGGGTAAATTGTAGAAATTTGATTTAGGTGTAGGCAAAATGTACAATATAACATATTATTATTATTATTTTTTTAAAAAATTACTTCACAGGAAAAAGCCCCAAGTGGGGGCAACTGCCCCCACACTCCTTGCCTTGTGACGCCACTGCCTGTATTAGATTGGTAGAAACTTAGGAAAGACGTCTTATTGGTATTTTTTGTAAAATGAATATCGATGATTTGATTCACAGTGTGTTGGTGGGTTGAACTGTCAGAAAATAATATATTTCATCTTACAAATTAGGATCCGTAAGACGATTTCATAGGAGACTTACTTTATAATACTTCATCCGTTTCGGGTAAAGAGTCACCGTTTGAAAATCAATTTTTTTTAAGAAAATAACACTTTTAATAGTCCATTATTAATAAAATAATACTTTTATGTTTTAATTTTTGAAAGTTGATTCTTTAAATAAAATATTTCAAAATAAAATAGTAAATTCTTTGCCTGAAACGAAGTGAGTATGTGAACGACTTCAGAATTTCTAGATATAGAAATATAACATAAAGATTAAGAAGCAGCCCAGTTGATACATTTATAGGCTTATACATGGACAACAACAGTTGCGCTTAGAAACATGCACTTACACGCTGGTTCTGAAACTAGATAAAGAAGGTGCAAAACTTTGTCAAATTAAAAAAAAACTGGAGTATATCAAATTTCTAGAAATATAATTGTTACATTCGTGTAATTGCGTTTTAGTTGATTTACTTTGTGTAAGAATTACAAGGGTAGGCGGGCATAGCTAATAGTCCTTAGTTATTTAAAAGTCTACCAATTAGGTGTCTAACTAGATCACATCAGTTAAATTCATATTCTAATTTGTTAAAAAATTATTAGACTTGGATCATATCGAATTATTTTTTGAATATTTTAAAACTCGATCCATATACTAAATTTTTGGATTTGGATCGAATTCAGATTTGATTAGCTCTTTATTAAAATCCTGAATAAAATTAATATTGAGGTATTTTAGCTAATCAAATGTCAAATAAAATTAAAAATTTCAGTTTTCATCTTCCACTAACATGAATAACAATATTAGTAAGATATTATATTTAATAGAAATAGTAATCATTAATAAATAAAAACTTAACATAAATAACTTTTATATGTACGATATTAATATATTTTTTTATATTAGATCGGATCGAGTTGTTTAACTGATTGGAACATTTAGATTCAAATCTGATTTGTTAAGCTATCGGAGTCGGATCAAAATCGAGTAATCAAATTGAAAAACAAAATACATATCTTAAAAATAACTTTCATATGTACTATATTAATATATTTTTGTGTAAATTTACTAATTTAAGTTCTGAATAAATTGCAGAAAATTTTATGCCACCTTTGTTTGTGAAAACTTGCAAAAGTTAGATCTTTTTGGTCCTTTGACAACATATTATATTTCCAAAAGCATTTGTTTAAGTGAAATTGTGAGTCTGCAGGCTGCAGGTCAGACTAACTGGGAGTGGGAGTGGGAGTGGGTTCCACATCTTTGACCTTTACAATTCACTAGATAAGACATTCCTAAATAAAGCTTCCCCCATGCCTCAGCTTGAAAACAATCAAATTCTAGAACGTGCACTCACCTTTCTAATCTACAGTCATTTCATGTGGGTGAGTGAGAAACTGAGAATTGAGAAACCATAGTTGGGTTTCTGTAACTAGTATTTAACAAGTAATTTCTAATATATATATATTAAGTTGAAGTGTTTGTATGCTGATTCCTGAATCGCTATTAGACTCGTTCAAGTCTTCAAGATTAAGTTGAAGTGTTGGTATGGTGGAAGAGAAAGAGAAAGAGAAAGAGAAAGAGATGGAGTTAATATAAAATCTGGTTTCTGATTTTAGTGTGTCTGATTGCAGTAACAAGACAAGTAGTAGTTGGGAGAGAGTGAGGGAAGGGAGGAGTAATGGCATTCCCTGACAAGAGATCTTTGTAAAATCATGTAATTTTGGACCCTCTGGGCTGCTTCCCAAGGGGGATCCCCTTGTCACCTTCCCCTACTAAGATACTCGCTCACAAATTCACTAACACCTTCATCTACAGTATAATCTATCACCTTATTTTATCTATGTGGTCTGTGGGTACATTTAATAGAAGCATAAAGATTCCAACATGATTAATTTAACAATTACTCTCTTTTCTTAAAAATAAATATGTATTGTTTGACTGGTTACCTGCAGTGGTAATATTGTCATTTTCACCACTTATGATAATTACCTTCTTCTCCTTGAGCTCTTCTCATCATCTCATGCAGTCATGCTACTGCCTCTTGTGATGTTTGGGGATCATACAAATATGAAATATTACACTTGTGCTTAGGCCTCTAAATTTGGATTCGGCTCGAGTTTTATTTTAAAAATAAGCCATATTATGACCTTATTTATTTATAATAAATAAAGCAACATGTGAACATCATGAGCTCAACACGATAAGCTCGCGAGCTTTGTACATTTGGCGAAAGCCTTGCTCGAATTGGGTTCACTCACAAGGCTAGGCTCGGTTCGACTCGTAATTTCGTTGGGAAAACAGTTATATGGCTTATATATTACACAATCAATTAACAACTTTTATGCAATATTGAGATTGCTCGAAACAAATAATTTATTAGTCAATTACCTCTCTTTTCTCATCTTCTTGTAAAACTTAAATCCATTTTATATAAGCCCTTTGCCCATGGCTTCTTGTGTAAGAAATAATAAAGTTTATGAATAATGAAATAGTTTTTCGATTGATATGGTGAACATATATATATGATTATAATATAATAAAGATTAGAAAACCTAAGTACATGTAAATAAGAAATAATATATTTCCACATAAATATAAATATATTATTATCTTACATGCCCCCACAAGATGAAGCTCCGTTAGGAGAGACCAATCTTGTGAAGAAGATGCTGAAAGCGCGCGCGAGCGAGTTGTTGAGGGAGTGCGACGACGAGCTTGTCTTTCGAGGAGGACGAACTTGGTTTGCCGAGGAAACATGATTTGCTCAAGGAGCGAGCTGTTAAGGGATGGCGATGGCAAGCTTGTCTTCCGAGGAGGACGAGCTTGGTTTGCCAAGAAAAACATGATTTTCTCGAGGACCGAGCTGTTGACAGAGGTCGACGGCGAGCTTGTCTTCTGAGAAGGACGAGTTTGGTTTGTCGAGGAAAACATGATTTACTCGAGGAGCGAGCGATTGAGGGAGGGCGACATCAAGCTTGTCTTCCGAGGAGGGCGAGCTTGGTTTTCCGAGGAATCCTGATTTGCTTGAGGAGAGTTGAAGGGGAGGGCGAGCTTGGTTTGTCGAGGAATCCTGATTAATTTGCTCGAGGAGCGAGCTGTTTGAGGGAGGGCGTTGGCGAGCTTGTCTTTCGAGGAGGGCGAGCTTGATTTGCCGATGAATCCTGAGGAGCGAGTTTTTGAGGGAGGGCGTCGGCGAGCTAGTTAGAGATGGGTTTGCTAAAGAGTCCTAGAGTTGGTGAATAGGAGGATGTAGCCATCGATGAACTTGTTCAGATTGTACCCAATAAGCGTGGATTGACCCTGAAGCTTCTAGGCTAGATAGCTGGTGGGTGTTAGCTTGGTGAACCATGATTGTCAGTTGTTGATGGTGAGGTGGTCCTTGATTGACATGATGTGGCCACGAGTTGGGCGAGCATTGGAGTGAGCATGAGTTTGCCATGCAACGCGGGTAGTGGCAGCCTGTTGGATCAATGGAACCAAGGTAGCAGAAAGGAAGCCGACAAGGGCACCAAACACAAGTTTGTCTTGCCGGATCTAAGGCTGGTACTGTGGGTTGGTGTTGAAACATCTTTGGATGTTTGAGCATACTTGAATAGGGTGGTGGGAGACGGATCAATGGGGTTTTGAACGGTGAGGGTGTTGTCGATAGCCATGAAGGCAAAAGTTTGGTTGGCGGCGGTTGTGGTGGGAGGAAGGTTTAATTCGGCGGAAGTTAGGTTGGTAGTGGTTGCGGTAGGAGGAAGTTTAGGGTTGCGGAAGTTTGGTGGTTATATATTTTAAGAGCGATGTTCTGATATCATGTAGGAAATAATAAAATTTAAGAATAATGACATAACTTTTCCATTGATACGGTGAACATATATATATATATATGATTATAATACTTACTACACAAGTTTAACTTAGAGAGTCTAAATACAATAAAGATTAGAAGACCTAAAGACAAATAAATAAGAAATAATATATTTACACATAAGTATGAATATAAATATATTATTCTCTTATATTATGCCATAGTTTTCTTGTACCTAAATCATACATATATATGGAGCTAGCTTGCATTTGGCTCGAACACGTGCTCAATAGTTCTACATTCACCTAAATCATATTATTTCTACATTCATCAAGCCAAATATGAGATATGTAAGAAAATATCAACCAAATTTAAGTTTTTATTTTTAATTTTCAACCGAACCTGTGCTTATTTCTATTTTTCAAAAACACGTAAGTCCTCTTTTTGTTGAAGTTTTATATATTCCAAGATTGTCCTTCTTAATAATAGTAATAATAACAATAATAACAAAAAAATAATAATAATATTAATAAATAATAACATATGAATAATGATAAGGATTAAATAATTATTTGGTCCCTCAATTTACACATTTTTTTGTTTGGTCCTATCCTTTTTTTTAATTAGATGTGGTCCTTCCATTCCAGATTCGCTATGAGATGCCCCCTTTAGGTGTTACCATTAATAATACCATATAAAAAAATGAAATAACAAAATTACCTTTCACTATATGCACATACACGACACATGGTCTTTGTTGATATCCTTAATACCCGTCGACCGACTCCAGCACGTACACCTACCTTCCATCTCTCTCCTTCATTTAGCTGGCATCCTTTTCCATCTTCGGCCTAACAACCAAGTCATGGGACCTCTTTCTGTTCTGAGCCCTAGCCGCCGTCATCTCGAATCGCCATATCTTTTCCACCATCGCGGCTATCTCCTCTTCGTCTCACAATTAGCACCAGTGAGCTCGCTCCAACAATGCTCTGTTACCGCCCAGATCCAGCCTAGCCGTCATCTTCAACTTCCGCCGAGCCCACCATCTCACAGCAGTCGCGAGTTCTAGCTCCAGATCTAGCCCCTTCCATCACCGCCGTCGCCCCTATTTCAGGCCGGCACGTCTCCCCCTGTTCTAGTACGGGCATCAGTCTCTGCCTCTGAGTTCCTTCTCTCTCCATCACCGGCGAAGAGAGATCCAAGTTTCTCCGTTTCTGCCAATTGCGAACATCCTTCAATCTCTGCCAAACCCATTTCCGAGCTCTATCTCCCAGCGTGTCATCTACAGATCCGACATCACCTACGACATCCAATTCCAGCTCAATACTCAACAATTCGTCATGTCTAGTGTTCACTAATTCGTCATAGAATCAACAGATTCAAACCTAGAACTTGAAATTGGAATCTCCTACTGCGCAGATTCAGGTAAGTTGTTCCAATTTTTTCGATTCATTGTTTAAATTTATGAAATCGAGGCCTAGAAAGTTGTTGCTCATATGCAATTTTGGCGATTGCCTAGCTCAACTGTTGAGAAATGGTAATTTTCCTAGTGATTAGAATTTATGCTTATTCTTGAATTCAATTCAATCTGATTTGGGAAATTGCGTTTAGACTGAAGATAGATAATAATATGTGAAACATGTGCAAATTGCTGATTCTAAATTGGCACCCATATTATTCCCAGTTTGGTTGTGGAAAATTAAAAAAATTGTTATTGATTATTAACTGGGGTTGATTGTAAAAATTGATTATCTACTCTTGGATTAATAAAATAATAATAATAAAGGTAATATTAATAATAAATATAATAATAATAAGTAATTATAATAATATAAATAAAATAATAAAGATAATAATTATTAATAATAATAATAACAATTAATATTTATAGTAAGAATAAAGTAATATTATATTAAAATAATAATTATAATATTAACAACAACAACAACAACAACAACAACAATTATTATTATTATTATTATTATTATTATTATTATTATTATTATTATTATTATTATTATTATTATTATTATATGTAAATCCCATTTTGTAACGATATTATTTTAGTCTTTATATTTGAATACAACACATTTTCAACTTACTAATCAAACACAAACATACACATACACGCATACTAACTTATGAAAGCTAATCAACACTTTTAAAAAGCTAAATCAAACAACAACAGTTATTAGTCATCAGTCATAAATCATAAGCAATAAATCATCATCACGTATTAATGAGTAAAGTCAAACAGACCGTATATATGGTATATGCTATGTTATTGAGACTGACCGTGTCTACGAGGTGTTTAATAAACATAAACATTGATATACTTGGATTAACATAAACATTGATTAGCTTTTCATTTCAAAAAGAATATTTAGGTGAATTTTTTGTTGTTGATGTAATTTGATCATGATCTAGATTGGATCCAATCAACTAATTTCTCTAAATATGTGGATTTGATTTGATCCATTTAATAAGCTAGTAGATTATTTTGAGCGTATATTTTTTTGGCGGACGATATAAATCCATCCATTTTCTTGACGGCTGCCGTACAAAAGTGAGATCATATTGACAATGGAAAAGGTACAAAAATGAATTTCCGAAAATAAGTTTTGTGGTTAAAGTCAAATCCAAGCCTAAGCAGGATATTCAAAATCACGGTAGAGATGGGAAGTTCTACTTGGAGTGTTTCCTTTTCTACTCAATCTTTTATGCCTACTACGTTATCTTCATCATCATCGTCATCTTGTCTTCTTGATGAACCTTCTAATCCTACTCCATCTACTCATGATACTAATACTGATCATTCTCTTCTAAACCCATTAGAACGAAGAGTAGCTGCCTGCAATTTTTAATGATTGTATACATGTCTTATATCTCGTCTTCAATCCTCCCATGCTTGTATATCAAGGAATTACATGTCTAATTTCATTCTTATTCCCATCAATCAGTTGTGGCCGCCGGGGGAGGATGGTAAGTGGTGACATACATAATGTTGATACAACCTGAAGGATATATGATACAAGTTCGTTATCTACAAGGAATCATGAGTTACCTCGTACGAATTTGAATTTTGAGCGAAGCAGAAGACTTTCAGCTTAAGCTATGATCTTCATATATCATGGACAGTAATCCTGCAAGTCTCTCTCATCGGATTGATATCACGTAGCATGAATATCAACCTTTAATTCACACCGCAAATCCAAGTCTCTCGATGGTTAGGCTAGAGGGAGTATTTGGTGAGATAGAATATAGGAGAGAGAGAGAGTAGGGGACGACCAAAGGGGAAGACATATTCTTCTCTTTGTGCCGTATATTCTAGTTAGGATTTTACCCCTTTACTTGCCCTATTTATATTAATATACAAGAAACCCTATTTCTTATAGTTTAAGTTAATCCCGAATCCCTTTGGATTATGAAACTAATTAGTCTTTAATAATATAATCACGGTCCATGTGAGCGGAAGTAAATAATCGGGCCACGAGCCTAATTGCTAACATCTCCCACTCGCACACATGGGCTCACCTCTCTTACCACATTGTATCATCAAAACATGTTAAATACTATCTGGAAGTGAAGCATGCGACATGATGAGAAAGATAAAGGGTGGAGCGCTATACCAAATCACCATATGACCAACATAGAACGTCCTCGTTAGAAAACAAAACTTGTCTGCCCCCCTACACAACTCGGTAATCAAATGTGGGAACGCGAACCCCGCATTTGTGGCACCTCGAATAAGGGTCTTAATTTGGTTGTTGATCAGGCGGCCAACATCAACAGACCCACCAGTCATAATGGTGTAGATCAGGACATCCTTAGACCAAGTCATCGTGTGTTGGTGACTGGAAGGCATGAGACGGGCACAGATGAATTTGAACACGGGCTTGGCCGTGTTCAGCAAGAAGGACTCCTCCATGGTGGGTGGACCGTAGGGTGGATTACGGTTTTGGGTCCACTCAACATTAGGGAGGGCGATGGTCGCATTGACCACCTCGAGAGGGATAGGGGCATGGAGGTGGAGGCTATAATTGTCGGCACCATCGGCGAAATTGGATGTACCGTAATACATGTTAATGCTTTGGGACGAAAAGTCAACACTAAAGTCCCTAACATTAACAGTATCTAAAACTCCCCCATCTACACCAATGTGGCCATTGGCGTAGAACTTGTGGACAATAGGCACGACTGCCTTGTCCGGTGAATCAGTTAACAACCCCTACCTACGGGCCGTAAAGTTATTTCGCAGGCCAAATTCTTCAGCCTTGAATCCCCTCTCGGGAACCAATGACTTGGAGAGCTTGGTCGTGTATTTTTCCGAGGCCTCGTAGGAAATGAAGCGGCGGTGGTCAAAGTGTTGTTCCTCCTCCTAAACAGGGCGGGAGGAAGAAGCGCAGTGTGTTTCTACGCTTGTGCGACATTTTGTTAGAGCAATATAAAATTAAATATTTAGCAATTTTTTTTCAAAATTTTTAAAATTAAAAATTAATTCCTAAAGCATGCAAATATTATCTACACGTAAAATTATCTAACACCCTAGCATGCAAAAATTGGACGTAAAAAATAAAAAAGGAGAGTTAGAGTTACGAGTTTGCAGCTTAGAGTCGCCGGAGTTCGAGCTTGGCGTCGGCAACAATGGTGTCCCTAACCTTGCTTCAATCTTCAAGCTTCAATGGGGTGTAATGGAGGATGATGGTGGGATGGAAGTTGAAGGGTTTGAAGGAGGGAGGTTGATCTTTGTAGATTTGCCGGAATTTTTGATGGAGTCTTGAAGATCTCGCTTGATCTTGGAGGAAGAAAGACGCTGCTGCTGTTCTGCTTGAAGGAAGGAGTAATTCTGGTGATTCTGCAGAAGAAGCCCGGCCACAGTTTATATAAAGGCACCTTGCGGTCGCAAGGTGGCTTTTACCTTGCGTTCGCAAGGTCGGCAGTTCAGGCGGTCTGCATTCTCAACTGATTCCCACGTCTTTGATAGTACGTTTCACGATGTCTGCATTTACTGAGGACCTTGCAGACGCAAGGTGACCTTGCGTCCGCAAGGTCGGCAGATTGGCTTCTTTTTGATTCTTTTTCATCCTTTTTCAGCAGATTAGCAGTTAAGTCCCTTCGTTATATTCCGTTATGTTTCGTTACTTTCCTGCATTATAAAACTCTACAAAAACTCTAAACTAAAAATTATTAGCATCATATAAATACAACATTAAGATGCTTTTCTCCCCCAAACTTGAATTTTGGTATATTTAATTTTAAAATTAAATGTCCAAACTTAATTTTAACGGAGAATAACATATTTAAATTAACTATACAAGCACTAAAATTTATAATAGTGGGTTGCCTCTCACTTAGCGCCTTTGTTTAACGTCTTTGGCTCGACCCAACTGCAAACTTAATCATTGGGCGGAGCATTGTCAGCCAAACGAATTAATTCAATTGTTTGTTCAACTGACATCGGTTCAAGGTATGGCTTGAGTCGGTGTCCATTAACTTTAAAAACTTCCTTATTCTTTGGATTTCTTATATCAATCGCTCCATGAGGGTAAATTCAGACAATTACAAAAGGACCAGACCACTTAGATTTTAATTTTTCCAGGGAATAGCCTAAGGCTAGAATTAAAAAGTAGAACTTTCAATCCTGGTCGAAACATCTTATTGGCTAACCCCATATCATGATACTTCTTGGTCTTTTCTTTATATGTTTTAGCATTCTCGTACAAATTTAACTTATGTTCTTCTAATTCATTCCATTGAAACAGTCTTTCCTCACCAGCAAAGGTTAAATCTAAATTTAAGTCTTTAACAGCCCAATAAGCTTTGTGCTCGATTTCAACTGGTAAATGGCATGCTTTGCCATATACCATTCTATATGGACTCATTCCTATTGGGGTTTTAAAAGCAGTTCGGTATGCCCATAAAGCATCCTTAAGTTTAGATTCTCAATCTTTACGATTAGGTCTAACAGTCTTTTCTAACACTGCTTTAATTTGTCTATTACTAACCTCTACTTGGCCAGATGTCTGAGGATGATAAGGTGTAGCTAACTTGTGAGTTACACCATGTTTCTTAAGAACATTATTCAATAACTTATTTGTAAAATGAGTTCCTTGGTCACTTATTATGGCTTTAGGTACTCCATATCTAGCAAACAGATCTTCAACAAATTTTACTACATTTTTTCCATCATTTGTTCTAGTTGCTATGGCTTCAATCCACTTAGACACATAATCAACTGCTACCAAAATATATTCACAATTATTTGACACTGGAAAAGGACCCATGAAATCAATGCCCCAAACATCAAAGATTTCAACAACCATATTAATATGCAAAGGCATTTCGTTTCTTTTTCCTATTCCACCAGGTCTTTGACATTTATCACAAGTTCTATAAAATAATTCACAGTCTCTAAAAACAGTAGGCCAATATAAACCACATTGTAAAATTTTTCTAGCAGTTTTATTCCCACTAAAATGACCACCACAAGAGTATTCATGGCAAAATTCCATAATACTTTGTTGGTCTTTTTCTGGAATACATCCTCTGATTAAAGAGTCTGAACATATTTTGTATAAATGAGGCTCTTCCCAAAAATAATTTTTCGCTTCAGCCAAAAATTTCTTCTTTTCATAATGATCAAAATCAGGATTTATGATATCAGACACATAATAATTGACAAAATCAGCATACCAAGGGTCTGAATCTTTAATAGCTAACAGTTACTCATCAGGAAAATCTTCATTTATTGGAATTGGATCATCAAGAAATTGACGTTCAAGTAAGGGTGAAAATTCTAATCTAGACAAATGGTCGGCTACGACATTTTCAGTTCCCTTTCTATCTTTGATTGTGATGTCAAATTCTTGTAACAATAGCATCCATCTAATTAGTCTAGGCTTAGCATCTTTCTTACTTAATAAATATTTTAATGCAGAATGATCAGAAAATATTATCACTTTCGATCCTAACAGATATGGTCTAAATTTTTCTAAAGCATACACAACTGCCAAAAATTCTTTTTCTGTTGTTGTATAATTTAGTTGTGCATCATTTAGAGTTCTACTAGCATAATGTATTACATGAGGCTTTCTATCTACCCTTTGTCCTAACACGGCTCCAATTGCAAAATCTGATGCATCGCACATGATTTCGAAAGGGAGAGACCAATCAGGGCCGGATAAAATAGGGGCAGTAGTTAATCTTTCTTTTAGTAGATTAAATGCATCTAAGCATTCTTGATCAAAAACAAACTCTGTATCCTTTGCTAACAGGTTACATAGAGGCTTACATATTTTGGAAAAATCTTTTATGAATCTTCTATAAAAACCAACATGCCCTAGAGAACTTCTAACACCTTTAATAGAAGTTGGAGGAGGTAATTGTGAAATAACTTCTATTTTTGCTTTATCAACTTCAATACCTTTATTTGACACAACATGACCTAAGACAATTCCATGTTTGACCATGAAATGACTTTTCTCCCAACTTAGAGTTAAATTTGTTTCACATCATCTTTTCAAAACTGGTGTAAGATTTTCTAGACAATGATCGAAAGAATTTCCAAAAACTGAAAAATCGTCCATGAAAACTTCAACACATCTTTCTACTAAATCTGAAAATATAGAGATCATGCATCTTTGAAAGGTGGCTGGTGCATTACATAGTCCAAAGGGCATTCTCCTAAAAGCAAAAGTGCCAAAAGGACATGTAAAAGTTGTTTTCTCTTGGTCTCCAGGTGCTACAGGGATTTGATTATAACCAGAAAAACCATCAGGAAAGCAATAATACTCGTAACCGGCTAGTCTTTCAAGGATTTGGTCAATAAATGGCAAAGGAAAGTGGTCTTTCCTAGTTGCCGCATTTAGTTTTCTCAAATCAATGCACATTCTATAACCAGTTATTGTTCTTGTAGGGACTAATTCATCTTTTTCATTTTTAACAACTGTAATTCCTGACTTTTTAGGAACTACTTGAACTGGACTAACCCATTTACTGTCTGATATTGGGTAAATTATACCTGCATCTAGAAGCTTAAGAACCTCTTTTCTTACGGCTTCTTTCATGTGTGGGTTAAGTCTTCTTTGTATTTCTCTTGAAGGTTTACTACATTCTTCTAGGTGTATTTTATGCATGCATATAGACGAACTAATACCTTTTAAATCAGCTAGGGACCATCCTATGGCTTCTTTATGTGTCCATAAAACTTTTAATAAACTTGCTTCTTGCTTTTCAGTTAAATGAGTTGCTATTATAACAGGTAAAGTTTTACCTTCCCCTAAAAATGCATATTTTAGGTGGGGTGGTAATGGTTTTAATTCTTTTACTGGAGGAGATTTGACAGATGACATAAATTCAGAATTTTCTGGTTTAATTGTTTCTTCTATTTTAACCTCCTCGGTATTTCCTTCTTTAATAACTTCCTTATTTTCTACTTTAACATCCTCTATCTCTATTTCTTCAAAAAGAGATTTTAGGATTTCTACTTCATCTTCTTTAATTTCATTAGTTTCTTCTTCTACTTTTTCTGTTCTATCAGACTTATTTTCTGATTCTTTATTTTTAAAAGCTTCTAACTTCTCTCTTTCTTGTCTTTCTTCTTCTTCTATTTCTCTTTCTATCTCATCAATGTCAATTTTGATGGGAGGGATAGGACTATCATCATAAACTATAAATACATCTTTCTCATAGTCTTCATCTTCATTATCTTCTTCAAAAGTTTCAGTTGATAATTTTTCGATTTCATCTATGGAAAAACATGCATTTATGTCACTAGGTCTATTCATAGCATCATAAACAGAGATTTCGACAGTTTCACGTAGGACTGACATTGTGAGTTTACCATTCTTCACATTTATCATAGTATTGGCAGTGGCCATAAAAGGTCTGCCTAAGAAGATATGAACTTCATTATTTGTGCAAATCTTCCTTTCTATCTCTAGAACCACAAAGTCGATTGGAATGATTAGTTTATTAACCGGAACTAGGATGTCTTCCACTATACCCAAGGATATTTAAGCGAGACGATCGACTAATTGTAATTGCATACTAGTGGGTTTTAGTTCTCCTAACCCTAATTGTTTATAGACCGCAAAAGGCATCAAATTAATACTTGCTCCTAGATCTAGCATAGCTTTCATCTTTTTAGAACTTCCCAAGGAGACTTGGATATTAAAGCTACCATGGTCTTTCAACTTAGGGGGTAATTCGGGTTGTAAAACAGCACTTACGTTTTCAGAAACAATAATTTTCTCATTGTTTTCAAACTTGTGTTTCTTAGAGTGAAGATCTTTGAAAAACTTTGCATAAGCTGGAATATTTTTAATAACGTTAAGCAAAGGAAGGTTAACATTCACTTTAGATAACATATTATAAATTTCCGAAAATTGTTTGTCCATTCTGTTTTTCATAAGTCTTCTTGGGAACGGAATTGGAGGAACATATGGTGGTGGAGCCACATAAGATTCCTCTTCTTCTGGTTCTATCTCTTTTTCTACTTCTTTATTTTGAACCTCTTTCTCTTTTTCCTTGTTTGGAACTTCTACTTCTACTTCTATTTCTTGATTAATTGTTTGATTATTCTCATTACTATTATCCTTTTCAACTTCTTTTTCAGAATTCTCTACTTCATCAGGCACATTAGAAGAATGAACAGGATCACTTACCTCTTCTCCTATTACCTTACCGTTCGCAGAGCGGTGATTGATTTGGCTTGCTCGGTTTGACTAGGGAACTTCCCTTCTTCTCTTTTCTCGGTTTCAGAATTTACTATGTGCTTTTTCAAATTTTCAACTTCTTCAAGCAAATATTTTAGCAGAACAGCTTGACCTTTACTTGTTCCATCTTGTTTTGGAACTTCTTCAATTCTCAATTGATTTTGATTTGGAAATTGTTGTGGTTGAGGTGGTTGAGGTTTGGAATTGTTGAGGTTGTAAAGGTTTATTTCCTCCCCAAGAAAAGTTAGGATGATTCCTCCAACAGTTATATGTGTTTGAGTAAGGGATCATTCCTTGGTCCTTTGAGGGTATACGTTCATAGCATTAGCACATTCGGCATACATAACACTTGATGGACAAAAATTAGTAGCATGAGAATATAATCCACATAAAGCACATGCTTCTTGAATTGGCCAATTTTCAAATTGAGCTTGTGTATCTGACTTTTCTTGAACTTGGTATAGACTCCTATTTTTACCTCTAGCACTTTTGTTGAGAATTAATACTTAACATCTCAAATAATTCCTCTAGTGCTTACGGTGTCATTCTATTAATAGAACCACTAATTGCACTATCAACCATAGTTTGTAAGCTTTGGCGAAAGACCATGATAAAATTGAAGTACTAACACATGTTGAGCCAAATTATGATGAGGACACATAATGAGCGATTTTTAAATCTTTCCCAAGACTCATGGAATGTTTCACAGTTCATTTTGGAATGACATGATTTGTTTTCTATATTCGAGTAAGAGATGCATGCTTATAGTATTTACTCATAAACAAATCATATAATTGAGCCAAGTATAAACACTACTAGGTGTTAGATTCATAAACCATCGCTTTGCCAATTCTTTTAATGCCTTGCAGGAAAATATTTCATTTTAACTTGGTCTTCAATCAACCCTCCTAAAGGAAAAGTACTCATCATGTATTCATAATCTCTTAAAAGCTGACGAGGATCTTCGTGAGGCATTCCATGAAAAGATGGTATAGCATTAAAATAATGGCCTTTTAATTGAAATTCCTTCGCATCGGTAAGACTAGACATGATGTTACTACATTTAATGAAGGTCTCTGAAATCATTAATAGTTCTTTGATTTACCACTACTTCCATATTTCTTCTAGCGAGTTCTTCTTCTCTTTGATTTGCATTAAAGGTGCAGGATTTTCGAGGATTTTGATTAATATTATCTTCCATTGTAGGATCAACGGAGGATCCTCTAGATTCAATTGTTCTTGATTATCGGGCTCGGGAGCTAGATTTTCAAGATCTTCTTGATTCTTTCTAATATTATTTATATCTTGATTCGATTCCACCGAATTTAGGATTCAAAGATCTACGACCAGTGCATAAAATAAATTAAAGCAATTTAAAAACAACTAACTATGAAATAAAAAGAAAATAAAATAAAATCTTTTTGTAATTTTTTATTTTTATTTTTATAAAAACTAAAATTAAACTAAAAATTACGCTACCAACAAACTAACTACATGAACTAGCTTGTCCCGACAGACGGCTCAAAAACTTGATCGATGTCTTATTTTAATTTTATTTCCTTGCAAATGGACAAGACTATTATAGAATAGTATTGGAAGCAAGGGTCGAACCTACATAGACAAGAGATCACAAATAGTGCAATTTATTGATAGCAAATTATTAATCTAAGGGGGTTTTTATAATTATTCTACTCGAATTATTATTATTTAGGTGTTTAACTAATTAGTAGCAATTACAGGTTATGAAGATCTTATGGTAGATGACAATCTAGGATTCGGGTTTCACTTGTATCTCCTCTATGTTTAATTCAAAATAATTATCATTCAATTTCTTGGGTTCGTTCACAAAGATAGATATAGTCTGTTGAATTATTGGTTCGACCTCCATCCGCATCATTCATCCATTCTATATCTAAGCACAGAACATATGATCTATCACGTCACCTAGTCATGTATGAACTGGCCTAACTTATCACTCGTGCATCGATAGGTCCAATTTATTGTGATGGTGAGCGATTATGCGACATATGCACATTGGTCATGCGGTTATCCGCACCTCTAGGCCTTTATTATTTGCGATTACATTCATTTGTTCAAAGCGAAATAATAGAGGGATTGATAAACACCACAATCAACAAGAATTGAATGAACATAAATATGAATTAAAACATAAATTCGATACAAGTTACCTCCCACCTCCTAGGT
>CM028382.1:44778610-44869028 GCA_013146195.2 Codonopsis lanceolata | reverse complement strand
CTTCTTCAGTTAAATCAGCTGCTATTATCACATGTAAAGTTTTACCTTCCCCTAAAAATGCATATTTTAGGTGGGGAGGTAATGACTTTAATTATTCTACTGGAGGAGATTTAACAGACGACATAAATTCAGAATTTTCTGCCTTAATTGTTTCTTCTATTTTAACCTCCTCGGTATTTCCTTCTTTAATATCTTCCTTATTTTCTACTTTAACATTCTCTACTCTATTTTCTTCAAAGAGATTTTAGGATTTCTACTTCATCTTCTTTAATTTCATTAGTTTCTTCTTCTACTTTTTGTTCTATCAGACTTATTTTCTGATTCTTTCTTCCTTTTAAAAGCTTCTAACTTTTCTCTTCTTGTCTTTCTTCTTTCTTCTATTTCTCTTTCTATCTCATCAATGTCAATTTTTATGGGAGGGATAGGACTATCATCATAAACTATAAATACATCTTTCTCATAGTCTTCATCTTCATTATCTTCTTCAAAAGTTTCAGTTGATAATTTTTCGATTTCATCTATGGAAAAACATGCATTTATGTCACTAGGTCTATTCATAGCATCATAAACAAAATTTGACAGAGATTTCATGGTTTCCACGTGTAGGACTGACATTGTGAGTTTACCATTCTTCACATTTATCATAGTATTGGCAGTGACCATAAAAGGTCTGCCTAAGAAGATATGAACTTCATTATTTGTGCAAATCTTCCTTTCTATCTCTAGAACCACAAAGTCGATTGGAATGATTAGTTTATCAACCTGAACTAGGATGTCTTCCACTATACCCAACAGATATTTAACTGAACGATCAGCTAATTGTAATTGCATACTAGTGGGTTTTAGTTCTCCTAACCCTAATTGTTTATAGACTGCAAAAGGCATCAAATTAATACTTGCTCCTAGATCTAGCATAACTTTCATCTTTTTAGAACTTCCCAAGGAGACTTGGATATTAAAGCTACCATGGTCTTTCAACTTAGGGGTAGTCGGGTTGTAATTCACAAAACGGCACTTACGTTTTCAGAAACAATAATTTTCTCATTGTTTTCAAACTTGTGTTTCTTAGAGTGAAGATCTTTGAAAAACTTTGCATAAGCTGGAATATTTTTAATAACGTTAAGCAAATGAAGGTTAACATTCACTTTAGATAACATATTATAAATTTCCGAAAATTGTTTGTCCATTCTGTTTTTCATAAGTCTTCTTGGGAACGGAATTGGAGGAACATATGGTGGTGGAGCCACATAAGATTCCTCTTCTTCTGGTTCTATCTCTTTTTCTACTTCTTTATTTTGAACCTCTTTCTCTTTTTCCTTGTTTGGAACTTCTACTTCTACTTCTATTTCTTGATTAATTGTTTGATTATTCTCATTACTATTATCCTTTTCAACTTCTTTTTCAGAATTCTCTACTTCATCAGGCACATTAGAAGAATGAACAGGATCACTTAACTCTTCTCCTATTACCTTACCGCTTCGTAGAACGGTAATTGATTTGGCTTGCTCGGTTTGACTAGGGAACTTCCCTTCTTCTCTTTTCTCGGTTTCAGAATTTACTATGTGCTTTTTCAAATTTTCAACTTCTTCAAGCAAATATTTTAGCAGAACAGCTTGACCTTTACTTGTTCCATCTTGTTTTGGAACTTCTTCAATTCTCAATTGATTTTGATTTGGAAATTGTTGTGGTTGAGGTGGTTGAGGCTGGAATTGTTGAGGTTGTAAAGGTTTATTTCCTCCCCAAGAAAAGTTAGGATGATTCCTCCAACCAGGATTATATGTGTTTGAGTAGGGATCATTCCTTGGTCTTTGAGGGTATACGTTTATAGCATTAGCCTGTTCAGCATACATAACACTTGATGGACAAAAAATAGTAGCATAATAATATAATCCACATAAAGGACATGCTTCTTGAATTGGCCAATTTTCAAATTGAGCTTGTGTATCTGACTTTTCTTGAACTTGGTATAGACTCCTATTTTTACCTCTAGCACTTTTCTGTTGAGAATTAATACTTAACATCTCAAATAATTCCTCTAGTGCTTCTGGTGTCATTCTATTAATAGAACCACTAGCTGCACTATCAACCATAGTTTGTAAGCCTGGCGAAAGACCATGATAAAATTGAAGTACTAACACATGTTGAGCCAAATTATGATGAGGACACATAATGAGCAGAATTTTAAATCTTTCCCAAGACTCATGGAATGTTTCACCTGGTTCATTTTGGAGTGACATGATTTGTTTTCTATATTTAGTAAGAGATGCATGCTTATAGTATTTACTCATAAACAAATCATATAATTGAGTCCAAGTATAAACACTAATAGGTGTTAGATTCATAAACCATCGCTTTGCCAATTCTTTTAACGCACTGAGAAAATATTTCATTTTAACTTGGTCTTCAATCAACCCTCCTAAAGGAAAAGTACTCATCATATATTCATAATCTCTTAAGAAACTGACAGGATCTTCGTGAGGCATTCCATGAAAGGACGGTATAGCATTAAAATAATGGCCTTTTAATTCGAAATTCCTTACTGCATCTGGTAAGACTAGACATGATGTTACTACATTTAATGAAGGTCTACTGAAATCATTAATAGTTCTTTGATTTACCACTACTTCCATATTTCTTCTAGCAGGTTCTTCTTCTCTTTGATTTGCATTAACCGGGCGAACCGGATTTTCAGGATTTTGATTAATATTATCTTCTATTATAGGATCAACCAGAGGATCCTCTAGATTCAACTGTTCTTGATTATCAGGCTCGGGAGCTAGATTTTCAAGATCTTCTTGATTCTTTCTAATATTATTTATATCTTGATTCAGTTTCACCAGTTTAGGATTCAAAGATCTACGACCGTGCATAAAATAAATTAAAGCAATTTAAAAACAACTAACTATGAAATAAAAGAAAATAAAATAAAATCTTTTTGTAATTTTTTATTTTTATAAAAACTAAAAATTAAACTAAAAATTACGCTACCAACAAACTAACTACGTGAACTAGCTTGTCCCCGGCAACGGTTCCAAAAACTTGATCGATGTCTTATTTTAATTTTATTTCCTTGCAAATGGACAAGACTATTATAGAATAGTATTGGAAGCAAGGGTCGAACCTACATAGACAAGAGATCACAAATAACACAATTTATTGATAGCAAATTATTAATCTAAGGGGGGTTTTTATAATTATTCTACTCTGAATTATTATTATTTAGGTGTTTAACTAATTAGCAGCAATTACAGGTTATGAAGATCTTATGGTAGATGACAATCTAGGATTCGGGTTTCACTTGTATCTCCTCTATGTTTAATTCAAAATAATTATCATTCAATTTCTTGGGTTCGTTCACAAAAGATAGATATAGTTTGTTGAATTATTGGTTCAGCCTCCATCCCCGCATCATTCATCCATTCTATATCCTAAGCACCAGAACATATGATCTATCTGTCACCTAGGTCATGTATGAACCTGGCCCTAACTTATCACTCTCGTGCATCGATAGGTCCAATTTATTGTGATGGTGAGCCAGTGTACGACATATGCACATTGGTCATGCAGTTATCCGCACCTCTAGGCCTTTATTATTTACGATTACATTCATTTGTTCAAAGCGAAATAATAGAGGGATTGATAAACACCACAATCAATAAGAATTGAATGAACATAAATATGAATTAAAACATAAATTCGATATAAGTTACTGTAGACACCCCAATTTCGTACCCCTAATATGTGACATGACATAAAATATCAAGAACTGTTGAAACATTAACAAATGTCAAGTTACAGGGTTGAAAATGCAAAAGGAAAAAAAGTAGGATGCATGAACAAGGAACTAGGGGTGAAAGTGCAAAATTGAAACTTGCAAAGCTTCATGGTGCCGCACCAAGGACCCTTGGTGCCGCACCAAGGGTCTCCTTGGCCGCACCATGCTACTTACTGTAGCGTCTCTCAGATTGGAAAAGGTACAACTCTTGATGCACAATGTACAAGCCGCTGATGCAGGGAGAACAAATCTGAAAATTCCAGCCGCGTCCCTGCCTCCTGCTATAAATAGAGAGCTCGGCCTCCTCATTTCAGGGCTCATTTTCATCGCGACGAAGTGCTGAAGAATTCTTCTGCGTTCCTTCGAAGCGATTAGTTACGAGAGGTGCGAGATAGGTGAGTGGAACCCCCTAAAGTCTCCAAACCCTGCCCAAACTCCGCCAAAATAAATATCCATTAGTTATAAGTAATCCCTAGCCTAGTTTTTAGGTATCCACCTCATTTCCCCGGCCCAAAAATCCCAAAGTAAGCCGTTACTCTGCCCGAGTAACGAGCTGAAAAACACTCTAAATAAGCCGTTATTCCGCCCAACTAAAAAGGCCAAAACCACAAAAACTAAGCCGTCACTCTGCCCAAACCAAACAAACCAAAACTACCATATATAAGCCGTCACTCTGCCAAAATCAAAACAACAAACACACACACAAACAACAAAAGTCTCCCTCTCCCGAGAAGGACAGAGCGAGCACACCGCCGCTCTAAAAGGTAACAGCCTTTAAGGGCGTGTTTATTTATTTATTTATTTTATTGTCTATTCATTATTTTGTAAAATTATTATTTAAATCTGGCATAATGTAGTATTTATAAGTCCGCCGCCGGATTAGATTAGGAAATAATATGTAAAAGAGCCGTTATTATGGCCAAATATTCTTAAATATGTTTGTAATTATTGGAAGGAGACTTAATGAGTCCAGTAAATAATGTAGCCACGAATGTATTTGTTTAAATTTCCTTTGTCATTATAATACCTTATTTATTTGCTAAATAAATGTGACAATAAGCATACTTCAGCCAAAAATCATTTTCGAGACCGAAAGGGCGAGTTGGGTGCCTAGCACCTTCCCAACTCGTAACTTAGCCTCCGAACCCGCTTTTTAAAATCTCGGTTTTCTTTCTTTCTACGGTTTTTCTTTATTTTTGCCTTAAAATAAAGATGGCGACTCTAAAACTTTCAGATCCGGTGGGGCCTCGCAACACTCCTCTTTGCACTTTCCCTGTTCTCCCCTAAAAAGGGAGATACGGGAATGGAGGGGTGATGCATTCCCATATCTGGTATCCCCTAAACAAGGGATAACTTGATGCGGAAACCCATAGCTCCCATAGTGATCCGAATGGGCCATAAGGCTATTTTCAATAAATCCATAGTGGGGCGTCGCAATATCTTTTCTTGCACTTCTCGGTTTTCCCTAAAGAAAACATGGGAGAATGGGAATGGAAGGGTAATGCATTCCCATATCCCGTTATCCCCGAACAAGGGATAACTTGACATGGGAAACCATTAGTTCCCATTTTGGATACAAAATCCACTCAAGGCAACCGAGGCACATTCCAACGTGCTAATATAGACAAAGACTCCTCTCGCACTTTTGGATTTCGCCTTCCCCTAAACAAGGGAGGGTGGAACGAGCGGTGGTGTCCCGCATCCGCACGCACGCGCACCCCTATCCATCGAGGCGGGCGCGAGGCACACCAGGAACCTCACAAAGTGGCGACTCACTGGGGAGTTGTTTTATTTTAAATAAAATGGAGGGCTAGACTCGTAAAATAAAACTTTTTGTTTTTATTTGTTTCTCGGCCGCAAGATGCTTGTCATATTAATTTACGCATTTGAATAAAGTGTTCCCATACGGCCGTGGCTATATTTGTGGATATGATCCTCCATCTTGCAGCAGTTTCGTTCCGATAACTGTTACAGACATGTTTAAGAGTATTAAAAAAAATTCAAAAAATCAAAAAATATATATATATATATATATCAAAAAAAAAAAAATAAAAAAAAAATATATATATTATATATATTACAAATAAATTCGAGGCAAAGACAACAAAAAGAGTGGGCTTTACTTAGGCTCTATATTATTATTTATTTCAGCTTCATTTTCTTTTTTCACTTTATTCTGTACATTTATACATATTTGCATCCATTTTGTCATTTTATTTTGGGGGCATATGACCAAATTTGTAATTAATAGGGATAGATAGTTTCCCCACTTTTCTTTCTATTTCTTAATGTGGTGTGCTTGCTTGCTTGCGCTCAAACTAAAAAGCCGAGAAAATCCACACAAACAGCAAGACAGGCCATATATGTTTTATTTTTCTGTTTATATATCTGTAAATAAATAAAGATTTTACTGCTTTCTAGATACCACACACACGCACATGCATATAGCTATATTCGAATCCCTACACCATGGCCAGCCTACCCCCTGCATGAGCCAACGTTAGAATGCATATAGATTCTCAGGACACTTCATTGACCGACCGGTTTTTGCATCTCTGAATTGTGGGTCAGGGTCCACGTAAAAAAAAAGTCAAAAAAAAAAGAGAATATACAAAAAAATATGCGCAAGTAAAAAAAAAATCATCATAAAAAAATTGCGCAACAAAAAAAAAATACTTCAAAAAAATAATAATAATAACAAATAAATAATAAATAGGGGCTGGTTTATTATTTTCTGATGCTCGACCTAGACCATTTCGAATGGTGGATTCCCGAAAGAGTATAGGCCCTTCGCCCGGGACCAGTCCGATCTAGGGAGTCGAAGCGGTGTGGAATACGTTGGTCCTATACTGCGGAGAAAGAATCCACTGCTCCAGAAAGTCTGAGGACCGTCAAAATAAAGCAAGTGCTTATCCGGTTAATTGTAGGGAACAAATAATAATATAAAATACACTAATAAAGGCATGCTGTACTCCAAACCCAAAAAGCCTTCAGCCAGCCTCCTGATACCTCCATAACCCATTTTCCTCGAAACCGGCCCGAACTTGGAAAGGCATCTTGGCGTTGATACGAGTATCGCCGAGAAGGTATCGATATCAAATCGGACAAAGGCGAAATCAGGCGTCGAGAAAAAGCAGTCCGATTAAGCGGTATCGTGATCGATCGCATAAGGGCGTAATCAATACGTAAAAAATGATCCGAGCAAGATGGCAAAGAGTCGGGGGCCGGGGAGCATGCTCCGCCTCCGATATGGGTAATGCATTCGGGGCTCCGAGTGTAGACGAATGATGCTCCGACTCCCAGAATGCAAGAAGCTTGGCTAAGCCAAATAGCAAGTCTTATACAAGGTCAAGACGAGAAACGCTTGCTAAGCCAAATAGCAAGTCTTATACAAGGTCAAAAACCCAAGTGGTGACTCTTTGTCCCAGAACTCTTCCCCCAATCCCCCAGAAACATCAACATCCCACGTGCCTCCAAACCCAACTCCCCACCAAACACTAACCCACCAAATATGGCCACTACCCCAAATCCCAATCCTCCACCAAGCCACTACCCCAACCCAAATCCTCGCCCCTTACCCGTCACTATCCTTCCAATATCCTGCCTTACAAACATCCTTCCAAAATCTGCTCCCCAAAGCCCAAATCCCCAAAGACCTCCCTGACCTCCTATTCCCAAACCAACCCACTCCAAAACACCCACATATGGACCCACAAAATTATAACCCGCCAAGGCAAAGTTACCACTTATTTACCTTATAATGATCCCGGCCGCCACCCAAAAACCATCCAAAATCCACCTACCCAAGCTCCACCAACCCAAAATTCATATCCTACCCAAGTTCCACCAACCCAATATCCATATCGACCCAAACCCCCCGCATAATTACACCACGGCGAAATTAACCCAACCTTCCCTAATCCAAACGGCCGGATATACCAAAATCAACTCCCCACCACCAAAATAGAGGCCGACGTGGAAAATATAAGAGCTATGGTACTCAAACTTCTCAACAAAGGGGAATTTTCTACGCTGGCACGACATTACAACCTCGCGGCAAGATTGCCTTTCAAATTCAAAATGCCCGACATAGAAAAATTTGATGGGACCGGATGCCCTATATCCCACTTAAAATCTTATTCCACCGGCATGCAGTCAAGGGGAGCTAGCTTTGAGGCTATGGCTTCCAATTTTCACCTCACCCTAATAGGTACGCCAAACAATGGCTAATGTTGTCTCGATAGCAAAGACCATGAATACGTGGGACCGATATAGGCAAGCGTTCCTCGAAAGGTACAAAGACAACACTAGTCCCGAAAATAGAAGGACCTTGAGTCGTGCACCCAGAGGAAAAAAAGAAACCTGCGGCCGAGTTCGCAATGTGGAAAAGAAAGTTGGCGGACTGCATTTGACAGACTGATCCACCGAGTCATGCCGAATGTTTATCAAAAACCTCCAAACCCATTTACCCGAACACATGCGGTACCTTCCCTACACCAATTTTAAAGAAATAGTAGAGATAGGAGCTCGTATTGATGATGATATACGGACCGGCCAATTACAAGTCAATACGCCTCCTAGCTCTTTCCGTTATTCTAAAGGGAAGACAGCCGCAGCCGCAACCACACCCGCATCAACTGTCAATATGGTAGGAAATACATCAGCCCCTTTTCCTACCCAAAATTATGCCACTGTTCCATGGTCTTATGGAGCGGATAGGTCTGGCAACACGATCGGAGGAAATAATGGCCCGAGCTAAATTTCGTAAATCGAACCGCCATTATGATGAGCCGCAAGCCTCCCGCCTCGTGATCCTGCGCAGGGCTAATGGCACAAGGAGTGTTAAAGCCTATGGAAAATTATAAGCCACTGCACCCCACGCCTAGACCTGGAATCATGCCCAAGATCGTGAATATCATCATTGCCGCAAAGGGTCACCTCACCGATAAATGTTATCGCTCAAAAATGCTATTCAGATCTTATAGATGATAAGGTTATTGAAAAGCCCACCCTGCACCAAATATAATCAATAACCCTCTACCTCAAATCAACATGATTGAGGTTGATGACAGCTTCCTGGGCATGATAGGCAGAGGTACTGATTATGAGAAGCTCCCTGCTGAGTTTGGGTCTACTTCTAATAAACCTCTGCAGAACTAGTATACTACGACCGGCCCACTTTTGACACCCGCAGACCTGGTGGACTACTTCGGATATATTACCTTTTTCCTTTCCCTAGCCTTACGGATTTGGTCATCTACCAATCCGCTCCCTAAAATTAAGGATCTCAAACCCCAGGTCCTCAATAATGTAATAAATCCTGTACGACTTGCTTTTAATAATAATCTAAACGTCTTTGCTTATTTCTTAGTTGCACCTACATTAAAAGACCCATCAAATAATTATAATGAGTCATTTAAAAGGACCCAAAAGAAAAAAAAATTATTTGCTTGAGCTTGTAAAGTCAATAGAGCTAGGGACAACATCATCAACAGCAACTGAAGACTGACCCACAATCAATCTGGGGCTGGACAAGGAAATCAAAAGAAGTCAGAATCGGCAACTGCCTGCAAGGTTCTGGAAAGAACACCACCCATGGATCCTTTCAAAAAGTTCGTGGACATGCTTACCTGGTCCTATGAAGATGTGTCGGGGGTAAACCCAGCCATAGCCAACCACCGGACCCTCATATGTCCGGATGCTCAGCCAATCAGACAAAAGTTCCGCCAGATCAAGCCGGAATGGTCACGACAAGTTCGAAAAAAAATGAAATGCGACATGCGCCGCGTCAACTTCATCCGTGTAAAAAAAAAAAAAAGAAGAGAAGAAGTAGTAAAAAAATAAACACAAAAAAAAAAAACAACAAAAAATAATACGAAAAAAAAGAGTAAAAAAAAAAAGAAAGAAAAAAAATACCCGATCTGGCTGTCCAAAATAGTAACCATTCCCAAATCCAACAACAGCATGCTGGGCTATAGTCAAATCAAAAGCGGCAGGAGACCAAGAAAAAGACCTCATCCCTTGGGGACCTACTGCTATCATGTCATGCCGTCTGGGCTAAAAAAAATGATGGGGGCTACTTATCAAAGGCTGCTACCCCTCTCTTCCACGATGTGTTATATTATCAGTAGGATCCGGTCAGGAGATGTCGTACTCCCCACAAGCCAGGAAAGAAGACCTTGTTCAACCCTCCAATTTCAACGAGCTCAAAAGGTATGGTGCTCGATCCATTCTATCCAACAAGTGATTCCCTCTCCAGCCCGCTAGGCTGAAAACCCGAAAGGGCGGCCTAGGCAAAAGTTAGGGCATATAAAAAAAATGAAAAAAAATGAAAAAACAAAAAAGAAGAAATAAGGGCTCGCTAAATTTGAAAACCCGAAAGCGGCTAGGCAAAAAATTAGAGCAAGCAAAAAAAAAAAATATATATATATATATATAAATAAATAAAATAAAGGCTCGCTAGGTTGAAAACCCGAAAGGGCGGCCTAGGCAAAAGTTAGAGCCAAATAAAAAATATATATCAGGAGAATAAGGAGAGGGAAAACACTCTTTGAAACCTCGACATCTTACCTCTAGTCTTCGGCATGCAAGGGGGCTCATCTGACAGAAGAAAAAAAAAACCACGACAGAAGCTCACAATAAAACACTAAAATATAATATTACAGGTCCTAAGGTGCAACTTAGGAATAATTGCTAAAGAAATTTAGGTTATACATTAATTGCCTGTACATATCTATTATTGTCTATACCCCCTTTGTTTCCCCCAAAAACTATCCTTCATTTGCGGCTTAAGCCGGGGCCTGAGCGATCCATCGATATGCGTCAATGTCGCTGTGGCATCGCGTGGGTCCCATATACTTCTTCTCGCAAGGCACGAGAAAAAGCTCGATCTCATCGGGATGAGAAACACGAGAGAAGTGTCCTCGTCCTATTCATCATATCTGCTTGCCATTGTCTGGCTTCACAGAAGCTTGACCAGACGACTTGGATTGACCGATTCATTCATTCTTTGCCTGCCACAATCGATTGCGAAGAAAATCACAGGGATTGCGAGAATAGCCATATGTCAAGTATAGCCACCGCAACAATCATATGGCCAAGAACGAGGAAGTGGCCTTTTCCTTTCCCCGCATATACTCATAAAAAAAAGGGGGGGGGGGAAGCCTGTTCGAGCCCAAAGGTATATTCCTTTAAAATCCATTTTGGGGATAGAACGTGCCATTACCCGTTAGGTCGATATAGCTTTACTTTGTGCGTGCGTCTTGAGTCTGCATGTGTTTATTTATTTTGCATCATATAAAATTAGATTGCATTGTAAATATTTGTACAGGTTTTCAAAAACAAAAAAAAAAACAAAACAAAACAAAAAAACAAAACAAAAACAAAACAAAACATAAACAAAAAAAAATGAACAAAAAAACAAAAACAAAAAAAATTGTATGTATTGTTTTGCATATAAATAAACGTTTTTGCATTTTAAGCATTATAAATGCATTTTGCATCTTAAAGATATATACTACATTTTGCATTGCTGCATGCATGATAGAATAGGAAAATACCCATGCATCATGTTCATAAGCATCTTATAATTTTTAGGCATTACATTTGCATCAAATAAAGTAGTACATGCATCCAGCATTTGCATTTATTATCCAATAAGCTGCATTAGGGGTGCGCTAAAAAGAAAATAAAATGCCACCAATCATGAAAATAAATATTTCCATGGCATTTACTATGTCCCTGCAACATAAACATGCATCATATAGCCCCATTTGCATTTGTAATATAAATCATGCATAATAAGGTCAAATAGAAACCATTAGTTCAATCATGCATCGTAAAAATAAATCATATAAATTTCATACATCATTACTTAATTGCATAATTTAGGCATAAATAGGACATGCATATGCATCATTAATAAAGTCAGGAATGCTTTAAAAGTACCAAACAATGCCAAAATCTAGCAAATCTGAAGTATATCCAGGCGAACAGAAAAAAAAAGAGAGACAAAAAACAGAAAAAAAGAGAGAAAAACAAAAAGAGGTAATAAGCATGCAAATAAAAAAAAATGGCAGGCATGCAAAATAAAACAAAAAAAAAAACAAAAACAAAACAAAAACAAAAACAAAAACAAAAACAAAAACAAAAACAAAAACAAAAACAAAAACAAAAACAAAAACAAAAACAAAAACAAAAACAAAAACAAAAACAAAAACAAAAACAAAAACAAAAACAAAAACAAAAACAAAAAAAAAAAAAAAAACAAAAACAAAAACAAAAACAAAAACAAAAAACAAAAACAAAAACAAAGAAACAAAAAAACAAAAAACAAAAACAAAAACAAAAACAAAAACAAAAACAAAAACAAAAACAAAAACAAAAACAAAAACAAAAACAAAAACAAAAAAGCAAAAAAATGAAAAAACAAAAAAAATCGGGAGAGGAGGAAATGCATGTACAAGAAGGAAAAATTTTTCAGGCACATGCAACAAGGAAAAATGCGGCGGCAGAAGAAAAATTTTTCGACTGAAGCTAGAAAATCAAGCAAAAAGAAAACAGCAATCAAGAAAAGATGATATTAGCTGATACCAAGAGATGTTGCAGCGAGGAAAAGAAGCTTCTGACCAAGGTTAGAAGGAGCAACAAGAACAAATGCAGCGACATCAAGAAAATTTTTCCAGCGAAAGCCGAAAACAAAGTGGGACAGGGGAAAAGATTTTCCAGCGAAGGCTAGAACAGTGATAAAAATAAAAATCCCCAGCAACGTGCAACAACAAACAACGTAAAGCAGCAAGCGACAACAAAGCAACATCAGCAGCAATTTGCTGCATGGACACGACAAAAGGTAAAGGAAAGGAAGGTATTTTCCTTTTTAACAGTGCATTTGTTTGATGTTTGGAAACTTTCCTTTAAAGGGTACACGGACCGGATTGATAGGAAAGGTCTTGTTCTCCGTTGATTTGAGTTCTCGAGGAGGCAATGCATTCCATACATTTTGGCTATGTAGGAAACTTTCCTTTAAGGGGTACACAGCCCCGGATTTATAGGGAAAGGTCTTGTTCTCAAGTAGAGGTGAGTTCTGAAACAATTCACTCCGCATAGCCACAAGACGAACTACGTTTGGTCTGATTCCTTGTTTAAGGATACGTAGGCAGTTTATCACGGTAGACGCGACCATCACAACACATATTTACCCTTGTCGTACTCATTTGATAAAGCTTTGTCACACTTGCTCATTTAGTATTGTCGCACTTGCACCACAACACTTACACCGCCACATTTAGTCCCCAGTTGTGTGAACTACGTTTCGGTCTGATTCCTTGTTTAAGGATACGTGGGCGACCTATCACGGTAGGCACGACCGTTGTGCAGTGATAGTTTAGGTTTTGGCTTTGAACTACGTTTTGTGCGAGTTCCTTTATTAAGGGATACGTGGGCGACCTACACTAGTAGGTCCGACCATCAGAGCACATTAAATTCATATCTGCTTAAAAACTACGACAACCTTTTTTTATAACCGACTAAAATTGTCTAGGCTATGGAGTTTGGTCTGTGTTATATACTGTTGCATTGTAACTGCTACCAATTGCATTCTCACGTTCTTAATTGAACGAAATTGGAGGGTCTATTGTTTATCAACGATGTTCGTCTCAACTCGGTAAGCCTTAGTTACAGTAGACTCCATCGTTGAGGGCTCTAGACACCCCAATTTCGTACCCTAATATGTGACATGACATAAAATATCAAGAAGTTGAAACATTAACAAATGTCAAGTTCTGAGGTTGAAAATGCAAAAGGAAAAAGTAGGATGCATGAACAGTGAACTGCAGGGGGTGAGAGTGCTAAAAATTGAAACTTGCAAAGCTTCATGGTGCCGCACCAAGGACCCTTGGTGCCGCACCAAGGGTCTCCATGGCCGCACCATGCTACTTACTGTAGCGTCTCGAGTTGAAAAGGTACAACTCTTGATGCACAATGTACAAGCCGATGCAGGAGAACAAATATGAAAATTCCGGCCGGCGTCCTTGCCTCACACTATAAATAGAAGCTCGGCCTCCTCATTTCAGGGCTCATTTTCATCGCGACAAGCGAAGCGAAGAATTCTTCTGCGTTCCTTCGAAGCGATTAATTACGAGAGGTGCGAGATAGGTGAGTGGAACCCCCTAAAGTCTCCAAACCCTGCCCAAACTCCGCCAAAATAAATATCCATTAGTTAAAAGTAATCCCTAGCCTAGTTTTTAGGTATCCACCTCATTTCCCGGCCCAAAATCCCAAAGTAGCCGTTACTCGCCCGAGTGCTAAATAAGCCGTTATTCCGCCCAACCAAAAAGGCCAAAACCACAAAAACTAAGCCGTCACTCTGCCCAAACCAAACAAACCAAAACTACCATATATAAGCCGTCACTCTGCCAAAATCAAAACAACAAACACACACACAAACAACAAAAGTCTCCCTCTCAGAAGGACGGAAGCGAGCACACCGCCGCTCTAAAGGTAATGACCTTTAAGGGCGTGTTTATTTATTTATTTATTTTATTGTCTATTCATTATTTTGTAAAATTATTATTTAAATCTGGCATAATGTAGTATTTATAAGCCGTTGTGCTGCCCGGATTAGATTAGGAAATAATATGTAAAAGAGCCGTTATTATGGCCAAATATTCTTAAATATGTTTGTAATTATTGGAAGGAGGCAGTGCTGCGAGTCCGTAAATAATGTAGCCACGAATGTATTTGTTTAAATTTCCCTTGTCATTATAATACATTATTTATTTGCTAAATAAATGTGACAATAAGCATACTTCAGCCAAAAACCATTTTCGAGACCGAAAGGGCGAGTTGGGTGCCTAGCACCTTCCCAACTCGTAACTTAGCCTCGAACCCGCTTTTAAAATCTCGGTTTTCTTTTTCTGGTTTTCTTTATTTTGCCTTAAAATAAAGATGGCGACTCTAAAACTTTCGGATCCGGTGGGGCCTCGCAACACTCCCTCTTTGCACTCTGTTCCCCCAAAAAAGGGAGATCACGGGAATGGAGGGGTGATGCATTCCCATATCTGGTATCCCTAAACAAGGGATAACTTGATGCGGGAAACCCATAGCTCCCATAGTGATCTGAACGGGCCATAAGGCTATTTTCAATAAATCCATAGTGGGGGCGTCGCAATATCCTTTCTTGCACTTCTCCGTTTTCCCCTAAAGAAAACAGGGGAGAATGGGAATGGAAGGGTAATGCATTCCCATATCCTGTTATGCCTGAACAAGGGATAACTTGACATGGGAAACCATTAGTTCCCATTTTGGATACAAAATCCACTCTAGGGGTGGCAATTCGTGCTATCGTGTCGTGTTCGTGCCTCATTATCGTGTTTTCATATTATCTATCTTATTTGATCATAAACATAGCGATAAATATTAATTTGAATATATTAACAATTTCGTGTCTTTCGTGTCGTGTTTCGTGTTGTGTCGTGTCGTGTTGGGCTTATCGTGTCATTTGTCTCTGTAATCGTGTTTTATAATCGTGTCGTGTTGGTACGTGCTATCGTGTCGTGCCAGTCATTGCCACCCCTAATCCACTCAAGGCAACCGAGGCACATTCCAACGTGCTAATATAGACAGCACTCCTCTCGCACTTTGGATTTCGTCTTCCCCTAAACAAGGGATGGTGGAGCGAGGCGGTGGTGTCCCCGTCCGCGCACCCGCACCCCTATCCATGGCGCGGGCGCTGAGCACACCCCGGGAACCTCAGAGTTACCTCTCACCTCCTAGATTAGTGATGATTTAGTTCATCATAGACAATGAATAGCACATGGAGATGAATAGAGACATGATTTGATCTTCGATACTTGTAATTACACTATCTAAATATGTTATACGACCTAAAATCTATTCTAAAGCTATACAAAACTGTTTCCAGCCGTCCTCCCTTGCCTAGGCTTTGGCTACCGACTCCTATTTATACCGAAAAGTTGTATTGCAATCGAATTTCCTGTGAAAACACGACTTTTTCACATTCTGACCACCTTGCGGTCACAAGGTCTGGGGCACCTTGTGTCCGCAAGGTCCTCTAAATTCCGGGCTTTGATTTTCTTGAGCTACTACCCACCTTGCGGGGGCAAGGCCTGGAACACCTTGCGACCGCAAGGTCTCCAGCATGTTATTTCTTCTTTTCTTCTTCAATTTTCATCTTGGACCCTTCTTGGAATTTGCATATAAAAGCCTTGTACTTTGCATATTTTCACTAAAAACCCTGAAACTCACAAAACTCACTGAAAACACATATCAGTAGCCAAAAGCCTCGTGAAATAGCATAATTTAAGTCATAGAAGCATATAAAATCGACGTATAAAATACATCGATCAGAATGTCTTCATGGAATATCGTTCTCTTCCATGTAGGCTGAATAATAGCTAGTTGAATAGCAACTTTCTGCATCTTCCTTAGACTGGAAGTCAGAAGATGTGAGGAAGAAGGCTCATTATGTGCTGTAACTGCTTCTTGTTCTTCTTTTATAGACACACTTTCTTTTGAAGATTGACTTTCCTCAATAGATTCAAGTGTAGAAGATGTAGACGTAGAGATAGTAGGTGTAGCATCTTCAGCACGTTCATCAATTTTGGCAGGAGGGGAAGGGATCACTGAGGGCTTAGCTACACGTACACTTTCAGTGGATATGTCCAACTCCCTCTTTAGTAGAAGGAGAGAAGGGATGCAGGTTGATGTCAACTGAAATTTTAGGAGAAGAAGTTTTGTTAGGTTCTGCAGTAGGAGAGAATGTGAGAGGGGAAGATGCTGTAGGTGGGACTATGGATATATGTTCTATCAAAACAGGGTTTGGATCAGCAAATGGATCTTGTTGAGGAGAAGTAGGTGGAGATGAAATTGTATTAGCTTCTGTAGCTGGCTGTGCAGTAGTAGAAGCTCATCCTCCTTGTGAGGACTTCTTTTCAAAGATAGAAAAGTACAGGGCTGTGGCCATATTTGCTGAGCTTTTGATGTGCTCCATTGCCTTCTCTTGTATCAACTTCAACTTTGCCTTGTTATAGAAGGCATCATTCCAGCTTCTCTATCCATCTGATCTTCAATTGTAGTTTCTCTCCTAACCACATAGGGATCATCTGCAATAAGCATTGGAAGACCATATATATCATTGAAGATCTCCCATACATCCATCACCAATTCATCCTGCATAAATCTGTCTTGTGCAAGATAGAAGCCATTCTATTCTTTCGGTACGTGATCAAAATATTTGCCATAATTGAAGGCAATCTCCTCCTTAGTCATTCCTATTAGAGGATTTCTATATGGAATATACTGCTTTCTCTTAAGGTTAGGGTTCACATATTTGATGGGGTCTACCTTGGGTTTATCTTCCTTCTTCTCCTCATGAAAAGAGAGAAGGGCTCTGATGAAATATAGCAGGTGATCTATTGGAAATACCCAATCTGTAGGATTGGCAAGGTAGGGGGAATTTCTAGGATGGAAGGTTGGGTTGAATATGAGAGGGAAGTATTGTTTTTTATGTTGGTTGGTGTTTGAGGTAGATGCAGCAGGAGGTGAAGGTGGTTGGTTTGAGGGTCCAGAGGCTGGTGGAAAGGGAATGAAGGATTCAAGGTTTAAATTAACATATGCCCTATGTTCTTTCTTGCAGTCCTCCTACCAGTAGGAGCAACATTTGTACCGAAAGCAGGTACCTCTTCCTCATTTTCTGCCTCTTCATCCAGCAGAAGAGTTCTCCTCCTACTCTTTTTATATCCACTAGGAGAAGTCCCTGAAGCATTCACAGCTTTTGCAACAACAGGTGCCACATACTTGCTGGAGTTCTTGGCCCATGTGATGTCTACAAAAGAATATTTTCTTCCTGCTACTTGATGTATCACATCACCAGCTACCACACTATTTACTATAGCATGATTTTGTCTCAAAAAATGGATTATGATGAGATGGTGGGTGATTTTGGATGTTGCAGAGTTCTTCCTGTGCTTCTCAATACTGCCAAAGATGAGCTCTACTAGAACAACAGCCAGTTGATGTTGTGACCTAGCACAATTGCAGCCATTAGAGCAAGCAGTGGTTCATTAATTTTGTCATGTGCCCAAGACTTGACTAATAAACATTTGTCCAATACAAAATCTAGGGCATAATGTACTAGCTGGAAGATGTTTTTCTTTCTCTCATTTGCTCCTACCTCTGGAACATTTCCCAACATAACTACCCATCCTCCAGAAACAATTTTTTTGTTGATTTCAGAGATGGAGGAACTTTCAGTTCTGATATTGGGAGAGGCAACACGAATGGTTTGGGTATCAAATACTATTTTTGTCCCTCGAATGTTTTAAAGAAGGAGATGGATGTATTTAGGGTAGGTTTCATCTGCTGGAAGAATAACTCAGTGAGTGTTTGGCTGTAGGTACGTGTATTGAAGGAAAGCAATGGAAGAACTCTAGAATTGTTGAGGAGGTCCATCAATCCATGTCCAATGCTGTTGTCGTTGAGAATTGCGACATCCAAAACACATCCACATCAGCATCATCAGCCATTGTATCTGATGAGAGTGGAACTTCCACGACGGGCATGACACGGATAGGGAATTGGACTAAGGGGGTGCACGATCAAAGGGGAACGATACAAAGGGGTACGGGCTGGAGCAGCGAGGAGAAGGAGTGGCCGAGAAAGTTGGATATTCAGGGAAGCAGGTCGGGGGTAGTATGGATCTTGGCGAGCAAAGGTGGGGTTGGGCCTGTTCGTAAGGGTTGCATGGAGGGGCTGGACAGTGCGAGCCAAGGGGGTTAAAATGGGAGTATCGAGCAGAGAAGTGGGCTGTTAGGAGACGCATGTTTTAGTGGACTCTTAGGAGAAACTAGACGTAGCATGAGAGGGTTTAGTGTAAGGTGGTTCAGCGAGGGGCAGGGCGGTACGGGGTTGACTAGCCATGCATGGCACCCCATGCAAGGCTTTGGCGGCTTCAAGGCTTGGGGTGGTCGACCTCCTTGAATCCAAGCTACAAGTGGAATAGTTTAATTAGGAAAAGAATATGCTATTAGTTAGGTTGATATTTTGTTTCCTTTTAGAATAAGCTTCCTTGTGTTGTTTATTTTCTTAGTTGTCTAAGAAGTCTTTTTTTTTTTTTAGAAAGTAGTAGATTTAGGGTTAAACTTGTATCTTATTTAAAGGCATCCTTTTAATTGAATAAGGCAGATCATTATTTTGAGTTGAAGAAAACTCGTCTTGAAGAACAAGTTTGTTCTTTTTATTAAATCGATTATGTTGACCCTCATAGGTTCTAGATTTGGTTGAGTCATCTTCTGATTCTACTGTACAATGGCTAATAGGTCTCCGTACTGGTTAGTGTGGCAACTGTCTTAGAATCAAGGGTGTATTATAACTAGTTTAGTGTTAGTTTCTCCAAGGCGCGGACCAGCAGGCTTCAACAGCAGCCTTGAAAGCACAGTTCAAACAGCAGACTTTGAAGTCTGCTCAAGCTCAAAAATCAAGCTCAACCAAACACGTGGAATTAGGTCACATATTATTTGATCTAGATATTTTTAATATCTAGTTAAATAATATTCAATTTATCTTCATCAGATTTCCCTCCAAAGAAGTCAACTATCTGGCTTCAGAGACAACTGTCCAGACTGTCTCCTAAATCTTGAAGACTGAAGACATTACCTCATTTGGCTAAGAAGACTTTCAAAGCTGTAACGCCTGTGAGCTCAAAAAACTTACTCTGTTTAGGAATGTCAGTCTCTGTAATCACTGCATCTCTGATATCTGTTGCTGCATTCATCCTACAAAGCGCCGAAATGCATTTAATGCATTATATCGTTGGACATAATCTCTCCACTATCAGTCCAACGGTCCGAAGGATCTCTCCTGATATAAATTCAAGTTATGAAGATCTAAAAAAAATACAACGAATATCAATCTCTTGCGCATTCAATACTCAAGCTTCATCTTCATAACTCAAATATTCAAGAGTTCAAAGGACAAGAGCTAACACTTCACCAAACTTCCTAGTTGTCTAAGAAGTCTCTTTTTTTTTAGTAAGTAGATTTAGGGTTAAACTTGTAGCCTATTTAAAAGCATCCTTTTAATTGAATAAGGCAGATCATTATTTTGTGTCGAAGAAAACTCTTCTTGAAGAACAAGTTTGTTCTTTTTATTAAATTGACTCAATCTAGTTAGGTGAGTGAAGCCGAGACAGATTGTTCGTCGGATTTCTTTACATCGAGCGAGTGAAGTTCGATCGGTGAGTCTGTTATCCATTTTATTTCTTGTTGCTGCCGTGAGTGTGTGTTGTGTGGACTGTTGGGGCTGCTATTAATCAGCAGCCTAGACGTGTGGTTTGGGCGGAGGTTGACGTGAGTTCAGTCGTGGAAAGGTAGATTTTGGATAACTTGGGAACCTCCGAATTGCTTCCTAAGTTACCTAGGGTTTCAGAGTTTTTATTCACATCAGTGTCAGTATCAGTTCGAATTTTGAAGAAAAGGAGTTAGGTTTAGCAAAGAAGATGAATTGAGAGCAGTTTGCATAGAGAAGAGAGAGAGAAAAAAAACTTTTAGAAAATTTTCAACTTTTGGAAATTGCAAAGTTTTCAAAATGATTGAGGGGGGTTTATCAAAAAGCCTTGAAGTAAATGGAGTATAATTACGAGGACTTATTTGATAATAATTGCCTTGAAACCATAAATAATTTTTGGGTCTTATTCCAACAATTAATATTGAGGACAGTTAGTGAATTTGTCTAGTGAACCACCAGTTTGAGAAGGTGGGCTGTTAGACACTTTTTGAAAAATATCTAATTTTGGATAAAGGGATGAATAATTCTGGAGGGAAAAATTAGATATATGTAAATAAATATTCATAAAAAATATCAAAATTAATTATATGAATATTTAAGTATTATAGAGAATCAACAATGATACTTAACAGTTGATTTTGGAGTTTAGAATCTACATGCTTAGTGACATGATGATGTGTCACTAACTTACTTACATGTACTGTTTAGCATCAGCTGATAGAATAATATTAGTAGGTGATGTGGCAGTTGATGAATAGTGTATTTTCCATAAGTTCAGCAGGTAAAGTCCTTTCTGTAGGTAGATGAATTTCAGCAGAACATGGATTCAGCAGGAGGAATGAAAAACTTTTTAATCCTTGAAGGTAGCCCTTTAAAATAAGCTTAACAAGCTTCTGCTGATGATGAAGATAAGCTTTGATTTTCAATGTAACCATCAGTAAGTAGAGGCTGAGGAGTTGTGATCATCTACTGTCTTTCAACTTTTGCCATAAGCTGGAGGCATGGATTTTGATCCTGCAGAAGTTAGTATACAACATGTATATCTATGAAGGGATTAACATGCCTAATTCACCTCTTAGGAATTCAAATCTTTCAGTAGGTAGTGCCTTTGTGAATATATTTGCAATTTGGAATTCAGTAGGCATATATTCAAGTATAACATTACCTTTTTCAACATGGTCCTTAATGAAGTGATAGCTGATGGTTATATGTTTAGATTTAGAATGCATAACAGGATTGTTAGACACATATATAACATATGTATTATCATAGTAAATGAGAATAGTTCCCAGTGGCATCTCATAATCCATCAACTATTGATTCATCCATACGATCTGGAGTTCTTAATAATTATACAATAACGTAAGCAATGACGTCTTAGAAAGCAATAAGTATACAATGACGTCTAGAAAGCAATAATTATACAATGACGTCTCGAAAGCAATAATTATACAATGATGTAAGCAATGACGTCTACCAACGGGAATCGGATAAGATGGGTCATCTTCGTATGGATCAGGGTAAGATCCGTCACTGTTATCATCAAAATTCGGGTTCTCATTATCCACGGATTCAGATGTTTCAAAAGTTGGGATAATGTGAGACATGCCCTATTGGTCGAGCGCGTCAATCCACTTGGCTGACACAGGGTGGTTATCTGTCCAGGATTGCACTCCTAACATGATATGATAGGGGATGGTTTGGGGATTGATCATGTTGGCTCGGGCGAGAGCCTTTTTTGTATTCATGAAAAGTTCAAAGTTGCGCATTGTTCAAGTGGACCCTGTTTGATTAATATCAGACCAATCAACGATGAATGCCATGGGAGCATGATAGACAAATGAATGTCCTTGATTTCTGATGGTTGGGGGGGGGAGGTATGAGCATGGTCTCCAGAACATTATGGTCACATATGGTTTGCGGCAGGGAGACAGCTGTTGTGTCTATTGGTGAGTTGGAAGAAACCATTGGAATAGTTTGAACAGGTTGTGGGACTGGGGTGAGACATTGTCAAGCTGGCACTGGAAGAGGTATAAGAGGAGTTTAATAGAATTAAACGAGATTCCTATTTTAGATATTTCAAACAAATACCAGAAGAAACAAAATGCTTCTTTAGGGAATCGAAACAGGTCATGGATATGGAAGATACTAAGGAAATGATAGTCTGGATGAAACTTGAGTCCTTTCATGAAGAGACCATGGCGGTGGAGAAGGATGGTAAGGAAATTGAAGTAATTTGGAGTGGCCCTTTGCTTGAGTGTTATGTCTGCAATAGCTTTTGTTATTTCACCAAGGAGAGAAAGGACATGGATCAGTTTGGTGTTTCGAGGTTGGAGGAGGAGGAAAGAGCTTCATTGATGGGGAACACCATTGGGATTAGGGGTGAGCTTGGTCTGGTTCGGTCTAGTTTTTTGGAAAAAAAGAGAAAACTGGAACCAAACCAATAGTTTCGTTCTCAAAAAATTTAGAACCGGAACCAACCCAATATGTATGAGAGCCAAAACATTGGTTTGGTCCAGAACCAATCAAAGATGTATGAGAACCAGGATCGAACCAATACTATGATTTTTTACTTTTTAATTGTTTAATACAAATACATAATAAAATTTTTAAGACTGAAACTTTATAAAACAGTTTAAAAACCTTCGATAAAAGTACATTCAACAATTAAAAATGTCGAAATCATAAACTCATAGCATAACAAACTAGTGGAAAGAAAATAATAAAAGAGTACTAACTAAAAAGTAAAATAAAGAAAGTATAAGGAATTAATAAATATAATAATAATAATAATAATAATAATAATAATAATAATAATAATAATAATAAATAAATAAATAAATAAACAACATATTGGGTCGGTTCGATCTGATTCTGTATTTTTTAGTTCGAGAACCAGGACCAACCCAAATGTCTGGTTTTATGAAAATTCAGATACAAGACCAAACCAAAGTATTGGTCAGGTCCAGTTTTGATTGGTTCGGTCCGATTCTAAAAAAATCATGCACTCCCCTAATTGGGATGATATTGAAGTTGTGTTCAAGGTTGATTTCTTTGGAAACTCTACATACCTTTTATACTCTTTTGGCCTTGAGAGAAAGTCTGTAAGGACATTTGCTGTTCCTTTGATATGTTTGATAGTGAATTTCCACTAAGAGAACCAATTTGACCATCTTAAAAGTTGTGCATGGGGAAGTATCTTTCGCTTGAATTGGAGCATGCGTGGGAAAGATAACATGCCCATCTCGACTTGAAAGTCATGCCCGATTAGATGGAATTGAAAATTTTCTATTCCCCATTTGACTGCAAGGATTTCTTTGAACGTGGAATGGTAGTGCTATTATGTTGGCTTAAATGTACCACTTTTGTATCCACATATTGTTCTCTGATTATCTTTACTTTGGACAAGAAGGACTGCTGCCCAATATTCGTCATTTGCGTCTATCTGAAGGATCCTTTTTTCTAACCAAGAAGGAATCTTTAGAGGGGGCATTGTGCGTGCCAGCTATTTGATTGACTTGACACCTTTAGTTTGTCTTGTAGTCCAAGGTGGACGATCCGTTTTCAGCATGGGGAACATCCATACTGTATGGGTAGATAGCTTTGGTAAGAAATCTGCCATATAGTTGACTAGTCCAAGAAACTGCTGGATTTCTTTCTATGAAGAAAGAATATCTGGGAACCTGTACAGTTCTTGAGCAATGTGGGGCTGGGGCTGGTATTTACCGTTAGATATCCTCATCCCTAGAAAATCAATGGATGAAACGCCAACTTCCATTTTCTTTTTCGAGAGCATGATACCGTACTGAGTTACCATGGAATGGAACTGGGAGAGTAAGGTTACATGGGACTCTTCATCGGGGGAGAATAGGAGTATATCATCGATGTAAACCAGTGTATTGGAAAGAATCAGTTCAAATATGGTTACCATTGCCTTTTGAAAGGCAGATGGGGCATTTTTAAAGCCGAATGGCTTGAAATTCCACTGGTAATGATGGTCAGGGATGCAGAACGCCGTTTTGGCCTATCTTCGGGTGTAATACCCAGTTGCCAAAAACCTGATTTGGGATCAAACTTTGAGAGGACTTTTGCATTAGATAAGGATTGGAACAATGACTTTTTCTGTGGTAGAGGAAACTTATCATCTGCCAAGAAGTGATTGAGTGGCTGGTAATTGATGACCAGTCTTAGCTTTCCTCAAACTTGTTCACTTCTTTTGTTGACATAAAATGCCTCACATGCCCATGGAGAAGATGTAGGTTCATAATTTTTTGGTCAACAACCTGGGTTCACTCTATGAGAGCAAGTTGATGATGGTCGGGATTCATTCCTAGATGACTTGCTTTGGTGGGATTGGCATCTTCATTCTGTTTGAAGGGCAATGAGACATAGAACGTAGAATTCATCCATAGAGGAGAGGGACGTTTTTCCAAGAACTTTGTATGAGATGAAGCACAAGAATCTTGGATGATTTGATGCTTGAGGGTTACGATGGATGGAGCAGATGCCATGTAAAGCCGTGGGACTAGGCTCCATGGATTGAAGAAACATTTGTAACAGAGACCATCCTACGTCCATCGTAAGTTGGGTAACTTATGACGGATATCGAAACCAATGAGAAGGTCTTTTCCATGTGAGCTTGAGCCTAGTAGTCTATGTTTAATGACACACTTGGGAAATAGTCTGATGTGAATGGGAATGCTGATTTTGTCAATGATGAAACTTTCACCATTAGTTGCAAGGAAATATTGATGATATGGCTTCCAAAAACTAGTAAGGAGTATTTTTGGTTTTAGGATAGAGGCTGCGGATCCCGTATCAAAGAAGGTTATAACTTAGATAGGCTTAGCATATGTAGAGGTGAGAAGGTGGATTTTGGCCAGGGGCATGGGTTGACTTTTTTGTACAGGTAGGATGTGGGGGTAGAGGATTTAACATGAAAACCCTTGGCATGGGATCATCGTCTGATAAGTCGGAATCTTTTTTGAAGAATTACTTGGATATGCAATTGAACAGATTGTAGAATCACATGGTTCATCATCAAGAGAATAGAGGGACTCAAGGTCAGAGAGATCAACCGGCTCAATTTGACTGATCGTTTGAATCAACGCTTGAGATTTCTTTGTATCCGGACAGTCTTTTACGAAGTGTCCCTTTTTGTGATAGATGAAACACCGATCAGAATTGCGGCCACGTTGGGGCTTCTTCTTTATAAAACTCCATTTTTTCTTGGACACGAAGGGACGTCGTGAAAAGCTCTTCCTTTGTTGGGAGGAATCAAAGGATTTGGAGAGATATTTAAAATGGGACTCCTTTTTCATTTGGCTGCAGTCACAGGACGACTTGTCTTTGCACTTGATTTGGAGGTATTTTTCGTCACAAGCATAACCTAATCTTTTGCCAGTTTTTTCAAATTCTGCAAAGAACTTTCTCTGATTGCAAAGTTTTTCTAGAGCATTTAAAATCAACTGTTAAACGCCACCAAGAGAGGTTTGAGCAACCGTCATATTTATGGATTCCAGGGATCTGTATGTTTCGTTGCCAAGAGATTTTGGAAAGGAGTTGAGGAAAACCTGCTTAAGGTTGACATCATCAACACCATGAAGGCAATAGAAACGCTGAGACATTCGATTATAATGTGTTTGAAGATCCTTTTTCTAGAAAGAACAACACTTCATTTTAAGAAATTCTTCTCTGGCATTGATAGTGTGTTCTATGGGGCTGCCAATGAATTCATAATAAATGATATTCATGAATTCTTCTAGAGATGGGGATTGTTGAATTTGCAACTGTCAGCATTTTCCAAGACTGAGATACCAATTTCGAAGGCGCCCTTGGATCCGGGCAAGGAACCTTTTAATGACCAACTCGATGGAATAAAACTGCAGCTCTGCTGTGCACCAAGTTAACATTTCGATACTTCGTTCGTGCCATTTACAAGGCGGAATATCATCGAATGTGAATTGTTATTTGATATCGGTTCATGTAGGAGATCGTGGAGTTTTTTGATTCTCCTGTGGTGAAGTCTGAGATGTAGATTCTTTTGGATCAGTATCTTGAGCATCATGGACCGTTGGCACTGGTTCTGTCATGAACAGATGTTCGAGAGCTTCTGTGGGATCGAATTCTTCTTTCATTTGTGAAGAAGATGGATCAACTACTGGCCTGACAAAGGAGGACGAAGGAGGGTTGCTATGATGGGAAAGGGTTTGTAAGAATTGGGAAACTGGATTTTTCTCTTCGATCGAAAAAATATCAGGGGCTATGGTGGAAACACCTATATGAGGCTGAGAGTAGTAATATATTCAGCTTCTATTGTTGAAGTAGAACAACATGCTTGTTTCTTATTGGCCCATGATATGATTTTGTTTCCAAGAAACTGACATAGACCGCTTGTATTTTTCCTGTTTACTTTATAAGTTGCAAGGTCAGCATCTTTGTATTCAATCACATTGACTGATTTACCTTTTGCATCTATCACTAGATGATAGTTAACTGATATATGAGTATTTGCTGAATTTGCTTCTTGTAAGTTGTACTCCTTAATCTGCTTCTTGGAGCATTTAGCTTGACGGATAAATATTCCTTCTTTAGTTTACTTGATTTGCAAATGAAGGAAGTATGTGAGTTCTCCCATCATGTTCATCTCAAACTTGCTGTCATAAGATTTTCAAATCTCTTGCACAAAACATCATTAGTAGAACCAAAACAGTATCATCAACTTAAATCTGAACTATTAATATGTTACCTTTGTGCTTCAAGAAAAAAATAAGGTTGTATCAATTTTACCTCCTTGAAATCCATTTTCCATGAGAAATTTAGATAGAGTTTCATACCAGGCTTTTGGGCTTGTTTGAGTCTATACAAAGCTTATATACATGGTCATTCTTCTTGATGTCTTTGAAAAAACAGGAGGTTGCATAAGCAAGAATTGTTCTTGAAGGTCACCATTGAGAAATACATTTTTCTCATCCATTTGATAGACTTTGAAGTCCTTGAAGGTTGCATAAGCAAGAAATAATCTGATAGCTTTCAACCTTGCAACAGGAGCAAATGTTTGATCATAATCAATTCCCTCCTCCTAACTATAACATTGGGATTATAGGCTATCAACAGGTAGAGTTGATGATGTTGGATTGTTCTGCATTGAGCTATTAGAATTTCTTGATCTGTCATATTATGAAGAAGGATCAATAGATGATGACAGACTAAAGTCTTCACTCAGTGGCTGCTTATAAATAGTTTAAGATCAGCCTTCTTCATGATCTGTTTAAGAACTCCTCCTCAGCTAGAGCATATCTTTGCATAAATATATCTCTTTTCATGAAGTACTTGGCTTTTAACTTTAGGGTCAATCTGTCTTGCCATAAGCAGAGTTGATTTGTATTTGTATAATTTCTTCATATTGTCTTTCTAGTAAGTCAAGAGATACTTGTCACATTTTATGAACTTACAAGAAACTAGTTAAGTCATAAATGATAAAATAGAAATCAAAAGGTCTTAGTTGATTTGATAAAAGAATACATGTTCATTGAAGAAAATCCTAAGAGCTTTTAACAGTTGATATAAAGAGAATTCTGAAATAAAACATGCAGTAGATACTGAAAGATAGGAAAGTGTACACACATTCCTCAAATATGAAGTACCTTGGATTTATAGATTTTTGTATGGATACCACCACCACTACACAAAATTTACGAGACTACATGCCGCACAAATAAATCTAATAAGTATCAAAGAAATGTTATACAAGCACCACCACCACTACACAAGTTTTACGTGACTACATGTTGGACAACAATTCAAGTACATACCCAATAATGTAATCTCTTTTTCGAAAAATAAGATCTCAAGATTGTCTCAAATGAATGTATTAATAGGTCAATTTCAATAGATTTAGACAAGTCTATCTATAAAGATATAAGTAACATGACTTAGCAAATATGACACCAAGGCAGCAATTTTGAAATAAAAGAGTTTTGAAGTACTGAGAGCATACAAAACAAGTGAAGGTGATAAGATGAATATAAATATTTCCAAAGTAATATCCTTCATTAACTGCTAGTGATTGATCCCACAATAAGTCAACAGACTTACTTCAATCACTTAGGAATAGAAACCAATTTAAAGACATAAACATTTTAGTCAGGTTTCTTAATACAAAGATGGAGTTCAAAGATGAGATATAAATAGAGCAAAGTTTTTTTAAGAAAATTTTTAGAAGAATATATTAAAGCAGTAACTTAGTTGAGTACAAGCAGAGTGAGATACTTAACAGATGTTTAACTCATGTTAAAAAGAAGGAAATTTATCATAGGAATGAGTGAACTCACTGAGGGAGAGATGAGCATTTTAGATATGCATGAATATTCTTGTTTGAGGAGTAAGATTGCAAGAATAATCAAATTCGGTGTTTGAGGAGTAAGATTGCAAGAACAATCAAATCACTAATTCTATAAAGTTGAAAGAAGTAAGGAAGAATACAATGACTTGTTTAAACAAGAACTAGAAATGAATGATATGTGAAAGAATATCTAGTAAGTGTTTAAGGATTAGAACATATCAAGGAAATAATTGCTTGAAGGAATAAGTTGAGTGTCCAGTCCTGGGTTGAAGCAAATCAAAGATGGAATATCATGTGAGTAAATGAATGAAGTCTTCAACCTACTTTCTGTATATCTTCCACCACACCTGTTTCAATCCTTGCTTTAAAGCTTATTTATAGATATCCTTGAATAATAGCCGTTGAAAGCGAAAAGGAGATTTTGAAAATAGTCGTTGAAAGTGCAAATGAGATTTTGAAAATAGCCGTTTTGAAACATCAGGGATGATCTTTTTAAGAATGATGATGAGATCTGTCTTTTTAATGCAAAGAGATCTTGTAGAAGATTTTTGATGATATCTCCTAGCATAAGATAATAAATAGGGTGGTTAGATTGAAGATAAGAAATTCAATAGAATATTTAAGAAATAAAAAATTTTTTTCTATGAATAATTATATGTTTTGAAAAAGTGCTGGCCAATAATGATTAAATATCTTGAAAGTTAAGGTCACGCGTTTTTCATAGATACTGTTTTGGAAACTCTTTTAATAAAAACTGAAGACATAAAGTCTAGATAATTTTTAGAGCATTGTTTCCATCAGAGTACAATCTATCAGCAAATAGATATTAAAAGTGATTTAAAGCATAGCTTCTGATAAGTAAATGGATCAACAACTAGTAAGCTGTTGATGACTAAGAAGCGGCAGGAAAATGAAATGACTTATGTGAGCTGCCTACCTTAGTGTGAGTGCCCCGTTCTGAACCTGTCCAAGCTACTTGAGAAGCGTGCGAGTTTCAAAACTTCGAGCGCGTGGAATACGATCAGCCTCATTTTGTGGACTCAAAATATTGAACAGAGCCGCCACCTCTATTTTAAGGAATAAACAGAGAAAAACCGAAAAATACCATAATATAGGGTTCGGAGGCTATGTTACGAGTTGGGAAGGTGTTAGGCACCAAACTCGCCCTTTCGGTCTCAGAATGGGTTTTTAAAACTAAATATTTTCTTTCTATATATTAATCTAAATACAAAAGTTATATATGTAGATATATGTGCGATAAAGAAAAATAAAGGAAAACTTGCAACAACTATATTTTAAAGTTGCAATAAAAGCGAATGTAAATTAGACTATAATAGCGACTTATTTTATAGTTATTTATGATAAAATTAAACCAACATAACGACTTATTTTATATTATTATACTACTATAATAATATCATTTTAGACATAAATGAAAATAACTTTAGGGTACCTACCTCTTTAAGCGTGAGGGTTTATACCCGGGACCACTTTACTAAAGCAGACTTTTAGGTGTGCTTCCCCTGTCCTTCCGAAAAAAGAAGTCTCTTTTTGTTTGTTTGTTGTTGTTGTTGTTTGCGCTATGCTCAGAATAGGCAGAGGCGGTAGGAATTTGTAGAATTTGGGCAGCGTAACTGCTTGTATTTGTTCCTTTTCATGCTGAGATTGGGCGACATGACTGATGTGTGTACTGCTTTTCACCTTCCAACCGAGCGGATCAACTTCTTGTATTTTTGGCTTTTTGGAGCCGGGATTAAGGCAAGAACCTAATCGGGCAACTAGGTTTATATTTGGACGGTGGTTATAAGTGTATAAGCAAGGATCACTCACCCTAAAGGGGGAATTGTATTTGACAGCTTAGCAACGCTCTGTAACTCTCTCTGTAAAAATTCTTCAGCGTAACCACTGTTGTTGATGCACTGCACTGGCCTTGTATTTATAGGCAGAGAAGACGAAGCCTTAACAGTGAAGGAAGCCTCATATAATTTATGCTTGTGCTTGAATTGGCTGTACCCTGCGCAGAAAATGTTGTACTAAAGAAGGAAAGCTATAGTGTTTGAAGCAGAAATGGGCACCACCTATTGCAGTTTTGGGCTCGTCACCCATTTTTGTAGTAGGGGGTGCCCAAAACTACATAGGGCTGTGCCAAAAGTTGTTCCATGCTTTGGGATTTTTCACTTTTTTCCCTGTTGTTCAATGTTTGTCCTTTTCCTTTTCTGTTTCTTCCTTTGACACTTTGGCCCTCATGAAACTTAACAAAAACTTAACAGAAACTTAACATTTGTTAGTTCATTTATAATTTATTATTTATATCCCTTTTTAGGACATATATAAATTAAGGGTACGAATTTGGGGTGTCTACACGTAGTCTAAGTTTATTTTATCTTACTTAAGTTTGTAAACCAATAGTTGTAGGTCTACCTGCTGAAGTTCAGCAGAAAGAACTTTAGACTTGCTAAAGTCTAATAAATTAGATTTTAGCTCACAACTAACTAATGTTTTAACTTAGAGTCATCATGCAAAACTTAATTAATTCAACCTATTTAATTTCACTTAAACAAGTCTTTTAAAGTGACGTAATCTAAGTTCAGTAGGTGGGTTCTTATAATTTCTTATAAATATGTTACTTGCTGTTTTATGACGCTAAAGTCTAACTAATGGATTTAAGTAATTCTTAAACATTAATGTTCCAACACACCCCCTCTCAATCCCTATCTCCATAGCCAGGGATGGAAAACAGGCGAATAGCCCCCTTTCCATTTTCTTTCTCCTCTCAAAACCCATTACACTCCAAACCTCATCGGAACCACCTCCTAGATCCGTCATTCAATGAGTAGGCATTGTTTGCCCGTACCCGGTCCACCACCACCACAACCCCGACCCTGACCTTGGCCCATACCCGATCACCCATCGGATCAACCCTAGCTACAACATCATCCAGTTCAAAACCTCCTAGCGAGAGAGAGAGAGAGAGAGAGAGAGAACTGCTTGGACACTGTTCTGGAGCTTAATTGCGACGGTGATTGGAGCAAAAGGGAGATGACTGCTGCTGTGGATGATGATGATATGATGTTTTGGACATTTTAGTTTTTCCCGTGTTTCAAGCGGAGGGAACGGAGATAGCCTAGGTACAACACAGGAAAAGACAGATTTGCCCTCAAGTTGGTGTATGTGAGTGAGAGCATGATGACTTGACGTAGCTTAGCTAACGGTGTCAAGTCCAGGGATTGCTGGTGAGCGAAAATAACATTATTTGATCAATGATAATCACTTTTGAAATTAGAAGACTGATGATATATTTGATCAAAGTTCAGGGACTAACGATGAATTTAACCCTTTAAATAAATACAAGTTTTTAGCGAACTTTTCTCCCAATTGGGATTACTTTTCAAGATGGTTTAAGAAGCAGCCTACATATAAAATTTAGAGCTAGACTAGTTTGACACAGTTTCTGAAATCTTCAAGTTCCCCCAACTGGAATCTAATTTTATTAATGTTAAGACAACAACTTGCCTACTAAATCAAAATTATGCACATGACAAGGGTCAACCCGATGTGGGTCCCAAACCCAAAATTCAACAGCCAAATTAACTAAGGAACCAACCATGGTCAATGAAGAACTCAATCAATCATATGGGGACCATAATTTCATAAATAATAATTAATAGCTGTGATCCATTTGCTTCATGGCCGTGATAGGCGTACATATATTAATATTAGAACATAATGTTGTTAAAAACTTTATACTAAAAATAATGTTTGATACTAGTACTGATACTAGGGCTTAAGATTATATATTAAAATGACCCATGTAAGAAAACTGAGATTTATGGATGATTATTTAAATATGTCCTTTTGCCACCACATCCAAATCCATATATAATTTTTCTGCATGTCATTATCTTCTACTTTCCTACTAATACTCTTTTCTGACTGTTTCAATTTGCAAAAAAGATTCTTTTCTTTTCCATTATTGGAGCAATGGATTATAGTTTAGTAAACAAAAGTCAGATTAATTAATTTTGAAAATGATCTCTTTCTTTTGGATTGAGATATATACAATTTGTTGGTAGTTTTGATTTGTCCGTCCTACGGTTTAATATATAGTTTTTATAACATGGATTCTCTTTATCCGATCCACCGTGTGTTGTGAGAAAGTGAGGCTGAATATTACGAATTAACATCCGTAAAACTAGTCTTACAGTGGAGCTACAACTTAACGATATTATGAGATTGCAAATAAATAGAGCTAAACTCCATTTTTGTTTGTTTTTTGAGGCCATTGAACTAAACTCTTTTAAGTTTTAACGTCTTTAGGGGGTTGTTGACTTTGCCTTGTGCTTGGGTGAAGGGTTTGGAAAAGGGCTGCAAAAACTCATTTTAGTGTGAATAATGAGGGAAAACTAGTGTGCATCCAACGACAAGACAAAGTCAAGCAAGGGGTTTTACCAAAACGAAGCAGCTAAAAGAAGGGTAAAGGTGGGGGTCCGGTTCTTCATATTTACAAACATAAAATCCCCCCAAATTAGGGTGGTCTACCACACACAAAAGCTAGATGCCCTAAAAGGAAACACCCATTTGTTTTGACTCTAGTTTAGAGACAATTCACCATGATTCAATTAGTATCATCATTATTGAGTTTTCTGTTTATAGCCATGTATTTAGCCGAGTGTTCCATTTTCGAATCTAACCAACAAGTTTCCATAATTAGCTGTAAAGAGAGGAAGATGTAAAATTTAGAAAATGATTGTCTTAACCTTGAACATTAATTAAAATATAATGACAACTCTGATTAATTAGATTTATTTATAAAAATAATTTTTTAAAAGATATTTACTTCGACTAATACTCGTTTCGTTATAAGGAAATAGTCTATTATTTTAATTTTAGATGTTTTCATGTAAAAAGTCAATTTTCAAAAATCTAAATTGTTCAAATTTTCATAACATTTTATCTTTATCATAGACTTGTGTTGCAACCATAGTTAATGATTGTGCTCAGGCCGGCCCAATGGTGAAGCGAAGGAATCCCTTGCTCTAGACCATCTTTAATGTTAAATCTCAAATTTGGTCAAATTTTATCTCAAATTTGATCTATTTTCGCACCAAATATTGTTCCAACTCCAACTCGTAACCCCAAATTGAATATTCCTTAGCATATTCTATTTTTATTTCTTTTACTTTATTTATCAACATGTATATTAATTTGCTATTAATCTTTTAAATAATAATTATTAAGATTACACAATTAATAATTTTAGTATATTTAATACTTTTATGTTTATAATATTATTATTTATGTCATTAATAATATTTAAAAATTATTAATTTTTAACTAAATAGAGGAAATATACTTTAATAAACATACAAGTACTTGAAAATACCATAAAAATATTACAAATCAATACAAAATATAACCAAAATCATACCACTTGATATATAAAAAACACATAGGAGTACATCATTATAAAACAATTAAAAACATATACTTTAAAATCATTAAAAACTACCTAGAAAAAATAATATCATATTATTATTTATATTATTTAATATTAGATATTTATTAGTTTTTAATACATTTAAATTAATAATAGCATATTATTATTAATTTTGAGTTTTTAATAAGTAATTAAAAATCAATATATACTTCCCACCAATACCAAATTTGGGGTTGATGAATAATGCAATCCCAATTTTGGGGCAAAACTATTCACATCCCCGAATTTGGTATAGCTAGGTTTTTGTGGTGGGTTGGAGTTGGAAACACCCCCCCCCCCACAATGGGGATTACGGGATGCGTTGGAGATGACCTAAATTAGGCCTCAAAAAAATAATTTCGAAACATAATAACAACTCTAACATTGATGAATTAGATTTATTTACTTAACTAATTTTTTTAAAGAAATTATACAAGTGAAAAATGATACACAACTTCACATACTTAATTACTCTAAGACTAGATTCTTTTCCAAATGCCTATATTGCTTATATAATAATGCTAATGATTTTTGTAACTGTTGCTTTGACAAAATGAAGTTATTAAAACTAAAATAAATAAAATCTTATCTAAGATCGACAATGTCTCAATGATTAAGTGGACTTGCTTTATTATCGTTTGAAAAAGATTTATTAAATGAAATCGTTTGCAATAATTTAAAAATGATTTGCATCCTTAAAATTACGAAAGATGCACTTTAAATAAAAATGTAATAATTAAAACAATATTATTTGATTTAAAAAGGCCTCACTTTAGAATTCTCTTTAGGCCTTTATGAGTGTTAGGCCAGCTCTAAAATTATGCTTAAATATTTTTGTTATTAAGACTATTTTCAATGACATTAATATATTCATTAATTATTAAAATTTTAAAAAGGTGGAATTTTTTTTGGGTAGAACGGATGACATACTACTTATTACGCTAAAAATTGATCGAAGTTTTAAAAAATTAATAAGCAAAAGATATATTAATATATTAGAGTTGGTCATTAGTATAAAGTTGTTATAACATAGCCAAAATGATTACAATATATGCCAAGAATAAAATTCAAAACATAATAAAGATTGAAAACATAAGTTTAAGAGTGAATCCTTTAAATAGAATTTCCCAGCAGTAATTTTTTTGCATGAAACATATGCAGTATAGTTTTATATTTGATAATCCTTCATGTATTGTGGCATGTACGCGATCATCCATATAACAGAGCCTATAATTAAATAATCAATTCATCTAAAATTTTCAAACTATTAAAAATAACTTCAAGAGTGTATATTATGTGTTTATGCTTTGACAGTTAGTTCATTATTTTGATTAATAATGAAATTCATGATTAATACATTTAAAATTTAAAATATTTAAAAAGTTAGTGTCACCTAATTTGATCAATTTTTGAATAGATGCTAAATATATTTTTATTTAATTATTGATATCTAAATGATTACCATTTGAAAACACTAATAATATTGTGTTTCAAAGTAATTTTAAAATCATAAATAAAATTAATTCTATGAAGTAATGTTATTTTGTTTTTAAATCTTAAATCGAAGGCAATTAAAAAGAATCGCCATTACCTTTCCAAGTACTGATGCTTTCTACTTAATTATTTCACATACTGTGAAGATATATATATAAATTAAACCGTTTGATGTCCTAAAATAAAAATTACTCCATCGAGTTCGGAAGCAACATGAATATATTCTCTTTAGTGCAAACTATTAAAATAGTTTTCTATATAATAAGTTTGATCTTAATATGTGATGACTCTATTCATTTTTTTAATTTCACATCTTCAATGAGTTGTAACATATTAACTAAAGGAAAATATTAGTATCACTATAAAAATTCACATGAATTATCGGAATTATGCGCCACAAAAGTTTCATAAAAAATAAGCATATATTAATTTAACACAAATTTTAAGAACATGGTTCACTATACACAATTTTCTTTTAATACTTTTATTAAAATTAATATCGAATATTAGAAAGCGTATTCAAAAAATATAAACGTTTCAAAATAAAATAAAAAAGAGCGAAAGAAAATATTAGAAGTACTATTATGAATTAAATGACATTTCTACTTGTTAGCTACCAAACTCCTTGCAAAGTTACTACACTTTACAATGAAATTGTTAAATGATGACTTATCTTTTAGTTTTCATCATTACACCTGAGTTTCTTGAGTCTGACAAAATGGTACAAACACACAAACACCATCATCATCACTGCCCAAAAAGAAATGCACAAAAGAAAAGCTTGACCATGTACCAGTACAACTCCCACATTAATTAATTAAGGAAGAAAATAAAAATCAAAAAGAAGTTTTTTTTTTTCCATTCATTGAAAGCCATCAGCAGAACACAGAAATCCTGCAGACCAGAAACTCATAGGAGTCCTAATCTGCATCTTCTTCCCCTCACAACACAACACCCATACCCTTTCAAATCCTTCTGATATTTACTTACAGTCAGTTATCAATTCGATCTCATCAGTGCAGTTCAGTAATAGTACATAGTTCCCTTCCTCTCTTGTGTCTTGTTTTCATCATTCAACAAGCAATAACTATTGTTGGTAACAATGTTGTTGATACTACTAGCAGTCATCAGTTGCTTCACTTGCTCAAGATCATACTGCATTGGAGTGAGACTGTTACCAAAATACCCTTTTGAACTTTGATGTTCATGATCTTGATAATTATAACCAGCTGCTGCAGCTCCTCCATTGTTGTTGTTGTTTCCATAATCAATCACAAAGCTTTGGCTTTGATGGTCTTGATCAAACCCAGTGATGTTATAGTTACTCTGAAGGGTAATTTGGTCTTCTTGCTTGATCTCTTTCCCATAGCTGATTTGGCTCATGCAACTCCCATTATCAGAAGATGAGGTTGCTTCATTTCCGAACATTAACAAACCATCTCTAACACCTGGGTAATACTGCTGCTGCATCATTGGACTAGCACAATTGAACATGCTCTCAGATGCTGTTGAAAAATTATTGCTGTTATTGTTATTAATGTTCAAAGGGTTTGATACCGAAGAGTTCAGAGAAGTATTTGGTAGTTGAAGTTGTTCATGATGAGGATTTAGAAGGCTTGTGAAGAGAGAGGTGGTGTTGTTGTTGTTGAGTTGGGTGTAGTAAGAAGACAAGTCTTGTTGGGGTTGGAATGAAGATGAGGGGTAGAATGGGGAGAATTTTTTGTGGGTTGAAGTAACCATGGATAGCAGTTTCTTCTTGAGCTTGGTATTCCAGTAATTCTTGATGTCATTATCTGTCCTTCCTGGCAATTGTGCTGCTATTATTGACCATCTGCACTTGCAAGAAGAAAGAAAATCAAGAATCTAACAGATGAACCACATGAAAAATTAAAAAACAACTAAAAAGAAAATAAAAACACACACACACACACATAGAGAGAGAGAAAGAGCTTCTCCGCAGACAAATTAAAACAGCTGTGAATGGTTGTTGGTTTTAGTAAGTTGGATCTAACTTGGCATGCATGCACCAATCGTCCAGAAATGGGAGAGAATCTTTCAAAAAATTTACAACCCTCTTTCTATCTCTCTATGATGAGTTCTTATTTAAACAAATATTAGTTGGAATCAAAAGATTTTCTGTTAAAAGAAGAGGTGATAATTAAGGAAAAAAAAGGGGGAATAGTGTGAAGACACAGATCCCTCTTTTTATCCGTTTAAGTTAGTTATTTTAGGTTGAATTGTATGGTCAAAAGAAGAAAGAAGCATACTAAAAAGGAGCTTTAAATGAATAGAGAGTCGTACCTGCTTCCAATACTAGCATATAAAGTGCAGATTATCCTATCTTCATCATCAGAAAATTCACCATGTTTGATGTTGGGCCTCAAATAGTTAAGCCATCTCAATCTGCAGCTCTTCCCGCATCTCTTCAGTCCTGATCCAAAAAAGAAACAAATTAAACAAAAAATCCTTTAAAATGTAGCAGAAAAGAAAACTAGAGAGAGAGAATGGTTTTGAGTAAAATTTACCAGCTTTTTGAGGGAGAGCAATCCAATTGCCACCGGTGCCATATTTCTCAATGAAATCCTTAAGCTTTGCATCTTCTTCAGGAGCCCATGGTCCCTTTTTCACGTTAGCCTTGTCACAACATGGAGCCCTCCCCATCTCTCTTTCTTTTTCTCTCTTTCTCTCTGGTCTAGCTTAAGCTAAAGCTAAAGCTAGTGTTTTTGCTGTATCTCCCTTGGCTCTATCACAACCAAATCTCTTTTCTCTCTCTTGTTTTTTTTTCTAAAATGGACTTTGATGATATGTTTGGTAGGTTGCTAGCTAAGATGGCTTTTTATGGAGAGACTTTGAGGGGGGTTTGAGTGGAGACAGTTAAAAGTGATTATTTTAACCCCGTGGTTACATAAGTCAAAAGGATACCCCTATTTAACCCGTTTCTATCTTCCTTTGAATTTTAATTTATGAATTACTTCCTCTCACGTTTAAAAAATCTAGGGGCAAATCGCACTATTAGTCCTTTGACTTAGGACGGTTACAATTTTAGTTCTTTAACATTTTTTTGGTAAATTTAGATTCTATAAGTAATAAATTTTTACAACTACATTTCTTTTGATGAATATCGTTAAAAAGTTATAATTAAGTTGTCATGTACCTCACACGTGCTTCAAGTAAGATTAAAATGAAAATTTTCAAAACCTAGGATTTGAAAAAAAGACCCAACGACCTTTTTCCCAATTAGACAGGCCCACATATAGAGCAAACATCATCGAGAAGTGCAAGGAGCTTACTTCTTAGAGTGTTTCATGTACGTCGCGCTTAAATCACTAGCAGAATGGAAGAATTAGATCTTTGAGCGTAGTTCTCTCAACTCGATTATCTCTATTGAACTTTGACCTTTGTTACTTGGGTCGGTGGAATTATTTTTGAAAGGGTCTAAATGAGGTGAGGTGAATAGTGAAGTCGATCTCGGTCGGATCTGGGAGAGGGGCGAGTTGATCTCGGTCGGATCTTGGAGGGGACAGTGGCAGCTATGGCTGGAGATGAGAAGAATGAGAGGACTAGGGTTTAGGATAGTAATGTTTTGTGGCTTTGATATAATTAAGAGAGATAGCTCGCATGTTGTTGTGTGTTGTTGGCTGGACTAGAGGGATGTGGCTGAAGTTGCTGCGGCTTTGGAGCTGCTCGGTTGGATCTGAACGAGACGAACCATAGTGGGGAGGCGTTGAAGAGAGATCGAGTCTGGAGAATGAGAAGGCACCGACAAATGAAGAGTTGGTGGACTTGGCTACAAATGGTAGCTTTGGCTAGAGTTGGAGAAACAAAGGGGGAAACGTCGGTGCATTGGGTTTGAAAGGGAAGGGCTCGACTTGACTGATGGAAGTTGCGCCGCGATAGGAGAAGGTGACCAGAGTTCAAAGGTAAGAGAGACTCGAGCTGAGAGAATCAAATGACAGACAATATTATTTGAATTTTCTGGTTGTTTAGTCAACTTTCCTAACTGATTAACAAAAGGAACTTTTTATCAGTGTTCTAAAACTCCTCGCCTAGGCCCCGCCCAGGCGCTAGGCCCCTCTTTACCGCCGCAACTTTCTTAGTCACCACCTAATTGACCAAGTCGGCGTAACGACAAACCTCGCCGACCTTAATTTATTTTTGTAGTTTTGATTTTGTGGCATGCGATGACCGGAGAAGGAAGGGGGAGTGGTAATGGTGATGCAAAGAGGGAGGTAATAGGGGGCGAACTGGAGTAATATCTTTCTTTTTTTTTAGCTCTAAACTTGGCTGGTTTATTGCTTTGGGGTTGTTGAGAATTGAAATTAATGGTAGGTTTGTATATTTTTGTTCACTTTACAAATATATACAAGTGTATGATAAAATGACAAATATAAAAAAAATTAAATTTGTATTCAATGTGTTTGATCATTGATGTAAATTATCAAAAAAAATGGTAATTATGCCTTAATTCTAGGTCCCGATTACGCCCCGACTAGTTCCCTAGGCGCTAGGCGCTAGTGTGCCACCTAACGATTTTTAGAACATTGCTTTTCATCACAAATAAATATATCCATCTTCAAAAGAACCTTCTCAATTGCTACCTTTTTTTTTCTAACTAGGCTTCTCTTTTCCATATTTACCTTTCGGTTGGACGCTGGTGACCAGAGTTCTCTCAACCTAAAAAATATTATTTTCTTATTTTGGGGAAGAAGGCCTTGTCACCTTTTTTTAAACCCTAGGGACTAGGTTGAAAATTGTGATATATATTAGGTTTGAGAAAAATTCATTTTAGCCCTTACTTAAAGCACATGTGAGGCACATGACAATTTAACGATAATTTTTTAACGGCATTCATCAAAAGGATCTTATTTGTAAAAATTTAATACTCGTAGGACCCAAATTTGACAAAAAAAATTGTTAAGAGGCTAGAGTTGTGACCGACCTATAGTCGAGGTGACCAATGCTGCATTTTGCCCAAAAATCTAATAATTAAAGGTATATAATTAATATCGTAATAGAGTTGATTATAATTACAATAATACTCAAGCATAATAAATGTTAATATCGAATGTGAAGGGTAACATTGGATATGAAAATTGTAAATATAATTTTTATAGTAGACTCTTAAAGTGAAACATTACAAAATAGTATTGTCCAGAACGTGTGGAAGTAAGTTTGGATTATTTAAAAAGTAAGTCTCCTATAAGACGGGGCATCATTCTCTTACAGCTCAACCCACAAGCACCCAATAGATTTAATAAAGAGGATCCGTCTTACAAAATATGACCGTAAGGTCGTCTTACCTAAATTTTACCTCATCAAAAATGGAACTCAACCCAAATAAGTTGCCCAGATTTGGCCGTTATTGAGTTTTTATGAGAAGTGATATATGCAACTATTGTAAGACCAGACTCATTAATACAAGCAAATACTCCCTTCGTTATGGGTAAAAAGTATTCGTTTGAAAATCGAGTTTTTTAAGAGGATGACACTTTTAGTAGCTAATTAGTATTAAAATACTCCATCTGTTTCGAGCAAATAGTCATCGTTTAAAAGTCAAACATTTTAAGAAAATGACAATTTAAATAGTCCATTAATAATAAAATGACACGTTTATACATTAATTTTTGAAAGTGGACTTTTTAAGTGAAACATTCCAAAATGGAATAGTGACATCTTTGCCCGGAATAGATGAAGTAACACTTTTATGCTTTAATTTTTTATTGTGAATTCTTTAAGTGAAACATTCTAATATAAAATTGAATAGTGGACTTTTTATCCGGAACGGAGGGAGTATATATTAGTCTCAAATCCTATCTGATATGGAGTCACCACGTATCCTAGCAATGTTGTAAACAATATTGCCCCTGTTCAAAATTATTGTCATGTTTGACCTTTTTGATTAAATATGATGGTTTTCAAGTGCAAATGTGACATTTTTTCTATTTTCAAAAACCTATAAAACATGTAATTTGTACTACTCATAAAGTATTTTATATTATGTGTTTTATGATTTTGAAAAAAAATGAAAAGATAAATGCGAAATTTGCATTTGAAAACATTATGTGTGACTAAAAAAGTTGAACATGACAATAACTTTAAGACGAAAAGATTTGGGTATAAATATCGTTGTCAATTGTTAATTACTCATTTCGTTCCGGTCAAATAACACTCATTTGAAAGTCAAATTTTTCAAGAAAATAACACTTTTAGTAATCTATTATTAATAAAATTAGAATTCGTGTCCATTCCTATGACACGGTGTCAGTATGGACGTGAACAATGTATGAAGCGAGTATAAAGTGAACATGATGCAAAGAAATAATACATGTTTGAGATTTTGTAGGAGTCAGATCAATGTACACTACACAAATAAAAGAAGACATCCCAAAAATTAAAGAAATTGTGTAACTCATCTAAAAAGAGTATAATTAAGCATCCAGAAGCACCCTCTCTCACACACCAACCCTACACATGTTAATTAAAATAAAGTTAAATATGAAAATTTCAGTAAACAAAAACTATAAAATAAATTGAACGAGACATAGTGAACTAACAAAATACTATTTCGAAACCGAAATCACAAAGATTTCAGATCAATAAGGGAAATTTAGCAAAAAATTAAAAAAAGAAAGAAATTAAAAATAAAAATATTTAAAATTACAAAACTTACGAACAAATTTTTTTTTAAAAAAATTAAATCTAAATCGGACAAAATTAAATTTACATGATTTAGTTGATTACGATAACAATCAATTAAAAACTATAAACTAAATATATGTAAACAATAAATCTAGGACGGACAAAAAAAAACCAGGTTGGAAAAAAAATTAAAATGATTCTTCAAAAAAATAAAAAATAGGCCGGACATAAAAAAAATCTAATATTTCAATAAAAAAATAACTATAAACAATAATTCTAATCTCTTTGTAAAACAATAATTGTAAAACCGTAATATAGAATGTGGTGTTTGCCCGCTTGGTGGTTTAAATTAATGACCGATGTAAGATGTCAGTAAAAAAAAAAAATAATGACCTCTAAATAGATCTAATAAATTACACACCTATGAAAGTAATTGTTTTATAATATAAATGATAATTTTATTCTTTAATTTTTGAATAGTGGACACTTTAAATAAAATATTAAAAAATAAAATAGTTGACTTTTTGTCGGAAGGGAGAAATTATATAGGCCTTATCATTAAAATAATGACACCTAAGAAATCTGACCACTTATATTTGCACATGTTTATATATATATATATATATATATATATATAGAGAGAGAGAGAGAGAGAGAGAGAGAGAGATTAGAAGTTTCCATCTCCAAAAAATTGGAATCTGCCTTACCTTACCCTTGTATCCAACCTCACTCAGTTTCTCTCTAAAAACTTATTTCTTCTTCAAGAATCCAAAGTCTAACGTAGTTGAGTTATTATATTATGGACACAAAATATATCAATAACGACTTGATAGCTATGGATCTTTTGAATTGTGACATTTTCCAACCCAAGGGTTAATGTTTATTAATTTATAATTATAATTATAGGTGAGCTATAATATTCCCAATTTGGTCCTTTTTACTTGACATTACATAGTGCTCTTTAAAATACAGATATATTCATAAACATAAGCTCTAGAGAAAGATAAATATATTATGCACGGCATAGCATATCATACGGTTAATTCAATGGTATTTTGTTTAAGAGTAATGCTAGAGTCACTTAATGAAAACTTAAAATATACACATTTTTTGATAAATGATTTTGGCTCCTTGGAATAGGGATTGGTTACCAACCTTATTGTGTTTGTTGATATAAATGAGAAATAATAAACTCACGCGACTTAATTGCCACCGACCAAATTAATTGTTCGTTCCCTCGAAAAGGTTGCACACCCTCAAAGGTTCAAGTCTCATTTGTAGCATTTTCTCTCAACTTGTCTTTTGTGATTATATTGATATAAATAAAAAACGATAAACTTGACTTAATTGCCACCGACCAAATTAAGTGTTATTTCGCTTGAAAGGGTTACACAAGCTCAACGGCTCAAGTCTAGTATTTTCTCTCGACCCCTCTTTTGTGATTATGTTTGTTGATAAAAATATAAAACGGTATACTTGACTTAATTGCCAACGACCAAATTTGGTGTTCGTTTCCTTGAAAACGTTACACACGCTCAACGGCAAGAGTCTCATTTGTAGCATTTTCTCTCTGCCCCTCTTTTGTGATTATGTTTGTTGATATAAATATAAAACGATAAACTTGACTTAATTGCTGACAACTAAATTTGGTGTCCGTTCCCTTGAAAATGTTACACTCGCTCAACAGCTCAGGTCTCGTTTGTAGCATTTTCTCCAAGCCCCTCTTTTGTGATTATGTTTGTTGATATAAATATAAAACGATAAACTTGACTTAATTGCCAACAACACTATTTGGTGTCCATTCCCTCTAAAAGGTTACAAATGTTCAACGGCTAGTCTCGTTTGTAACATTTTACCTCAGCCCCTCTTTTGTGATTATGTTTGTTGATATAAACATAAAACGATAAACTTGACTTAATTACGAACGACCAAATTTGGTGTCCGTTCCCTCCAAAAGGTTACACACGCTCAATAGCTCAAGTCTTGTTTGTAGCATTTTATCTCAGCCTCTCTTTAGTGATTATGTTTGTTGATATAAATATAAAACGATAAACTTGACTTAATTACCAACGACCAAATTTGGTGTCCGTTCCCTCAAAAAGGTTACACACTCTCAACGGCTCAAGTCTTGTTTGTAGCATTTTATCCCAGCCCCTCTTTAGTGATTATGTTGGTTGATATAAATATAAAACGATAAACTTGACTTAATTACCAACGACCAAATTTGGTGTTTTTCCCTCGAAAAGGTTACACACGCTCGTCTGTAGCATTTTCTTTCGACCCCTCTTTTGTGATTATATTTGTTGATGTAAATAAAAAACTATAAACTTGACATGATTGCTACAAACCAAATTAGGTGTTCATTTCATCTAAAAGGATACACATGACTCAAGTCTTTGTAGCATTTTCTTTCAACACTGGTCTCTTTTAGGCTGTGCTCAAATGGCAAAAAAAATCTCTTCAAAAACCAAGATAAAGGATTAAATGAAAATTTGAGAATTAATAGCATATAATCATAGAGCTGCATTGTATCGGAAGATCCCATACTCCCATTTCCAGTGATGGCTGTGTTGTAATAAAGGATTAAGGCATAGATATATATAGATCTAGTGAGTGACAGATGAGAATGATCATGTGGGATTGTGCTATATTTAGATTAGACAGTAGCTAAGCTATTCATCTGATCATTCATTCAGGTATGTTTGGGATTTTGACTAATCAATCCTTGATTTAACACTACTTGAAACATATACTACTATTACTAGGGGCTAATCATTTTTCTACTAGTACATCTTTTTTGTTGCTCTCTTTTTAAGGGCAAGGAGTGGGCTACCTTCTTCTAGTTGGGGTTACATATACAACAATATACTAGAGAGCAGAGAGGTTCCTTCCCTTCTTTCCAAACAATATATATATACATATATGACATAAATTTGGGTAAGACATTTTTACGAATATTTTTTGTAAGACAGATCATCTTTAGTCGATTTATCATATGTAGATGGATTAAAGAGTGAGGTTCCATCTTACGAATTAAGATCCGTAAAACGATCTTACCTTCATATATATATATACTGATTCATGTAACAATATTGAACAATGACAGTGTAACCATTAAGTTTCAAGGTCATTTTTGTAAATTTTGGGTCTATGGTCGCATATTATATCATATACGATTTAGTTAAATAATCCCTTATATTATTTTGATAGGTTTTACGTAAATAAAACATGATTTCATCTTTAGTACTTATATATGTTTTAATTACTTCTAATGAATAAAGAGTTACTATATAAAGTATAGTAGAGTTATTCAACCTTAATTTTATTTTGTGCTAGTTGACTATCTAACATTTGATTGGGAGATCAAATTTTATTGTTATGTTACTATCATCTTACTTTGTTAGTTGATTGTTTTTAACTTGAATTTATAGTGCACAATACATGTTAAATCCATCTAGAATCTTACCTTATTTTCTTATATATATATATATATATATATATATATATATATATATATATATATATACATACACATATATGTATAAAGTTAAGCTAGTTTATGTATAGACACACCACTAGTAAACTAATTATACTGCAAAACACAGTGATTGGGATTTCTTTATAAGAGAATATCATATTCTGTGAGTTGTGTTGTGACAGACCAACAGGGCTTCTGCTTGGCCAATTACTGTTATCTTTTGAATTACGTCCTAGCTTCAAAAACAAAAGTACATACTTAATACAAATTTTTAAAAAGTATTTAATAATAGTAAAACGTTGAGAATAAAAACCAATCCCCAAAAGAAGAAAAAAAGGTTGAAGTCAAGCCACAGCATTTCAATCTAGTTAATGAAAACAAAAGTGAGTAAAAAGTAGTAGTAGACTAGTAGTTTAACTGAACAATAACATGCATCAAGCACACATGTAGTTTAACTATTTATACTCACAGTTGGGGATGAAATTAAAAATTTTAATATATATATATATATACATATAATTATATTATATTATAAACTCTCTCTATTCAGGACAAAGAATCACTGTTTGAAATTCAATTTTTTTAAGAAAATGACATTTTAGTAACTCATTAGTAATAAAATACTCCATTCGTCCCTTAATAATCGTCATGCTTGACCCAGCGCACAGTTTAAGAAAAAACAATTGACTTGATTATTTATATTGATTTAATGTGTAGTTTCCTTTAAAGCCCATGTGTATGTGACCCATAATTAAAGTAGAGTAAAAAAGTAAGGATAAAGTGATAAAATGAATGTTTTAAAAAAGTAAGTTTCAAACTGGACAATTATTTTAGGACGGACGAAAAAAGAAAGGAATACGATAATTTAGGGACAGAGGGAGTAATACTTTTGGACCTTAATTTTTTAAAGTTGATTCTTTAAATGAAACATATCAAAATACAATGATAGACTTTTTACCCGAAACGAAAAGAGTATAAAATATATTGTTTCGGTTCAATTTTAAACCGTTTTATAAGTTTCCAAACCGGTACCATAGCGATTGACCAGTTCTACTAAGGCTCCGTTTGTTTCACGGAAAATCATTTCCAGAAAATGATTTCTGGAAAATGATTTCCGAAAAATCAAAAGATTTCATTTTCAGGTGTTTGGTAAATCTTTTGAAAATATGTTAGAAAACATTTACGGGTGTTTGACAAACACACGGAAAATGTTACGGAAAACAATATATGAATAAATACAAAAATAAAAATAGAAAATGAACAATGTTTAGAATGTCCCTAGAAAATCAATAAGGACCATCTTTTTTTTAATAAGGTCCATCTTTTTTTAATCTCACAATTACAAATAATTTTTTTGATAATTGACATGAAAAAAAAACGTTTTAAAATAGAAAATAGACAATGTTTAGGATGTCCCTAGAAAATTTTACAGGAAACCATATATGAATAAATACAAAAAATATATTCTAATATTAATGAACATATTGAATATAAAATAGTGTTGAACTTTAAGTAATTTTTCTTTAGTAATCCTCAATTTATCATTAGTGGTGTCAAATCAATGTCTATCTTTTTTCAATCTCACAATTACTAATAAAAAATTTGATAATTGATATGAAAAAAACGTTTTAAAATAGAAAATTAACAATGGTTAGGAGATCCCTAAATAATATAGTTGACACTAATTTTAGAACGTAATAAGCATTTATTAAAATAATAATTTATAAATAGTATGCACAAACTTTATTTATATTTCTAAACAATTTATTTGTTGAGTGAAATATTATGTGTGTAAGTAAATATGTGTAATTGTGAAAGGGGGCCGAGGGTGCCCGAACATTTGGAAAATGACTTACGGAAAATAAAACCGTAAGTCATTTTTCAGAAAAGAAGCCTTTATTTTTCGTTGACTCGAAAAATCTTTTACGTTAGCTGCATTTTCCTAATGTTACCAAATACCGAAAAATAAAAAAAACGTTTTTCAGAAATCATTTTCCTTGAAACAAACGGAGCCTAATATTTAGGATCGGAACCAAACCATAAAATTGGATTGGTCTAATATCTACGTGTTCACTGGTTTAAAAAAAAAAAAAAAACTGCTCACCCCTAGATCGGATAATGTAACTTAGGGGTTATTTTTGTCATTTGTGAGTAAGTTTATCGACTAGCTAGTAGCTAGTCTTGTTCCGGAGTGAAATAGTTGTACTACATTTGTAATTTTGTATAATGCAGTACTTTAACAATTTTCTCATCTCTTTGCTCTGCTTTGTCTTCAAATCAGTGTTCTAAAAATCGGTTTAGGTGGGCATTTAGGCGCTAGGCGCCACCCCGACGCCCAAAAATTTGGAAAATCCGCAAAAAAATCTGCTAGGCGCCGCCTAGGCGCTCTAGGCGGCCAACTGCTGATTTTTCCTATTTTTTTAGTTTTTTTTAAATTTTGGCTCTAAATAATATCATTTTGGGTTTTTAAAATAATAATAATAATAAATATCAATTTAAAATTATTAAATTATTTTTCTAAATTTGTAATTATCAACGGACCTATGGATAATTGAACTGTTGACTATTTTTGTAATATTTTGAACCGTAGATGATATTAAATATCTAGTTTTACCTTTAAAATTTAACATCATAATGTAATTATTACTTTTAAATTATTAAATTATTTTTCTAAATTTGTAATTGTCAACGGACCTATGGATAATTGAATTGTTGACTATTTTTGTAATATTTTGAATCGTAGATGATATTAAATTTCTAGTTTTACCTTTAAAATTTAACATCATAATGTAATTATTACTTTTAAATTATTAGGTGATATTTAGTATTAGTATAATTAAAAAAATTATGTTTAATAATTAGGTTATAATAAAAAATATATTAAAATCAGATATTATGTCTTATTTCTCGACCCCGTCTAGACCCCACGTATATCCCGCCTAGGCGCTAGGCGATGGTCTGGCGCCTAGCGCCCGCCTAACGATTTTTAGAACCTTACTTCAAATGCAATCGGCACTTCAATAATTAGTATTTCAATAGTTACTCTGCTCTATTAACTATTCCATCTGTTTTGGGCAGTGGATCCCCATTTGAAAGTCTTTGAAAAAAAAAAACGAAGCTTATAGTAATTCATTAGTAATAAAATGACACTTTAATGCCTTAACTTTTTTAAAATGAATTTTTAAGTGAAACATCGAAAAATAGAATAATTGAATCTTTGCTCGGAATGACGGGAGTAATTATTTTTGAACTATCTGGTCCGTTTATGATAGATAATCAATAATTTTTTGGAGAAAATCATGTATTGGTATTAAATTTCTTAGTGAAATATAGGTATGTTAGGTGTATAATAAATTTTTTTACCCATTTTAATATACAGATACTTTTCACATCTAATTCTTTCTAAATAACTATTAATGTCTAGTGTTGAAATAAAAAGTTTCATTCCAATGGGTAAACTTTTAAAATGTACTCCATATTTTTCATTAAAGTCCTACTACTATACTAATCTCTCAAATTTATAAAAAACTATTAAGTTAATTTGTTTGACTCGACACAAAATGTTATTTAACTCTATTGTAAATAATAATATGTATGGTGTTTATGTGATAGTGAGACCTATAAGAAAGAAATCGAGGGTAAAATAGGAAGAAAAAAAGTAACATTTCCAAAAGACCTAAGAAGAAATTACCAATATATTTTTATTTGTTGTCATAAAGAGGGTGTGAGAAATAATGTAACCTGAAAGAAACTTCACACTTTTGTGTGCTGGCTCTAATATGGGGCTAACAACAATTGTCTGGATTTGTTAACATTATATACAACACTAATATAGACCGTTTTACGGATTTTAATTTATAAATTAAAGTCTTACTCTTTTATAACTTAATCCAACAATACATTATGAGTTGTATAAATAAGATATATTTTATAAAAAATATTTGTAATACTGATTTAGCTAAATTTATGTCAATTCTTAATACATTGGATTCCAATTTGTAACTATATTTATGATGGAATCCAATGTATTAAGAATTGACAAAAATTTAGCTAAAACAATATTATAAATATTTTCTGTAAAATAGATCATATTTTAGTTTCATCAATGTGTAACTATATTTATGAGGGAGAGTGACTTGGTCTCTTTGGAGTCTAGCTCCACAATCCGGTCAATTTAGTCCCTTCCACCTCTTTTTATTTTTATCTTTTTCTGTATTCCAAAGTATCCCAACTCTTAAAGTTCCAAAAGTAATTGTCACAAAGTCTATTAAAACCACGACGCGATATATTGGGTAATTTTAGGATCACTTTTATTTTATATCAAAATATGAATATTTTATAATATAACATATTTTTATTGATTTGACATTTTGTGGGTCTTAACACTCCAGTTAATGAGAATATGTCACATCACAGAGTACTCATACTTTAATACAAAATAAGAATAACCCAAACTTTATCCAATATATTTACTTTTACCCAATTTTTTGCCTTAGTTGCATTTTTATATTTTAAGTCGTTACTTATGGTTCAATTACTGTCTTTACAACTACAAGTAGTTGTCACTCGGCCAAATAACGCAATTGCACATGAGCTATGATATTACGAGCTAGAGCTTGTAGTATTATTACAAACTTTAGTATTAGTGTCGTTAAATCAAATCTCCTAAGATATTTACACCGTTAGATTAAATATGTTCTTTTTTAAGTAATGATATGAATATTCCAAATCATCATCAACTTAATCATCTAACGGCTCAAACACTAAAGCTCATAATTATATCACAAGCTCTAGCTCGTAATATCATTTGTCATTGTACATACATCTATTTTATCTCTAAAATTTCAATAAATAATTTAATTAGCAAGTAGTAAATTTTGTAAGAGAATGAATTTTTCCGTTATTAAATCCAATTAAACTAAAAAAAAAGTGGCATTAATAATTCTAGTTTAATACACGTCAAATAATTAAGATATCTAATTATATATATATATATATATATATATATATATATATATATATATATATATATATATATATATATATAAATTAAAAGTACAAAATACTAACCGAAGATCATGATCCAGTTGACTCGCAACAAAAATTTGTCATTATCGTAACCAAAAATAAAATTTTAAAAAATACTCTAAATGTTTTTCTTTCTCATTTCTCACATACATACATTTTCGAAGTTGTTAAATGAAATATCTACCCCCACTTGCCATATAACCACTGGTTGCCTTTCATTCGGTTTTCTACTATAAGAAAAAATTGACAATATTAAAAGTCTACGTTAAGTCTCGTACAAAGAAAAGGTCTCACCAAAACTTATTCAAACAGATTTATTTCTTCATTTGGTTACTATATTATTAGGAAAGGTCTTCTAAACTTACTTTATTATTATTTTTCATATTTTAGTAATTTTATTTTACAAAAAATGTTAAATGAATGTAGTTAACACAACTAATCGAAAAGACTAAAATACACTTGGGACATCTCCTCCCACCGTCACTGTTGTACATTTAAGAGCAGTTCCAATGTTGCATTCTTCACCGATTCTTTGGTGAAGAATCCAAAGAATTTCCCCATTGTTTGATTCTTCTACAATTCCTCCGAAGAGAGAGAAAAAGAGTTTCTTTGTTAAGAATTTTTTTTCCAAAGAAGAATCACATCCGCGAGAGAGGAGAGTATGGTGCACGCGCTCAACAGGCGCGTCCAAGGCAAAAGGTGGTGGGTCCCGCGGCTGCTCCACTAAATAAAATAAAAAAAACGATTTTTTACTTTTTTAAAAAAAACCAAGATTCTGACCGTTTTTAATTTAAAAAAAAATTCAAATTGTAACCGTTGTTGGGGGGGTCCGGCTGCAATGCAACGGAAATATTTTTAAAAAACGTTTTTTTTAATTTTAATTATCTTCTTTCTTCCCTATAAATAAATTACCTCAACCTTCTTCATTTTCTCCAAACCTTCTTCATTCCCTCTTTTATTTCTCCATATTCTCTTCTTTAAAATCACTTTCTCTACATTCTTCTATTTCAATAGCTACAAACGTTCAGCATATAAACCATTGTCATTGTCCGACATTTTGCCACTAAAGATGTCTTCTACTTTTTTTTCTTCTACCAATAGCTCTAATACAGACAGTCATACCCCAGAATCCTACAAGTCTAAATCCAACGAAGAATCCAACATGTCTGAAGGTGAAAAAATTGTTTTGCAGATGATTGAATTACAACAACAGATGATTGAAATGGAGAGAGTCAACATCAAGAGGCGTCGCCAAAGGAAAAAGAGGAGGTACATAAATCGAAATCGTGTAGCAGGAAATACTCAACTTGTTAATGACTACTTCTCCTCTCAGCCATTGTATCCTGATCATATATTTCGGCGACGCTTCCGAATGCATAGAAATTTATTCATTCAGATAGTTAATGCATTGGAGAATCATTCAAATTATTTTCAACAAAGGCCTGATGCATACGGAAAAAGTAGGTCTATCACCACTTCAAAAATGCACAGCAGCTATCCGTCAATTGGCTTATGGAGTTCCTGCCGATCATCTCGACGAGTACTTCCGATTAGGAGAAACAACTGCTATCGACTGCATGTTTAACTTCTGTCGATGTATTATCGAGTTGTTTGGAGGTCAATACTTGAGAAGGCCAAATGCTAATGATACACAACGTCTGCTTCAAATGCACGAGCAAAGACACGGATGTCCAGGTATGTTAGGAAGTCTTGATTGTATGCACTGGGAATGGAAAAATTGTCCAGTCGCTTGGCAAGGTCAATATGCAAGAGGTCATGGGAAACCAACAATTGTGCTTGAAGCAGTTGCGTTTGCAGATTTATGGATATGACACACGTTTTTTAGGGTCGCGGGGTCTCATAATGATCTTAATGTGTTATATGAATCACCTTTGTTCAATAACGTACTCGAAAGAAATGCACCGCCGTGCAATTTCGAAGTGAATGACACACAGTATACAAAAGGATACTACCTAACAGATGAAATTTATCCGGATTGGGCTACTTTTGTAAAAAAAAATTCATGTCCGTCGGATGCTAAGCGAAAGAAATTCAAAGAGATGCAAGAGGCTGCAAGAAAAGATGTCAAACGAGCATTTGGAGTGCTCCAATCAAGATGAGCAATTATCAAAGGTCCTAGCAGGTTTTGGTATAGAGATAACTTGAAAGAAATAATGCTCACATGCATTATTCTACACAACATGATTGTGGAGGCCGGGGGTGATCACGTTACGAACTGGGCTGATGATGTCGTTTATGACTCTCTACAAGTGAACCATGGGTCAACTCAAGCATTTCAAGAATATATGCAGCGAAATTCAGAGGTACGTGATGGAAGCACCCATCATGCTCTTCGATCGAACTTGGTTGAGCATATATAGCCTCGTTACGGTGACAACTAGTGATAGAGTTTAATTATTGACGTTTTCATGTACTTTTAATTATTGAATTGTTTTGACGTAATTTTTAAGTGTTTATGTTTTATATAATTTTATCATTTTATGTATTTAACGTTTTTATGTAATTTTCTATTTATGTTATTGTACGAGTTATGTATAATATGTGTTTTATAGATAATTTATTAAATAAATTATAAATTATAAAATTTAAAATTAATAATGTAATTTATTATTTTTAAATTAATTTTGTCTTAATTTATAAATTAATTATTTATACGAAATATTTAAATATAAAATATATAAAATAACGTGAAATAAATTTATTTGTTGAGAAATATAAAAATAAGAATGAAATGTAAAGTTAGTGAGGTGGCAGTGGGACCTAGTTAAGAATATGTTAAGAATCATATACAATGCGAAGATGAATTCTTAAGTAGAGAAAAAAAGAAAAATATGTAGATGACAATGGGACCCAATTAAAAATTTGTTTGAAGAATTCCCACAACGGAGATGCTCTAACAAAAGGTCAATTGATTCTGCAGAGATTCATCAAATCCATTTCATTGATTTCGCCCCTCAATCTACATTCAAGTTTCCGTTCACTAACAATCTCCCTTCCTCCATTTTTCTTGTCATTTTCCTTCTGGGTTTCTCCTAACCAAGCCACGTTTTCCTAGGTTTCTCTTTTCTTTTAACTTTTTCTCGACAAAATTTAACCCAAGAACGTGGTTTTTTTCAGATGGGTTTTCTTATTTCTCTCTGTATTCAGTTTTGAGGTTAGGTTTAAGGTTTCTCCTCTTTTGTCCTTTCTCCCAGAGCCGTTTTTTTGTTTTGATTACCTCTGCAAATGAGCTGCATTCTCTAAGTTCAAAGTACCAAAAATGGGGCTTTCGAGTTCAAAAGCCGATAGAAGTGAATCATTGCGATTCTGCAAAGAAAGGAAGAGATTCATCAAAAAAGCAATCGATTCTAGATACAATTTTGCAGCTTCTCATGTTGCTTACACTCAATCTCTTGTAAAATGACTAAAATATACTTGTGAGCATCCCCATCACCCAGTTCGACTTTCGTCCCTCCAGCCCCAGTCGTCTACTATTCGTAATCACTCCGGTATCGCTCCTTTCCACCCACCATTGCTGTCGCAATCACAGAGATCCACCATCATCTCTATTCCAGCCACGCATGCCGAACTCCATCATAGCTTTCCCAATCCAGTTCGCAACCTTCATCCTTAGCCAAACCCTAGCCGCCGTCGTCCCTCTTCCCTCTTCTTCACCCACTGCCATCTCCGCTGTCACTACCTTCGCTGTTAGCCCTTTGCAGCCCGATGTCGCCACTTTGCCCCTCGTCCTCAAGGCGTGCACCCGTCTACTAGCTGTAGGGAAGAGCAAGAAGAGACATAACCATATATCGGATACGAATTTGGTTGATGATGTTCGAGTAATTGAAGAGAAAAAGAGGGCAGCTAGAGTGTCTTGTGTTGGGAAATTCTTTACAAGGGAATGAGGGATCGGGAATTGGGGTTTTTGTTGTGAATTGATTGTGAGATTACAAATCTTTTTCTGTAAAGTGAAGGTAAGGATTTGAAATTTCGAGGGGTTGGGGAAGAAAGCAAGACTTGTGAGCCGACGAAGTTTGAAGAGAGCAGAGTGTTTGTCGTTAAAGCCATAGTAGTTGCTGCTTAGTTTCTCTATCAGAGTTGTTTTTTTTTTTAAGGAAGGCAATCTATGCAAAATGGAGTCAAGGCGTGGTGTGGAGTGTGGACAGTGTTTGTTGCTTCAACGGTGTTCGTCTGCTTCATGTTCCGCTCCCTCTCTTTTGACTTTGTGTTTTGTATAAGCCCTGCGGTTAGGTTAGGTTAGGTGAGAGCGAGGGTTAGTCAAAAATTTGATGCAAATCGTGAAGGTATCTTCGGTTATCACAAAAAATTTAGACGATCTATCCCAGAGTAATTAACGTAGTTTTTTTTTTGTAAAGTATAGTGATCAAACTATAAAAAATAATAACAGAGTGAGCTTAGAGGATTTTTTACGAAAGTAGAGTGATCAAATTGAGAATTAAATCAATCTCGTATAATGTATAATACTTTAGAGTCCAGATCTCTTGTAACAATTCATATACCCCTTGAATGTATCACTAATCCGACTAGGGCAAGTCTTTTTTTTTTTTATGTTGTTCCTTAAAAGGATTTTTCTGAATATTAGGTATCACGATTGAAATTATGTAATCAGAAACAGACAGAGCAGAAAAAATACGACAAAGAGAGGAAATTGTAAATGCCAACGAAGCTATCTCGGTCGATCTCTTCGCCAACTGCAGTATCTTTTTTACTCACTCAAAAGAATATCTTGATCAACACCTTCGATTTCAGCTAGTTTCCGATAATTTTTTTTTGATTAGTAATGTTTGTAGTATTCCTTAATTTGGTTTTGATAAATCATAATGAGAGTAAATGATTTTTTTCACAGAATTGAACTTGTGAAAATTAACGATATAGAGATTGGAATTTTCAGATTCATGTTTGATATTTTGTCCATGAGAAAACAATCCGGTGGTATTCTTGTTTTGTTTACTCCTTTATTTATAATGGTCAAATCTTGGCATTGGTCCCTTGACTATAGATTGATGACTGTAATAGTCCCTTAATAATTTTATATCAAATTTAGGTCCTATAAATATTAAATTTGTACAGCGACAGTCTTTTACTTTTAATACATGTCATTAGCAAAATACCGTTAAATTACATGTGTGCATTTTGTAAGGACTAAAAGTCTAAAATTTATTTTTTCAAACCTAACTTATATTAAAATTTACAATTGAATTTTTAGAGTTTAAAAAATGACCCTAAGTCCTTTTTTCTCAAATTTTTGGTAAACCCACCAGATTTAATGTAGTAAATTCCCATTGATTTTCAAATTCCCACCACATAATTGTTCTCTATACATGGGCAAGTTTCAAACATCTAAATATGAGGAAGCTCGATAAAGAAGGCTGGAGTTTGAGCTATGGTTTCAAAATGGACAGGTAAGTTCATTGGCCTGGTCAAGAAGGAGATCAAATTTTGCAAGATTAGGGTAGAACTCAAGAGAAAGCTATTGTACATTGATCAGTGGAATTAATACTAAAATGAAACAGACTAAGAGAGGAATAACCACAAGTAAAAGAACAAGAAACTGAACAACTGAGGCATGGTTTGAAGAAGTATAGTTTGTAGAATTCTAATGCATGGTTCATCGAATAAAAACTTTAGTGATAATGTTGATAAAATTCCTGTAGAATAAAAATTCCGTCTTTCTACAATCTACATTAAGGGATTCTGAATTCAAATTTGAAAAAGAAAAAAAGAGAAACAAGAAAAAGAAAAGAGTTAACGTGTTCTAGACTCAGGCTTGGATTTTGTTGCGGGTTTGGTAACTGCTTTGGTGATGGTAAGACTGAGAAGAATTCCGATTGGACAAAACATCAGGCAAAGAGAAATGAAATACCGGGTTTCGATCTTGTTCTCCAGTCCGTCATGATAAACCTGCCTGGTTATAAAAAGAGAGAGAGAGAGAGAGAGAGAGCTTGCAGCAAAGAGATCGATGGCCAACAAATGAATCCACGCAGAATATAATGTCATCTCATCGGAAAACATCTTAGCCATACCAGGAAGCTGTAGCCTGTAGGAAGTATACTGGAAAGTCAAAGTTTGACCCTTTACAAACTGGAACATGTTTGTAACAACTTAAGCCAGAGAGTCCGATCCGTTACGTGTAGGTTATACATTGATCCACTGAGCACATAGTATCTTGTCCATGGATGATATTGGTACCCAATAGTAACGCATGACTACCTTATAAATCAAACACAAGTCTCACATCTACCCGATGTGGGATTAAGATATAACAATATTTGACACAAAATCTGCTAAAATTGATTTTCAAATTGTTGTGACAATAGTTCTGATCGTAAAATTTACAAGTTAAATCTAATTATCTAGTGTGTCTTGTGAATTTAAAAAGTGTGGCACTATATAGACCCCCATGTTTTACGTTTTTTAATGACAAAATTACCTTCAATCATAAAGACAATAATATCATTTCTATTATTATTATTATTTTTTTTTTTAACCAGGTTGAATCCTGGAGTAGTAGTTCCGGTCCCTCATTGCTACTACCAGGAAAATCGCGAGATGTGCCCGAAATGATACAGGGTTTGAGAACAGTGCAACTGATAACACATACAAGGTCCAACCTCAAAAGAAAGCAAAGTGCTTCCACCAAGTATCGAACCCACGCTGCATGCCTCCAGCATCTTATATCCCCCTCCTTTTACCACTCGGCTATGCCTCGGGGGACATCATTTCTATTATTAAGTAGACCCTCATTGGTTTTTCCTAAAACTAAATACCTAACTAAACCCCCCCCACCCCCAAACAAATATACCCTTTTCTTCCTAACTCATTTTTCATCTCTTTCTTCTTTCCTAACAAATATATTCATTCTTCACTACTCATTCTTCTTCCTCTTCTTCTCCCGAACAAATATACCCACTTATTCTCAACATATCTTCTTCTCCTTCATCTTCTCTTTCTTTTCTTCTCTAAACCGTATTCTCTTCCCAAAAACCTTCAACCTTGTCAAAATCCTAAGGATTATTCAGTATTAGGTGTGAAAAAATAAAGCATGAAACGAAAAAAAAACCCCAATGTGACTGATGTGGTAAGCATTTCTAACTTTTTTTATGCTTAAAAATTTATTTTTTTCTGGAAAAAAAGAGGTCATCGTCGTGAAATGTTCGGACTTGGTCAGTGGAACATTCATCAAATGTTCGACCAGGTGTGGTGGAATATTGCTGCATTGTTCGGCCAGAGGTAGTGGAACATTCATCAAATGTTTGGCCAGGTGTGGTGGAACATTACTGTTCAGTCGGAGGCAGTGAAACATTGATCAAATTGTTCAACCGGGGGCGGTGGAACATTGATCAAATGTTCCACTGGAGCCAACCGAACATTTGATTAATGTTCCACTAATCAGGTCTGAACATTTCATGACAAGAACCTTTTTTTTTTTTTTGAAAAAAATGTTTTTTTAAGCATAAAAAGGTTAGAAATGCTTATCACATTAGTTTTTTTGTGGCTTCATGCTTGATTTTTTAACACCTATTGTTGAATAATCCTTAGGGTTTTTGGGAAGATAAGATAGGTTTTAAATAATATAGGGTATATTTGTATTTGAGTGGTATCTTCTCGTCAAATTCGGTTGTAGAAGGAAAGAGTCGGTTTTCTTCAACAATGGAGGGCAACGTTTTTTGTTGTGTGTGTGCACCGTGGGTGTATGCAGGGAAGGGTATCGGTTTTGTTGGAGGGTGGGAGGGGGTTTTGTGTAAAATATGAGTTTCAATATTTAAAAAGTCAAAATTGGAAAACAATGGGAGGTATACTCAATGTTTTGAGTTATTTTAAAATCAAGAGGGTATACTTAGAAAGAGGGTCAACTTATAGTAAATGGAGGTCTATATAGCACCACCCATTTGAAAATCAATTGATGAATTTACCACATTAAATATGGTGGGTTTAGCAAAAAATTGGAGAAGAAGACCTTAGGGTCATTTTTTAAACTCTTGGGATTCAATTATAAATTTTGATATAAGTTAAGTTTGAAAATAATTTATTTTAGTCTTTCCAAAATGTTCATGAGCAATTTAACGTTATTTCACTAACGACTTTCATAAAAAAGACTACCGTTATAAAAAATTAATACTTGTAATACTCATATTTAATAAAAAATTATTAAATAACAATTAATGTGATCGATTGTAGTCAAAGGACCAATGATGAGGTTTGCCATTTATAATCCGCGTAAGATTTCTCTGAACATAGATTTAATAATAACATCCCTTTCAATACTTGAGGACATTATTGCAGTACGAATTGTATTAGGGACTCTTTGTGTGTGTGTGTGTGTGTGTGTGTGTGTGTGTGTGTGAGAATAGGAAGAAATTTATTGAACTGAAAGAGAGTATAATTTGCAAACTGTACAATGAGTCTCCACTCTCTCAGGTTGCCTCTCTTTGTCCTATTTTTTTTTGCCCCGTTTGTATCTGATTACATAATTTCGATCCTGATTCCTAACATTTTCCCAAGTCCATTAGTTAACATTAGGAATGTAAGTGGTTCGCTTTGATTTGGTTTAAGGCAAAATCATAAATCAAACTACACTGCATTAGTTCTAAAATTTTCAAACTGAACCGAAGAAGAGTTGAAACCAAACGGTTCGGTTCAGTTTTGTAGTTTATGTAAATTGTTTTTAACCAACTTAACCATCATTAAGAATAAGAATAAAAATAAGATTTTAATCTGAAATTAATATCAAAATTAGATAATAACTTAGTAAAATAAAATTATCATAAAGATTATAATACAAGTTCCAAATTAAATATAAAAAATGGAAGAAATAATACTCCAACAATCAATATTTTGTTTGTTTAATATGTATATATATATATATATATATATATATATATATATATATATATATATATATATATATATATATATATATATATATATATATATAGGTTGGTTTAGTTCGGTTTAATATAAAAAATCGTAAACCGAACCGAGCGGCTTTTCAATTGTTAAAACCGAATCATCATTTTCGACCAAAACCGAATCAAATCGACTGATTTGATTCGGTTCGATTCCGTAATTCGGTGATTATGATTTACACCCTGAATTAACATCGTTAAAAAAATACCATGTGCCTAGTCTTGATTAGTGACACATGTAATGGTATATAAGGTTGCACATGAGATCTGGATTCTTGACTCTTATATTTTATTTAGTTTTTAATATAATAAATAACATGATTAACCAATCTATATAAACCTGACCCAATCCTAAATTTCTAGGAGATTACATACGTCACGCCATATTACCTATTGAGTATTGACATAGCATAGTCATTTCGTTTCGTCCACCTTATGACTTATTTAGATGAAATTAACCTTCTAGTAACAATAGATATCAAAAGTAGTTAAAAAGTAGGTGAAGAATTTGTGGAAGTTAAGATGTCTAAACATAAGAAACTACACATGATTCTAAACATTAAACTAATTGCTTAAGATTTTCAGTCCCATGTTTTATATTTGAGTAATGCTTGAGTTACTTAATGAACATTTAAATTTATGCATTAAATGATGTGATTTTCAATATGTCATCTTATTTGATATTTTATGGGCTCCACTATAAATTAAAAAATTATGTTAACAATATGACACATAAGATGCCACATCATTTGGTACCCAAAATTAAGTGCTATTAGAGTGGCCCTAGCATTACCCTTTATATTTTGAGAACCGTCTCTTACATAAAATTTCATAGCTACCATTGGACTCATGGTTATTATGTACTCTTTCCGTTTTCAAATTATCATTATTTTTGATTTGAAATACCGTTTAAGAAAAATTAATTGATTGTATTATAAATATTGGTGAAATATGTGGTTTGTTTTAATGCCCTTAAGCGTGTGACCATAATTAAAGTAGATAGAAAAAGTCGGAGTAAAGTGATAGAAGTGTTTTCCTAAAAAATAAAATTTTAAAAGATGACAGTTATTTTAGAACGGATGAAAAAAGAAAAAAATAACGATAATTTGAAAACGGAGAAAAGTAGTTTGTGGTTTTTTAAAATGATTTTGTAATGATTGAATAATAAAATAAAATAAGTATAAAATTAAAACTTAGACAGATGAAATAGAAAATAAGAACCAAAAAAAACCAACAACAAATGATTATGACGGCAAACGGGTTTCATCAGTGTTTTTTTTTAACATTTTCAACATGCCTCGTTCGTTTGTTTCGCTTAAGATCAAATTTTCTTGAAAAAGGAAAGAAAAAAAGATGCACCTCCCTTGTAATTAGCATACACACCATCCAACCAATTCAATGACAACTTCACGTCAATTTGCCTATTTCTTTAGCTACAACATAGTCTATATTTCTATAATTTTTTAATCTTTCAATTTTATTTTCTACAAGTGGTATAAGTTTATCGGTCATGCTTAATGATCACATTATAAAAATGGGTGATCACGCTAGAAATCCACGTAAGGAATTTGAGTTGATGGGTGAGAGACCAATAGGATATCTGGGCTTGGTTTCTTCTTGATGTAACTTTGGGATGTTGGGAAATCTTGAAAAGCTTCTGGAGAGCTTTTATGTTTTGGAAATCTCAAAGGGAAAGCACCATTAAGGAACTGGAAGTGTTCCCAGCTAAAACCCTTCGGTGTGCGATTAAGTGGATCTCAAGTATAAAGCAGAGCTCAGGCGTGTCCTCAAGCTTCTAGCCGGTTTCAAGTATGGAGAGAGTGTGTGGTTGTGTGCTTGTTAAATGCAAGAGATAGTGTAATCTATCTTCTGGCTTGAAAATCAAGCCAAGAATGGAGATCGATCGTGGAGACCGATCTGTTGTTTGTCGGCTAGCTGGTAATCATCCATTGGCTTCATATTCTGTTTGTTATACTTCTTTTGTCACGACGTGGGTCAATGGAAAGGATTGTGGCCGACACATAATAAACGTATGTCTTTCCAATGATGCAATGCCACCTGTCTGGCTTAGTTCTGCGCTATTGTCGAGCATTGGTGATCCTCGGCCATCAATGCCGAGCATAGGAGGTAATCGACTATTATGCCGAGCATGGGTGGTCTTCGGCTTGTTATGCCGAGCATGACTACTCCTCGGCCATTTGTACACCCTGGTCGTCTGTCTTACAGTGGCATCCATGTGTCTTTCCACATAGGAGGTGTTAAGTCAGGTTCGTTCACTTAATAATTTTTATAGTTGTGACAAACTCTAATGATATTTATAAAAGTATGATATTATGACTTTGAGTTTGTGATATTCCTACAAGTTCAACAGTTAATGTTGAGATTAAATTTACTTAGATCTATACATCGTCTAATCAAATTTGTCAAATTTTTAAGTATTGATATGTGCATTTCAAATCATGACCAGCTTAACCATCCAATAGCTCAAACACTAAACCTCGTAAGAATACCACAAGCTCGAACTTATAATTTCATTTGTCCTATTAATATACTACTATGTATCTCCTAATTATTACTTCTTTCGTCCCAAAATTATGTCTTTTTCTTCTATTTTTCGTCAATTCCAAAATAATTGTTTTATTTGAAAGTTTTTTTAGGACAAGACTATTACTATTTTACCCTTAATTTTTATTTTTACTTTAATTATGAGTCATATACATAAATTTTGAAAGAAACTACATACTATAATATGTATTTTACTAATAGAACCTTGTGTAAACAAGACCCATCAATTAAAATGATAATCAAATAAATGACTAGAATGTTGATACTTCTCTTAGAAAAAGTCTAAAAATAAATGATGACCTGTAACCGGCGGTTACGGTTAACTGAATTTTTTAAAAATGTTTTACTCCGTAAATGCAAACTCATCAAAGGAGCAGCCATATAATCGTGTTTATAACTGTACATCCACCAATCAAGTGTGACATTCGGCTGACATTGTAATTAAATAAACGGAAATCCTAAGAGCATCTCCGATTTATAAAATTTTTATACATCTTCTTAATTGGGTCTCACTGTAATCTATACATTTTTATCTTTTTACCCACTTAAAAATATATATCCTCTCATTATATAATCTTTTAAAAAAAAATTTAATTTAACATTATTTCATATAAATACAAAACTCTTCCCATCCCCCAACACACCGTCACACTTTCCTAAAAAAATAAGTGACAGCCGCCCCACTTTGATAACTTCCTATTTAGGAAGCAAAAATTTTCTCTTTCCTAGTTGGTTTTTAGGAAGTTGTACAATGGTGACCAAACTTTACCTTCTTAATTGAAAGAATGCCCAAAAAAAAAAACAATGGGAATGCTCTAGAAATGAGTTTATTAATTAAGCCAAAAAATTTAGTGCTAAAAATATAATACTCTTTTTTTAAATTTATTTTTTGTGTAGACCTTTCACCTAACCTAATGGGCATGAGAAATGATCTAACTTAAAACTTTATATTTTATAAAGTCTCAAATTTATCACTGGACCACCCCATAGGGTTTATAATACTTCCTCTGTTCCAAGGAAAAAGTTCATAATTCGGTTTCAGAATGTTTTACTTAAAAAGTATGTTTTCAAATATTAATGGATAAAGATATCTTTTTATTACTAATGACCTACTAAAAATATCATTTTTTTTTAAAAAAAAATTAACTTTTAAACGGAGATTATTCGTCTGGAATGGAGGGACTACCAGTTAATTAAGCAACGAGACTTACTTACATTCTTTTATTTTACTATACTAATTTGTTTTTCTTGCTGGAAGGGGTGGGGGGTTGAGGGGCTAATGTCTATGGTAGGTATTAGAGTAATGTTCATATATCATATGATTTGGTCGTATTTTTATTTTATTAGTATTAGCATATTATATAAGACTTGATGGTGTCACCAAAGACGTAATGTTGCAAAGAAAAGAATGGACTATCGTGGTGGCTTAAAGGAAGTAGCGAAAAGGGCAATTGCCTTCCATGAAATGTCACAAACCACTCCTTCCTCCCCTACATACTAGTAGCAAAGTTTCTTTTTTCTACCTATTATTTCCAAAATTCTTAGTCCCGAGCTCCTCGTTTATAACTACTTGTTAGCCCTTAACATGGTGGGTCCTGAGTTTCGAGAGGCCCATGATAAAAAAAAAAAGGACCCTTTATAAAAATGAAATCATTTAAATTTTAAAGTATTGAAAAAAAAAAAAAAAGGAAAATACTAAGTTTACCACCAGAATTACCACTCTGGTGACAACTTTGCCTTGAAGACAAAGTGCATGTGAGATGCAATGCATCTTCATTGTCATCATAGAATCTTGGTAAAAGGAAAGTTGAAGAAAAAAAAAGCTTATAGCAATAATTGAACCCAAGATCTCTAGCATTCTATCAAGTATGTTAACCATTGGATCATCTATTCTAGATTACAATTATCAACACATTATAACTTATATACAGTTCATAGACTAAAAAAAATAAGAGATTAAAACAAGTAACAACACAGGATTCGAACCTAAAACCTTTATCTTAAATCATGAGCACCTTAACCAACAGGTTAAGAGAATCAATTGTTAACGTTTTTGACACTTTAATATATATACTAAATATAAGGTAGTACTCAAACATTTGGGACCCTAAAAAATTAGGAGCCCATGGCGGTAGCCCCTCCCGCCACCCCCCAGGCCGGCCCTGGCTTTAGTGTTTGAACATAATACTAAGATTCTTAAAACCAATCAAGCCAAACTATATACCATTGGTCCTGTAATTTTGGCAGATTTTGGGACAAGTCCTTTGTACGAAAATTGGAATTTGTTTTAACATCTTTCTACCAAAAACGTCACACGCCATGACATGTGCGTCTCACGTGATTATTGGCAAGAGAAAATTTGTTATTCATTACTAAAAGTGTGGGGACCAAACGTGAAGGTGCGAACAATTGATGCTAGTTCGCACCCTGTAAAAATCGACATCCTCCTAGCACAATAAATATGTCAAAGTTGTTGATCCAAGACTTGAAATTGAAGAATTTAATGCAGGTTTTCCATCATCACTCGACACCTTGTTTCTTGCTAAAAAGGTCCCTCACAAAACATGGCATCGAAAACATTTTCCAACCAAATCAATTATTCCATAGATTCTGAAGATCATATCCGACGTTTCACCTTTCTGTGCTTCCAATGCTAGGGTTTTTCCAACATGGGTATCTTTATTTGAAGTTTCCCCAAGGCCACCTTGAATTAATGGGGGCCCATAGGCGAAAAGAATAGATGGACCCTTATGAAAGTATAAAAATAAAAATAGTAAAATAGATATTATTAAATAATAATAACTTTATAAGGATTGAACCCAAGACTTCTAGTTTCTTTGTAAGCATCTTATCCATTAGGCAAAAGACTATTTTAAAAATAAATTAATAGCATTATATTATATATACATATATAAAGTTGTATATAAAATTTCGCGGTCTAAATTTGAAGTTTCCTTTTTCTTGGTACTCACACCTAGGGTTTTCCCTTCTTAGGTATACAATTGACGATTCACCGATTGTGAAATTTGAGACCCTTCTTATTTTGAACTAGGGGTTAGGGTTTGGGGATTTTGTGAAAACCCATTCAGATCAGTGGAGAAGTAGATGAGGTCGTCTGCGGTGACGCCGAGAGATTGAATTGATTCGTCCGGTGAGGAGTTGACGAGTTCAATCATATGATTGAGGGGGAGATGGATTGAAGAGGGCAGGGAAAGAGAAGGAAGGGTGATGAGATGAATTGTTTCAATAGTATGAGAGAAGTAGGGTTTGGGGTTTCGATTCTTCAAGGGATCTTACTCCCATCTTCATTGTCAAGGGATTTTGCGGGGAAAATGGCAATGGTAGATGACGTTGATATGCTAATTTGAGGTGAAGAAGAAAGTGTATGTTTCACGGTTGGTCCTTGCACATTTAAACATGAGGTGACAGTTTTACCGACACTTAAAATATTTATGGTCTTGGATGGAATGATCAAATGATGTAACGTTTTTGATACAAGACTTATCCATAGAGTCACCAAAATGGTGTAGTTTGTTCATCGGTCATTGAGTTGGTACATGGATAAGCTTAATCAAAAACAAAGACAAAACACATGTCAACCCGTCGAACTGCAACCCTACTAAAATCAAACTCTCTAGTAATAGACAATTGTTACGTATATAAACAACTCTTTCCCATTTCCTCGCAATTACTAAGAGTTGAGCATATGAAACACTTTGTATACCCTTTGTTAAGGCTAACACAAGATTATTATAAGTTAAACATATTAACTTGAAGTCATAACAATTCTTTTCAATCAATTATAGGCATATCCATACATGAGTTAAATACGATGTCTTTAAGTCCGTGCTTATGGCTCGGTGCATGTATGAGACATGATATTAATTTTAGAGAGTGAAATTGGAAGGAAAAAAGAAAGAAAGAATGACTGCTCATAATTATAATTGTAAGGGTTGACTCTGTGGAAGTTATGGCAGAGTTCACTCTTATCACATATTCCCTCCGTTCATTGAAAGTTAGAGTCCACGTTTGAAAATTTTAATTATTAAGCGAATATATTAATACAATTAGAGTTAGTCATAATTACAAAAATACTTAAGCATAAGCAAGGTGTTTAGAACATCACCATTGCAAAAACAAATTTCTTCTTAATGTTCTCATCTTAAATAAGAAGAGAACAAATCCAATGGTAACAATCTTACTAAATTGCCAACTAGGGGAGAGGGAGAGAGAGAGAGAGAGAGAGAAATCTTCCTAAATAAGAAGAAAATAAAGGAAAAAAGAAGAGAGAAGGGAAAGGAGGCAGTGTGGTGCATCGCTCACCCAAAGCAGTGCGTGCACCACACGCGCTTAGGTGGGGGGGTTGGAAATCAATTTTTTTTTCAAAAAGTTGACCGTTGGGGGGGGTGATTTTTTCTTAATATTTTTTAAGCATTTTTTCTTTTTCTTTTATCTTTTTTCCACATAAATATACCACATCAATCTTCTTCATTTTTCTCCACAACTTCTTCTTTCTCTAAACGAGCATTTATCAAAGGTCATAACATGTTTTTGTATAGAGATAACTTGAAAGAAATAGTGCTCACATGCATTATTATACATAACATGATTGTGGGGACCGAGGGTGATCACGTTACAAATTGGGCTGATGATATTGTATATAACTCTCCTTAAATCAATCATGGGTCAACACAAGCATTTCAAGAATATCTGCAGCGAAATTAAGAGGTACATGATAGAAGCACACATCATGAACTTCGATTCAACTTGGTTGAGCATATATGACGTCGCTACGGTAACAACTAGCGATATAACTTAATTGTTCACGTTTTTATTTAATTCTAATTGTTGAATTATTTTTAAGTAATTTTTAAGTATTTATGTTTTATGTAACTTTTGAATTATGTATTTTTTTTAACGTTTTATGTAATTTTCTATTTATTATTTTATGAGTTATATATATAATGTGTGTTTTATATATTATTTATTAATTAAATTATAAATTGTATAATTTTTGAGTAATTTATTATTTATAAATAAATAAATAAATTTCTTTATTTATAAATTAATTTATTTATACAGAATATTTAAATATGAAATATATTAAATAAGGTTAAATAAATTTATTTGTTTGAGAAGTACTCCCTCCGTCCCTAAATTATCGTCCTCCTTTCCTTTTTCGTCCGTCCTAAAATAATTGTCCACTTTGAAACTTACCTTTTTAGAACATCACTTTTACAACTTCACCCTTACTTTTTCACACTACTTTAATTATGGGCCACATACACATGGGCTTTAAAGGAAACTACGCATTAAACCAATATTAATAATCCAGTCAAATAGGTTTTCTTAAACGGTGCGCCGGGTCAAGCAGAACAATAAATTAGGGACGGAGAGAGTATAAAATAAGATTAAAGTGTAAAGTTAATGAGGTGATAGTGAGATCCAACTAAAAAGATATGGTAAAAGATTATGAATGATAAAATAAATTCTTAAATGAAATATAGAGAAAAATATATAAGTGACAGAGATCCAACTAATAAAATATGTTAATAAAAAAAGAGTTGGAGATGCTCTTACAAGACAAGTGAAAGATAAGATGAAATGTTATAGAAATTGGTAACATAATTTTTGAAAATATACATTTCAAGTGAAATATTTTAAAATAATATAATTTTTTTTTCTTTTTTTTTTCTCCTAAGGAAGGCATGTGAAGTGATCGAACCTGAGACCTCACACTTTGTGAAGCCTCATGTCTATCACTGGACCACCCCTTAGGGGCTTAAAATAATACTCCCTCCGTCCCTAAATTATCGTCCTCCTTTCTTTTTCCGTTCGTCCCAAAATAATTGTCCACTTTGAAACTTACTTTTTTAGAACATCACTTTTACCACTTTACTCTTACTTTTCACTATACTTTAATTATGGACCACATACACATGGACATTAAAGAAAACTATACATTAAACTAATATAAATAATCAAGCCAATTATTTTTTCTTAAATTGTGCGTCGGGTCAATTAGGACGATTATTTAGGGACGGAGGAAGTATAATTGAGTCTATGACCCACGGAGAAAAGTAAAAAATAAAATTGAGTTATTTTTCAATAAAAAATGAACATAAAAATTAATGAAGCGGACTGTTCACAAATAGTAGAATGGCATAATGACGAAAATGCAAAGAGATACAGAGTAACAGTGATATATATACAGTATATTCTTATTCCCATGTCCACTACTAACGACAAAATATGCACATGGAGTCATTCTCCCTCGGTTAAGGAGTCTCAAAAGTTAATTTTTTTTTTTAAGAAATGATATATTAAGTAGTTAATTATTAATAAAATGATACATTTATATCTTAATTTTTAAATATAAATTCTTTAAATATAATATTTTAAAATAAAATAATAAACTCTTTATCTAAAACAAAAATAATATGACCTATTCCTTTTATGAAAGTGCTAAGTTTCCACAGATTCATATGCCAACCGATTAATTGGTTTATATCATACATTAAAATACTTTCTCCCTTCCTATAATATAGTAATTATTTTATTTGACAATTTGACTCTATTTTAAATAAACAAATAATATTACTAGATGAAGTTTATATTTATTTATACAAGTTTTTGTTTTGTTTCTGGTGGATGGTTATTACGTGATTACATCAAATCTCGATGCCTAATTCTTGTTAGGCTATGATAGTTTAAAATATTTATTAAAGTATATTCTTTCAATTTTAGATAAAGAGTTTCGTTTGAAAGTTAAATTTTTTAAGAAATTGATATTTTAATAATTTATTAGTAATAAAATGACATTTTTATACTTTAATTTTTTAAAGTAAATTTATTAGTTTTTAAATAAAACATTTCAAAATAAAATAATAGACTCTTTACGTAGAACAGAGGGATTAAGTAAATTTGATTGACTAAACCTTTTTCTTCCCTAGTACTCCCTCCGTCCCTAAATTATCGTTCTCCTTTTTTTTTATCCGATTGAAAATAATTATTCAGTTTGAAACTTACCTTTTTATAATATTACTTTTATTATTTTATCCTTATTTTTTCACTATATTTAATTATAAGCTACATATACACAAAATTTAAAAAAAATTATATATCAAATTAATATAAATAATTAAATCAATTATTTTTTTAACCATGCATTAGCTGTATATATCTCGTCTTCAAAGGCGAAAAGGTCATTTCAATAACCTTTCATATTGACTTTCTTGCCTCTCTTCAAAGAAAACTTGTGCTTTTAGCCTGAGACTGTTCATTATCTTCTAGTGCTTTCAACTTGCAAAAGAACAGAGTCAAACAAATTAAAGAACTACGATTGATCGAAACAGTATCATGCTTTGACATAAAGAAGCAAGAAAATGACAAAATAAATCATTTACTAAGAAAAGCATGAAACTGGAACAAGTCAACTACATGAACAAGAAAACTATCCCAAATTAAAGTCTTCCCTCTCCTTATTCTTTATACTTACATGCCCAATATATACACCATGAAAAATCAAGGGAAAATTTATATTCAAATAGCAAGAAAATATTAGGCTTAAATCGTAATTTAATCATATTACTTTCAGAGATTATTTGTTAGGTTCACTCTTTATTTTGTTTTCTCAACTTAATCACTATACTTAGTATTTAGTGATAAATAAATCAATCAGAGACATTTCAATTAGTTAAGTTGGATGAGACAAATGCCCTTATATCCTTGATCTGTGAAGTCATAATATCACTATATAGGTCTGTAAAGTCAATAAAATCACTATAAATTATCAAATTAAAAAATATATATATTATGAAGCTCACATATTGTAAAATGAATACTAAGTTATTAATAAAGTTAATTTGACTGAGTTTAAAAAATCATTTCAATTGCTTATTGGACGTATTATAAGTATTTTTTCTTTTTTCAAAATATATACAAAATAAATAAATAGTAAAAAAACATTATCAATTAAATAAAGAAAAATAAAAAACCCACTTTATGAAGAAAAAAAATATTTAGTTCTCAAGGTTAAAAAAAGAAAATAAATAGTTATAATATTTCTCTAAAAGTTATAAAATTTAAAGTGTGAATTATCAAACTATAGCAAACACTTTACGAAGCCCACATAATTGTAAAATAAATATAAGTTATTAATAAAGTTAATTTTTCTAAAATTTTATAATTTATTTATTTATTTCAATTGCTTCTTTGACTTGTTCTAAGTTTTCTTTTTTAAGAATAAAAAATAAATAAAGAACTAGTAAAAAAACATTATTAATAAAATGGAGGCAAATAAGAATATACAAAAAAAAAAGGTATGCAAAATCAAAAATAACTCATGTAAGTGTTTTTCAAACAAAAAAAAGTTAAAGATGAGTCAATAACCTATTTTAACAAGGAAAAAAACGTCATAAGAAGCCCCTTCCTTTCTTAAATTCCTTAGACACCGGATTGGGTTCTCCTCTCTTCTCTAGCTCGCATCAAAGGTGATGCCCTTCATATTTATCTCCTCCAAATCTGGCCATTCCAAGAAACCTTTAAGCCCTAGAACCACTTGCCCTGTCTCTCTCTCTCTCTACTTCCTCACTTCGTCTTCTCCAGCCAATGTCACACCAGATTCAGCTAAAAGAGACCTCGCCTAAAGACATTCAGTGTTTCAGCTTTGTCCCTCTCTCTCTCTCTCCATCGTAACCCCTTGGCCTCGCCCACTCCCAACCTCTGTCTCTTTCATCTTTGTTTGAAACAAGTCCAAGCCAAATAAAAGAAGCGAACGAGATACATTGTGTGTGTGGGTCATTCAACTCACTCGTATAAAGTGAATTACGTTATATAGAATGCAACCGATCTGGATAATAAAGATACCAGACAAAGGGTAGAATGGATCGAATGTTAAAAATAGATTGGTTTTTGAATGCAATTATCTTTAGTTTGTACATTTCTTGAAAATACATCTTAACTTTTGAACTAACCAATCGACTAATGGAAACTATGGGAGGATTTAAAGTAATTTTTAAATATCCAGTACCCCTCCCCCTTCCACTTTGAGTAGCATTATCTCTGGTTAATATGTTGAGAAAATTGAAGATATAAATGTATAAACTGTACTCCCTTAGTTCAAACTTCAAAGGCAGTGTTCCATTTTAGTTTTTCATGGAAATTAATGAAATTGACTTTTAGACAATTGTATCCATACTTATACAGAAATGCCGCCACCCGGCACCCGTACATGTATAGTGTTCCTTTTACAACACTTCCGAACAGCAGAAAGCCAACATTCAAGTTTCAACACACTATACAACAGAATTCACTCTTAAACATGTTTCATTCGGCCACATTTCTAGCTACAAAAGATTGCATTTGCATTACATCAGAAGCATATTCACAGACTCTAACTCCAATCAAGACAGATATTATCAGTTCAATACAAAGATTTACAAAGAAAACGAAAAATGAAAATCAAAGATCGGAGACAGAGATGAACGAAAACATACCAGACAAAGGGTAGAATGAATCTAGGGTCAAGAAATGCAAAAAAAAAAAAAAAAAAAAAGAAATGATTAGGAAGAATATGATCCAATCCTTAACATCACCTCCGTCGACGTAAAGATATAATATATGTTTGTCCCTCTTTGCAATCTTTTTATGTTGTTTTTAGAATATGTTGTTCTTGCAAGTTGCTTGATATATTGAGTTTGACTATCCTGGCTTTTCTTACTTCTTCCTAGCAAAGTATGCCATGGTTCAAGGAGTTCATTCAATGAAAAGCATTCCCAATTGGGAGAGAGCTGGATGGAAAATGATATAAATTGATCCTTTGTGAATTAATCGCCACTGTTTGTGTTGCTATTTGTTATTCTCTTTCTGATATTCATATAATGCCTAAATGTTTCATGTGGTCACACCTTTCTGTGGTGTTACATCTGTTGTTGTTTCTGTTTCTGTTGTGCTTGCTTATTGGGAATAACATCTATTAACCATACCTTGTACAGTCCATAAAATTCTTGCTTTATTTAACAAATGCAATTTGTGTCTAAAAATGAACCAAAGATTGACAATTCAAAAATAACAACATTGCTCATTACAGAAACTCGAGCTGTCTACACTCTAATGACTCTATTTTACAGCCTAAAATTGGTTTTATACGAGTATTTTCTTTCTATAATTAGATTACTTGGATACATTCAGAATACACGGTGGGAAAATTCCAATAACTGAAAAAGTCAACTATGCAGCCTCCTACCAGATGACACAAATCACACAATCATAAAATTGAACCAATTATTTGTTTTTTTCATTTTATTTGACCATAAGAAAACAAACATGTACCAATTAATTAAATTCTAACAGGGTGAGGGCAGCATAGTCAACAAACAATTTATCGGTTTTCCGAAAGTTTGAACTTCCACATAATACAATCATAAGCTGCAGCTTACAGTATCTTCAATATAATAACCCATAAAAGATGTAATTAATCACCTCATGAACTCCTCAATTAATCTGATAAAATTTTCTTGGTTTGGCAAAGCATAAATCCATACAACAGATCTGTACATTTCATTCCATCCAACTCAGTTGAACCATCAGAAACAATACACTAAATAGCACAAAACAATAGAGCTACTAAAACATATTTATAAAAAAAAAATAGAGCTACTAATACAAAGTAAACATAGGTTTTAAAAACGGTTTCAGGCACTGCACAACTTTTATCAGAAGGCATCAGAATTTTAAACCCTAAACCGAGGGTTTAACTTTGCCTTTTACGGCATACAAAAGAACAGACAAATCCAACCTAGATTTTGCCATAACACGTTACAGAAGTTTTTGTGAACATAAAGTGGGTTCTAATTGTTAGGTGAATCCTTATTATATCATATCAATACTCAAATTAAAAATAAAAACTGAAAAAAAATGTTTAAATTGGAGTGGAACGCACCTGTTTGGTCGCAGTGAGAGACCCGAAGTGAGAGAGGGGGAGAGAGAATCGGTGGTGCCGGTGGCGAGGGTGGCGGCGTTGAGGTGTAGAACAGCGAAATAGACCCACAAACGAAGAAGGGCGGCTGGGGGAGCTGGTCACTGTGAATAACGGCGGAGCTGGACCAGAGATGGCGACTAGCGATTGAGGATGGCGGCCAGATTTGAGATTATTTGATTTGGAGGTTTGGTGGAGGCTTTGGGCGAACGGGGTTGCTTGGGTTTCGGGGCGGCAGAAGACAGGGTGGAGGAGAGAGATGGAGATGAAGCTTGGCCGGATTTGGCCGTAGATGGCGAAGAGAGCGATGGCGGAGTATTTGGTCGGATCTGGGGTCGTAGATGGCGAAGAGAGAGATGGGGGAGCTAGTCAGAGGTTGTCGGGCCGGTGGAGATAAAATCACTGGATACTTGGAGAGGCCGTGGATACGCCACACGTTCAGTGGAGTGGAGGGAGATCGGAAAAAAACGTTTAGGTAGGGTTAGATAATGTGTAAATTGTATTTATACTAGGATTCTTTTTTAGTTTTTCTTTTATATAAATATTAATTAATATAAAATAAGTAGAGTATTATTTTTAGTGGTTGGTTATGAAAAATCAATTAATCAATTTTTGTGAATATTTAAAATATTTCAAAAGTTTAATCAAATAATATTAATTAATCAAATAATATTTAATCAATCCGTTTTTAAAAGTTTTTAACCACTCCAGTTAGGGGTGGGCATTCACATATTATATAGTATATATGCGTCCCTTGCAGATAATCAAGTTTTCTTTCGCCCCTGGACCCAGACTCGCTGACCGGTCAGCGAGACCCCGGCTAGGGTTATTCGTTGTGAAAACAATAAGTCGAAAGGAAACAGAACACTTGATTATAAACACCCGTAAGCCCGTAAAACTTATGTGAATGTGCACTCCGTACCCCCAGATTAACAATGCAGTACTTCTTATGGGAAGAAACTTGTTAATGACAGCCAACCTTTGGTGGACCAAAATGAGCAGACCACTGGTTGGACTGCAGCCAAATCTGAGAAAAATCCGGACCAGCCAGCATCAGTAAAACCCGGAGGCCCGAGGTTGAGACAAGTGGTTACATTACGTTACGCTACGTTAAGTCATGTTAAGTTACGTTACATTAAGTTACGTTAAGTTAAGTTAACTTACGTTACGTTAAGTTATGTTATGTTAAGTTACGTTACGTTACATTACGTTACGTTACATTACGTTACATTACGTTATGTTACGTTACGTTATGTCACGTTAAGTTACGTTACATTGCCACGCGTTACGTTGTTAAGTTAAGTTGCCACGTTACGTTAAGTTGCCACGCTACGTTGCCACGCTAAGTTACGTTACGTTACATTACATTAAGTTACGTTACGTTACGTTACGTTAAGTTACGTTACATTAGATTAAGTTACGTTACGTAACATTACGTTAAGTTAAGTTAAGTTACGTTACGTTAAGTTACGTTACGTTAAGTTAAGTTAACTTACGTTACGTTAAATTACGTAAGTTAAGTTATGTTACGTTACGTTAAGTTACGTTACGTTAATCAAAACCATCTTGGATTCACCAAAATGGTTTAGCAAACTGCAAAATTCCAAATGAGTAGCAAGAACCTACTCTCCAACAGACATAACCAGTTTCAAAACTGACATTAAGTTACGTTACGTTAAGTTGCGTAAGTTAATAAATATAACGTTATGTTACGTTACATTGCGTTAAGTTATAACATTTCGCCAATAGGCGTAGCATGTTTTCATGTTATAATGGTCCATCGTACTCCATTATACAATTTCGCCAATCGGCATAGCGTGTTTCCATGCTATAACGGTCAATCGTACTCCATTATACCATTTCGTCAATAGGCGTAGCGTGCTTTCATTTTTTAATGGTCCATTGTAGTCCATTATAACATTTCGCTAATAGGCGTAGCGTGTTTTCATGTTATAATAGTCCATCGTACTCCATTATACCATTTCGCCACTAGGCGTAGCGTGTTTTCATGTTATAATGGTCCATCGTACTCCATTATACCATTTCGCCAATAGGCGTAGCGTGTTTTCATGTTATAATGGTCCATCGTAGTCCATTATAACATTTCGCCAATAGGCGTAGCGTGTTTTCATGTTATAATGGTCCATTGTAGTCCATTATAACATTTCGCCAATAGGCGTAGCGTGTTTTCATGTTATAATGGTCCATCATACTCCATTATACCATTTTGCCAATAGGCGTAACATGTTTTCATCTTATAATGGTCCATCGTAGTCCATTATAACATTTTGCCAATAGGCGTAGCGTGTTAAGTTAAGTTACATTACGTTAGGTTAAGTTTCATTACGTTAAGTTAAGTTAAGTTAAGTAAAGTTAAGTAAAGTTAAGTTAAGTTAAGTTAATTTAAGTTAAGTTAAGTTAGGTTAAGTTAAGTTAAGACAAGTGGTTATGTTACGATACGTTAAATTACGTTACGTTACGTTAAGTTAAGTTAAGTTAACTTACGTTACGTTAAGTTTCGTAAGTTATTAAATATAACGTTACATGTTTTCATGTTATAATGGTCCATCATATTCCAATATAACATTTCGCCAATAGGCGTAGCGTGTTTTCATGTTATAATGATCCATCATAGTCCATTATACCATTTCGCCAATAGGCGTAGCGTGTTTTCATGTTAAGTTACGTTAAGTTACGTTACGTTAAGTTAAGTTACGTTACGTTAAGTTAAGTTACGTTAAGTTAAGTTAAGTTAAGTTAAGTTACGTTACGTTAAGTTAAGTTAAGTTAAGTTAAGTTATGTTACGTTACGTTACGCTACGTTAAATTAAGTTAAGCTACGTTACATTATGTTATGTTAAGTTACGCTACGTTACGTTAAGTTAAGTTAATATAAGTTAAGTTAAGACAAAAAAACAAAATGTCGGGGCTAGTACAGCACGCCCAAAATCTAGTGTTTGGGGACAAGAAGTTTCAAGATCTTCGGATTGGGGTGCTATAGCTTCTAAGAAAGATAGTGATCAGCCGATTTCATTGCCTTCTTGGGGTAGGAAGGATGAAAAGGCTGATGCTCCTATGTGGAAAGAAGTTGATCAGCCGATTTCATTGCCTTTTTGGTTCGTTGGATCTGAGTGAAGACAGAGCAGAATTCAAAACTGATTCAAAAGGAGGCTAGGGCTACGATTCTGCAAGAGAAGAAAGCTATGGCTGAATGGGGTTGAGAATCACAGTAGTGGATACGGTGGAACTCGATTGGGTGAATGTCGAACTAGGCCAAGGGCTGCGCTGGAATTGGGTTGTCGCCGGCTTGGATGGTGGCGGACTGGGAAGTCGGAGAAAGAAAGGTGCACCGCGATGGCGCTAGTTGATGATGGAGCTCGGCTATGAAACCGAACTGGGGTGGAGAAGCCACAGTGAGTGGCTGGCGAAGGAGGCAGATTGGACGGATAGAGTTGAAGGGGAACAGAGGAGGTGAATTGGACATATGGAATAGAATTATTTTTTAAAAAATAATTTTAATTAGTTAAAAAAATTTATAATTCAAAATTATTTTAAAAATCAAAAGATTAACTAAATGTATACCCATCTTATATATGCAAGTTCAATTAATGATAAAAATTAATTATTAACCAAATCTCACTATTATATTGTTTTAATTTTTTTTAAATAATATAATTTTTCAAAAAAAATTATTTTGATTGTTATAAAACCATTTTTCACTTAAAATATTCAAAATATCAACTAAATGATGAACTATAAATTGATAAAATATCATTCATTAAAATGATTATAATATTTTTCTACTAAGAAACAATTATAATTTATTTACCAAAAAAATAATTAATTTTTTATAATAGTGACGGAGAAAACCGTCCGAAGGATGTCGATCGGATCTTCGGCATCATCGATCGATGTGGAATCTCCGTCACTAAATCTGGCATGAAACAATTATAATTTGGGATAATTGCATAAAAAACCCCGAACTATTTTAGGTATTGCAAATTGAACCCTGACAATTGTTTATAGGCTTATTGAAACCCAGCCTATTTTTTATATTGCAATTAGACCCCTCCGTCCATTTCATCCGTTAAATGGTAACGGTTTGCTGAGTAAGATGCCAACGTGGCATCCTACGTGGACTTGGTGTGAGCAAAAACTAATTTCCCTCAAAAAAAATTTCATTATAAACCTTTTACAAATTTTGTAATTTCATAAAAAAATCCTAAAATTTATTTTCACCAAATAAAGCCTTAAAATGTAAAATAAATAGTTATTTATATACCAATTTCATTTTAAGAAAATAAATTTATTTTTTTTTTAAGAAAATAGGGCTCAAAGTATGATGCAAGTTCCAATGAGTATTTAATATTTAATACACATCCGATCCTAAATAATCATCATATTTGATTTCGAACACAAATTAAGAAAGACAAATTATCTCTATTATAATATTGGTAATTTGTATAAATTATTTGTTTAATATATAATATTTTAATAAAAATTAAAAATCAATATATTTTTTAAAAAAATTTAGTTGTAACATTTAATATTATGTTTAAAACTATAATTTATTTTAGGTTTAATTATCTATTTAGTCACCCCACTTTCGTGGAAATCTCAATAACGTCACCCACCCTACTATCATTTTACACAATTTGGTCACCCTACTTAACAAATAGTATCAATATGGTTTAGACAATGAATGTCGTTAACAGAATAGATTAAAAAGACATAAATGCCCCTTACCTAAGTACCCTAAACTATCTATAACACACTTTTAATTCCTCTTCTTGCCCAATTCAATTCCCTCGTAACAAATTCCCTTCCTTTCTGTTTCAAACTAACCTCTCTAACCCAAATTTCATCCCCAAGTTCCCTCTTCTCTCTGTTGGTGGCAATGGCACTAATGACAACGGAGGAGCCGCCGGCGGTGGTGGCAATGAAGCGGAAACGATGGTATTGACGCCTCCTCCTCTCTTGACGGTTTTGGACCTGTTGGAGTTTTTCTCACTCGTTAGAGATCCAGGGTTACTGTTGATCCCCAATTCCCTTTTAAGGTTTAGAAGAAACGAGAGAGAGAAGGGTCGATCGTCTCCAACAAGACTAAACCCAAAAATTTGAAATTGAAAAACATTTCGACCATCAAGAAACCTTAGGCAACCACTAGTTGACGAAATTCCCGTCGGTGAGGAACAAATCATCAAACTCATCCTTGACGTCATCGTATGACACATCTTGAAGAAGCTTCTCAATGTCGATCGAGACCGACTCGATGACGGTCAAGTTGGTGAGGAAGACGGTCTTGAACGTCGTGATTGGGGAAAACAGAACGGGATTAGGACAACGGGATCTCAGGTAGAGTTCCAAGGAGAATTGAAGGTGGATGGATCGAACCTCGCAAGAAAGGATGTCCAGTGTTTTGGAAACAAACCTGCACCTAGCAAGGTCGGATGAGTCGTTGAGTCGACTTAGTATTTCCAAGACGAGGGGTGGAGGAAGTTGATCCATGGAGAAAGAGAGACAAAGATATAGAGAGAGAAAGTGAGGGGTAGACAAAAACGTGCCTAGCACGTGTAAAAGTAGGGGTATTTTCGGGTAAGCACAAAAATAATTACAAAAAAATAAAAGGGCAACATGGTCTTTTCATGGTCTTTTTTTTGAGTGAGATTTGATATGTAAGAGAGAGACATGCTAAAATAATTACAAAAAATAAAAGGGCAACATGGTCTTTTCATTTATGTGCTCACATCTGTGTGTGTAGGCCTAGTTAGATTAAGCAGGTGAATATGGAAATTTAGATAATTGTTAGGGAGAAAGCATAAATTTATTAATTAGTTTATAATTTTAATTAATATATTACATATTCAAAAATTACTTACAAATAAAATAAATTATAGTTTTAAACATAATATTAAATATTACAAATAAATTTTAAAACAAATATATTAATTTTTAATTTTTATTAAAATATTACATATTAAACAAATACTTTATACAAATTATACCAATATTGCAATAGAGATAATTTGTTTTTCTTAATTTGTGTGCGAAATCAAACGATTATTTAGGATCGGATGTATATTAAATATTAAATACTCATTAAAACTTACATCATATTTTGAGCCCTATTTTCTAAAAAAATAACTTTATTTTTTAAAAATGAAATGGGTATATAAATAACTATTTATTTTAAAATTTAAAGCTTTATTTGGTGAAAATAAATTTTAGGGTTTTTATGAAATTACAAAATTTGTACAAGGCTTATAATGAAATAAAATTAGTCCACGTAGGATGCCACGTTGGCATCCTACTCAGCAAACCGTTACCATTTAACGGATGAAATGGACGGAGGGTTCTAATTGCAATATAAAAAATAGTCTGGGTTTCAATAAGCCTATAAACAATTGTCAGGGTTCAATTTGCAATACCTAAAATAGTTTGGGGTTTTTTATGCAATTATCCCATTATAATTTATTTAACAAAAAAATCATTAATTTTTTATAATAGTAACGGAGAAAACTGTCACTGATTAGTGACGGATCAGTGACGGTGTATTCCGTCACTGATCAGTGACGGAATAAATCAATTAGTGACAGAAACTCCGTCACTAAATCTGACACGAATTTTCAGAGCGTTCAGCGACGGAAGGAAAAGGAATATTCTAAAAAGATGCTTATTTAGCGACGGTCGAATGGTCGTCGCTAAAGGGAAAGCCCGCCAAAACAGTGACAAACTATCCGTCACTAAAAGCAGATTTCCGTCACTGATTAGCAGTTTTCTAGTAGTGTGGGGAAATTGGTTGATTAGTGTTGGATTGATTTAATTTGTAGAATTTTTTGGTCATATGAGTGTTACATTTATGTTTTTGAAGGTAAATCTCTTAGAGAATTGAAACATTGTGTTAATGTGAGTAGCACGGGAAATCAATAAGGGTATTTTTGAGTTTTTAAAAAATTCTTAAACTTTGGAGTGATGAACGTGGTAAGTAAGGTTTAGTACAGTGATTAAATTGAGAAAAAAATTAGTAAAACGAATTTAATGAATAATCTATAAAAGTAGGGTGATCAAATTGCGATTTAAGGCAAAAATTAAGGAAAGATGTAGTTTATGCAATAAAACTAATAAGTATTACTTTCTCTGTTCCTCTCAAAATAAAAAAATAATCAGCTTTTTAGATTTAGAGGGTTAAGAACAAAAACATGATCAGTCAAGTAGAGATAGGGATTTTATATTTTTGAGTTACTTGTCCGTTTCGAGAGCAAAAAGTCCTCATTTGAAACTCAATTTTTTTTTAGAAAAAATGACAATTTTACTAACCCATTAAAATAATATTTTTGTGTCTTAATTTTTAAAATTTGATTTTTTAAATGAAACATTAAAAATAAAATAGTAGATTATTTATCCGAAAATGTGAGAGCATTATATAATGAACAAATGGAAAACTTACTTTCCTTTTCTGGATTATATAATCCCGACCATTTTAAAATAGTAGGGTTGTCTACTTGTCTGGTGTAGCATAGTTTTCATATGTATATGTATGTATGTATGTATGTATGTACGACACCACCAATAGCAAATTCACTTTTGCTAATCAATGCAATAAACAAATATAGTAAGTTTCTAGATAATTTGATATCAGAACCAAAAAGGTTCCATAGTCGTCGGACTTCTTCTAGATATACATATAAAATAGCTCTCTCTCTCTCTCTCTCTCTCTCTAAAGCTGTCTTAACATAAAATATGTATTCAAATTTGTAACGGGGACGATTTTTTCTTAATCTCATTATTGGTACCCATGACAACGAGGCAATCCTTTCAACCGTTCATTATATATAGTGGTAGGTTGATTCACAGCATTTTGACACCAATTTGTTAATAACTATTTATCATAAGGATTATTGTTGTGGTGACAACTATATTTTAAAGATATACATGTATCTCACATGCATTTTGTCTTCAAAACAAAGTTATCACCAGAATGATAATCATTATGATAAACTTAGTATTTTTTATTTGTTAATAGCTAGTAATCTTATCTCCCTCCCCACTAAGCCTTGTAATTTAGCTTTTCTTCAATGCAGTAAGAAAAATAGAGATTATGGGTTGCCTTGGTAAATAATATTGACCAGTTTACTTGCATGTTATTTTGTAAGTTACAGTTTTTTGGAGATCCACTCTTTGCTCTATTGGTTAGAGCATTCACTTCCCCTGCTGTTGGTCTTATGGTCGAATCTCGTTGAGGGGTCTTTAGGGAGTTTGATTAGATTTAGGGTTTCAAAAAAAAGTTTAACAATTTTTTGAAATACAAAGAATTTGGAAGAGTGAGACTTGTTTTATTCCATAGCATGCAATTGTTGCAAATAAAAAGAAAAAAAAATCCAAGATATTTTAAGTGGAGGGGGAATAAATTTTAAGAAAAAAGCATCCCTTGAAGGCTTGAATTATTACTATTATGACTTCATTTTAACCTAGTATGAAAGAATTATAGCTAGGAATTTGAATTAAAAACTAAAACATTTAGTGAATATAGCATATACTACTTTCACTAACGCATCACACAAACAACAGCTGAATAAAGAGAATACAAAGTCAGAGAAGGGATACACAAAGTTGGTTTATTTCTACAAGAAATGCTCGTAGACGGGTCAATATGACTAAAAACTTCGACTATAGAAAAACAATATAAAGCTTACTGTAATAAACAAACAACTACTATGTGAAAATCATACGAAAAACTCCTAAGTGAGTATATGTTAACAGTCTAACATAGTACACCCACTGAAAGTTAAAGATAAAGACAGAATAGTGGGTAAATCAATGATTCTAGGAAGCAGCAGACTAATGCATCAGTCAATGATGCTACAGTTTATAATGAGGAGTAATGCAGAAGGGAGTAGTTATAATGTGACAGTTTATAATGCAATTCAAATCTCACATACCCTAAACATATTTAGTCGGTTATATCAGGTTATCATAGTTTTTAAGCAAATATGCAAATGAAATGCTCTAATGGTCGGACCTATCAAAATAGGCTGCCTACGTATCCCTTAATAAAAGTAATCAGACCAAACGTAATTTGGCCTCATGCAAACAATAGCCACTAGGTGAGATATCATGAAATTCGATCGTTTCCAAGACCGGGGGTTTACACCCGTTGTGGAAAGGATCCAACACAGATTTCGATGGGACTCGATCATTTTCCAAGACTCAGGGTTTTCACCCGTTGTGGAAAGGATCCAACACAGATTCATATGGGGCTGATCATTTTCCAAGACCCGGGGTTTTCACCCTTTGTAGAAAAGATCCAACAAAGATTCAAATGAGACTGGTCATTTTCCAACACCTGGGGTTTTCACCCGTTGTGAAAAGGATCCAACACAGATTCATATGGGGCTGATCATTTTCCAAGACTCGAGGTTTTCACCCGTTGTGGAAAAGATCCAACACAGATTCAGATAGGACTGGTCATTTTCCAAGACCCGGGGTTTTCACCCGTTGTGGAAAGGATCCAACATATTTTATAGCATGGCATAAAACTGATCATTTCCAAGACCCAGGGTTTGCACCCGTTGTGAAAAAGATCCAACAGATTTTATAGCATGGGATAGCATGAAACTGATTGTTTCCAAGACTCGGGGTTTGCACCAAGATTAGACACATATATTATCAGATGGGATGATATAAAATGCATGTAAAAAGGTAAAGCAAAATGCATATACTTTTACCTTCTTTTTTTTTCTTTTGGTTGCGGGCATCCTGCTGGGGATTGGAATGGTATAATTCTTACTTTTCTACTTTTCTTGCGGCTGTTCTACTGTGGATATGAACTTTTCTTTGACTTTTGATGGATGATTGTTAACTTTTGTTAACAAAGTCTAACTTTGTTAATTTTCCGTTAAGCTTTCAGGGCCTTTTTGCAATTTGAGGAAATCTGAGGTTTAAATGTTGCATTTGAACTTTGGAGGGGGGGGGGGGAAAGTGAAACTTTCCACCCGTTTTCATCTTCATTACGGGATGGAAGGCAGAAGCAGCAACTTCATTTTCTTTCCTTCTTCTTCGTTGTTTTCTTCCGCTGCCATTGTTGCCGACGGAGCTTTCTTACTCATTTCTCCGCCTTTTCTCGATTTTCTTTCGCCAAATTGATTGTTTTGCTTGATAGATGGCTTCTTCTTCGCGATCTTGGAAAGGGAAGACACCGATGCACCCAGATTCAGACGAGGAAAGACAAGAATTTCCTCCTCTAACCCGAAATCACATCAAATATTTATTTTTGAGGGATGATTGAGGCAATTATCTTTCACGATCGACACATGCATGTTTCAAATCTTCCGAATCCCGCTGTAAGTTTCTTTCTTTTTACAAACTCATTTGGTTGGTTTTTCAGATCTGTTGGTTTTCTTGCTGTTTTGGGCTCTTGGAGTACACCTGCTCTTGATTTCAATGCTTATGCATGCAATTTATATGCTAGAATGATGCAATTTGACAATTATACATAGCAAAAATATGAAATTCGTGTTATTTAATTTTGCGATGCATACTTGAGCAATTGACACTATTTGATTATGCGATGCATATTTCATGTAACTGATATATTTTGACTATATGATGCATGCTTGGGCTTAAAAATATTTTTTATGATGCGTGCTCACGCAATAGACTTTTCAAATACATGGAGATTTTTTCTATCAGATATATATTTTTTGGATGCATGTACTGCAGATATATATTGTATGCAAAAATGCAACAGACATGCTTTCTAGGATGTATGCAAAAATGAAACATCTATTTATGCAACATCATTTTTCATTATTTCTATTTATTTATGTCGTGATTATATTTTTTTATTTATGCAAAATGCAATACAGATGTACTTCTAAACGCAACATATGCAAATGCGATTTTTTTTAAAAATTTTTGTTTTGAATACATGCAAAATGCAGCATAAATACTAGTCCATGCAGTATGTTATTAAAAAATGCAACATAAATATGCAAATGGGGCATGGTATATATTTTTCTGATATGCATGCATGCAAAATGCAACATGGATATTTTTATGCAACAATATATATTTATTTTGACATGCTTAGTAGGATTAGCATGATATTATGACATGCTTGAGATTTAATTGAAAGATAAGAATTTTACCGCCCCCTTTTTTCTGATTCTGAGATGCCATTGTATTTTTTTTCTTTCGGGCACGTAGGGCTTTGACCAGAACTCGGGTCAGCCGACAAAGTCACAACTATTTATAATCTGATGCCCTTGCCAACACAGCTTTTAGTTGAGTCATCGGGTTTTTGCGTGTTTTTGCGGGTCTTTCGTCCCTTTCACAGCTATTTGCCTATCTTCGAGGTTTTGCGTGACTAGTGGTGGGATACCACCTACACTTTCCATTTCAGATGGGGAGAGGCCACATGGACTCCGTGTGATTTTGCCGCGATTATGGGTATTTCTACCGGCATTGGCAAGACTTTGGAGCCGAACTACACCCTCCGACATCAGCGTGACGTAGTGGAGGATCTTTTGGGTTTTGAACCCGAGGACAAAACTGCCGACGAGATTAAGATTGGCATTGTTAGGAGTTGGCTGGTAGAACATGTCGGGCAGGTTGATCAGGATGATAGCGAGGTTGTAACTCGTGTTGCCAGGGTGTTCTTGTTTTTCTTTCTGGGGGTATCATTGTTCGCCAATTCATCCACTACTTTTAGGATTTCCCTCCTGGGATGTCTGCGGGATCTAGACCACGTCATTAATTATGACCGGGGGCAGGCAGGCTTGGCCGAGGTTTATGCTTCCATGGATCGGAACAGCCGTAATGATTCGTTGGTTCTTAATGGTCTTGCCCCGGCTTGGGAGGTATCCATTTCTTTTTTCCTGCTTTTGATTTTTGTCAGCATTATATATATATATATATATATATTCTTTTGCTGACCTTTTTTTTCTTTTTTTTTCTTGGTTTGGGCCTATTATATCTTTCATTTTACTCCAGGCCCATTGCGTAACCTCATTCACGAGCCACCGTTTCTGACTGAGTTTGTGAATGCAAACTGAGTAGAGGAGGACCGGGACGGCAGATGCTTGGATGAGATAATGATGCGTGACAGGATCGCGAGCTCGAGCTCAGGCACCGTGCACTTATCTCCCTGGAGGGGCCTGGCTAGGCCTTATCTAATTTCTCTGGAGATGAGCCATTGCCGGATTCTGATGGTGTTGATCATGGTCGACTCTTTATATGTGGGCGAGCGGGTTAACAGCCAGCATTTCCTGTATCTGGTGCCTCATGTGACACCTCCTGCACCTCCAGCCTGGATGATCGTCCCAAATTTCTTGCCAAACAGGTATCAGTACCTGTCGAGATTCATCGTTCCTTAAAGTGATTATCCCGTCATGGCCTATGAGGAGTTCTTTAGGACAGTGCTTCATCCAGCTCTTGCAGCGGCTAGGCGTGCATCAGAGGTGTCTAATAGGCCGAGGCCTTCTCGTATGGTTCATGATGCACAGTTGGATTGTTTTATGCCTGCCGAAGACTTCTCCACCTTCCAATATCAGCGTGACGAAAGATTCGTGGAGGAAGTTTGCATGATATCGAGATCCCTGAACGGTACCAGATTCCAGAGCGGACCCGCGCGGTACATTTCTTTGCTTTTTCATACTTGCATCATTTTTTTCTTTTTCTTTTTCTCGATACTGACATGTATATATATATATATATATATTCTTTACACCTTTTTTCCCAAGTTGATGCTTCTTCATACAAGAAGGCGGTGAGGGGCTTTCTCAATGTCACCAAATTATACCAGCGGCTTCTAGATGAGTTCTCTTGCAGAAGGAATGATGTTGTCAATCAGGCTAGGAGCCGGGGTGAGGATGATGATGACGATGCTGGCAGATCGAGTCATGCTCAAGTAAGAGGACGGGGGTAAAGGATTGGTGGGACCGGCCCTCAGGTTGTGGGTGGAGATTTAGGTAGGAGCCGATTTTCACGTGGCCATTAGCTCCTTTTCCTGCATTTATTAGCTTTTTGTTGTACTAGATGTTGTATATATTTCTAAATGCAATGTATTTTTATTCTACGATGCATGGCATAAATATGAAGACTCAATTATTCTAAGAATAAAAGAAATCTAAATTATTCATCTAAGGTAATGACACACTGTAGTTTGAGGACAGGGGTTTGGAAGGGTACACCTTCATATATAAAACGGGTTTATCTGGCTCTGATATATGAGAACTCGCTAGATCTTTGGATACTTTCTTTGCGAGAAGAGGAGCGAGTTTGGTTCGAGCATATTTATGGCTATCGATGCCTGTTGTCTGGCGAACTCTGCGCATTAATTGGGATATGTTAAGGGCAGCGTCCAGGTTCTGGCCAGTGCAGAGCCATCTTTTCAATTTCTGCTTGAACAAACTGTGCCCTACTTTTGAGGAGTTATGTGGTATGGTGGGGATGCCAGCCATTGGGCCTATCGCAGTGCTCTTTGCACGGAGGCGCCCTTTTATGGCGATACGGGAGTTGTTTGGCTCGACTCGCGAAGCTACTCCGGGTTTTTATAACGGAGTCAATTTTAATTTGACTGTTATTCCCAGTACCTATACTGCACATAAGGAAGACCCAGTCTACCTGCGGTGTCGACTGGCTGCCCTCTTTCTCTATGTTGTGGGAAGGTACCTCCGGTTGGGCCAACTTGGATTCATTGACGTGCGGGTCGTTGACCTGGTGCTACAGGCTCGGGACCGCCGGGTAAATATTATCCAGGTTATTTTGGCTGAAACTTTGTTTGGCTTGGACGCTTTTTAGTCTGGTGAGGAAATCTTTCCTTCTGGCAGCCCTCTCTTGATTCACATGTGGCTGGAGGAGCACCCTAACTGGGTGATGGGTCCAGTGCTTATGGGAGGAATGTATGATCCAGGGCATTATGGCTCTCGTGGCCATTATCACCAGACTAATTTTTCGGAGCGTGACTGGATAGAGTACTTTCTCCGCATTGGCTCCATGGAGATCATCTGGGTGGTCAGCCATTGGCGGATCTGCATTTTTTTCTTGTTTACCGGCGCTTATGCCCATGTCAATGTCATCTTGCCTGGTCTTGAGCATACCACCTTTTATTTGGCGTACGAGTTCTTTGCATATTTGGTAGAGAGCAGGTCATTCCGGATGTGAGTCGTCCTTTGATTGAGGAGTTGCAAATGAATAGGGAGGTGGGCGGTCTCATCCGTGATATGTGGGAGCTCGATTTTCCTTTGCGGGAATCAGCTTATGCCTTTTCTGAATATATGCACTTGTCCCATGAGTATTTATCGTAGGTTCTGGTGGCAGCTGAAGAGGATTTTCGTGTCATTAGGCACGTACTGAGGTGGATCCTTGGTCGGCGAGTGAGCAGCGGCATAGATGCTCGGTTGATGGAAATTGGCGAGGATTTGGAAAGCTCAGGGCTGGTGGTTCCTCAGGCTCTGCAGGAGGAATTTCGGCGAGTGCATGGCCTTGGTGCCCGGATGGCCCCTGATCCTAATAAGGCGGGACCCAGTAACGCACCTCCCTGATTAAGTAATGCGAGTCGGCGGAGCGACCCCTGGCGAGAGGTCGTCCCAACTCAGCCGAGGCAGTAGCACTTGAGGTGATGGTCTTTGGCCCAAGTCGTCCCATTATCCAGGACAATGGTGATGCTGATGAAGAGGAGGAGGGCACCTCTGGAGGTTCTCATGCTGATGATACTGGGCCTCTTCTCGCACCTCGCAGTATCTGTCGCGCTAAGACGCCGCAGACGCTAATGGACCGTTTCTGGGTGGAGCTGCATATAAAAGGGATAGTTGAGGGATAGGGGATATAGGTAGCATGTATGTAGGTAAGGGTACATGAAATAAATTTTAATCTCTATGTCTTAGACACTTATTCCTAAATTGCACCTTATGGGCCACATTATATTATACTTTGATGTTTTATTATATGAGCCCTGTCGTGGTTTTTCTCTTGGTCAGTCAAGACCATCTTCATTGAATATGTTGAAGACTTTTGCCTGCTGGAGATTGAATGTCGGGGATTGAATGTCAGAGACTGCCTTCCCTCTCTTTTTCTCCTGGTTCTTTTTTCTTTGCTATAACTTTTACCTAAGCCGCCCTTTTGGGTTTTCAACCTAGCGAGCTGGAGAGGGATGCAGGGGCCAAGTATTATCGATTTACGCATAGTACCTCTCGAGTTTGTCGAGGTTGAAGGGTTGAACAAGGTCTTCCCCATCTTGGTTGTTGAAGAGAACTGCGCCTCCTGACTGGATCTGCTTGACGATATATGGTCTCATCCAAGGAGATTTCCATTTTCCCCTAGTGTCAACATAACTAGGGGGTTTCTCGCGAAGTACCAGATCTCTGACTTGGATATCATAGCCTTTGACTTTTTTGTTGAATGACTGAACTATTCTTTTTTGATATGCTCGAGTATATTCTAAGGCTATCAGCCGCCGTTCGTCTAATAGGGCTAATTCTTCATGGCGCTGTTTGACCCAGTCGATCTCAGTTACGTTTGATTCCATCATAACCCTTAATGATGGGATTTCTACTTCAATGGGCAATACGGCCTCCATGCCATATGCTAGAGAATAAGGGGTAGCCCGTGGGTGTATGTTGAATACGATAGCCCAGAGGGCTAAATTGCGGCCTTTTACGGCCGATCTCTTCCTATATCAGCTATCTTTCTGATGATGTTTTCTAGTGTTTTATTGGCTGCTTCAACGACACCATTTACTTGTGGTCGGTATGGGGAGGATTTGTGCCTTTGTATTTTGAATTCGTCGAGCAGGCGGTTTACGTCCCCTTTGAAGTGTGTGCCATTTGTCAGAAATGATTTCGAAAGGTACCCCGTATCGGTATATGATGTTGGTTCTGATGAAATCGGATACCTTTCGGGCATGCAGTACTTTATAGGACGAGGCCTCCATCCACTTTGTGAAATAGTCAACAACTAGCAAGACGTATACATGGCCGTTGGATCCTTTCGGGTGAATTTGACCTATGACGTCAATTCCCCATGTTGAGAAGGGCCAAGGGGCTGTGGAGTTGTATAATATATGCGGGGGCACGTGCTGTAGATTTGAGAAGCGTTGACATTTGTCGCAGTGGCGTACCCATCGAATACAATCGATTTCTAGCGTACTCCAATAGTACCCTTGTCGGATGACTTTCTTCGACAACATATGCTCGCTCATGTGTGACCCACAAGTAACACCATGAAGCTGGTCCATGACTTGCTCGGCTTTGGCCTGATCGATGCATAACAGATTTAGGCCTTGGTAGTGCCTTTTATATAGTCTGCCTCCGCTGATCACGAATTGCGATGACCATCTTCGTAGGGAGATTTTCCCTCTTCTGTGATGTCTAAGTACCAGGGCTCGTTATCCTTTTCAAGAGTGGCATTGATTCTGAAGCAATAGGCAGGAGTGGTCCTTTTCTCAACTATAAATGGTTGGACGTTGATTTCTGTAGGGATTTGAACCAATGAGGCTAGAGTGGCCAAGGCATCAGTGAATTGATTTCTATCTCGCAGTACATAGTAAAACGAGATATCATCAAATTCTTTGGCTAGGGTTGTCAGTTTGGCATGATAGAGTTGTAGCCGGGGTTCTTGGGTTTTCCACTTCTCTTCAACTTGATTTATGATTAGAGCAGAGTCACCGAAGACCTCTAAATCTTTGGCTCTTTTCCGGAGAGCCTCTTCTAGACCGGCAATACATGCCTCATACTCAGCAGTGTTATTTGAGCATTCGAACTCCAATCTGATGGCTAGTGGAGTGTGGGAGTCTGCTGGATCGATTAGCAGGATTCCTATGACGAAACCGCTTTTGTTGGTTGCTCCGTCAAAGAACATTTTCCATTTGGTGTCATGATCGGTGATTTCTAGGACACGCTCATCTGGGAAATTGGGCTCTGATGCATCTTCTGCTTCTAGGGGTAGATAACCTAAATGGTCCGCGATCACACTGCCTCTAATGGATTGGGGCGTGACGTAGGTGATGTCAAACTCGTTGAGGAGAAATGACCATTTGGCTAATCGGTTGGAAAGTGATGGTTTGACGAAGATGTATTTCATAGGATCCATTCTGGAGATGAGCTTGATGGGTCGAGCTTGCAAGTAAGTTTTGAGCCTTTGCGTTGTCCAAACCAGGCCAGTACAACTTTTTTCCAAAGCTGAGTAATTTAGCTCGCTTCCTTGTAACTTCCTACTTACAAAGTAAATGGCATTTCAATGTAGGAGTTTTCTTTTTATTACGCGAGCATAGCTCCTACTGCTGAGTTTGTGATGGTTAAATATAGGAGGAGAGGTTTATGTGTATGGGGAGGAGCTAGCACTGATGGGTTGGCAAGGTATTTTTTTACTTTTTCGAAGGCTAGCTGGCATTTCTCGTCCCAGACTTGGTTAGTG
>CM028382.1:44583960-44778510 GCA_013146195.2 Codonopsis lanceolata | reverse complement strand
TCAACGAAATCAAAATAAAGATCTTCGTGGATCATTTTCATGAAATTTGTCTCTACATTTTTCCTTTTTGTGATCTCTCATAAAGATCAATCTAGATAAGCCACTGCTCTCTAAGATGCTAGCGTGCCCAGCTGCCCTGTCATGCCACACCTAAACATGAACTCTCTTCATTGTTTGGACGCACATTTTGCCTACTCGAGGAGGTGTTTCTATCATCATCTCTGCTCCACTTCGTGGCGAGAGGAATTTCCATTATACGGATGATGATGATGGCGACGAAATTATTTCTGCCCGCGCCTCTTCCTCGGCCTTGATTTGACCCACGACCCCTCGGCCTTGTCCATGATTTCCTTTGGCCTCGACCTCACCGCGACCACGACTCACTACCACGCCCACGCTTGGCCTTCATCATACATAGTCCCATTCGCCAGGAATGGGGCCGAACTGCTGGTCGAGATTCATGATTCTTCATTAGAATCTCATTATTCTGCTCAGCCTAAAGTAGGCAAGAGATCAATCTGTAGTACCTTTTAAAACCCTCTCTCGATATTGCCGCCGCAGAGCATATTCGAGGCATGAAATGTGGAGAAAGTCTTCTCCAACATATCATATTCAAGTGATGGTTTCCCACATAATTTCAACCTGTGAGGTTATTCTATACATCATCGAACTATATTCATTGGTTTTAAAATCTGCAGCGGATATGAATCCAATCATAGTGTGCTTTTGGGAGAATGACCAAGCTCAAATGGTCATATCTTTCATTCAAACCTCCCAAAAGACGAGTGGATCATTCACCGTGAGGTACTCCATTTTAGGTCCTCGTGGACGTGGTGTCGTAGGAAAATCATGGCTTGAGCCCGTTGTTGATTACTTATCCATTCGCTATTACTCTGTTGGATAGTATTTTCGAGGCTTCTCGCGGCCGTGGGTTTCAGCATCTATTTTGACATATAGTTTTTCCCAGTTATGTCGAGCCTTTCAAATTCAAGCTTAGCTATGTTTGCCATTTTGTGAAGAAAAACTATAAAAATGAAACATATATATATTAATAAAATGATGACATGGAAATTTTATTCATACGATAATCAATCAAGACATGTTAAAATGCATGTTGAAAGCTATTGTAATTGCTAACAGACATACATGATACAAAGCAAGATAATAAAAATCTCAAAATCATTTGGAGGAATTCAGCAACAAAACCATTGCGTGCATGCAATGACAAGTATGATAATAATCATCAACATTGGAGGGAACATTTTTTGTAGAAGAATATATGATATTGAGAATTTGTAAGGAGATAGTAAAATGTGAGTAATCTATTAAAATGTTACGGTATATATGGAGAGAAAATGACCGCTTATGACCGTTAACTAGCCGTTTATTACCGTTGAGGAGATAAATAAAAATCAAGAACTAGCCGTCAATATATAGCCGTTAACTAGCCGTTAGGATAGGTAGGGGTAAAATGTAAAAATTTTGATTTAATAGAATTGCATTTATATTATGAATAAATATAAAACTTATTAGAACAATAAATAAAATAACTCCGCATGAATATTTTTCACGGTCAACTTTATACGACTATTATATAGCATACATATATATTCACACCACGCTTACCTAAGAAGCCTTTCGTAGGTGTTTGTAAGTAAAGTAATAAATATATATGTATATAAAGTTAGTCATATATATAGAATTGAAATATATGTATATATATAAATATTCAGTTTATAGCTTGGGGTTGTTTCCGCACAAGCATCAACGAATATATATATTATGCGTTAAATAATAAATTATTATTTAAGTCATCTCACCATATATTATCGACGGTGGCTCACCAACCTTTTCTTAATAATGGTGATATACGATATATATTGAAGAAGTAAAACAGAGACATAATATAAATAATATATCGGTAGAAAATTTTACCGATTGGGATTGTTAACAGTAGAACAATCGTGCTGATAACGTGTTATAAAGTAACCACAAAATATAACGAAGAGTATGAGAGAAAGAGAGAGAGAGAGAGAATTTTTATTCAGAGGATTCGCAGTGTGTGTAATATAACTACACACTGCTCGGTATTTATAGCCGAGCAGTGTTACATTTTTCTTAAGGCTACGGGACATAGCTCCCTAGCCCAAGCTACTCCTCCATCCTCCATTCAATGCTGTGTTTATTATTGACTTTTATAACAGTAGGTTGATTCACAGCATTTTGACACCAATTTGTTAATAACTATTTATCATCAGGATTACTGCTGTGGTGACAACTATGTCTTGAAGATATATATGTACCTCACATGCATTTTGTCTTCAAAACAAAGTTATCACCAGAATAATAATCATTATGATAAACTTAGTATTTTTTATTTGTTAATAGTAATCTTATCTCCCTCCCCACTAAGCCTTGTAATTTTGCTTTCCTTCAATGCAGTAAGAAAAATCATGGTTCTAAAAATCGTTAGGCGGCCACTAGGCGTCACACTAGCGCCCAGCCTGGGGACTAGTCTCGAGGGCTGCACTGCTAGGCGGGGCCTAGAATTAAGACGTAATTATCATATTTTTGATAATTTACATCAAATATCAAACACATTGACTACAAATTTAATTTTTTTTATGTTTGTTATTTTATCAAACACTTATCTATATTTGTAAAATGAACAAAAGTATAGAAACCTACCTTTAATCCCAATTCTCAACAACCCCAAAACAATAAACCAGTCAAGTTTAGAACTAAAAACAAAAAAAAAATACTCCACCTACCTATTATCCCTACAACCCATAGTCTAACATATCCTCCCTACTCCTTTCTCATTCTAAATTATGAGTCTCGAGACAACCCCCTTCTTCTTCATCTTTTTTTCTTCTTCTTTCTTCTATCAAACTGGCAGACCGGCAACGTAGGCACCTACTTGGTCGATTAGGCGGCGACTAAGAAAGTCGCGGCGGTAGAGAGGGGCCTAGCGCCTAGGCGGGGCCTAGTCGGAGCTAGGCGGGGAGTTTTAGAACACTGAGAAAAATAGAGATTATGGGTTGCCTTGGTAATTAATATTGACCAGTTTACTTGCATGTTATTTTGTAAGTTACAGTTTTTTGGAGATTCACTGTTTGCTCTATTTGTTAGAGCATTCACTTTTCCTGCTGTTGGTCTTATGGTCGAATCTCGTTGAAGGGTCTTTGTGGAGTTTGATTAGATTTAGGGTTTCAAAAAAGAGTCTAACAATTTTTTGAAACACGAAGAATTTGGAAGAGTGAGACTTGTTTTATTGCATAGCATGCAATTGTTGCGAATAAAAAGAAAAAAAAAATCCAAGATATTTTAAGTGGAGGGGGAATAAATTTTAAGAAAAAAGCATCCCTTGAAGGCTTGAATTATTACTATTATGACTTCATTTTAACCTAGTATGAAAGAATTATGGCTAGGAATTTGAATTAAAAACTAAAACATTTAGTTTTTTTTTTTTTTTTTAACCAGGTTGAATCCTGGGGTAGTAGTTCCGGTCCCTCATTGCTACTACCAGGAAAATCGCGAGATGTGTCCGAAATGATACAGGGTTTGAGAACAGTGCAACTGATAACACATACAAGGTCCAACCTCAGAAGAAAGCAAAGTGCTTCCACCAAGTATCGAACCCACGCTGCATGCCTCCAGCATCTTATGTCCCCCTCCTTTTACCACTCGGCTATGCCTCGGGAGACAACTAAAACATTGAGTGAATATAGCATATACTACTTTCACTAACGCATCACACAAACAACAACGGAATAAAGAGAATACAAATTTAGAGAAGGGATACACAAAGTTGGTTTATGTCTACAAGAAATGCTCGTAGACGGGCCAATATTACTAAAAAATTCGACTATAGAAAAACAATATAAAGCTTACTGTAATATACAAACAACTACTATGTGAAAATCACACGAAAAACTCCTAAGTGAGTATATGTTAACATACTAACATAGTACACCCACTGAAAGTTAAAGATAAAGACAGAACAGTGGGTAAATCAATGATTCTAGGAAGCAGCAGACTAATGCATCAGTCAATGATGCTACAGTTTATAATGAGGAGTAATGCAGAAGGTAGTAGTTATAATATAACAGTTTATAATGCAATTCAAATCTCACATACCCTAAACATATTTAGTCGGTTATATCAGGTTATCGTAATTTTTAAGCAGATATGCAAATGAAATGCTCTAATGGTCGGACCTATCAAAACAGGCTGCCTACGTATCCCTTAATAAAAGGAATCAGACCAAACGTAATTCGGCCTCATGCAAACAATAGCCACAAGGTAAGATATCATGAAATCTGATCGTTTCCAAGACTGGGGGTTTACACCCGCTGTGGAAAGGATCCAACACAGATTTCAATGGGACCGATCATTTTCCAAGACTCGGGGTTTTCACCTGCTGTGGAAAGGATCCAACACAGATTCATATGGTGCTGATCATTTTCCAAGACCCGGGGTTTTCACCCGTTGTGGAAAAGATCCAACAAAGATTCAGATGAGACGGGTCATTTTCCAACACCCGGGGTTTTCACCCGTTGTGAAAAGGATCCAACACAGATTCATATGGGGCTGATCATTTTCCAAGACTCGGGGTTTTCACTCGTTGTGGAAAAGATCCAACACAGATTCAGATAGGACTAATCATTTTCCAAGACCCGGGGTTTTCACCCGTTGTGGAAATGATTCAACATATTTTATAGCATGGCATAAAACTGATCATTTCCAAGACCCAGGATTTGCACCCGTTGTGAAAAAGATCCAACAGATTTTATAGCATGGGATAGCATGAAACTGATTGTTTCCAAGACTCGGGGTTTGCACCCGTTGTGGAAAAGATTAGACACATATATTATCAGATGGGATGATATAAAATGCATGTAAAAAGGTAAAGTAAAATGCATATACTTTTACCTTCTTCTTTTTTCTTTTGGTTGCGGGCATCCTGTTGGGGATTGGAATGGTATAATTCTTACTTTTCTGCTTTTCTTGCGGCTGTTCTACTGTGGATATGAACTTTTCTTTGACTTTTGATGGATGATTATTAACTTTTGTTAACAAAGTCTAACTTTGTAAATTTTCCGTTAACCTTTCAGGGCCTTTTTGCAATTTGAGGAAATCTGAGGTTTAAATGCTGCATTTGAACTTTGGAGGGGGGGGGGGGAAAGTGAAACTTTCCACCCTTTTTCATCTTCATTACAGGATGGAAGGCAGAAGCAGCAGCTTCATTTTCTTTCCTTCTTCTTCGTTGTTTTCTTCCGCTGCCATTGTTGCCGACGGAGCTTTCTTGCTCATTTCTCCGCCTTTTCTCGATTTTCTTTCGCCAAATTGATTGTTTTGCTTGATAGATGGCTTCTTCTTCGCGATCTTGGAAATGGAAGACACCGATGCACCCAGATTCAGACGAGGAAAGACAAGAATTTCCTCCTCTAGCCCGAAATCACATCAAATATTTCTTTTCGAGGGATGATTGAGGCAATATCTTTCACGATCGACATATGCATGTTTCAAATCTTCCGAATCCCGCTGTAAGTTTCTTTCTTTTTACAAACCCATTTGGTTGGTTTTTCAGATATGTTGGTTTTCTTGATGTTTTGGGCTCTTGGAGTACACCTGCTCTTGATTTCAATGCTTATGCATGCAGTTTATATGCTAGAATGATGCAATTTGGCAATTATACATAGCAAAAATATGAAATTTGTGTTATTTAATTTTGCGATGCATACTTGAGCAATTGACACTATTTGATTATGCGATGCATATTTCATGTAACTGATATATTTTGACTATATGATGCATGCTTGGGCTTAAAAATATTTTTTATGATGCGTGCTCACGCAATAGACTTTTCAAATACATAGTGCATTTTTTCTATCAGATATATATTTTTTGGATGCATGTACTGCAGATATATATTGTATGCAAAAATGCAACAGACATGCTTTCTATGATGTATGCAAAAATGAAACATCTATTTATGCAACATCATTTTTCATTATTTCTATTTATTTATGTCGTGATTATATTTTTTTTATTTATGCAAAATGCAATACAGATGTACTTCTAAACGCAACATATGCAAATGCGATTTTTTTAATTTTGTTTTGAATACATGCAAAATGCAGCATAAATACTAGTACATGCAGTATGTTATTAAAAAGTGCAACATAAATATGCAAATGGGGCATGGTATATATTTTTCTGATATGCATGCATGCAAAATGCAACATGGATATTTTTATGCAACAATATATATATTTATTTTGACATGCTTAGTAGGATTAGCATGATATTATGACATGCATAAGATTTAATTGAAAGATAAGAATTTTACCTCCCCCTTTTTTCTAATTCTGAGATGCCATTGTTTTTTTTTTCTTTCGGGCACGTAGGGCTTTGACCAGAACTCGGGTCAGCTGCGACAAAGTCACGACTATTTATAATCTGATGCCCTTGCCAACACAGCTTTTAGTTGAGTCATTGGGTTTTTGCGTGTTTTTGCGGGTCTTTCGTCCCTTTCACAGCTATTTGCCTATCTTCGAGGTTTTGCGGGACTAGTGGTGGGATACCACCCACACTTTCCATTTCAACTGGGGAGAGGCCACATGGACTCCGTGTGATTTTGCAGCGATTATGGGTATTTCTACCGGTATTGGCAAGACTTTGGAGCCGGACTACACCCTCCGACATCACTAGACGTAGTGGAGGATCTTTTGGGTTTTGAACCCGAGGACAAAACTGCCGACGAGATTAAGATTGGCATTGTTAGGAGTTAGCTGGTAGAACATGTCGGGCAGGTTGATCAGGATGATAGCGAGGTTGTAACTCGTGTTGCCAGGGTGTTCTTGTTTTTCTTTCTGGGGGTATCATTGTTCGCCAATTCATCCACTACTTTGAGGATTTCCCTCCTAGGATGTCTGCGGGATCTAGACCACGTCATTGATTATGACCAGGGGCATGCAGGCTTGGCCGAGGTTTATGCTTCCATCGATCGGAACAGCCGTAATGATTTGTTGGTTCTTAATGGTCTTCCCCCGGCTTGGGAGGTATCCATTTCTTTTTTCCTGCTTTTGATTTTTGTCAGCATTTTTTATATATATATTTTTTCTTTTGCTGACCTTTTTTTCTTTTTCTTTTTTCTAGGTTTGGGCCTATTCTGTCTTTCATTTTACTCCAGGCCCATTGTGTAACCTCATTCATGAGCCACCGTTTCTGACTGAGTTTGTGAATGCAAACCGAGTAGAGGAGGACCGGGACGGCAGATGCTTGGATGAGATAATGATGCGTGACAAGATCGCGAGCTCGAGCTCAGCTGGACTTATCTCCCTGGAGGGGCCTGGCTGGGCCTTATCTGATTTCTCTGGAGACGAGACATTGTCGGATTCTGATGGTGTCGATCATGGTAGACTCTTTATATGTGGGCGAGCTGGTTAACAGCCAGCATTTCCTGTATCTGGTGCCTCATGTGACACCTCCTGCACCTCCAGCCTGGGTGATCGTCCTAGATTTCTTGCCAAACATGTATCAGTACCTGTCGAGATTCATCGTTCGTTAGAGTGATTATCCCGTCATGGCCTATGAGGAGTTCTTTAGGACAGTGCTTCATCCAGCTCTTGCAGCGGCTAGGCGTGCATCAGAGGTGTCTAATAGGCCGAGGCCTTCTCGACTGGTTCCTGATGCACGTACAGTTGGATTGTTTTGTGCCTGCCGAAGACTTCTCCACCTTCCAATATCAGCGTGACGAAAGACTCGTGGAGGAAGTTTTGCATGATATCGAGATCCCTGAACGGTACCAGATTCCAGAGCGGACCCGCGCGGTATATTTCTTTGCTTTTTCATACTTGCATCATTTTTTCTTTTTCTTTTTCTTGATACTGACATATATATATATATATATATATATATATTCTTTACACCTTCTTTCCCAGGTTGATGCTTCTTCATACAAGAAGGCGGTGAGGGGCTTTCTCAATGTCACCAAATTATACCAGCGGCTTCTAGATGAGCTCTCTTGCAGAAGGAATGATGATGTCAATCAGGCTAGGAGCCGGGGTGAGGATGATGATGACGATGCTGGCGGATCGAGTCATGCTCGAGTAAGAGGACGGGGATAAAGGATTGGTGGGACCGGCCCTCAGGTTGTGGGTGGAGATTTAGGCAGGAGCCGATTTTCACGTGGCCATTAGCTCATTTTCTTACATTTATTAGCTTTTGGTTGTACTAGATGCTGTATATATTTCTAAATGCAATGTATTTTTATTCTACAATGCATGGCATAAATATGAAGACTCAATTATCCTAAGAATAAAAGAAAACTAAATTATTCATCTAAGGTAATGACACACTGTAGTTTGAGGACAGGGGTTTGGAAGGGTACACCTTCAGATTTAAAACGGGTTTATCTGGCACTCTGTGGGGAAGAAGAGGCAGCTGCCTCTTCTTGTGTTTGATATTTTCTCATCAGTAGCCGAAGGCTATTGCATGGCTTCGATCCTTTCTTGTCTTCCTTGTGAACGAACAGGGACAACAGTAGAGCAGTCGGAGCCTGAAACGGGGATACCAGGCAGTTTCGGGCGACAATGGTGGGACCCTTGGGCGCCGCCCATAGAAGTTGTGGGCGCGGTTCCCAGAGTTGCCATGGGTGGCACCCATGGCTTCTTTTGTTCTATCCTGTTTCAATCACTGTTTGTGTATTGTGCTTAATATTCGTCCATTTTTCGATTTTTAGTATAAAAGGAAGCCGAGGCAGCGTTTATTTTCACCATTCATCTGGCTCTCTTTCTCTTCTCAAGCCATAATCAGTAATTCTGAGTTCCCTCTTTGTTTTGTCTCTCTCTTCTTTAGCTGGATATAATTTTTTTAAATATTTTTTCCAGAGATGGCCGCACCTGTTCACACGGCTTTGGAAATGGAGATATATGAGAACTCGCTAGATCTTTGGGTACTTTCTTTGCGAGAAGAGGAGCGAGTTTGGTTCGAGCATATTTATGGCTATCGATGCCTACTGTCATGGCGAACTTTGCGCATTAATTGGGATATGTTAAGGGCAGCGTCCAGGTTCTGGCCAGTGCAGAGCCATCTTTTCAATTTCTGCTTGAACAAACTGTGCCCTACTTTTGAGGAGTTATGTGGTATGGTGGGGATGCCGGCCATTGGGCCTATCGCAGCTGCTTTCATGTGAGGCGCCTTTTATGGCGATACGGGAGTTGTTTGGCTCGACTCGCGAAGCTACTCCGGGTTTTTATAACGGAGTCAATTTTAATTTGACTGTTCTTCCCGGTACCTATACTGCACATAAGGAAGACCCAGTCTACCTGCGGTGTCGACTGGCTGCCCTCTTTCTCTATGTTGTGGGAAGCTACCTCCGGTTGGGCCAACCTGGATTCATTGATGTACGGGTCCTTGACCTGGTACTGTAGGCTCGGGACCGCCGGGTAAATATTATCCAGGTTATTTTGGTTGAAACTTTGTTTGGTTTGGACGCTTTTTCGTCTGGTGAGGAAATCTTTCCTTCTGGCAGCCCTCTCTTGATGCACATGTGGCTGGAGGAGCACCCTAACTGGGTGATGGGTCCAGTGCTTATGGGAGGAATGTATGATCCCGGGCATTATGGCTCTCGCGGCCATTATCACCAGACTAATTTTTCAGAGTGTGACGGGATAGAGTACTTTCTCCGCATTGGCACCATGGAGATCATCTGGGTGGTCAGCCATTGGCGGATCCGCATCTTTTTCTTGTTTACCGACGCTTTTGCCCATGTCATCTTTCCTGGTCTTGAGCATACCACCTTTTATTTGGCGTACGAGTTCTTTGCCAATTTGGTAGAGAGCAGGTCATTCTGGATGTGAGTCGTCCTTTGATTGAGGAGTTGCAAATGAATAGGGAGGTGGGCGGTCTCATCTGTGATATGTGGGAGCTCGATTTTCCTTTGCGGGAATCAGCTTATGCCTTTTCTGAATATATGCACTTGTCCCATGAGTATTTATCATGGGTGCTGGTGGCAGCTGAAGAGGATTTCCGTGTCATTAGGCACGTACTGAGGTGGATCCTTGGTCAGCGAGTGAGCAGCGGCATAGATGCTCGGTTGATGGAAATTGGCGAGGATTTAAAAGCTCAGGGCTGGTGGTTCCTCAGGCTCTGCAGGAGGAATTTCGGCGAGTGCATGGCCTTGGTGCCCGGATGGCCCCTGATCCTAATGAGGCAGGACCCAGTAACGCACCTCCCTGATTGAGTAATGCGAGTCGGCGGAGCGACCCCCGGCGGGCAGATGAAGCTGTCCCAAACTCAGGCTGGCAGACGTAGCACTGCTCACAGAGGTGATGGTGCTGGCCCAAGTCGTTCCATTATCCAGGACAATGGTGATGCTGATGAAGAGGAGGAGGACACCTCTGGAGGTTCTCATGCTGATGAGATTGGGGCCTCTTCTGTACCTCGCAGAAGTATCTGGTCGCGGCTAAGACGCCGCAGACGCTAATGGACCGTTTCTGGGTGGAGCTGCATATAAAAGGGATAGTTGGGGGGATAGGGGATATAGGTAGCATGTATGTAGGTAAGGGTACATGAAATAAATGTTAATCTCTATGTCTTAGACACTTATTCCTAAATTGCACCTTATGGACCACATTATATTATACTTTGATGTTTTATTATATGAGCCCTGTCGTGGTTTTTCTCTTGGTCAGTCAAGACCATCTTCCCTGAATATGTTGAAGACTTTTGCCTGCTGGAGATTGAATGTCGGGGATTGAATGTCAGAGACTGTCTTTGTGACAGCCCGACCCGAACCCCAATGCGGAATCCCAAGGTCGTGCCGCCAAGACAAGCTAAAAGACGAACAAGCACCCGCTAAGCGTAGTAGTGCGAGTCCAGAGTTGAACCAACAAACTCTAAACAGGAATGAAAGGCCATAACGGCAAAACCGAATAACCAAAAACTAAAATCTGCGGAAGCAAATCATAAATGGGACCAAAACCTATAGTTTTAAACTAAGGAATACCAAGCTGAGAGACGACTATCTCTCGACAAATCTACGACTCGCGTGACGCAACATTGCGCACGTACAACAAACCATCGGCAACCTAAGGCCGGCGAAGCAACAAGAACCAACCTGATAAACAACAACTCAACGGCTAAAGCATGCCGGAGGAACAATTCACTAAGAGATCAAGATATTCAAATTCTAACAACTAAACCCAAGTCTCACGACTAACGTCGTCGGAGATGACAATACTAACAATAACGGGATGAGTGAGCTAAAGCATGCTCGAAATAACAAAGGAATAACTTCTAAAAGATACAACAGCTCGACTAACGAGTCGGCTACCAAAATAATACAATAACATAATACTAACATAGTCTACCCAAGTAAAGTCTACATAACTTTACAATCGTGTCTCACAATTACAAAATAACTGAATAAATATAATTCTAAGCTTAGAGCCCGGAAGACCACCTTCTAGGAATCACTATCCGAAGCCGCCACGCGTACTAACGGGATCGCTGCAAAAACTAAGGAAAACAAACACACGAAATGAGTCATAATGACCCAGTAAGTTACTAAATGCAATGGTATGGCATAGCATGGCGTGACATGGCATAATGCACAAACATGTATAAAATCATGGTATCTTTATAGTCTACTAATAATAAACTTGTATCATGTCATCATGTAACATAAACTTCATAAACCATATAGCACATTTTCTTTCATATAAATGCTTATACATAAGCACGTAAAACCAAGATCTGGGCCTAGCCCTTCTGTATTCAAATCATGTCCTGGGCCTAGCCCTTCAAATGATCATAAACTGGGTTTCATTCCTCAAATGATCATAACTCACCAGTTCTCTTTAATGAGTTCCTCGTTACATTCATCCGACTCCGGGGATGAGAAATGGGAGCTCGATATCAGGCTAGGAGCCGCTAATACGAGACCACATCCCACTATCGGCCAAATAGTGAGGAGAAAGGGTACCAATGCGGCGATTCATAGCGAATGTTTCCAAAGGCCATGAATCGTCCCATTGCCGACAAAACGACCAAGACGCCAGCTGGACTCAAAATCAAGATGATCAAGTAGATTATTTACTTGTATAAACCAATAAGGACCAAGTTCATCACAAAAGAACTTATTAATTCAAGTAGGTCATAATGCTCTACAAAACCCAATAAACAATGCACATACTTGTACACATTTAACATATTCAACTAACTTGTAAGTTTAGTTCAAAAACCACGTATTGAGGTATTCATAAACCTCAAGTCATTACCAATTCAAGAATAGCATATAAGCTCAACAATTCACAACATGAGGTCTACTAAGTCCTCAACTCAAGATTAAATCAAAGACTACTACTTAGTCTAAGAACCACCACAATTCAAAACTTAGCATTAAGCTTCACTTAAAGGCACACCGGACTTAGCCAAAGTCCTTATAGCCGACATCATCAAAACCCATCTTATGAATGACAAGACTACCTTGTAGTCTAAATCTCGCAAGTACTTTCATATCCTCGCGACTAATTTCCTTATAGTGAATTCATCGAATAACTATTATTAAATGGTACTCGAGACCATGGGTTGGTCTCTAATACTCCGTGCTTTACAAGCACGCTCTAAACAAGTTCCCAATGGGTCTCTATAACATGAGTGTCTCCATAGGACACAACAAGGTACTCGGATACGCACAACATAAGCAAACGAGACCCGAACATCGTAGGGTCTCAATCAAAGGCTTGTTATCTCATTATTGGCCTCACAATGACTCCGTTGAGTCTTAATTCTACATTCCGTTCTTTATGTGTTTCATAGCCCCAAAATTAAACATTTCATTCATATAAACTACAAAATCCCAAAGTTCCTTCGGGCTTGATTCCCGAGCCCTAAAACCCAAGAATCCATCATAATCATAATCAAACGGAATCCAATTGTCGTAGGATTCCAACCCGAGCTCATTATCACATTATTGGACATATTTCGACTCCGTTGAGTCTAAACACCAAGTTTCATCAATCTCGACATTAACCCCACTTCTACTAACCATAATTTCTCCAATGATTCGGGTTTGACTCTCAAGCCTAAAATTCACAAATAAACCCAACATAGATCAAAACCCATTTCATAAATCATACAATTTCAATTAAATGTTTCTACTCATACTATCACGTGAGTTCATACACCCAAAGCCCCAATCATAGGCATAACTCTACCATAAACCCAAATAGCATAAAGACATGATTTCTAGCATGCTCAAGCCTAGAAACACAACATGATGAGTAATCATATACTTCAATAATCATAGGAGTCATCTACAAATACCCCTAACAAGTTCATACTTCAAAAATCCCCAAAAATTGGGCAAACATAGCATACAAGTGTTCATTGCCCACAAATAGCATACAAGTTGTTTTCCTTAGGGCCAATGAACCAAAATCAAAAGAAGGTAACTTACCTAGCTTGAGTGAAAACTCAAGAGAACGCAAATCCGATCGGTGAAGTCGTTCTACTCGTCGAGGGCTTCAAGAATCCGAAGTTTGGAGGAAATCGGGTGGTCGGATCGTCAAGGATTGAAGAGGGAAGAGCTAGGGCTCAAGAGTCTCCCATGGAGCCTCTCTCTCTAGAATACGTATGTGGAGAGGAAGAAATGAAGAGGGTTTGGCTGATTTGGGGAGAGGTTAGGCTATTTATACCTCCTCAACAATAAGGGCACAATAGGCATTTCTCAAGGGCAATTAGTGGAGATTAGGGATAATCAAGCTCTAATCCAACCTTAATTAACTTCTAAATAATGTTAGGACATGTTTAGGGTTAAGTATGAGAGGTTAGGAAGGGTTTAGAGGGGGTTTAAGGAGGGTAGAATAGGTAAAACACGTCACAACTCAAAACAGGGGAAGAAAAATCCCGTAACAGCTCTCAGGGGTTGAGGCGGGCGCCTCAACCTTCTCCATGCGGCCGCCTCACTTCTTCTCTGCACAAGGGTGCTCTCAGTATCTGAGGCGGGCGCCTCAGTCCATCCCATGCCGCCTCCCGAACCTCCAAAACTTGGTCTAAACTTGATCTAAATGATCCAAAACTTATGGGCAACCATCCTAAGGTCTAACCCAACTCAAAACAAGTCTAAAACACACCCGAACAACTCCCGAAACAACTCGGAGCGAAACCGGGAAGGGGTGCAACAACGTGCAACCGGGACGACGAACGAACTCGAAATCAAACGAGCAATGAAAGGAGACTTTTAAGGCAAGTCTAAGGGCTAATGAAGAAGCTTAAATACTTCTAGGAAGTTGAATAACAACTTAGGGAAATAAGAATCCCAAAGGGGAGGCGATTACGCGGCTCGATTCCCGAACTACGCGATAGAGACGAACGCTATCTCCAAAACTTCCAAATCTTCGATAGACTTAAGGAACACCTCCAACTTGAAGTCTAACACATCTAAACATGTTAACAAACCATCTTAAAGAGGTCTAGGACCCAAACCGAGGTCACGAACACAAAACGGAAGTAAACCCTCAATCGCGTCGCATTCCGACTATCGTCGGGTCACGACTTGTGACTTTAGCAAGTCAACAACTATATGGAGTCTCTAAATAATGTTTTGGTCTTAATATGGTCTCTCAAACATATCTAGACCCTCTCGCAACCCAAATATACCGTCGACAAGGGAAGAAGTGCAATATAGCACGCAAACCGAGACAACGAAGGAGCGGGGCGTCACAGTCTTCCCTCTCTTTTTCTCCTGGTTCTTTTTTCTTTGCTATAACTTTTACCTAAGCCGCCCTTTTGGGTTTTCAACCTAGCGAGCTGGAGAGGGATGCAGGGGCCAAGTATTATCTATTTACGCATAGTACCTCTCGAGTTTGTCGAGGTTGAAGGGCTGAACAAGGTCTTCCCTATCTTGGTTGGTGAAGAGAACTGCGCCTCCTGACTGGATCTGCTTGACGATATATGGTCTCATCTAAGGAGATTTCCATTTTCCCCTAGTGTCAACATAACTAGGGGGTTTCTCGCGAAGTACCGGATCTCTAACTTGGATATCATAGCCTTTGACTTTTTTGTTGAATGCCTGAGCTATTCTTTTTTGATATGCTCGAGTATATTCTAAGGCTATCAGCTGTCGTTCGTCTAATAGGGCTAATTCTTCGTGGCGTTGTTTGACCCAGTCGATCTCAGCTACGTCTGATTCCATCATAACCCTTAATGATGGGATTTCTACTTCAATGGGCAATACGGCCTCCATGCCATATGCTAGAGAATAAGGGGTAGCCCAGTGGGTGTACGGACTGAAGTACGATAGCCCAGAGGGCTAGCTGCAGCTTTTCTAGCCAATCTCTTCCTATATTAGCTATCTTTCTGATGATGTTTTCTAGTGTTTTATTGGCTGCTTCAACGGCACCATTTGCTTGTGGTCGGTATGGGGAGGATTTGTGCCTTTTGTATTTTGAATTCGTCGAGCAGGCGGTTTACGTCCCCTTTGAAGTGTGTGCCATTTTTCAGAAATGATTTCGAAAGGTACCCCGTATCGGTATATGATGTTGGTTCTGATGAAATCGGATACCTTTTGGGCATTCAATACTTTGTAAGGCGAGGCCTCCACCCACTTTGTGAAATAGTCAACAGCTAGCAAGACGTATACATGGTCGTTGGATCCTTTCGGGTGAATTTGACCTATGACGTCAATTTCCCATGTTGAGAAGGGCCAAGGGGTTGTGAAGTTGTATAATATATGCGGGGGCACGTGCTGTAGATTTGCGAAGCGTTGACATTTGTTGCAGTGGCGTACCCATCGGATACAATTGATTTCTAGCGTACTCCAATAGTACCCTTGTCGGATGACTTTCTTCGACAACATATGCCCGTTCATGTGTGACCCACAAGTAACACCATGAAGCTGGTCCATGACTTGTTCGGCTTTGGCCTGATCGATGCATAACAGATTTAGGCCTTGATAGTGCCTTTTATATAGACTGCCTCCGCTGATCACGAATTGCGATGACCATCTTCGTAGCGAGATTTTCCCTCTTCTGTGATGTCTAAGTACCAGGGCTCGTTATCCTTTTCAAGAGTGGCATTGATTCTGAAGCAATAGGCAGGAGTGGTCCTTTTCTCAATTATAAATGGTTGGACGTTGATTTCTGTAGGGATTTGAACCAATGAGGCTAGAGTGGCCAAGGCATCAGTGAATTGATTTTTATCTCGCAGCAGATAGTAAAACGAGATATCATCAAATTCTTTGGCTAGGGTTGTCAGTTTGGCATGATAGAGTTGTAGCCGGGAATCTTGGGTTTTCCACTTCTCTTCGACTTGATTTATGATTAGAGTAGAGTCACCGAAGACCTCCAAATCTTTGGCTCCTTTCCGGAGAACCTCTTCTAGATCGGCAATGTAGGCCTCATACTCAGCAGTGTTATTTGAGCATTCGAACTCCAATCTGATGGCTAGTAGAGTGTGGGAGTCTGCTGGATCGATTAGCAGGATTCCTATGCCGAAGCCTCTTTTGTTGGCTGCTCCGTCAAAAAACATTTGCCATTTGATGTCATGATCGGTGATTTCTAGGACACCCTCATCTGGGAAATTGGGCTCTGATGCACTTCTGCTTCTAGGGGCAGATCAACTAAATGGTCCGCGATCACACTGCCTCTAATGGATTTGAGCTTGACGTATGTGATGTCAAACTCGTTGAGGAGAAATGACCATTTGGCTAATCGGTTGGAAAGTGATGGTTTGACGAAGATGTATTTCATCGGATCCATTCTGGAGATGAGATTGATGGGTCGAGCTTGCAAGTAAGTTTAGAGCCTTTGCGTTGCCCAAACCAGGCCAGTACAACTTTTTTCCAAAGATGAGTAATTGAGCTCGCTTCCTTGTAACTTCCTACTTACAAAGTAAATGGCATTTCAATGTTGGAGTTTTCTTTTCTTACGCGAGCATAGCTCCTACTGCTGAGTTTGTGATGGTTAAATATAGGAGGAGAGGTTTATGTGTATGGGGAGGAGCTATCACTGGTGGGTTGGCAAGGTATTTTTTGACTTTTTTCGTAGGCTAGCTGACATTTTTCGTCCCAGACTTGGTTAGTGTTTTTCTTTAGGAGCTTGAATAGGGGCTCACACATGGAGGTTAGCTGTCTGATGAAACGGTTGATATATTGCAATCGACCCAGGAAGCCTTTGACTTCTGTTGGAGTTTTTGGCTGCGGCCTGCTTATGATGGCTTTGATCTTGGTTGGCTCTATCTCGATGCCTTGCTTGGTGACTAGGAAACCTAGGACTTTGCCCTTGGTGACTCCAAATGTGCATTTGGTCGGGTTGAGCTTCATCTGGTGCTTTCTTAACCTTTCGAAGAATTTTCGAAGGTCTCTGATATGGGCACCGTCTATGTCGTTGGAGTGCACAATCATGTCGTCCACGTACACCTCGACTTCTTTATGTATCATGTCGTGGAAGAGGGTGGTGGTGGCTCTTTGATATGTAGCCCTAGCATTCATTAGTCCAAAAGGCATGACAATGTAGTAGTAAGTCCCCAAGGGGGTGGTGAGTGAAGTTTTCTCTTGGTCTTCTACTGCCATTTTGATTTGGTTATAGCTCAACATGCCATCTACAAAGGATCTTATTTTATGGGAGGCCACGGCGTCTACCACAATGTCGATGTTGGGGCCTTGTTGAGGTCGCGGAAGTCCACACAGATCCGCACCTTTCCATTGGGATTTGGAACGGTCACTATATTCGACAACCAGATCGAGTATTCAACTACCATATTAGTATATGTTTTATATTCGTTGACCTGCTAGAGTTACATGGCGTAACTTGACGTTGGTATAAACTTGATGTTGGTTGAAACTCGACTCGGTTGAGAGTTTTCTTGCGTAGTTCGTATTCGTGACCTCGGTTATGCCCTAGGTATATACATGATAGTACTTAGGTGTGTTTGAATCCATGTTAGATGTAATCCTTGAGTATATATGTGTTTATGATGCTTTGAGCATAGCCTTCGTCTTTGTCGCGATGCTTGAAACCGAGTCTTGTGTACGTCGCGTCCTCTAGAGTTTCGATACTCTTGATGTATGTTTATATTTTTAGAAGTATTCAAGCCTATTCATTAGCCCACTGGCTTTATTTAAGCCTCTTATTTTTTTCTCATTCAATCAATACCTCATTCGTCGTTTCGATCGAGAGTTGTTGGGCCTTGTTCCAGTTACACCCCGGGTTGTTTTGGGTGTCGTTCGGGCGAGTCTCAGACTTGTTTTGAGTAGGGTTTCAACCTAGGATGGTTGGGGTTTGAGTTGGGGGTTCATTTTGGCTTAGTTTTAAGTCCATTTTCCTAAAAATCTTGGATGTGATCATTGTGAGAACTCCGTTTCGAACGCCGCACCTCGCTACGTGAAAAGTGAGTGATTTCAAAACATTAAAGCATGTGATAATACGCTTGGCCCCGTTGTGGACTCTAAATGTGTGTTTACAGAGTCGCCACCTATATTTTAAGGTTAAACAGAGTAAAACCCAAAATACCAGAAAACGTATAAGTTACGAGTTGGGAAGGGGTTAGGCACCGAGTTCGCCCTTTTGGTCTCATAATGGGTTTCCTAAAACATGCTTAGTTTATATGTGTTTAGTCTAGAAAAGTACTTTTATAGATATATATTGGAAAATAAGGGAGATTTATTTCAAAGCATTGTTTGGGCATAATAACAGCTATTTTATGATAAACTAACATTTAAAGTGTAATAGCTATTATTTAAGAATGATAATAACTAATTTTACATTTTATAGACATTTAAATAAACATAGCTTTATTTAATATACTAAACAAAGAAATATTTTATTTTTGTTACCCTTAAAAATATAAGCAAAATATAAAATAAATACCATATTATTCATAGAGAATATTTACAAGCATAATAATAATATTTTATATCTACATTTATTCTATTTAAAATAAATGCAGGACAGAATAATAGGTCGATACCTACCTCATGTAGCGTGAGTATCTGATCCCTGTATGTCTTGGGTTAGGCGATTGACGAGTGTTTCCTTTGACTTTTCGAGAGAAAGTCTTTTTGGTCGTTGTTGTTGTTTTGGTTGTTGTTGGTGTTGTTGTAGTTGTTGTTTCCGTTGATGTCTTTTGTTGTGTTTGGGTAGCGTAACGACATTATTTGGCTTTTTTGATCGATTCGCCGGGGTGAGGACGACTTGCGAAGCAAGGACTGAAGGCTTGCGCGGGGCAAGGAAGAAGGCTCGCTTGCTCGGGCAAGGGAGAAGGAGGCTGTCAAGGGACAGGAGGCTGGAGCCCAAAGGCTTGAGGCTCTCTTGCAAAAGGCAAGAGAGGAGAGGAAGGATGTTGCCTTGGCTCACTTGCGTAGAGCAAGGGAGGAGAGGAATAGGAGAATGATTTTGGTATGTTGGGTGTGTTAAATGAGGGAGGCCAGGGGCTTCTTTTATAGACACAAATGGTGGACGGGAAACCAACGGTAGTAATGGAAGTGAAGAGCGAAGCCCGACGTCTGTGTGAGGTCCCTGAGAAGATGAAGAACAAAGGGAAGGAAAGGCTCCCTGGTATGGGGGCGCGACACCCTCTTTGAAAATTCCCTTTTGTTGACTTTTTGCACTTTCAACCTTATGTTCTTATGTTAACCTCTGTTAGGTCCGTTAAGTCTTGTTTTCCCTGAAATGTAACGGAATTAACTTTTGTTAATCCATTTAATTTATAAATTATATATTTTAGGACATCGTAGCGTAGGAGTACGTAATTGAGGTATCTACAGTCGCATTCACTCCTTAATGCCCTCGCATTGCTGACAGGGTGACTATCATTTCTGGAAAAGCCATGATGTGCTCGTATTGTAAGGCTCAATGCGACTACATTGAGCCTGGCTCTGCTTCGAGCATATTTTCTACATTTGCAATTTTGGGTGTGATTTACCTATTTTACCCTTATTAAAACTTCTCTAATCTATCCTAATTAGTCCTAATTAGGTCCTAACATCTTGGATTAGTTTATTGGTGATTATTGAGTTTGTGTTAGTTATTAATTAATCCTAAAGATTCACTCATTGAACACATGGATTGACCTTTGTACCCCCTTTTCTAGTGGAGCTTTATATCCACTAACATCAGCTAAACCCAATTCACTTCCTCTCCATTTCTCAGTCAAACATATTCATAGAAAGAGAGAGAGAGAGAGAGAGAGAGAAATGTGTGAAGACCAATGGGAGATTAGTGTGTGCTTCTCCGATCTACGAAGATCCAGCCATTGGATCTTCGATTTGACTTCGGATAATCGAAGTCCTCGATGAGTAGAACAACCTACATTGATTAATCTACGTTTTTGGTTAAGGTTTGTACCTTCAAGAGGTAAGCTATGATACCATTTTCCTTCTTTGCAAGTCCTATAGGATATTTGGTATGTTCATCCTTCAAATCTAAGTTAAATGACTAGATTGACATGCTATACATGATTATATTGTGATATGTATGTGATACATGGATTATTTGATATGGGTTTATGTTATTGGTGGGTTCTAGTGCGTTTAGGACTTGGAAATCAATCTCGGATGAATTGTGTTTTTGATGTAGTTTCGATTCACGTGTTAATTCTGGAAGTAATAAAATATATAATTTATGAAAGATAGATTTAATACTCAACGGAGTTGTTATAGGTTCAATAATGTATTAATGAACTTGGGGTTAAAATCCTACAATGTTTGGGTTTCATTTGGTTGCCTTCGTGATGACTCGAGCATCCCGAATTGTGTCCAAATGTGACACTGACGCTTTAGAGACTTTAATGGTGATTATTATATGACTCTTTACTAATTTAGAAAGTCGTGTTGTCGAGCTACTTGAAGTTAAGGAATCAACTAGTTGGTTAACAACTCTTAGGAGTTGGTTTGTAGCGTGCTCGGTAGAATACGGAACATTAGGAACCATTCAATGACCTTGAGTGTTATTAAGAGATGATTATTGAATGGATTTCCATCCCATGAGAATTAGGTCGGGTGCACGTGAAGACATTTTTGAGGCTGAGACTACGCGATAGTCTTTATGGGCTTGAGCAGACTTCGATTATATACGACGAGTTTGGACCATGTATTAGAGTCTGATGTTGTTTTGTGGGGACTAAGTTTTAACTCTCAATTTGTGGGCGATATTTCACTAAATTAGTAGTCTTGGATTGATTATGAATTGATGATCGTTGTAGACCTCACTACGTGATTGTGAATAGACTTATATGTTATTTTATTGGGGTTTGTGACTTGGCGATCATGAGCACCCCCATGTGTGATTACTTGGACTAAACATGTAGTTAGTTGAGCATGATAACTATGTGCATTTATGTGCATTGACATTTGGGTTTTTATTAGAGCATTATGACCTACTTGATTTGGATGAGTCTGCTCTTGTCGAACTTGATCCTTGTTTGTTAAGTCAAGTAAATATCTACTTGTGAACCTTGTTAAAGTCCAGCTGGCAACTTTGTTGTTGAGTCGACAATGGGACGACTCATAGCCTTTGGGTAAGCAATCGCTATGTGTCGCCGTATTGGTTCTTTTTTCTCCTCACTATTTGGCCAATAGTGGGATGTGGTATTCGTATTAGAGCCATCTATTCATTCAAGGTTGAATGAAAGGTAACGTTATACTCATTATGGAAAATGAATGAATTATTATTACTCACTAGGGAAAACCAATTGGAGATGTTGAACATGAAATTGGTTTGATTATTGGGCCCGAGCACAAGATCTAGTTCCGTTGTAGTTTGGCATGTGTACGGCAGCAGGGACACAGACAGTCAAACAGTCAGATATTATATCATGTTTTATGTGTTTATTTACGAGCACTTATGTGAAAAACAATGTGCTATATGGTTTATATGAGATTATATGTACCTATGAATATGTGATACTGGTTATGTTATTGGTATACTATTATGATGTCATGCTATATTTATTTGGCTGAGCATTATATCATGCCATGTAGTTTCATGTAGTTGTTTACTGGGTCTTTATGACTCATCACACGCATTTGTTTTCCTTGGTGTGTACAGTGAGCTCGTTACTACGCGTTGAGGCAGTGGGTTCAAAGTTGATAGCAAGCGGTCTTTCGAGTAGTAGCTTGGAGCTTTTATGATTGTTATTGTACATATTATTCCAACGAGACACAGATGTAAAGTTATGTAAACTTTACTAGGGTTGAATTGTATTAGTTCCTATTGCTGTATTATTTTGGGAGCCGACTTGTATTGTCGAGCCATTGTAGATATTTAGAAGTTGATTTATGTTGTTTCCCGAGCATGCCTTAGCTCGTGGTTTCTAGTATAGTTATTGTTGTTGTCTCCTGAATGTTTAGCCGTTGAGATTGTGGTTTAGTTTCAGAGTATTAGACTCGTGTTCCAATAGTTGGTTTTCCCTTTGACATGTTTAAGCCATCAATTGGTTGTTGTTCAGGTTGGGTTCTTGGTTGTTTTTCCGGCCTTAGGTTTGCCAATGATTTGTTGCCTGTGCGCAATGTTGCGTCACGTGCGTCGTAGAATTATCAAGAGATAGTCATCTCTCAGTCTTGTGTTCCGTAGTTCGGAACCGTAGGCTTGGGTTCTACTTTATTATTTGTTTCCGCATGTTTTGGTTTTTTATGGTTATGCATCAGCGTTATGGCTTTACATTCGTGTTAGAACTTGTTTTGGATCGACCATTCGACATGCGCCATTGTGCTTAGCAGGTGCTTGTCCATTATTTAGATTGTTTTCGAGACACGACCTTGGAATCTTGCATTGGGGTCTAGGGTCTTGACATGCCACCTTTTGGAAAACTAATTCCCCAAAATTAAGAGGCAGCCCTCTCCGAAGCAAATAAAGAACCCTGGCATGAACTTCAGTAACCATTTTGGCCTTTTTGGTTGGTGTCCAATTAGCACAACACACCTTGTGGATGAGAGTGTAGAAGGATGTAAGTTTGACAAAGACAACCTGTTTTGTCTTGGGAGGCCAATGATTTACCTTGCCCCTAGTAAGCTCATGTATCATCTCATTTAGTGTAGTAAGGGAAACTCTTATGGAACATCTGAAGTCTTACAAAAAATATTTATTTGAGCAGGAGAAAAATCAATAATATGACCACGAATATAAATTTGACCATACTTGGGAGTACCAAGAGAAGTCATGGTAGGTTCCAGATTGGCATAGAACTTGTGAACAATGTCCCTTATGTAGGGAGAAGCGGAGTTGATGGTCTTCAACATCTTGTTCTCAGTAAAAAAAATGCATCAAACAATAGTCCTCAAGATTTTCATGACTCAACCTTTTTTTCCTCTACAATCCTCCTATCAGCCCCTGAAGCATTCTCCATATAAAAACGAGGAGAAACAACAATGTGTACCTCTAAGACAGCCAATGGAGCAACATTATCAGATGTATTAGCACCAGGAGCAGGGTCTTCCAATGGAGCAACATTTTCTTTTGCATTGGGCATAACCTCATATTCATATTCGGGCTCTTTTGAAAGCGAGCTCTCACTCGCCTCTACAACCTCTGTAGCACAAAATCATCATCGAAGGAATCATCCCTTTCAGAGCTGCCACTACAAGAAAAAGCACTATTTGTGACCCCCTTTATTTGGGACGGCTAAAAAACGGTCCCAAATACCCCTTTTTGGGAAGGGAGTGTTAGCAGTACCAAATACTTGGTATTTGGCACCCTTTCCCACTTGCCCTCCCAAATAGTTCAATTTTGGGACGGTTAACTATGACCCGTACTAAATGTTTTGACCAAACTACCTTAAATACCTAATTAAAAAAATTCATAATACCATCCAAGTCCCAAAAAATTTAGGCGGGCAATATTTTGTTCCCGCGTTGGTTCCCTCTCTTATTGTGATTTTCACAGACAAAGACACACACACACTCTCTCTCTCTCTCCTCGTGCAATTCTCAGTACTCTTCGTGCGATTGTTGTTGTGGCTGCTCGACAAACCCTTTGGTAAGCACCCCTCTCTCTCTCTCGCTCTCTCGCTCTCTCACCCTTCTTCCTTGATTTGTACCTTAACTTTGCTTGCCCAATTGTGCCCCTAATTTCGTGTTTTACCCAATTGTGCCCTAATTTCATGTTTTTGCTTCAGTTGATCTCTCTAATGTAGTGTTAAAGTATGTAATTTCCCCATTTCTTTTCTATTATTATTTTTGTTTCATTTTTTGAGGATTAATGTCGACACTGTTTGAGGTGAATAATGCCTAGCAGTTTACTCCATCTGCTCTAAAATTTTCGAGGATTCATGGTGTAGAAAAGTATGAATAAAGTACAAGATATCAATTTCCTCTTTACTTACAACTTGGAATCAGACGTAAATTTAATCTTCTATTTTAGAGGTTTGAAATGAAAGAAATGTGTTAACTACAGGTTCGGTTTTCAACCCCCAACAATTTTATCAAATCTTAGAATAATTACGTATAGAGTTGATTTCATAGATTTGGCCCCTGGTGAACTTCGATATCCAATACTTGTATGCAAGCTTCGCAACTACAAGCCTCTTGACCTCTCCAACGAGTTTATCCCACAGGGAAGCAATCATTCACATAATTATAGATGAATATTTATATTCATGAAAACTACTGCAATCGATATATATTTGACAATGCTTTGGCATCGACAAGCCCGATCCCCAAGATTCGGAGTTACGCTCCTCCAAATGCACCCGAGAATAGCCGAAACCCCACATTGCCACAATCATGAAGGGTGTTTAACTGGCTTCACATGTGCCAAATTACAAATACTGTGCAAGTGCTAGACCATAGGTATTTGGACTGGCATATCATGGATTCTCACAAATGAAGCGATGTATGTTCAAGTTTCACCATGATATGCGAAGCAAACACCTTAGGAGAGTTCCATCCAACCCTTGGTACTTCCCAAGGGTTGAGCTATACCCTGAAGCTCCGTTCAGGGAAGCTGCACACTCAGACATGACACTATTTTTCAAGGAACTTATTCTTAAGTCCATGAGCCTCCCTTTGTCAAGTTTTACCATGCACCTTCGTATCTTTGAGGTTCCAGTTCAATAAAAGAGCATTGCTCAAGGAAAGGTCATCTTTAAAGTACTGGGGCTCTATTGTCCTTAACTAGTATCGGTAGAGAGCGGTTTTTGATAATTGAATGCTTGGCTAATTTCCTAGTTTAGATATCACTTGCCCCAATTTATGTGTAGTATCCATAATGCATAAAATTAATTTTTGATTATCGGAATAGACTTTGTTTCGCTTCCATTTATATTCCCTTAATGTTTATATCGAATTCTCTCTTTGAGGATTTCTCTCATCACCCAATATGGTTCTCGTGTGTGTCTAATTGTGTGCTGGCCGTTATTCTCACACCCCTTCCTCGCTCACAAGCTGACAGGATAACAGGATATGTAGGAGTTATGCCAGCTCATAAGATTTGATCTTTTGGTTTCAAATGAAATATAAGTTAGCAATTCGTCTATCAATTTAGACATTGTTAGTCAGACTGGCTGTCTTTTTCGATTGAAGATTTGTTGCTTCCTTTAGTTGAGAGGTTTTGGCTCATTTATTCTGGGATATAGATTTCAAAAACATGATTCTGAAAATTCCACGGCTCTTAATCCACGATGGTACTAAATCACTTTTTCTTAACCTTTTGGCATTCGAGCAGTGCCATCTAGATTCAAGTAATGAAATTACATCTTATGTGGTTTTTATGGACAATTTGATTAATTCCCCTGCGGATGTTGGTTACCTGCATTACTGTGGGATTATCGAGCACTGGCTTGGGAGTGATGCTGAGGTGGCTGATCTCTTCAACCAACTTTGTGAAGAGGTGGTTTTCGACATCAACGACAGTTATCTTTCCCAGTTGTCAGCGCCGGTGAATAAGTATCATGATCATCGATGGAATGCTTGGCGAGCGAGCTTGAAACATACCTATTTCAGTAATCCATGGGCTATTATCTCATTTGTTGCAGCGGTGGTGTTGTTGCTGCTCACTCTTGGGCAGGCGTTTTATGGGATTTATGGCTATTATAGGCCAGCTTGAGCTTTGTTCATTAATTCTTTTGTTTCTATAATCTGAGAGCTCGGTTAAGTTAAATAAGAACCAATTCTGGGCAGCTCAGTAAGCTCTAAACTCCTTCGCATGTAAGTGTTTGGTGTTCATTCAAAATTATGGATACCTCTAGTGTACTCAGGACGCGCCACCTGTTTTGGCGGCCCCTATTAATAATACTCTTACTTATTAAATAAAAAAAAGAGTACTTTGACAGATTCAAGACTTTTGGACCAATGAGTAAGAAAGTTAAGAATGACGTATAAGTTCAGTCTCCAACTTCTATGATTAATTCAATAATTTGATAAAGAGAATATTTTAGATCTTCTCACTTGAAAAAAAGATGAAGCAGATACCTTGACCAATAATAAGGGATCGCCCTTCGTTCCCCATTGTAGCTTTGAGGAGGAGTGTTCAGTGTTCGGTCATAGATGTGTATGGTTCATCTGTCAGGTCTTCAGGTCTATGTGCAAACAAATGTTACCACACGTAAAGATGAATATTCATTACAAAAGGTTTTACAGTTCCTTAGGCCATTGAATGAATGGCATGTTTATTAACAATTTTAGTAAAAGAAACAAAATGAGGCATTACACACCTGATTATTGTGTATGGAAGACCAGAATTGCGAACAAAATCCTCTCCCATCTTCTTATATTTGAGAACTCCATAAAGGTTCATGATGCTACAGGGGTAAGGTAAAAACATAGAATTAGTTAAAAATAAAATGGTTGACGATTTGAAAAATAATATCAGGTACATGTATTGATATAGCTTTGTACCTACATATGAATTCAGTTTATTTTATTTTGTAAGATCTACACACAAATTCACTTGAACTCCAATCATATCCTGCCCAATTTTTTTAAAAAAAAATTTTTAAAAATAGTTGTGCTAAGTACAACTTTTTGTATGAATGGCTCATATGAAAGTCTTGAGCTCTTTGAGTCGACAAATTTAAGTGAAATGCATCGTCTTGTAGTCTAGCTTTGATAGTTGAAACTTAAGGTTGTAGAACATGATTAAATTGCTCTTCTTCAACAACTTAAGGGGAATGCGGCAATCCCTTCAATGTCAACGCCCTCCCCCTTTGCTTAACATCGAAGACGATGGCAGTCCTCGTTTTGTCATCTTTATCCGTATGGCAAATCTTAGCTCTCCCTCTCTCCCTCCCCCCTCCCTCTTTCTTTCAATTTCTTGTGTACAGTAGTTAATTTGATCAAATCGGTGATTTGGGTTTAACGGGTAGTTTAGATTTTTACAAGATAGCAGCTCCATGGCGAAAAAGGTGACCCAAGTAGTCAAGATAAAAGCTTAGTTAAGTATGCGGTGGGAATCATATTTGCCGAGTTGAGGTAGGTGAAACCCGGTTTTTATAGATAAATCAAACTAAAGGCGAGATGCTTGTGTTACAGATGAGGATAGCACTCGAGTTGTTTGGTTATATCGTGCTTATATTATCTTGCCGTGTGTGAAAGTTAGCGTTTTGGATAGTTTGGCTTTCCATATCTTTGAATCTTTGACATGTTTGTGATCTTTCTCTATTACATAGTTATACATTTATGCTTCAAGCAAATTGAAATTCATTATTAAAGAGTGCTTAATATCACAGGCGGGTTTATCATGGTACCCCATTAGTACTGTAGCGGGTGGGAAATATGTTTTGATGTAGCCGCAGGATGCGACTTCAAGACCAGTTAAGTTGAAAAAATTTATAGTTTTTGTTGATGATTAAAAAGTAGGCATAAACTAGGACTAGGTTATCTTTGTTGTGTTTGGACACTTAATTGCATGTAGGTAGCTTATGTAATTGAAGAAGTAGATTCTTGATGTAGCTCTGAAAGCTTCCTCACTTCATGTAGTAGTTTGAGCGGATGGCGAATCACACAGTATGACTCAACAATTAACCAAAAGAGTGAACTAGGATGGATCCCAATTCCCAACTCCCAAGAGGCGAGTCATACTTCCCTTTTACCTTTACTTTGTCATTATTAGAGAGTGAACTAGGATGGATCCCAATTCCAACTCCCAAGACCACAAATTAAAATCTTTCGTATATTGACCTTCTTTTATGTACATACTTGACAACATCCTTACAAATTGGGGGAAAAGAATGCGCCTCTAAGCTATTAAGCTGCATGTTGAGCAAACATTTTGCAATAATTATAATCATCGGTAGATTTCCACATTTCAACAATTCGGCACTCTTACTTTCACACGATTGTAACATAGCTGTTGATGCAATCGGCAAAGTCATTAATAGAACCCCAAGCGTTACAAGTGCGCAACAAAGATTGTTGCGACAAATGAAGACATGTAGATCCCGACTCTGGTATGATGGCTTCCCATATCTGCACCAACACAAGAGAAAGAGAATAAAATCTCACAAAAAGCTAATAAAGTTTCATGATGCCTTTGTATCCGCATATAATTTCTTTTTGATAGAAAGGCATGTATATGTCGATCTTTGCCATGAAGATAATGGATCTTGAGGATGTACAATCCATCAACATATCTTAAAAATTTAAGATAAGCGAAAGAAAAGAAAGAAAATTAACAAAATCTGTGATACTCATTGACGATTTTTTTTTACATAATTAGTCTATAGATCGAGTACTTAACTGTGAATTATCAATATGGGAGAACCATGAAACAATGATGTGGAATGGTGATTAGATGAATGAGAAGATTGTGAGAATACAAAGTTTCAAATACTTGATATACTCAAGTTTTTTTTAGTGTCCTACAACTTCTTGATTTTTTGAAATATGATCGATCTTTGTTTTATTTTGGAACTTTCATACTCTTGATTCTTTGTAACTTAAGTCTTTAAAAAGGTTGAAGATCACACCTTTTGCCATAGTTGTCTTCATTAATGATGTTGGGCTTGACTAGAAAAATATAAGGAACTAAAAAGATTGAGGTTTCATCAATGGAATTTCTCTCTATTCAATCAAGTGCAGTCCCTGTTTTGGACTACTTTTCAAAAATTACTGAAGCAAATCCGTCCAAGGGAATGAGCTGAATTTTAGATATATTGTACTTATATGTGTTAGGTAGTTACTTGTAAATTTTCATAAAAAATCGAGGTGGAAGAGTACCTCAATTGGATCACGAAGCACCATTGTGTTAGGTAGGATTTATGACAGGAACATGAGGAGGCAAAACAAATGGAGATTTGTCCTTGGAGGTCTTCACAAAAATTAGGGCGAAATATGAGTCATCATTGTCAATCATAATAATGATTTCTACTGCATAGATGGACCATTATGACTTCTTCTGCATAGATGGACCCAGATTCCACCCTAGTCCATTTTTTCTTGGCAAGCACAACTTCTGAGATGGACTCCATGTCAGGTCCATATCGTCTCTTCCTTAAAGACTGTCGCACATGAAGGTCATGAGGGTCAAGCTCAGCAATCCCTCTTAAATTAGGAGGATTATCTGCATCAATTTTATTCTCCATCCCACCAGGGAGAACTAGACACAAGGGGGCAGTTCTTCTTCAACCATGACCATGGCAGTGCTGGGAACTTTAGAAACTGGGGATTGTGTACTAAGTCTCGATGCAGTATCAGATGTTGTCACAAGCTAGCAACATGTGATGGAGATGCGTTTGGGTTAGATTTGAGTTCGATTTTTCTCTAGTATTTTGAAGGAAAATTGCGAGCCAGACTCTTTTCATAAGTTTACAATCGCTTAATGACGTCAAATTTTTTTCAACCGCTAAAGTCTATTTTCGTGAAATCGTTCTTATAAGTCCAGTTGGCAACGAAATAAGGCTAGAGGGTGAATACCTTTTTAAAAACTTTAAGGGTCATTTTGAAAATCTTTAAAAGTTGCAGCGGAAAAGATAAGTTTTCGATAGGCGATGTAAAATCGATGAGGTAGTATCTGTTGAAGCATTAAAAGCTTTGTGTAGCAGCTGCTGAATGTAAAACAATTTGATTTGGTTTTCTTTTGATCACTTAAGTATAGGAACTGAATTGAAATACAATATATAAGATTAACTATGTAAATATTTCAGGGATGTAACCGTTATATACTTAAGTAGATAGAAGTTGCTTAAGTGTATGAACAGTAAAAACAACAGATAGAAGAACATAATATTTGGAATGGCTCACAGTGTTAAAACTGTTACATCCACTACCAAGTTAGTCAAATTTGAATTTTGAAGTGCACTAAATATATTGAAATTTTAAATGATCACTAACGGATCTGTGTACAACAAAAACCAGTGTTTGATGAGTATGATTGAATAACAATCTTACTCGTGCAACAACCAAGTATTCTTTTAAGATTAGGAAGAAGTAGAGAAGAATACAATGATTGTCTAAAAAAGAACTAGAAAGGAATAAGAGGTGAAAGAATATCTAGTAATTCTTTAAGCACTGGAACTCATCAAGGAAGAATTGCTTGAAGGAATCAGATGAGTGTCCAGCCCTAGATTGAAGCAAATCAAAGAAGGAATATCATTTGAGTGGTGAATGATTTATTCAACTCTTCTATCCTCTGTTCTCTTATATCATCTATCATGAGAATTTGAACATTTCAAGGAAGGAGCAGCTTGAAGGGATAAGTGAAATGTTTGTACCAAATTCTTCATGTTTTTCAATCATTGCTTCAAACTACTTTATATAGAGATCATTGAAAATAGTCGTTTGAAAGAGCAAAGATGATTTCTAGCAACGATGATCAAATCTATCTTTTGAAGCTTGGAGATCTTGAATATGATTTCTGATACAGAAGATATCACCTATCATAAGATTATAAATTTATAGATAGAGGTTAGATATCTTTTTCCATAAAATGAGGAGAGTAGATATCTCTAACATGATATATCAAAGAGGGTGTTTGGCTAAAAAATATGATACACTGTGGAATATTTTCATGAAGAGAGTGGTTGGCTAAAAGATATGATACACTGGCTAAAAGAGGGTGTTTGATCATTTTAATAAATTTACAAAAAATCTCATTTTGAACAGTTTAACGTTTGAAATTAGATGACAAAAAATTAATTGTGTGAGAATAGCCCAAAAAAAAAATATATATATATATATAAGAAATTGTTGTATTTTAATCAAAAGAGTGTAAGTAGATGGAGAAACTTTTTAAAGCGTTGACTTACACTGATTAGCACCACATGTCATCTGCTGATTACTTTACCTTACAGCAAAAGGTTTTATCTTTTAACAAAAGACTGATTTCTAGCTAAGTATTTAAACGAACGTAAAGTCTACGCATTTTCGAAAATATTATTTTAGGAAATTTTGACAGCATTTAATTTCGTAATTAGATTGAAGCACATTTTTTCAACAAAGTAAGGTTTTCAGCAAATAGGGATTTAAGTATAGGAAAACATATTGACTGAAAACTGAACTTTAACTAACAGAAGGTGTAAGAAACTATTTTTAGGAAACTGTAACTCTTAGGTAAAGAGATCAGCAGCTAGCTAGGTCGCGACAAATAGATGAATAAGACTTGTGAAAGCTGCCTACTTTAGTCTAAAGTTTACTTTATCTTGTTTAAAGTGACAAAATATTAGTTGTAGATTTACATGCTGAACTTCAGTAGGAAGAACTTTAAACTTGTTAAAGTCTAAACAATTTGATTTTAGTTAACAACTTAACTAATGTTCTAATCATGCAAAACTATAGTTAACTCAACCTCTTGAACTTCACATACATATATATATATATATATATAAGAGTGATCTTAAATCAGTAGGTGAGTTTCTATGAATTCCTACTGCTTATTAATTTCGTAAAGTCTAATTAATTAATAGATTTAAGTAATTATAAACAATTATGTTTCAACAGTTCTTAAAATGTCCGCGAAAGAGAAATAACGGTTGGACTTCGCAGTGACGAAGAGGAAGAGAGTAGGGAGGTCAGGTGGTGAAGAACATTTGTGTGTTTTACATTGGATTCGAGTAATCCACCACCTTAACTTCCAATTCGCTTTTCTCTCTATTTATTGATCTTCAGTTCACAAGTGTCGTCGTCTTCTTTTTCTTTTTCTTTTTTCTTTTTCTTCTTCTTCTTCTTTCTTTGTGTTTGTATGCTTGATTCAAAATATATTCACTTTATGTGTTGTGTTATACATCTAAATTATTCGATAAAATACTCCAAAAGAAATTTGTTCGTTGTTGGATACCCTTTTTTATTCTGGATGCATCAATTTTGAATCACGTTGTATCATTTGTTAATCGTAATGCATCGATTTACATTTAGGATGTCGAAAAGATTGATCAATTGAATCATTTATTGGTCGTGTAAAAGAAATAAGGAACATGAAGATCTGATTTTTTTAAATTCTGAATACTTCAATTTTGAATTACGTTGTATCATTTGTGAATCGTAATGCATTGATTTACATTTGAGATGTCGGAAAAATTGATCAATTGAATCATTTGTTGGTCGTGTAAAAGAAATAAGGAACATAAAGGTCTAATTTATTATATTTTTGCAGCGCGTTGCATCAATATTTGCAACGCAATGCATTAATTGAGTGTTTGACTTGTGATACGACGAGGTCCATAAAATTGATTCTGCATGATATAAAATTGAATTAAGTCATTTAAATTAATGCATCATGATGCGAAAATTAATTTAGTGCAATGCAAAATTAGGAGTCGACTACAATTTGAACCAGTTGTTACAAGCTGATAAAGAAAAAAAATGAAGAGAGAAGGTTGCTGAAAGGAGAGAACAAGATCTGAGCTATTAAGGTTGAGAAAGGAGAGGGAGGGAATCAAGGAAAGATATATATATATATAGCATACCCCGGAGAGAACTAGATCTGAGCTATTATTTTGTCGTCGGAGAAAAGAGGGCGGAAGTCGGAGCTTTGGAGGACGACTGGACTCTGGAGAAACAAAGGAAGGGAAGGAAGAAAAACGGGTGGGAGAGGAGGGGGAGCTAGAGGCAAAGACGAATAACTGAAAAAGAGAGGAGAGAGCTGCTGAGCCGGCTTTCCAGTTTCCAACGCTTTTTGGAAAAGGAAAAGTCAACAACATATCACACAAATTGGTGTAGGTGGAAGGTTATACAATTATGTCTCAAACTTTGGGATTTTGCTAAGTTTGGTCCCTTCAATTTTAAAACTTATAAAATATCTTAAATTTAGATTATTTTTTTGTTTGTGTATTTTTTTACTTTAGTTGATTCTACCAATTTACACATTGTGTTTAATGAAATGAAAAAAATAAGAATTTTCAAATTTTCAAATTTTCAAATTTATAGCAAGTGTTTGATGTATTTTTAAAATGTATATTAAAAAATCAAGAAATATTATAATTATACATTAATTTCTAGGCCCCGCCTAGGCTCCTAATCGCTAGGCATTGGTCTGGCCCCCAGCGATCGTCTAACGACTTTTAAAACCTTGATATTATATGAAATTGTTAAAATTATTAGGAATAATTGTGGGTCGGTCCACTTTCCAAATTTTATAACCTTTTTAGTTTCGTGTTTTTTTTTCAACCAGAAAAAGACATTTTTGGGGCAAAAAGACGATGATATCTTTAATGAATCTAAGGCGCGCTACGAAAAATGTATCGTGAAGTATCAATTTTAATTACATATTACAATTTTGCATCGTGTTGCAAAATTATTATAAAAACAGATCTTCATCTTCCTTCTTTTTACTACACAACTAGTTTTATACATGTGCGTTAAACGCACGGACATATATATTTTTCAATCAAATTATACTCAGTTAAATTATAATCAAGCAAAATGAAGACAAAAAACAAAACTAAAAGAAGAGATTGTTTCAATGAATAGAAAAATATCATTTGATTCATTTGATTAAAAATTAATATGAAAATAAATAAATATATGTGTCAGTTGATTAACAATAATAAAATAAATAAATTGAAATAACTGCAATTTATGAAAATTAAATAAACAATTAAAATGAAAATACAAAAAATGTGTATCACAATGTATGGATTTTCAGTAGCGATACGTCGATTTGGATTCACGATGCATTAATTTAGAATCGCAATGCATCGCTATGAATTGGAAATAGACCAGTTTGAATGTGAGGCATCAATTTAAAATCGTAATGCACTGCTATGGAATGAGAATGACAATTACACAATTTTGAATCATGCATGACAATGTATGAACTGATGCTTATCGCAAGCATGTCCGATTCATTAAAGGTATACGAGTCCTTTCATATCAAAAATGTTTTTTTTCCAATTAAAAAAACATAGTGAACAACGGTTGAATATCTGTCAAAAAAGACCACCCAATTTTCACCATATTCTTTTCAAACCCTTAAAAGACAAAAAAATATAAATTGGTCTGACTTGTTCATAACCCGACACATATTAATTGAATGACAAAACTTACTCTAAACAAATTTAATTGACGATGATCGATTGAAAATTGACTCAAATAATTCTATTTGTACTGATTTAAGCATGTTTATGGTTTATTTCAATATCAATAATCAATAACAATAACAATTAAAAAGACAAATTTAATCTCTTGGCTTTGTTACTTCGCCCCACTCACGGATATTAAAACGACATCGTTTTAGAGTATATATATATATATATATATATATATTAAAAACTCTTATCTTGAGTCTTTCTACCTCTTGTCATGATATTTATTTCGGCAACATTACCCTCTCACATAAGAAAAAACAAACTATTAACCCAACTTGTGAAACCATGCCTCATTGTAGTTTTTCTTCTTCACTCCTTTTACTCATTATCCCTCTCCCCATTCTCTATCCTCGAAAATATAGAACTTTATAAAAGTGGATCATCAAGGTAACTTTCCAATTGAGATTACTACTTGAGCACTCTACAATTTAATGTAAATCTGATTACTTTTCGAAAACAACGACAAATCAATTTCGTTCATGATTAAATGGTCGGTTCTTTTTTTTTTTAATGAGAGCTAACTTTATACTTCCGAAACATTTCCTCTTTGTTAGAGGAAAAATTATGCTGCAATATTGTTTGTTTCGTTTTGCTATTTATCATTATATAGTTCTTGTTACTTAAAGTATTTGTTAAATTTTATTTATTTCAAATCGATATATTTTTTAGATTTGTCAGTCATTTATAATTAATCATGTGTATTCGTGTTTTAGATGAACTTTTGATGATTTTTAAATTTTGAATATGATGAAATGGACAACAAAATTTCAAATCTATATATTTTTGCTGGTCAGTCATATATTTAATATCAATAATGAGTATTTGTAATTTTGTCCATAATATTTCTTTTAAGAATTTTGGTCCGATGAAATAGCCAAAAAAAATCATATATTTCATGTAGTCATAATGAATTGTGAGTTTTTGTTATTTCATTGAAAGAATTTGTTTTAATAACTTTTAATCTGGTTAAGTAGACAAAAAAAATTCATAAATAAAATTATATATATATATATATATATATATATATATATATATATATATATATATATATATATATAAATATATGTCGCTTTTAATTAAAAGACTTAAACAAGAGATTAAATTTGTATATATATATATATATATATATATATATATATATATATATATATATATATATATATATATATATATATTAAAAACTCTTGTCTTGAATCTCACTACCTCTTGTCATGATATTTATATTGCCCTCTCACCGAAGAAAAAACAAACTATTAACCCAACTTATGGAACCATGCCTCATTTTAGTTTTTCTTCTTCACTCCCTTTACGCATTATCTCTCTCCCCATTCTCTATCCTCGAAAATATAAAACTTTATAAAAGGGGATCATCAAGGTAACTTTCCAACTGAGATTACTTGGGCACTCTACAATTTGATGTAAATTTGATTACTTTTCGAACACAACGACAAATCAATTTGTTCATGAGTAAATGGTCGGTTCATTTTTTTTAATGAGAGCTAACTTTGCACTTCTGAAACATTTCCTCTTTGTTAGAGGAAAAATTATGCTGCAATATTGTTTGTTTCGTTTTGCTATTTACCATTATATAGTTCTTGTTACTTAAAGTATTTGTTAAATTTTATTTATTTCAAATCGATATATTTTTTAGATCCGTCAGTCATTTATAATTAATCATGTGCATTCGTGTTTTAGATGAACTTTTGATGATTTTTAAATTTTGAATATGATGAAATGGACAACAAAATTTCAAATCTATATATTTTTGTTGGTCAGTCATATATTTAATATCAATAGTGAGTATTTGTAATTTTGTTCATAATATTTCTTTTAAGAATTTTGGTCCAATGAAATAGACAAAAAAATCATATATTTCATGTAGTTATAATGAATTGTGAGTTTTTGTGATTTCAGTGAAAGTATTTGTTTTAATAACTTTTAATCTGGTTAAGTAGACAAAAAAATTCATAAATAAAATCATATATATATATATATATATATATATATATATATATATATATATATATATATATATATATATATTAGTCATTCAGTTAGAATTAATTGTGAGTATTTGTGATTCCTTTTAGTGAAATTTCTTGCGCAAAGTCATCCATGATTTTTTTTAAGTTTATTTGGCAACAATGGAAAACTAACAGTTGTATGCATAAAAGGTTGTGTTTGGATAACAAAGCAATGAATGCAATGGTTCTAGTTCCTAGATCTAGTTTCAAGGAGTTATATGTATTTAAATTTGTATTATTTAATTATAGGATTCATTAAATGTTTGTTATAAATAGGGGTTACTATTTTAATAATGCAAATTTTGGCGAAAAATTATTATTTTTAGACTACCTAGACTTTATATATATATATATATATATATATATATATATATATATATATATATATATATATCAACTAATTATTCAAATTTATATACATCTTTCATTCATTCTAAATCCAAATCGATGCATAAAAAATATTCAGACATTTCATCGAATAGTTTATATGCATAACAATATGAAACACATAAGTAAATATATTTTGAATCACACAAACACAATGATAAAGAAAAAAAAAACAAAACCACCACCACCAACAACATGATTTGAATAAGTAAAAGAGTCAGAAATTAAGGTGATGAAGAAGTAATAACCACTGTTCTTTTTCGCCACCCAACTCTCCACTCTATTTTCTCTTCATAATTTTTTGCGTGTTCGGACCAACGAATTTAACGACGATAAAGGAGAAAAAGAAGAAGGGAGAAGAAGAAGAAGAAATTTACAGCGTTTTTTGAATTAGGGTATTATAGAACATTTATTTCAAAAATGATCTTTTGCAATTGAGGAAAAAAAAGAGAAGAGTAGAGGGGTTATAAACTTTTCAAAAGGGATGAGCCTGAATTTCACCCAAAGTCTTAATGCTTTACTTTCAAATTTGAAAGTTCAATTTAACAGATAAGGCCCGCAATCTATGGCCTTGTTGATGTTAGTGGTGGCGGTGGCCGGTGGACGATGGGCAGTGGTGTTTAGGGGTGGCAATTTGAGGTACGACACGATTGATCGACACGAAATTATAGGGTTTGGGCTGAGGCTTATCGGGTTCGGGTCGTTATAGGGCCAACACGATAAGGCACGATAAAAAATGGGTTGTTATCGGGCTGGCTTGATAAGCATGGTAAGGCACGATAAGACACGATAACTAAAATTTATATGCTTTAAAAATATATTTTAAAAAATTTACTAGAGGTTATTCATTTCTTTCGAACTATTTTCATGAGTATTTCATAGTTTTATCATTTGAAAATTTATGATTTTTAAACTACTTGACTATTTATATTGATAAATTTTCAAAATATGTATTAAAATATCAAAATTATATATTTTATAATGTTTATTGGGCTTAACGGGCCTGACTAAATAAATCATGCTTTTTTGTTTATCGTGTCGTGCCGTGCTTTTCGTGTTTTTATCGTGTCGTGTTCGGTTTTTAATATTAGGCACGATAAACTTATCGTGCCGTATTCGTATTCGAGCTTATCGTGCCGTATTCTTATTCGTGCTTATCGTGTCGTGCTGCTATCGTACCGGTCCGATAACAGCCAAACACGACCGATTTACCACCCCTAATGGTGTTGTAGAGGATGATGGTTAGTAGGTATGAAGAGTTGGGGAGTTGGCTGTGAAAAATATGATTTTCGAACATGAGGATACCTTTAATTTTGAATTTTACAAATGACAACACATAGTTTGATTTGATTTGATTTAATATTGATATGATATCCCTATTTCACCCTCCAAAAAGGGGTTGTGTGGCGAGGCACATAACTAATTATTGACACAAATTTCAGCACTTGATTTCAAAAATAATCAGCTTTTAATTTTTTAATCAAAACCATTTTCTCACAAGAAATAAACTTAAAAGTATGTTTTATATAAAACCGTCTTACATAATATAATCCATAAAACGAAGCATTACTATGTCAAGTTGGGATGATACGTCTTACATTAAATACTCGCAAAATAGTTTTTTCTTAAGTTTTTGTCTAAACTCAATAAGCACAGTACATAAACCTAAATACAAATTATTTCTGTTCAGTGACTAAACCCTAGGGTATAATTGAGGGACTCTTTTTACACACATGATGTGTTTAATGATTTTTAAGAAAAATAAAAAAATATATATATATATATATATATATATATATATATATATATATATATATATATATATATATATATATATACAACAATTTTTAGAATGAAAAACACGTGTTTTAACTCAAAAAGTCAAAACGTGACAATAATTTAAGAACAGAGGGAATATTATTGATATTTGTCGTTTCTTAAGCCGCACATATCGAATCTTCCATTTAAAAATAATAATTAAAAGAATATATATTGATATCACTAAATATTTAACTACTGATTAATCAAGTTTGTTATGTAGGACTTAATATAGATAAATAATGACTAAAAAGGAGACATGTCAGCCTCAAACTTGACTCTCATACAATGATAGAAGGAAAGATGGGGACCTGTGTCGCGGTCAGCTCTCATTTCTCAACGGTTGGCAAACTATAAGGTAGAAAATTTGTTTGTAATTTCCAAGCTGTAGTATTTTTGTTTTATCGATTTTGACACTATCTATATTATAAAAAAAGTTGGTGTTTAACCGGCGACACTGATCAAATTGTATTAAACATAATTGACGATCGAAATTGATTCGTAAGTATGTGAGTTACAAATGAACCTATCAGTTATGAGTTATGTTTGAATTACCCCTCTACAATTACATATAAAACCTTCAGTTGTGAGTTTTGTTTGAATTACCTTATCAGTTATGAGTTTTGTTTATCCCAACCATTCATTGAACTGATCATATATCAATGATCGTGTATTCAATTTATACCTTGTAAGTGCACAAGACTATTGTAGAATAGGTTGGGAAGCAAGGGTCGAACCACAGAGACAAGAAGAATTCAGGTAGCAAGTAAATCGGTAGCAATTAAACTAATGGGGAGGGGGGTTAATTTATTTAATCTAATTTATTCTAATAAACAGGAAATCTAATTAATAATCTAAACAACAATCACAGTTATGAAGATCTTATGGAGGAGGAAATCTAGGATTGGGGATTCACTTATATCTACTCTATTGCTCTTTTAATAAAAAGTATCAATCAATACCTTGGGTTTATTTACAAAAATTGATATAGATTGTTAAATTATAATTCAGTCTATATCCTAAATAATTCATCCAATCTATATCTCAAGAACAAGAACATATGAAATTTATATATGTCACTTAGGATCATATATATGAACCTAACCCTAACTTATCACTCTCGTGCATCGATAAGGTCAATTTATCACGATAGTGAACCAGTGTATGACATAAGCATTTGGTTATGCAGCTATCCGCACCTCTAGGTCTTTACTACTCGCGATTCCATTCATTTGGTCAAAGCTCTAGACAGTAAAGAGGTTGATAAACATCATGATCAACAAGAATTGAATGAATAAAAATATATTGAGTAATAGATTCGATACAAGTTACCTCTCAATTCCTAGATTAATGAACGATTAGTTCATCCTTGAAGATGAACCAAACAACGGGATGAAAGAATACATGAATCGATCTTCAAAACTATAATTACAAATACTAAACTATGTATTACAAAATAAATCGGTGTAAAAGCTATTTACAAACTATTTTCGGACGTCTCGTCAACGAACGTCATTTACTTTGGCTACATGTTTTCTATATATAACAGGTGTTTGAGGTGGAGGAGGAGGTTCAGTCAGGGTCCAACTCACGTATGGTGGCTACTAGGTACCTTGCGGGGGCAAGGTCTTCATAGAATGCGGCCGCAAGTCCCTTCATCCGGCAGAGGTTGCACGCTGGAGACCTTGCGGGGCAAGGTCTCATATCCTTGCGTCCGCAAGGGGTTTCAGACTTCAATTAAACCTTTTTTTCATTATTTGCACTTTGCACTCTTTCTCGAAATCTTCAATAAAAGCCTTATAAATCTCAAAATTTCACCTAGAACCCTGAAACTCACAATATAGCTTAAAAACACATATTAGTAGCCAAAAGCCTCGTGAATTGTTATTTCTAAGTTATAAAAGTACTCAAATAGACGTATAAAATACGTCTGTCAAATACCCCAAAACTTAGACTTTGCTCGTCCACAAGTAAACAATACTTATAAATACAAAAGCAATAAAAATTACAAAAATTAAGAAAATCTTTTTGAAAGGTGACACTATTTACACTCCTCTAGAAACTCATAAACTGAAGGGGACTCTGACGAGTGACTCGACTATGCAAATGAATACAAAAACGGGTAAAAATTACACTAAAAACAATAAATACAAAATAAATAAAAATCTTTTTGGTTTCATTCTCAAGTCACAAAGGCATGACATATCATATTTGTCTCAGCAAGATGCTCGTCACATATGTGTAGACTTATTCACAAAACAAACTGACTTATACTCAAACTGCTACCGGTCTTAATTTCTCCATGAGTGTGTGCTAACCAGTCATAGAAAATATCTTAACTTAAATAGTTTTATTTAGTTAAACACAACATTCATTCTAAAAATTAGGATTTTTAATAAAACAAATGCAACAGAGCATGCGATCTACCATTCGAACCTGGTCTATCACAGAAAGTGAGAACACCATGGATTTCAAATACTTATACATCTATCACATGCACTTCCTATGTATGACATACAATGCTTTCATACCTCAAATACTTGCAATAGTTAAGATTATGCTAACATAGTGAGCTTGCGAATAATATGAATATATGAAGTGAGGATCAATTTACATGTATTACAATCAAATCAACCAACACAAGCATTGACAAGAAGATCAATAGGTCTTTAATACTACTTCTAAACAGAAAGAAGTATTTCCCAATTAGGCTAGGACCTACAAAGACCATAAGTGGGGACTTTTCCCCAAAACTTATTTTGTACAATATATCAAGCTAAAAATAACTTAGTGTTCCATTTTCAGAAGAAATTTTCTAACATATTTCTATTAAAAGTTATGTTTTCATTTGAATCTTCTTGCACTCTTCTTCTTTCTATTTATTTTTCGTCGAATCAATATATATATATATATATATATATATATATATATATATATATATATTATTTCTTTTTTCTTTTCCATCACTTTTTTTTTCGATTACGACGGGGAAGAAAAAGTCTTCGGAAACTTTTCTACTGAATAATGGTCCGATAAAATTAATTCTCCACCCACAACCTACTCTCTCAAAGGGTACACTAAAGTGTATAGGTTTTAGGGGCTAAGTTAATGTGGGTTAAAGAAACGAAGTCGAATGGGGGTTCAATGTGTGCTTGACACACTCCGTTCTTTTTAAATAAGCTCAAAGGGGACACTAGAGATATTTTTAGTAAGGTCAGGAAATATTTAGGCTCAAACGATCCAAAGATGGCCTATATCATATCTTAATGTCAAAATACTCATGCAGTTTTTAAGAAAGTAAAACACATAAAATATCATATCCATCATGAAGGTTGTGGAATTGAAGTTTTAGCATCACTGGATTTCACATAAGCATTCGCTAGAAAAGTGGTAGGGGCAATCAAAACTAACATTAGTGTATTTTGGTCAAGGCAACATCTCTTAAAATAAGAAAATATAAAAAACAAGAAAATAGAGTGAGGAGAAGAGACGATAGAGGGACAAAAAATTTCCCTTACCCTTAAAAACGTGTCCCAATTCCACTCTTCCTTAGGCTGGGACCTGCAAAGACCCTGAGCTTAGAATCCCCCTCCCCCCAGACTTAAAATTTATTTTGTCTTCAAAATTAAGGATTATCCTATAAAATGGTTAATGGAGGAGAAATATTAAAAGGAAATATATGGTCCGCCTAATGAAAGAGGAAGAAACTTGAGTTTCGGCTCATGGTGAGTCGGGAGGAAATAACGAAGGAGGACGAAACTCGGGAAACGTACTAGGTGGCATTCCGAAATATGTGGAGACATTGTTCCCCACATGGTTAACCCAACCAAAAAATTGATTTTGGTTGGCGCGCATTTGCGCCAACTGCTGACTAATCATTTGGTTCTCTAACGAGATCTCCTCTTGCCTATTAATAATAGCCTCCAAAGGATCTACCTCCTCCTCAATAAGACCATGGCAGTGCTGGGAACTTTAGAAACTGGGGATTAATGTGTACTAAGTCTCGATGCAATATCGGATGTTGTCACAAGCTAGCAACATGTGATGGAGATGCGTTTGGGTTAGATTTGAGTTCAATTTTTTCTCTAGTATTTTGAAGGAAAATTGCGAGCCAGACCCTTTTCATAAGTTTACAATCACTTAATGACGTCAATTTTTTTTCAATCGCTAAAGTCTATTTTCGTAACATCGTTCTTATAAGTCCAGTTGGCAACGAAATAAGGCTAGGGGTGAATAGCCTTTTAAAAACTTTAAGGGTCATTTTGAAAATCTTTAAAAGTTGTAGCGAAAAATATATGTTTTTCAGTAGCTGATGTAAAATCAGCAGGTAGCATCTGTTGAACGTAAAACAGTTTGGCTAGCAGCTGGTGAATGTAAAACAATTTGATTTGATTTTTATTTTGATCACTTAAGTATAGAAACTGAATTGAAATACAATATATAAGATTAACTATGTAAATATTTCAGGGATGTAACTGTTATATACTTCAGTAGATAGAAGTTGCTTAAGTGTATGAACAGTAAAAACAACAGATATAAGAACAAAATATTTGGAGTGGTTCACAATGTTAAAACTGCTACGTCCACTACCAAGTTAGTCAAACTTAGATTTTGAAGTGCACTAAATATATTGAAATTTTAAATGATCACTAACGGATCTATGTACAACAAAAACCAGTGTTTGAGGAGTATGATTGAACAACAATCATACTCATGCAATAATCAAGTACTCTTTTAAGATTGGGAAGATGTAGAGAAGAATACAATGATTGTCTAAATAAGAACTAAAAGGAATAAGAGGTGAAAGAATATCTAGTAATTTTTTAAGAACTGGAACTCATCAAGGGAAGAATTGCTTGAAGGAATCAGATGAGTGTCCATCCCTGGATTGAAGCAAATCAAAGAAGGAATATCATTTGAGTGATGAATGATTTATTCAACTCTTCTATCCTCTGTTCTCTTATATCATTTATCATGAGAATTTGAACATTTCAAGGAAGGAGCAGCTTGAAGGGATAAATGAAATGTTTGTATCCAATTCTTCATGTTTTTCAATCCTTACTCCAAACTACTTTATATAGAGATTCTTGAAAATAGCCGTTTGAAAGAGCAAAGATTATTTCTAACATCGATGATCAAATCTATCTTTTGAAGCTTTGAGATCTTGAAGAGGATTTTTGATACAGAAGATATCACCTATCATAAGATTATAAATTTATAGATAGAGGTTAGATATCTTTTTCCATAAAATGAGGAGAGTAGATATCTTTAGTATGATATATTAAAGAGGTTGGTTGGCTAAAAAATATGATACACCGTGGAATATTTTCATGAAAAGAGTGGTTGGCTAAAAGATTTGATACACTGGCTAAAAGAGGGTGTTTGATCATTTTAATAAATTTACAAAAAGTCTCATTTTGAACAGTTTAACGTTTGAAATTAGATGGCTAAAAGTTAAATGCATGAGAATAGCCAAAAATTATATATATATATATATATTGTTGTATTTTAATCAAAAGAGTGTAAGTAGATGGAGGAACTTTTTAAAACGTTGACTTACACTGATTAACAGCACATGCCATTTGCTTATTACTTTACCTTACAGCAAAAGGTTTTATCTTTTAACAAAAAACTGATTTTTAGCTAAATGTTTAAACGAACGTAAAGTCCACGTATTTTCAAAAATATTGTTTTAGGAAATTTTGACAACATTTAATTTCGTAATTAGATTGAAGCACATTTTTTCAATAGAGTACATTTTTCAGCAAATAGGGATTTAAGTATAGGAAAACATATTGACTGAAAACTGAACTTTAAATAATAGAAGTTGTAGGAAACTATTTTTAGGAAACGGTAACTCTTAGGTAAAGGGATCAGCAGCTAGCCTAGCTAGCTAGTTGTTGATGACTAAGTCAAGGCAGATAGATGAATAAGACTTGTGAAAGCTGTCTACTTTAGTCTAAGTTTACTTTATCTTGTTTAAAGTGACAGAATATTAGTTGTAGATTTACCTGCTGAACTTTAGTAGGAAGAACTTTAGACTTGCTAAAGTCTAAACAATTTGATTTTAGTTAACAACTTAATTAATGTTCTAATCAGTAAGTGAGTTTCTATAAATCCTTACTGATTATTAATTTCTAAAGTCTAATTAATTAATAGATTTAAGTAATTCTAAACAATTATGTTTCAATAGTTCTTAAAATACTTGCGAAAGAGAAATAACGACTGGACTTCGCAATGATGAAGAGGAAGAGAGTTGAGAGGTCGGGTGGTGAAGAACACTTGTGTGTTTCACATTGGATTCGAGTAATCCACCACCTTAACTTCCAACTCGCTTTTCTCTCTATCTACTGATCTTCAGTTCACAAGTGTCGTCGTCTTCTTTTTCTTTTTCTTATACATCTTCTTTCTTTGTGTTTGTATGCTTGATTCAAAATGTATTCACTTTGTGTGTTGTCTTATGCATGTAAATTGTTCGATAAAATGCTCCAAAAGAAATTTGTTCGTTGCTGGATATCCTTTTTTATTTTGGATGCATCAATTTTGAATCACGTTGTATCATTTATTAATCGTAATGCATCTATTTACATTTGGGATACCAAAAAGATTAACCAATTGAATCATTTATTGATCATGTAAAAGAAAGAAGGAACATGAAGGTCTGATTTTTTTAAATTCTGAATACATCAATTTTGAATTACGTTGTATCATTTGTGAATCATAATGCATTGATTTACACTTGGGATGTCGGAAAGATTGATCAATTGAATCATTTGTTGGTCGTGTAAAAGAAATAAGAAACATAAAGGTCTGGTTTATTATATTTTTGCAGCGCGTTGCATCAATATTTACAACGCGATGCATTAATTGAGTGTTTGACTTTGATATGACGAGATGCATAAAATTGATTCAGTGTGATATAAAATTGTATTAAGTCATTTAAATTAATGCATCACGTTGTGAAAATTAATTCAGTGCAATGCAAAATTAGATAAAATTGGATTAGATATTTTAAATTAATGCATCGTGATATAAAAATTGATGCATCGCAATACATTGAGTAAGTGATACGTAGTGTACCTTCGTTCTTTAATATCGTAGTCTTTTCATCTCAAAAATGAATTTTTCAATTAAAAAAAAAGGGTACAGATAAAAACTTAACAAAATGGATCGACACGAATTTCGCCCAAAAAAAATTGCTTTTGGGGAAAAATCGGGGACTAGTCGCCCTAGGCGCCAACTAATCGCCCGAGTCAGCCTAGGCGTCGACTACAATTTGAACCAGTTGTTATAATGTTGATAAAGAAAAAAAAATGAAGAGAGAAGGTTGCTGAAAGGAGAGGGAGGGAATCAAGGAAAGATATATAAAGATATATATATATATATATATATATATATATATATATATATATATATATATATATATATATATATATATATATATATATACCATACCTCGGAGAGAACTAGATCTGAGCTATTATTTTGTCGTCGGAGAAAAGAGGGCGGAAGTCGGAGTTTTGGAGGACGACTGGACTCTGGAGAAACAAAGGAAGGGAAGGAAGAAAAACGGGTGGGGAGGAGGGGAGGTAGAGGCAAAGACGAATAACTGAAAAAGAGAGGAGAGAGCTGCTGAGCCGGCTTTAAAATTAAATTACATCCATATTCAAAAAGGTAAAAAAAATATTCAGACATTTTATCGAATAATTTACATGCATAATAATACGAAACACATAAGTAAATATATTTTGAATCACAAAACACAATGATGAAGAAAAAAACAACACCACCACCACCACCACCAACATGCTTTGAATAAGTAAAAGAGTGAGAAATTAAGGTGACAAGAAGTAGTAACCACCGTTCTTCTTCGCCACCTAACTCCCCACTTTATTTCTTCTTCATACTTTTTTTGCGTGTTCGGACCAACGAATTTAACAAGGATAAAGGAGAAAAAGAAAAAGGGAGAAGAAGAAGAAGAAATTTACAACGTTTTTTGAATTAGTGTATTGTAGAATATTTATTTCAAAAATGATCTTTTGCGATTGAAAAATAAAAAAAATGAAAAAGTAGAGGGATTACAAACTTTTCAAAAGGGATGAACCGAATTTCACCCTAAGTGTTAATGCTTTACTTTCAAATTTGAAAGTTCAATGTAACGGATAAGGCCCGCAATCTCTGGCCTTGTTGATGTTGGTGGTGGCCGGTGGACGGTGGACGATGGGCAGTGGTGTTGTAGAGGGTGGTGGTTAGTAGGTATGAAGTTGGGGAGTTGGCTGTCAAAAATATGATTTTCGTACATGAGGACACCTTTAATTTTGAATTTAACAAATGACAACTCATAGTTTGATTTGATTTGATTTAATATTGATATGATTTACCTATTTCACCCTCCAAAAAGGGGTTGTGTGGCGACGCACATAACTAATTATTGACACAAATTTCAGCACTTGATTTCAATAAAAATCAGCTTTTAATTTTTTTAATCAAAACCGTTTTCTCACAAGAAATAAACCTAAAAATATGTCTTATATAAAACCATCTTATATAATATAATCCATAAAACGAAACATCACTCTGTCAAGTTGGAATGATATGTCTTACATTAAATACTCGCAAGATAGTTTTTTCTTAAGTTTTTGTCTAAACTCAATAAGCACAATACATTAACCTAAATACAAATTAGTTCTGTTCAGTGACTAAACCCTAGGGTATAATTGAGGGACTCTTTTTACACTTCAGCTAAAATAAATCACATGTGTGTTTAATGATTTTTAAGAAAAATAAAATATATATATATACAACAATTTTTAGGATAAAAAACACTCATTCTAACTCAAAAAGTCAAATGTGACAATAATTTAAGAACAAATAGAGTATTATTAATATTTGTCGTTTCTTAAGCCGCACATATCGAATCTTCCATTTAAAAATAACAATTAAAAGAATATATATTGATATCACTAAATATTTAACTACTGATTAATCAAGTTTGTTATGTAGGACTTAATATAGATAAATAAAGACTAAAAAGGGAAACATATCAGCCTCAAACTTGACTATCATACAAGGCAAGATGGGGACCTGTGTCGCGGTCAGCTCTCACTTCTCAACGGTTGGCAAACTATAAGGTAGAAAATTTGTTTGTAATTTCCAAGCTGTAGTATTTTTGTTTTATCGATTTTGACATTATCTATATTATAAAAAATCTAGGTAATTGTCTAAGGGCTATTCAGATGTTATGATTTAATTTTTTTACTATCATCCTACGGTTGTTATTTATTTGGATAACCTCCTCTTCTTGGTTTTCTTATACTATTAGAATTAGGTTTGGATCCCTTTTTCCTACTATCATCATACGACTATCATTTATTTGTGTAACCTCCTCTTCTGGGTTGACTAGGGCTATTCAGAGGTCAGGATTTAATATTTTTTTACTATCATCCTATGGCTGTTATTTATTTGGGTAACTTCCTTTTTTGGATTTCCTTATTTGGGTAACCTCTTCTTCTGAGTTTCCTTATACTGTTAGAATTAGGTTTGGATCACCTTTTATACTCAAACCCTTTTTCCTTCCCCCGTACCTTGGTTTTTTTACTTCCTCGATCTCTCTCTGTCCAGCCCTTGCTGTTATACTCTCTTTAAGTTCAGATAACTAATTTGTTATTTTCATCAGCTTTTAAGCTTTTTTTCTGTGTTTTCTTCTTCCCTCCGATTTGTTAATAACCTCAAGCTCTTAATTGATGCCCCTAGACAGTGACAGATTTCTATTGTGGCTTTAAACAAATTTTTCCTTCCCCGGTCTCTCTCTTTCCAGCCCTTGTTGTTATACTCTCTTTAAGTTCAAGTAATTATTTTTAGATTCCCTTTTTTCCTACTATCATCCTACGGCTGCCATTTATTTGGGTAACATCCTCTTTTGGATTTCCTTATTTGGGTAACCTCCTCTTCCGGGTTTCCTTATACTGTTAGAATTAGGTTTTGATCCCCTTTTATACTCAAACTCTTTTTCTTTCCCCCATACCTTGGTTTTTTTTTACTTCCTCGATCTCTCTCTTTCCAGCCCTTGCTATTATACTCTCTTTAAGTTCAAATAATTATTTTTTATTTTCATAAGCTTTTAAGCTTTCTTTCTATGTTTTCTTCTCCCCTCCGATTTGTTAATAACCCAAGCTCTTAATTGATGCTCCCAGACAGTGGCAGATTTCTATTGTGGCTTTAAACAATTTTTTCATTCCCCAGTCTCTCTCTCTTTACAGCCCTTGCTGTTATACTCACTTTAAGTTCAGGTAATTATTTTTTGATTTTCATCAGCTTTTAAGCTTTCTTTCTTTGTTTTCTTCTCCCCTTCGATTTGTTAATAACTCAAGCTCTTAATTGATGTCCATAAGATCCTTTCGTCTCTCCTATATTAATCCATATTTTGGTTAAAAAAATTCTTTTAGATCTCTATTAATTGGAACTCAACAGTGATAATTAAAACAATTCCATTTTTTATAAGATTTTTTTTCCTTCTCATGAGATTGTTTTCATGATAAAACTCAAGCTGAATTTAGTCAATATTGTATCCTAATCGAGAATCGCTTATGGAATTCAAAGAATAAATATTGCTTCGTAGGTGCACAAACTAGAACAAAGTAATAATTAGAAGATAATTGGCTGATCAGAAAAGTGAGTTGAAATGTACAAACAAAGTTGCCCAAATTGTAACGAATCAATGTAAGTACTACTTTTTTTTAGATAAGCGTTAATAATTACATTTGATACAAGTTTTACATTTACATAATTTCTATCTTATTCATTGTTTCAAATAGATCCCTTCAACCCCACCTCCAACTCCACATGCATCTCCGACACCCCCTCCACCTTCATCTTAAGTTGCAGTAGAACATATACCCACAATATTGTATGATTATATGTGGGAGGATTAAAGTTTTGTAGATGAAGCAGTAAGTTCTTTTTTTATATTTTAATTAAACGATTATAATGCATAAAATATGGTTAATTAATTAGTTTGAATTTTATTTGTCTCATGTGTAGGTGGAAATAATGGACAAAGTTATTGCATCTCATGTTTCTAAATCAACCATTGTTGTGAAACAAGAACCCCCAGAAGAAGATTGAGTTTTTGTTATTGAGAAAACAATAAAATGTTATTTTTACATATCTATTTTTTTATAAATTAAATTAAATGCCCAAGTAAAATATTTTATTTTGTTAGGTATTTGGGATTTCTCCCATTTTCGTTGTGTAATGTATATATATTCAACTCCTACAAAATTCTAAATAAATATTAATTTATTGTGGCATTGTCTGCACCATATATCGATCAAGTCTCAAACTGGCGCCGTGCCATAGGCACGGTTCAGAATCTAGTTTATATTATAAAAAAGGTTGGTGTCTAACTGGCGACTTTGATCGAATTGTATTAAATATAATTGACGGTCGAAATTGATTCGTAAGTAGGGGTGGCAATTGGGTGTTACCGATTAATTTGTATAAAATCATTATCTATCCAATATATTTAATGGGTAGTTTTTGATATTATCCAATAACACCCATTAACCTTAATGGGTGTTATTGGATAATATCCAATTCTATCCATTAATAAATGGGTATTATCCGGATAATACTCAATAAGGACATCATTTATTGTTTTGAATATTACTTACATACTTCTATTATGATTCACTAAGGATAACATACACACACACAAACCCACCCAAACACACACACGGCAAAAAACACACACACACGGGAAAAACACACATGCACACACACACAATGATAAGTTAATAACTTAATATTCATAAATCATAATATTTTCACCAACTTTTCACATTTAATAAAAAATTCATGGGCCTCGCGTTCAACAACGACCGAGATATTCTCTTAACTTTGACATTTATCTTTTCTTTCCTTTTTTTTTACTCCTCAAATAAAAAGTGACATTTGCAATGCGACACTATTTTTATCACCTAATATATATAAAGTTGTCAAAATTTTATAATAGTCTTCATAGTTGTGAGATAGAAAATATACGTGTTTATTGATTTGACACTAATAAATAATTATGTAAAAGTAATAAAAAAATCAAATACCTTATTAAAAAATTAAATACTTATATTCATTACAATTATAAATTATAAATAACAAACAAATATTCTTAATCTAAAATAAAATAACAAATACGTTCATAATAATCAATAATTTTTATGATTACTTATTTATATTTATATTAACTTTCAAATAAATATCAAAAAGTGGTTTAGCCTAGTGGTAGCAAACTTTGTTATAAGACAACTTGATCCAAGTTTGAATTTTGCTAATAGTGAGTTATATATCTATTTATTATTATTTTTAAGTAAAGAGCATACAGTGGTAATGGTGGCGGCGATGTTCGGTAAGTTATGTATCTAATTATTATTATTTTTAAGCAAAGAGCATACAGCGGTGATGATGGCGGCGATGGGCGGCAGTGGGCAGTGGCGATTGTCGGAGGTGGTGATGGTCGGCGGAAGTGGCGGCGATGGATGGTAGTGGCGGTTGTTGGAGGTTGGTTGTGATGGTTGGCGGAGGTTGCTGGTGGCGGTGGGCAATGGCGATGGATGGCAGTGGCGATTGTTGGAGGTCGGTGGTGATGGTCGGTGGAGGTTGCTTGTGGCGGCGGGCGGTGGTGGTTGCCGAAGGTGGGATTTGGCGGTGGCCGGTGGCGGTTGCCGGAGGTGGGAAGTGGCGGCGGTGGGTGGAGGCGGTTGATGGTGATGACATTAGTTGATAAACTCAATGGTGGTGATGACACTAGTGGATAAATCCAATAGATAACCGGTTAATATTCATAATTATCCATTTTGTTAATGGGTGTTAATGGATAATATCCATTAACACCCATTAACTTAATATGGTGTTAATGGATAACACCTAATAAGTATTTTATAATGGATATAATAGATAACCCAATGGGTTGGATAAATTTTTGTCACCCCTATTCATAAGTATGTGAGTTACAAATGAACCCATCAGTTATGGGTTATGTTTGAATTACCCCTTTACAATTACATATAAAACCTTCGGTTGTGGGTTTTGTTTGAATTACCCCGTCAGTTATGAGTTTTGTTTATCTCGACCATTCATTGAACTGATCATATATTGATGACCGTGTCTTCAATTTATACATTGTAAGTGCACAAGACTATTGCAAAATAGTTTGGGAAGCAAGGGTCGAACCACATAGACAAGAAGAATTTAGGTAGCAAGTAAATCGGTAGCAGTTAAACTAAGGGGAGGTTTAATTTATTTAATCTAATTTATTCTAATAAACAGAAAATCTAATTAATAATCTAAGCAGCAATCACAGTTATGAAGATCTTATGGAGGAGGGAAATCTAGGACTGAGGATTCGCTTGTATCTACTCTATTGCTCTTTTTAATAAAAAGTATCAATCAATACCTTGAGTTCGTTTACAAAAGATTGATATAGATTGTCAAATTATAATTCAGTCTACATCCTAAATAATTCATCCAATCTATATCTCAATAACAAGAACATATGAAATTCATATCTGTCACTTAGGATCATATATATGAACCTGACCCTAACTTATCACTCTCGTGCATTCGATAAGGTCAATTTATCACGATGATGAGCCAGTGTACGACATATGCATTTGGCCGTGCAGCTATCCGCACCTCTAGGTCTTTACTACTCGTGATTCCATTCATTTTGGTCAAAGCTAGACAGTAAAGAGATTGATAAACATCATGATCAACAAGAATTGAATGAATAAAAATATATTTGAGTAATAGATTCGATACAAGTTACCTCCCAATTCCTAGATTAATGAACGATTAGTTCATCCTTGAAGATGAACCAAACAGCGGGACGAAAGAATACATGAATCGATCTTCAAAACTATAATTACAAATACTAAACTATGTATTACAAACTAAAATCGGTGTAAAAACCGTTTACAAACTATTTTCGAATGTTTCAGGCCGTCTCCGAACGTCCTTTGCTTTGGCTACATGTCTTATATATATATATAACAGGGTGTTTGAGGTGGAGGAGGAGGTTCAGTCAGGGTCCAACTCACGTATGGCGGCTACTAGGTACCTTGCGGGGGGCAAGGTCTTCATAGAATGCGGCCGCAAGGCTCTTCATCCGGCAGAGGTTGCACGCTGGAGACCTTGCGGGGGCAAGGTCTCATACCCTTGCGTCCGCAAGGGGTTTCAGACTTCAATTAAACCTTCTTTTCATTATTTGCACTTTGCACCCTTCCTCGAAATCTTCAATAAAAGCCTTATCAATCCCATAATTTCACTTAAAACCCTGAAACTCACAATATAGCTTAAAAACACATATTTAGTAGCCAAAAGCCTCGTGGAATTATTATTTCTAAGTTATAAAAGTACCCAATAAAGACGTATAAAATACGTCTATCAAATACCCCAAAACTTAGACTTTGCTCGTCCACTAGTAAACAATATTGATAAGTACAAAAACAATAAAAATTACAAAAATTAAGAAAATCTTTTTGAAAGGTGACACTATTTACACTCCTCTAGAAACCTAAAAATCAAGGGGATTCTAACGAGTGACTCGACTATGCAAATGAATACAAAAACTAATAAATACAAAAACGGGTAAAAATTATACTAAAAACAATAAACTAAAATAAATAAAAATCTTTTTGGTTTCATTCTCAAGTCACAAAAGCATGACATATCATATTTGTCTCAGCAAGATGCTCGTCACATATGTGCAGACTTATTCACAAAACAAACTGACTTATACTCAAGCGCTACGGTTTTATGAGTTTGTGCTAACGGTCATAGAAAATATCTTAACTTAAATAGAAAATATCTTAACTTAAATAGTTTTATTTAGCTAAACACAACATTCATTCTAAAAATCAGGATTTTTAATAAAATAAATGCAACAGAGCATGCGATCTACCATTCGAACCCGGTCTATCACAGAAAGAGAGAACACCATGGATTTCAAATACTTATACATTCATCACATGCACTTCCTATGTATGACATACAATGCTTTCATACCTCAAATACTTGCAATAGCTAAGATTATGTTAACATAGTGAGCTTGCGAATAATATGAATATATGAAGTGAGGATCAATTTACATGTATTACAATCAAATCAATCAACACAAGTATTGACAAGAAGATCAATATGTCTTTAATAATACTTCTAAATAGAAAGAAGTATTTCCCAATTAGGTTAGGACCTACAAAGACCACAAGTGTGGACTTTTCCCCCAACCTTGTTTTGTACAATATATCAAGCTAAAAATAACTTAGTGTTCCATTTTCAGAAGAATTTTTCTAACATATCTCTATTAAAAGCTATGCTTTCATTTGAATCTTCTTACACTCTTCTTCTTCCTATTTATTTTTCGTCGAATCAATATATATATATATATATATATATATATATATATATATATATATATATATATATATATATATATATATATATTTTTTTCTTTTCCATCACTTTTTTTTTTGATTACGACGGGGAAGAAAAAGTCTTCGGAAACTTTACTGAATAATGGTCCCATAAAATTAATTCTCCACCCATATCCTACTCTCTCAAAGGGTAGACTAAAGTGTATAGACTTTAGGGGTTAAGTTCATGTGAGTTAAAGAAACGAAGTCGAATGGGGGTTCAATGTGTGCTTGACACACTCCATTCTTTTTAAATAAGCTAAAAGGGGACATTAGGGATATTTTTAGTAAGGTCGGGAAATATTTAGGCTCAAACGATCCAAAGATGACCTATATCATATCTTAATGCCAACATACTCATGTAGTTTTTAAGAAAGTAAAACACATAAAATATCATATCCATCATGAAGGTTGTAGAATTGAAGTTTTAGCATCACTGGATTTCATATAAGCATTCGCTAGAAAAGTGGTTGGGGCAATCAAGACTAACATGCAGACACAGTTCAAAAGTGTGCTTGAGATATATTAGCATGAAAAATCCAAGGGATCTAACTATCATGCAATTGACCCTTAATTACAATTCAATGCAACAATCATGTCAGAACGGCTATGCATCATATTCTTGTGCATATCTTAATTTGTTGCTAAAATGAAATGTGTGCTATAAACTTAATAAAAATATTCAAATCAATCCATAATCATGACTGATAATTGTGTACAGAGATTTGGAGAAAATCAAGAATTTTGCAGAATCAAGTAAATTCCAGAATGATTTTTGGAAAAATTATGTGGTTCATTGCATTAACTCCTCATCGACTGAAGTGACCACTCCAAGACTTGAGAATGAAATTTTTTAATTAAAATATATGTATATATTTTTATTTTTATAAAGAAAATAGAGATGGGCGATGACGATGACTCTTCTGATGGGTTCCTGAAAGAACCAAATATTAGTGTATTTTGGTCAAGGCAACATCTTCTAAAATAAGAAAATATAAAAAAACAAGAAAATAGAGTGAGGAGAAGAGACGATAGAGGGGCAAAAAATTTCCCTCACCCTTAAAAACGTGTCCCAACTCCACTATTCCTTAGGCTGGGACCTGCAAAGGCCCTGGGCTTAGAATCCCCCCCCCCAAACTTAAATTTTATTTTGTCCTCAAAATTAAGGATTATCCGATAAGAGGGTTAATGGAGGAGAAATATCAAAAAGAAATATATGGCCCGCCTAACGAAAGAGGATGAAACTTGAGCTTCGACTCATGGTGAGTCGGGAGGAAATAACGAAGGAGGACGAAACTCGAGAATCATACCAGGTGGCATTCCGTAATATGTGGAGATATTGTTCCCCACCTGGTTAACCCAACCAAAAAATTGATTTTGGTCGGCGCGCATTTGCGCCAACTGCTGGCTAATCATTTGGTTCTCTAACGAGATCTCCTCTTGCCTATTAAGAATAGCCTCCAAGGGATCTACCTCCTCCTCAATATGAGCCTCCCCTTGAGGCTTCTCACGTGGCTGACGCGGGTGATCAAAAAGAAGCGTCGCAGTAATGTTGGGTACTACTCGAACTCTCTCAGAATCTGGAGTCCAAACGACTCCAGCCCCACTACACAATCCTGTAATCAAACTCGGGAAAACGAATCCCGAGTTTGTCCTACCTCTAATGAGGGTCTAAATCTGGGTGTTGATTAGATGCCCCACATCAACAGACCCACTGGTCAAGAGGGTGTAGATCAAAACGGTCTTATGCCAAGACACCGTGTGCTGGTGGCTGGATGGCATAAGACGTGCATAGATAAATTTGAACTCGACTTTGGTCGTGTTCGTCAGATGGGACTCGTCCATGGTGCGGGGGACAAACTTTGGACCTTGATGGAAGGTCCAGACCGTGTCAGGTGTTGCGATAGTCGCATTTAGCATCTCGAGAGGGACATCATTAGCGATATGGATACTGTACTGGTCCGTACCCCTCGCAAAATTAAGGGTGCCGAAGTAACAGTTAATACTATCGGGTGAAAAGTCGACATCCCTACCCCTCACAGAACTGGTGTCAAGCACCTCGCTAGAAATTGAAATACGCTCGTTGGGATAGAATTCATGGACAATGGCCACGCCCGGGGTCACATAAAGAGGTGCCCACCTTCGCTGGGCGAAGTGGGCGGGGAGGGAAAAGTCTGTAACCTTAAATCCCCTCTCAGGGATTATGCTCTTAGAGAGCTTCCTAGTATAGCTCTTCGAAGCCTCAAAAGATATGAACCTATATGGATCATATTCTTACTCCCCCTCTTGGGAGCGGGACGACGAAGGTCCGCAGTTTCTACGCTTGGGGGCCATTTTAAGGACACTAAAAAATAAATCTACTCTCTAAAAATTAAAATTTAACTAACCTAACAAAAGAAATTAAAGCATGCACGTAACAAATTAAAATAATCCTATCACCCTAGCATGCAAAGATTTGACCGATCAAAATTTAAGTAGAGAGGGAATAGAAGATACGTGGATTGAGCAATGCTTTAGCTGCAATGGAAGGTTGGCCAGAAATCCGAAGCTTCGACGTCGGCAACAATGGCTGCCATAATTCTTCAAAGCTTGGTGGAGTGACATGTTGGTGGTGATGAAGTAGGAGCTTGAAGATGAGAGCAACTTGCACTTGAGACTCATCTGAAATTGATGGAGCTTCGCCGAAATTTTGAGAAATAGAGAGATTGATTGTCGGAGGTTTGGAGAAGGTGAAGCCTTTGAAATTCTGTGATTTCTAGTGACTACCTCGATCTGGCTTATAAAGCGGGCCTTGCGGCCGCAAGGTGTGTATACCTTGCGTCCGCAAGGGTCACAATCAACATGCACGGAAGATGATGAAAGGCTTGCGGAGGCAAGGGTCCATAGGCTTGCAGTCGCAAGGGTCACACGTATTCTACTTTTAACAAGGCCTTGCGGCCGCAAGGTGCTGAGACCTTGCATCGGCAAGCGTCACAGAATGTTCACCTTGGGAAACTTTTTCACAGTTTTTGTGCAGTCTTCCTTTTAGTCCTTCCGTTACGTTCCGTTAAGGTCGTTTCTTTCCTGCACTCTGAAAATTCTACAAAACTACTACACTAAAATATTAAAAAACATATAAATATAACAATAAGATGCTTTTCTCCCCCAAACTTGAATTATGTCAATACTTGGAAAAAATTTAAATGATCATAATCAAATAAGATGGAGAACAACATATTTAAATTACACAACGAAAGCAAAATAAAATTTTCATCAAAGTGGGTTGCCTCCCACCTAGCGCACTTGTTTAACGTCTTTGGCTCGACCTAACTGCAAACGTAATCTTTTGGGGGCTCGGTGTAAGAGAGACGAATGAGTTCAATTGTTCTCTCTACTGACATGGGTTCAAAGTAAGGTTTGAGTCGGTGACCATTTACTTTAAAAATCTCAACAGTCTTTGGGTTTTTAATATCAACTGCTCCATGTGGGTAAATTCGTATTATAATAAAAGGACCAGCCCATTTTGATTTTAACTTTCCTAGGAATAATTTGAGTCTAGAATTAAAAAGAAGCACTTTTAAACTAGGACGTAACACTTTTTCAGATATTCTCATATCATGACATCTTTTGGTCTTTTCTTTTTAAAATTTCGCATTCTCATACGAATTTAGTCTATACTCTTCTAACCCATTTAGCTGATAAAGTCTTTCTTCACCGGCCAAAGCTAGATCAAAATTAAGAGTTTTAATGGCCTAATAAGCCTTGTGTTCAATTTCTACTAGCAAATGGCATGCTTTGCCATACACCATTCTATAAGGACTCATACCTATTGGGGTCTTGTAAGCAGTTCGGTAGGCCCAAAGAGCCTCTTTAAGTTTTGGTTCCCAATCCTTTCGGTTTGGTCTAACAGTCTTTTCAAGGACTACTTTTATCTGTCTGTTACTTACTTCTACTTGGCCAGAAGTTTGAGGATGATAGGGTGTAGCCAACTTGTGTGTCACACCATGTTTCCTAAGGCATGCATTCATCACACGATTGGTGAAGTGCGTTCCTTGATCACTAATTATGGCTTTCGATACTCCATACCGAGTAAATATATCATCCAAAAACTTGACAACTGTTTGGCCATCATTGTTTCGGGCAGCAATGACTTCTATCCATTTTGACACATAGTCAATAGCAACTAAAATATATTCACAACCATTTGAGATTGGGAAAGGACCCATAAAGTCAATACCCCATACATCAAAGATTTCAACAACTAAGTTATTATGCAAGGGCATCTCATTCCTTTTACTAATCCCACCAGTCCTTTGACATTTATCGCATGTTTTGCAAAATATTTCAAAATCTCTAAAAATGGTAGGCCAATATAAACCAGATTGCATGATTTTCCTAGTAGTTTTACTACTACTGAAATGACCACCACAAGAATATTCATGACAGAACGCCAAAATACTTTGTTGTTCTTGATCAGGAATACATCTTCTAATTATGGAGTCTGAAGACTCTAAACATATTTTGAATAAATGAGGTTCTTCCCAAAAATACTTTTTAGCATTTGTTAAAAATTTATTTCTTTGATAAAAATCAAAATCAGGATTAATAATATCTGCAACATGATAATTGACAAAATTAGCATACCAAGGTTTGAAATTTTTAACAGCTAACAATTATTCATTGGGGAAGTCTTCATTCATAGGGATTTTATTATCAAGAAGTTGACGTTCAAGTAAAGGTAAAAATTCCAACCTAGACAAATGGTCGGCAACAACGTTTTCTGTTCCTTTTTATCTTTAATAGTAATGTCAAAGTCTTACAATAATAACATCCATCTAATGAGCCTAGGCTTGACCTCTTTCTTACTCAATAGATATTTTAGGGCTGCATGGTCAGAAAATATAATGACTTTAGAACCTAATAGGTAGGATCGAAATTTTTCTAATGCAAACACAACTGCTAAAAATTCTTTTTCATTGGTTGTATAATTGGGTTGTGCATAATTCAATGTCCTACTCGCATAATGAATCACATGGGGTTTCTTATCTACCCTTTGTCCTAACACAGCTCCAACTGCAAAATCCGATGCATCACACATGATCTCGAAAGGGAGAGACCAATCAAGGTTGGTTAAAATAGGAGATGTTGTTAATTGTTCTTTTAGCATATTAAATGCATTTACGCATTCTTGATCAAAAATAAATTCGGTATCTTTTGCCAAAAGATTGCATAAAGGTTTACAGATTTGTGAAAAATCTTTTATAAATCTTCTGTAAAAACCTGCATGTCCTAGAAAACTTCTAACACCTTTGACTGTAGTTGGGGGAGGTTATTGTGATATAACTTCAATTTTGGCTTTATCGACCTCAATTCCTTTGTTAGACATAATATGACCTGAAACTATCCTTATGTTTAACCATGAAATGACTTTTCTCCCAACTTAGGGTTAAATTAGTTTCACAACATATTTTAAGAACTAGCGTTAGATTTTTTAAACAGTTATCAAAAGAATTACCGAATACTGAGAAATCATCCATAAACACTTCTACACATCTTTCTACTAAATTCGAGAATATAGAAATCATGCCTCTTTGAAAAGTGGCTATAGCATTACATAATCCAAAGGGCATCCTTCTAAATGCAAAAGTACCAAAGGGACATGTAATGTGGTTTTCTCTTGATCTTCTGGTGCAAGTGGAATTTGATTATAATCGGAAAAACCATCAAGAAAACAATAGTAATCATGGCCAGCTAATCTTTCAAGGATTTGGTCAATGAAGGGCAAAGGAAAATGATATTTCTTTGTTGATGCATTTAGTTTCTTCAAATCAATGCACATTCTATAGCCAATAATAGTTCTTGTGGGAACTAACTCATCTTTTCATTCTCCACAACAGTAATTCTTGATTTCTTTGGAACTACTTGAACTGGACTAACCCATTTACTATCAGATATTGGGTAAATTATACCCGCATCAAGAAGCTTAAGCACTTGTTTCCTAATTGCTTCTTCCATATGAGGGTTAAGTCTTCTTTGTCGTTCTCTAGAAGGTTTGGTACCTTCTTCCAAATGGATTCTATGCATACACATAGAAGGACTAATACTTTTCAAATCTGCTAAGGATCAACCTATAGCTTCTCTATGTGTCCATAATACTTTTAACAAGCTAGTCTCTTGTTTTTCCGTTAAATCCGTAACAATTATAACGGGTAAAGTTTTGCCTTCCCCAAGAAATGCATATTTCAAGTGGGATGGTAAAAGCTTTAATTCTACTCCAGGGGGAGATTTAATAGATGGGATAAACTTAGGAATTTCAAGTTTAACTTTTTCTTTTTCTTCCTCCTTAGGCATTTCTTCTTTTTCTAGATCCTCATTAGGAATTTCTTATTTTTCTAGATCTTCTTTAGGAATTTCTGATTTAAGTTTTTATCAATTTCTTCATCAATTTCAATTTTTGGACTTTCTATTTCTTCTATACTTTCACTTTCATCTTTAGGAGCTTCTCGTTCTTCCTTCTCTTTTCTGGCCTCCTCTTCAAAGAGTTCTCTTTATATTTCTTCTATATCATTTGCTAAATCGGGGAAGTCTCTATGAACATAGTCTTCTCCGAACATATCTTTTTCTAACTCATCATCATTTAGATTTGCTTCAAAGTTTTGGGCTGTAAGATTTTCAATTTCATCAATTGAAAAATAGACATTCATATCACTTGGTTTGTCTAATGCATTGAAAACTAAAATCTCTACATTTTCTCCCATAACTGACATTGATAACTTACCATTCTTCACATTAATCATGGTGTTGGCCATGGCCATAAAAGGTCTTCCTAACAGAATATGAACTTCATTATTAGTGCATATATTCCTTTCAATCTCTAAAACCACAAAATCGACTGGTATGATCAACTTATCTACTTGAACTAAAATATCAACTACTATTCCTAAAGGATGTTTGACCGAATGGTTGGCTAACTGCAAAGACATAGTAGTGAGTTTAAATTCTCCCAATCCTAATTGTTTATAAACAGCGAAAGGCATTAAATTGATACTTGCTCCTAAATCAAGCATAGCTTTCATCTTTTTCGAACTACCCAAGGAAACTTGGATATTAAAACTACATGGATCTTTTAATTTAGGGGGGAGTTCAGGTTGTAATACTACACTGACGTTTTCAGAAACAATTATTTTCTCATTCTTATCAAATTTGTGCTTCCTAGAGTGGAGATCTTTGAAAAACTTGGCATAAGATAGAATATTTTTAATAACCTTGAGCAAAGGGAGATTAATATTCACTTTGGACAACATATTATAAATTTCCGTACATTGTTTATCAATCTTGTTTTTCATTAACCTACCAGGGAATGGTATTGGAGGAACATATGGTGGAGGAGCAACATAAGGTTCTGCCTCTTGCTCTTTTTCTTTATCTTGATTTTCTTTATCTTGATTTTCTTAGATATTTTCACCTTTATCATTTTCTTTTGTTTGGATTTCTTCACCAGAGTTATCTACATTACCAGGAACATTTGTAGATTGAGTAGGATCACTTACATCTTCTCCAATGACTCTACCACTTCATAGAGTAGTGATAGATTTTGCTTGTTCTGTTTGACTAGGGAACTTCCCTTCTTATCTTCCTTGTAAAGCTTGAGAAAGTTCTTTCCTCAAACCGTCTATGGATTCCAATAAATGTCTGTTAAGAGCAGTCTGTCTTCCTTCAAATCCTTCCGATTTTGGAGCTTCTTCAATCTGTAACTGTCCTTGCTTAGGAAAATTGTTGAGGTTGCAAGGGCTTATTTCCTCCCATGAAAAGTTATGTTGATTCCTTCAACATGGATTGTATGTGTTGGAATAGGGATCATTCATTTACCTTGGAGGGTACGTATTCATCGCATTAACCTGTTCAGGATACAAAGCACTAGATGGACACAAATTAGTAGCATGAGAATTTAATCCACAAATAGTACATATTTCTTGAATTTGTGCTCTATTTTGATATAGAACTTCTATTTGTGCTTTCAATTGTTCTATTTGTGCTTGAGTATCTGAACTATCTTGAACTTGAAACAAACTTCTACTTTTACCTCTTGTACTTTTCTGTTGAGAATTTGCACTTAACATCTCGAACAAACTTTCTAACTCAGCTGGTGTCATTCTAGTAATAGAACCACCGCCTGCACTATCAATCAAAGTTTGCAAAGCAGGTGAAAGAGCATGATAAAATTGAGTTACTAACACATCTTGAGATAGATTATGATGGGGACACATGATAAGTAAATTTTTAAATATATCCCATGCTTCATGGAAAGTCTCTCCTGGTTCTGTTTGAAAAGCTATAATTTGCTTCCTATAGTCCGAAAGAGATGCATGTTGATAGAATTTTCCATAAACAAATCATATAGTTGAGCCCAAGTATAAACACTTCTAGGTGCTAAATTCATAAACCATCTTTTTGCTACATCTTTTAATGCACATTGAAAGTATCTCATTTTAAATTGATCTTCCGTCAGACCTCCTAACGGCAAATTATCAGTCATAAAACTGTACTCTTTAACAAAAGTTACTGGGTCTTTAGATGACAATCCATGGAATGAAGGCAACATATTAAAAAATGACCTTTAAGTTCAATATTTCTTATCGCTTTCGGTAATACTAGACATGATGGTGTTGCATTCAACATGGGTCGACCATAATCATTTATAGTTCTTTGATGGATTACCACTTCCACATTTCGATCAACTGGTTCCTCCCTTCTTTGATTTATATTTTCTGGAGGAACCGGATTTTCAGGATTTTGATTGTTGTTATCCATTGGAGGATCAACAAGAGGATCCTCTCTATTTATATGTTCTTGATTAACATGCGGATTTCTCAAATTATCAAGATCTTCCTGATTCTTACCAAGATTATTTATATTTTGATTTAAAGCTCTGCCAGCTTGGGATTTAGAGATCTACGACTGTGCATAAAATACTAAAATTAAAAGCAAATAAACAATTAAACTAAAAATAAATTAAAAATCTTTTTTGTATTTTAAAATTTTTTTTTATAAAACGAATTTAAAAACACTACCAACAAACTAGCTAGAAAACTAGCTTGTCCCTGTCAACGGCGCCAAAAACTTGATCGTGTCTTAAATTTATACTTTGCAAGTGCACAAGACTATTGCAGAATAGTTTGGGAAGCAAGGGTCGAACCACGAAGACAATAAGAATTCAGGTAGTAAGTAAATCGGTAATAATTAAACTAAGGGGTTTTTTTTAATTTATTTAATCTAATTTATTCTAATAAACATGAAATCTAATTAATAATCTAAGCAGCAATCACAGTTATGAAGATCTTATGGAGGAGGGAAATCTAGTATTGGAGATTCACTTGTATCTACTCTATTGCTCTTTTTAATAAAAAGTATCAATCAATACCTTGGGTTCGTTCACAAAAGATTGATATAAATTATAATTCAGTCTCCATCTTAAATAATTCATCCAATCTATATCCTAAGAACAAGAACATATGAAATTCATATCTGTCACTTTGGATCATATATATGAACCTGACCCTAACTTATCACTCTCGTGCATCGATAAGATCAATTTATCACGATGGTGAGCCAATGTACGACATATGCATTTGGCCGTGTAGCTATCCGCACCTCTAGGTCTTTACTACTCGCGATTCCATTCATTTGGTCAAAGCTAGACAGTAAAGAGATTGATAAACATCATGATCAACAAGAATTGAATGAATAAAAATATATTGAGCAATAGATTCGATACAAGTTACATTCCAATTCCTAGATTAATGAACGGTTAATTCATCCTTGAATATGAACCAAACAGTGGGATGAGAGAATACATGATTCAATCTTCAAAACTATAATTACAAATACTAAATTATGTATTACAAACTAAAATTTGTGTAAAAACCGTTTACAAACTATTTCCAGACGTTTCCGGTCGTCTCCGAGCGTCCTTTACTTTGGCTACATGTCTTATATATATACCAGGGTGTTTGAGGTGGAGGAGGAGGTTCAGTCAGGGTCCAACTCCCGTATGGCGGTTGCTGGGTACCTTGCGGGGGCAAGGTCTCATACCCTTACGTCCGCAAGGGGTTTCAAACTTCAATTAAACCTTCTTTTCATTATTTGCACTTTGCACCCTTCCTCGAAATCTTCAATAAAAGTCTTGTAAATCTCATAGTTTCACCTAAAACCCTGAAACTCACAATATAGCTCAAAAACAAATATTAGTAGCCAAAAGCCTCGTGGAATTGCTATTTCTAAGCTATAAAAGTATCCAATAAAGTCGTATAAAATACGTCTATCAATCGACATCGTGTCTATGACATGAGCACTTATACTGGTCCAAACTAAAAAAGCTTAGAAATTACTTCCTCCATTCTACCAAAACAAATTATTTTTTAAAAGTCTAATAATTTAAGGGTATATAAATAACATTAGAATGCATCATAATTACAACAATGTTTTAGCATAACCAATAAAGTGTTGGAAAAATTGAATGAAATTGTGCCAATTTGAGGCACATATTTCTTCATGAGTCATTTGTGTAGTGGCAAATGCAATTGATTGTAAAGTAAATATTGATGAAATGTGTGGTTTCCTTTAATGTCAGCATGTGACCATAGTTAAAGTAGGTTAAAAAATTAAGGGTAAAATGGTAAAAGTGTTTTATTTAAAGGGAAAGTTTTGAAAGAAGAAAATTATTTTAAAACAGATTAAAAAAGAAATAATCACGATAATTTGAAAACAGAGGAAGTATTTATTTATCAAATTTGGTGTTTAGATGAATAAGTTATGATGAATTAAAGTGTGATGTTGGAAATTGGTTTATCCCACATTGTGAAAATAGTAGAAGCTTGAGTGGTTTATATACAAGTGTCTTATACTTTAAGGGTAAGCTTATGTAGAGTAGAGGCTCTCTCTCGCGTACGCGCTGCAGGGTGGATGCAAATCTTGGTCCCGTTTAGCCTTTGAGATACCGAACTCATGTGCGAGTGTGGACAAGAATGTTAGACCAAATTTGCCTACACAACAAACCCACGTTTTGTTATTTTTTATTTTTTTTTCTCAACTGCAATATTCAAATTTGTGATTGAATACCAACTTCAATTTGTGTTTAATAAGCAGATTGAAAACGATTTTGATAAATGACCAACGTTTTTAGAATTGTGTATTTTGACATCGTTCATATTTCATATGACAATTGAACTGACTACTAAAACTACTAGATAGAGGCTAATGTGACCTTAAACCCAACGACTTCGAATCCTACAGTCACCAATGCTACTGTGACTCAGATTGTGACCAATCATATTGTGTCGATGCATCATAGCGAGAAATCGAAAAAAGTTTAGTGGCTTGAATTTCAAGCGTTCACAGTAGAAGATGTTGTTCTACTTGACCACTCTGAACTTAGCGAGGTTTCTGAAAAATGATCCTCTTAATGTGGGCGAGAATCAGAATGATGTCCAAGCTGCAAATGTTGTGGATGCATGAAATCATTCTTATTTCCTTTGCAGAAATTATGTACTAAATGGGTTGACAGACTCATTGTAAAATGTTTGTCGTGCTAAGAAAACGACAAAGGATTTGTGGACATCATTGGACCACAAGTATACATCCGAGGATTTGTGTAGAGTAGAGGCTCTCTCTCTCTCTCTCTCTCTCTCTCTCTCTCTCTCTCTCTCTCTGCCTGCGGGAGGGGTGCAAATCATGGTCCCATTTAGCCTTCGGGCTACCGAACTCATGTGCAAGCATGAACACGAATATTAGACCAAATTTGCCTACCCAGACAAACCCACGTTTTGTTATTTTTTATTTTGTTTTCTCAAATCCAAAATTCAAAACTGTGATTGAATTCACATAAATAACGTCTTGATTACCAACTTTAATTTGTGTTTAATAGGCAGGTTGAAAACAATTTTGATTAATGACCGTAATCAAAACGTTCTTAGAATTATGTATTCTGGCGTCGTTCATATTTCATACATGACAATTGAATTGAATACCCAAACTACTGGAATATAGGCTAATATGACCTTAAACCCAACGACTTTGAATTCAACAGTCACCAATGCTACTGTAACTCAGATTGTGACCAATCCTATTGTCTCGGTGCATCATAGTGAGGAATCAGAGAAGTTTAATGGATTGAATTTCAAGCATTTGCAGCAGAAGATGTTGTTCTACTTGACCACTCTGAACTTAGCGAGGTTTCTGAAAAAAGATCCTCTTAATGTGGGTGAGAATCAGAATGATGTCTAAGCTACAAGTGTTGTGCATGCATGAAATCATTTTGATTTCCTTTGCAGAAACTATGTACTGAAAGGGTTGACAGACTAATTGTACAATGTTTACCGTGTTGAGAAAACGACAAAGGATTTGTGGTCATCGTTGGACCACAAGTATACATCCAAGGATACTGGGGTCAAGAAGTTTATTATTGGCCACTTCTTGGATTATAAAATGGTGGACTCCAAAACTGTTTACAATCAAGTGCAAGAATTGCAAGTAATTTTCACGAAATTCAAGCTGAGGGGATAGTTGTGACTTGTGAGTGAAACCTTCCAAGTGGCTGCAATAATTGAAAAGTTGCCTCTAGCTTGGAAAGATTTCAAGAAATATTCTAAGCACACGCGAAAAGAGATGAGTTAATGTTGCACAACTAGTTGTCAGACTTCGTAGTGAAAAGGACAGTAGAGGTTCTGAAAAGAAGATATTCACTCCAGTGACTGCTAAAGCCAATATGGTGGAGCATGGCCAAAGCTCAAAAGGCAAAGGCAAGGTTGTTGGTAAAGGGTTATGTGAAAAAAACCTCGTTTCAACCTCGGTCTCACTACATGAGAAGAGCGAATGGCTTCAAAACTTAAAGCGCGTGGAATACACTTGGCCTCGTTGTGGACTCAAAAAATGTATATACAAAGTCATCACCTCCATTTAAAATGAGAAACTAAGAAAAACCAAAAAATATGGGTTTGAGGGCTAAGTTACGAGTTAGGAAACGGTTAGGCACCCAACTTGCCATTTCGGTTTCAAAATGAATTTGAAACCATGCTCAGTCTACTTTTTATACGTTTAGTCTAGAAAATAATTGTATATACAAAAAAGAAAATAAAAGAAGATATTTTCTATTTACGAAGAAAAAAGAAATAATACCAAAGTGAAAAAGATATAAATGAACTAAAGAAAGAAAGAATCATAAAAAATGATATATATTAATCTAACACAAATTAGACATTAAATAAAGTAAAACAAAGTAAAAAACTTAATCTATAACCTATTTATGTTGCGTGTAAAGAAATCTAACTAAACAAGATAACTAATTGTTTTATGCCAAAGATATAAAAAACACTTTAACAATATATACAAATGGTAGAAAATATGTATGGATCCACAATGTATGTATATTCACATTTTATTTACAGGTTAAAAGAAATAGCTACGAGAACAGGATATAAGAGATCCCTTACCTCTTGGAGTGTGATACTCTGTACCTGGTACGCCTAGGCTTAGGCGATCTCCGTGTGCTCTCCTTATCTTCCCGAGAATAGAAGTCTTTTTTTTGTTGTTGTTGTGTATGCGTGTGTGTTGTGTTGTGTATTGTATTGTGTGTATATTACGTATGTTGGGTATGTGTATTGTTGTGTGTGTGTGCGTGTTGTTGTGTGTGTGGGTTTTTGTATGTGTGTCTAGTGGGTTATGTGTGTATGTGTATGTGTAGTGGGTTATGTGTGTGTGTGTGTGTGTTTTGTTTGCAGGAGAAGATGAAGAGTGGCAGAATTTTGGCAGAGCTTTAGTAGGATGATTGTGGAGAGTCTGGTAGAATTTCGGCAACATAATAGTGGAGTGATTGTGGTGTGTCTTTCCTTAAGGGAGGGACTCCTTTTATAGGCGGCAAAAGTGGCCTTCAACGTTTGAAGAGGCAACCTTAGGGAGTAAGTAATCAACCCCTCGAAAGTAAAGAGCATGTTTAGGTAGCGTAGGGGTTGAGCCACCCACGTTTATGCGTTGAGTAAAGAAGTAAAATGGGCATCGTGCATGGAAAATTGAGTGCCCCGCCAGTTTGGATGCGTACAGCACCAAAAATCATTGGGTGCCACATTGGGCATTCTGGGCGTAGTGGCAAGGAAGTTGGGTGCAGCGCCCATTTCTAGGTGTACTGTGCCCAGTTTTGTTTTTGTCTTTTATTTTTGTTTGCACTTTCCCCCTCCCTTGTTATCCTTCATCCTTTTGAGCCCTTCCGAGTTTCCTTTGACGTTTTGGACCCTAAAATGTATAAAAGTAATTTTTTTAGTCCATTTTAATTTGTAATATTATTTTATAGGACATTATAAAGGGGGTACGAAATTGGGGTGTCTACAAAGTCCCTCAACGACAGAGTTTACAAGTAAACGAACGTTATTGATAAGAATAGACTCCCAATTTCGAACAAAGTCTGAAAAGCATGACTGGTCCCCGAGGGGTTACCTACGTATCCTCGAAAGGAATCAAGCCAACGTAGTTTAACTATGTAAAGACCATAATGTAAATGCAAAAATTTAAAACTAGGTGTAAAATTGAAAGACGATGTAAATTTAAATGCAATATATATTGAAAGACATGTGTAGATTGAAATGCGGTGTAAACTGAAAGACATTGTATATTGAAATGCAGTGTATATTGAAAGACGGGTAAATTGAATGACAGTGTATATTGAAAGACGGGTAAATTGAAATATAGTTGTTGGAATATGCTTCTTGATAAATAACTTATCACTTTGCATATTCTGAATATTTTGATTTGCTTATTCCCATTACCGTGTGTCATAACAAGTGGCTAAAAGGTCTGCATGTGACAGCTTGTTTGACAACACATAGGTCTTAGGTTAGGTTGTCCTAATCTAGTCATACCTTCTTAATGAAGATTAACAGACTAGTAATTCATACGCACTAAGCATCAGCAGACTTTCTGCAGTGTCAAAGGTTCTCTAAAGACTTGTCACCAGGAGACTTACTATGGTTTGAATGTTCATACCGTAACCAGTAACCAGCAGTTCTCTCTTGCAGAAGACTGACTCCTTGGGATTGAACATCTCACCAGCAGATTTGGATCTGCACGTGCTACAAAGAGACGATACTGTAGTAGATCAAGACAAGACAAAAGTGTTCAAGCCTCAAGGTCATTCAAATCTTTATGAAGCCTGACATCCCTGATACTGCAAGATTCTCTCTCTATCTCTCACATGGTTCTGAAAAATCAAAAGAATCTAATTTATCGGACAGACCACCTAACAATGCATCAATGAATCAGACTTATCTTTCAGAAACTTATCATACAGCCTCACAGGGTAATAATTCGAAGATCTTAAGAATGAAGTCTTTTATCCAACAGATAAAGATCTATCGAACCACATCCTTATCCATCAGTTCTCAAGACAAATCATTCAACGGATACAAAAATCTATCAATAGATCTCAACGATCAAATCTCTCTGGCCTATAAAAGAAATTCTTCCTTCTCTTCAAAATAAGCACAACAAGAGAAATTGATGAACAAATTTATTCGTGAATAAAAGACACCTGCAACAAGAAGTTCTTCGTCAAGAACTGTGAGATCTGTAGAGAGGTCGTCTTCATCAACGCATCTCAGATCTTCACAAAATATTGCAGCGAGCATACCTAGACCTTAGCAAAACACTCTATGTGGATTGCTAAGAAGAAAAGTGTTGAAGAAGAAGAAGTGATCAGAAACTTCTATAGACAGAGATCGGTGTCTTGGTCAAGAACACAGTTCTTGATTTGAGTTCTCTATCCTTCTTCGAAGAACTCAGCTTCTAACAGAGCTTCAGGACTTTATTCCTAAAGTTAGAAGTCAAGCTCCTTGATCAATTTGAAGATAGATTCTCAGATATTACCCGAGGAAAATGAAGAGCTGTCTGTTTATATTGCATTCATATCTTCAGATTTGTATTCCATTACAAATGTTGTTGATTGTGTAATAATTAATCATCATAGAAGGTCGAGTGCTTTGCACTCATTCGTTCAGATAAGTTTTATCTGAACGATCTTGAAAATTATCTTCTCATATCCGTCTCTCGTTCTCGTCTCCTATTGCTCTCTTTACTTAAGAATTTGTCTATAAATAATTAAGTAAAGATTAAGGCTTGAAAGGACGAGGACAGAAACTTTACATAGAGAGTCTAAGATGATGTATTCTATAATTTATCTTTGAATAAATTCAGATGTTCTTTCAAACGATTTATCTTTCTGTCCTTACCTCTCTACTAGCTTTTATAAACTAATTTATCCTTTGAAAAGCTATTCTCTAATGATTTCCTAAAACTTCATTTGGAAGAAGGATTAAGTGTGTTGTTGTTCTGATCATATATTCGTGTACATCCACTTAAGACTTCTCTGAATCTAAGCCTTACTATTTCCGCTGCTTAAACTATCTCAAAACAGGCTTTTGATTTACTGGCAGTTCTCCAGCAAAGTTCATTACTCGGTTGAGAGCAAGTCTGCTGTTAAGTACTACCAGCAGACATGCTTATCGTGTTAACTGCCTATGCCATTAAAACCTACACTTTAAATGTAAAATCAAAATGTTTTAAAATGGCAAAATAGGCTATTCACCCCCCCTCCATCTAGCCTATTTGAGCATCATTGTGGACCAACAATTGGTATCAGAGCCAAGCTCTCTAAGTTATATGCCAGGTCTAACCACCTGAGAGCTTGAACCTCGATTGCTCACTTCAAATGCGTGTCGAAAGAATTTTTTTTTTCAAAACTCTTTTGACAAGGATTTCATGAGAAATATTTTTGAAAACGTGTTCACCTTGAAAAACTATTTTGTTTTCAAAACTCTTTTGACAAGGATTTCATGATGAAATATTTTTGAAAATGTTTCACGTGTTCACCTTGAAAAACTCAAATTTTGATTTCGGTGAAAGAATTTTGAATGATTCTTAATATTCTTTGAAAAAGGTTGAAAACTATATATCATGAAACATTGATTGATCCCTCTCTTATATGATATTTAGTTTCTGGGAACTTGGCCTATACTTCAAAGAATTATTTGAAATCAATTTCAAAGAAATATGAATCAAAGATCTCATAAGTTGCTGCAAAGGAAATTTGTTCCTTAGGCAACATCGATTACAGACATATTAGCTCAGATTTCAAAAGGCTCATTCTGAAGAACATCTACCTCGATTTGAGCATGACTGTCGCTTAAGGTACATCCCATGTCTAGTGCTTAATCCTTCATTTTGTTCTTTCTCTTTCTATGAGAACATAAGACCAAGGGAGAATAAGATATTCAAGATCCAAATTCTCCTTCCTCCATTCCATGGATTTTCTTGAAAAACTTATTCCAGTATCTAGATTTTTCTGGAGCTTTCTAAAAGCTCATAAAATGTTGCTAATGATCTTCTTGATTTTCATTCAGAAATACAGATTCTCTCAAGATCAACAAGCAAATTTTATTATCTTACTAACAGCAAAAAATATTATGCTTGACTGACTTGCAAAATTCTATTCATCAGTTTCAGTCACATCTTCTTCTCTCTGGTTTCTGGTATATGATTGATCTCCGTTTTATCTCTTCGATTCAGTGATAACCTAGATCATGGATATATCATCACTACATAGCCTTATATTTGCATGCTCTGTTCTCAATTTATCCTTGCAAATATTACGCTTGAGTAAATGCTTATCATACTCAACATTATTGTTCCTTATCTTATCCATTAAGTATGATTCACTTTACTCAACTGGTTTGATGTTATTTCTTCAAAGTAATTTAAGTTATTTTTGATCTGTTTTGCATTCGAGAATATCAATCCTTAATCCTTGACGAATAGTCTTGCGTTGCAGTACTTCATAAGCTCAGTTCTATGTAATGACTTATAGGAGTTTTCACCTTAGTAGATAATATGCAATATACAAGGATATTCTTGCTATTTTTACAAAGGTTGAGGTTAAACTTTTTGAAACTGACTATTTCTTAAAGTAAAAGACAAATTTCTTAGATTCTTGGTAACGTTCAAATATCTTAAGAAGTAAACATAATTTCAAATCAAAACACTTCTCTGAAAAAGTAATTTTTGTCAAGATCAATTTTTTTTGAAAAAGTTGTTTTGTCAAAATCTTACTGAAAAAGTTGTTTTTGTCACATTAAAAACCTTTTATCTTCTCAAAAAAGTTGTTTTGTCTTTTCAAAAACTTTTTAGCTTTCCAAGAAGAAATTTTACCGGATATCTAGAAATTAAAATCATCTCTCACACTACCCTATAGAACTTCAAACAGAGTGGTTGAAAGGACTCTTCGATTTTAATGAATTCATCTCTTTAACCGGTCATTCGTCTTGCCTCAACGAGTATTTATAGAGATATTCCTTTCCTCATCTCTATCACTCGCAAACTACCTCTCAAACACGATGATAGGCACCGATACAATATTCCCTCGTTTCAAAATGTTACTTAGGAGTATTCTTAATCTTCGATCAAGTTTCTCTCTTAACAACTTGGTATTACCTTTCCTATCCACCGAAAGTTATTTGGTCAGTTTTGAGGATTCCTCTTGTATGAAGATTTACCTCAACAACCATTTAGCATGTCTCTCCCAAACCCATGTGATCGTGCTCATGTCGGCTGCTCCTTGTTAGAAATGTAGACTTTCTACATAATCATACGCTGACATGATTCTCCCTTGAGATCAGCACAACTCACAGCAGCCGATTTTCAAAAGGTAATCTTGCATGCTTGTGAAGGTCACCTGGGCTTAAGAGCTAGCTGAAGGGAGAAGGAAGAGCATGCGCTAGGATCACATATATGCACTTCTTACATTGCAGAGATTCCGTTTGGCTGCCTCTTTCGACTTAAACACTTGATACCTGACCTATATTTTGTTTGCCAATCGGTTAAACAGTTTTGGTCCATGATCTTCATAGACATCACCTCGTAACATTTTTATTTTTAGAAATGTATCAAGTGTTTAGATTAGTTGTTTACTAGGAGTAGTTAAGTCACCGGAAGTTGTAGTGAATCTTGTAATCATTAGATCCTCTTTGTAATCGATTATATTTTGATCTAAATGAGAACTTGTTCAAGACAATTTTACTTCATGTCTATCTGATTTTGTATGCACATTCTTTGATAGCACGAAATCTTATTTTTGCTTATGGATTTGGTACCTGTACTTTATATTATACCTTCGTTCTGAATCCACAACAGCAAACATAACTCTGCTGTTAACCCAACAGCAAACCAATCCTTAACCATTAGTATTCCTATCCGATAGAATATAATTCTGATGAGAAGAAACCAGGATCTATCTTCTAAATAATAGTCTTATGAATCTGATCTATATTTGCAGATCTGATTCAGAAGGCACATAAGACATTAATGTTTCATCAAAAACTTCTAGTGTTCAAAAGACTAATTTGATTCTTATTATAATGACAATCTTCTCTTCTGGTATGAACTACTTTCATTATAACTAGATCAACTGGTATCTTAAAAATTGATTTTAACTCAATAAAAGAACCTTATTTTGCTTCAAAACGCTTAGAGCACTGGTAAAAATCTCATCATAATAAATACTATTAAAATATGAATAACTATAGTTTTGGATTTCTTAAGAAATGACTGCTTCCTATGCAACTCCTTTATCAGGAATAGAAGATCTCACCTTGTGTAAATTGAAAGACAATGTATATTGAAATGCGGTGTAAATTGAAAAGACAAGTGTAAATTGAAAGACAGTTGTTGTTGAATCTTGCATAATTAGATTTGCTTAAAATCATTCCACTTGGTTGTCAGCCAAGAAATTTAAGCTATCCGTGGTCAGCCGAAATTATTTTTGTCAGCCACTCATTCTCGACCTTAATATGTTCGTGTCTTTATTTGATAGATCATACACTTACCTTTCCTTTTAGAAATAACACATTTTCAAATTCAAATGTGTTCCTAACGGGTTGCTTTTGAAGACTATCTATAAATACCCATTGGAAGCATTTGTGAAGACAACAATTTTTTACACAAGTCAAGAATCCATATACTCTCAATCTCTCTGACGTTGTCCTCATAAGAAAACTTTAGCTAGATATTTCTCATTGAATATTTCCCTCTAGTTATTGTTTAGGCAAACACTGAAAGCTTCATTTCAAAATATTTAAATATCAGTCAGTTTGTCTCACGAGTTTGATTGTTTCTCAATCATTCTCCCCAAACACCGGTCTTTTGTTGTACACTGATCCATTAGAGATCAAATAGATTTTTAATAAAATTAGTGTACTTCAAAAATCCAAGTTTGACCAACTTGGTAGTGGACGTAGCAGTTTATCTGTGAACCACTTCAACTGACTTGTCAGCTATCTCTTATACTCTTGCAAACTGACTCAACACTTAAGAAGTTCTTCAACAAATTAAGTGTCAGTCAGTTAACAACAATCATTTGCTTAATTGTTCAGTTAGTTTGTACTTCAACTTCTTCTCATATTCAGTGATCAGTTTTTTGAAGAAAATTTCTTTTGCAAAATAGTTGTGTCAGCCAACTGACCAACACTCATCAGCTTAAGGATTTTCAAAGTGTCAGCCAGCTGACCAACACCTCAGCTGACTGACAAAATCAAGTTTTCCGCTGCCAATTTTTAAGCTTTACAAATATATTCCCAAAAGTTTGTGAAGGCTATTCACCCCCCCCTCTAGCCTTAACTATTGCCATCTGGACTTACAGTTGTAGACATCCCAAATTTGTACCCCTATTTATAATGTCCTATAAAATATTATTACAAATTAAAAATGGACTAAAAGTTAATTTTAAAACATTTCAGGGGGTCAAAACGACAAAAGAAACTCAAAAGGGCTCGAAAGGACGAAAGTAGGATAGAAGGGGGGAAAATGGAAAATATTACAAAGGAATTACAAGTCGAGGCATGACACCAGCATATCTGGGCGCCGCGCCCAAAACGACAAAAAGTTAAAAATGGACTAAAAGTTAATTTTAAAATGTTTCAGGGGGTCGAAACGACAAAAGAAACTCAAAAGGGCTCGAAAGGACGAAAGTAGGACAAAAGGGGGGGAATGGAAAAAAATTACAAAGGAATTACAAGTCGGGGCGCGGCACCAGCATATTTGGGCACCGCGCCCAAATCTGTTTCTTAAGCCTCCTTTTTAGCCACTATGTAGGCTACATTTCTCACCTCTTTAGCGCAGTGTACAAACCTTCTCCTTCAGTCGCCGCCAGTTGCCCATCACCTTCACTGCCTATAAAATGAGGCGTTCCCCTCCTTCATTTGACACACCAAGATCCCATCAGCTCTCTGACTCTTTCTCCTTCAAGATAGCCAGCTTCCTCTCCTCCTTTGCCCGAGCAAGCGAGCCTTCCAGTCTCCTCGCCCAAGTGAGCCTTCCTTGCTCCGAGCAAGCCTCATCTCCTCACCCGAGCGAGTCCTTCCTTGCCCCGCAAGCTTTCATCCGAGCCACCTTCCGAGCCCTAGCGAGTCAATCTAAAAGGCCAAATATTGTAGTTGCGCTGTCAAAGGACCTCAACAACAACGACAACAACAACATCTACTATTACTCTACCGAAACTCCAACACAGCATCTTCCACCGCCTTTGCGTATTATGGGCATAACGCCACTCACCGCCTACCACAACGACAACAAAAACACACCAAGTCATATATCCACCGCATTTACCTATTCTGGGCAAAGCGCAACATACCGCCTACCACAAAAGGCAACAACAGCAACAACTACAACAACAACAGCAACAAAAGAAAAAGACTTTCTCTCTCAAGAAGACAGGGGAAGCACACCAAAAAACTACGAACGCCTAGTGGGCTAAAGCCTAGGCGTATATACCAGATTCAGATACTCACGCTTCAAGAGGTAGGTACCCCCTACTAGTCTGTCCTCGCCCAAGTAAGCCTTCCTTGCTCCGAGCAAGCCTCATCTCCTCGCCCGAGCGAGTCCTTCCTTGCCCCGCAAGCTTTCATCCGAGCCCCCTTCCGATCCCTAGCGAGTCGATCTAAAAAGCCAAATATTGTAGCTGCGCTGTCAAAGGACCTCAATAACAACAACAACAACAACAACAACAACAACAACAACACCAACAACAACAACTATTGTTACTCTACTGAAACTCCAACACAACATCTTCCACCGCCTTTGCGTATTATGGGCATAGCGCCACTCACCGCCTACCACAACGACAACAAAAACACACCAACTCATATATCCACCGCATTTTCCTATTCTGGGCAAAGCGCAACATACCGCCTACCACAAAAAGCAACAACAACTACAACAACAACAGCAACAAAAGAAAAAGACTTTCTCTCTCAAGAAGACAGGGGAAGCACACCAAAAAACTACGAACGCCTAGTGGGCTAAAGCCTAGGCGTATATACCAGATTCAGATACTCACACTTCAAGAGGTAGGTACCCCCTACTAGTCTGTTCTCGTTATTATAAATCAAATATAGAAAAAATTAATATTATGCTTGCTTTTGTAAATATTAGTTATAAATAATGTTCTAATTAGTTAATATGATAATATACATATTAATGTAGTAAATAATAAATAAAATGTAGATATAATAATTATGCATGTTTATAAATAATATTTGTACATAAAATCATAATATTTTATGTGCACAGTTAGATATTGTAAATAAAAAGAATAGGTTCATATAATTACAAAGATAGTCGTCATTATGCCCAAGTATATATATATATATATATATATATATATATATATATATATATATATATATATATATATATATATATATATATATATATAAAATCTTTTTCAAGACCATACACACATAAAATAAACATGTTTTTAGTAAACCCTAATCATGGGACCAAAAGAGCGAGTAGGTGCCTAACCCTTTCCCAACTCGTAACTTAGCTCCCGGACTTACACTTTCTGGCATTTTGGGTTTTTCTCTATTTATCCTTAAAATAGAGGTGGTGATTCTGTACACACAATTTTATAGTCCACGACGAGGCCAAGCGTATTCCACGCACTTTAATGTTTTGAAATCACTTGTTTTTTAGTAGCTAGGTCGGGCGTCTCGAAACGGGGTTCTCATAGTGGTGACTCTGCTGGAAAAATTGTTTTTTAACAAAAGAGGGCTAGACTCAATTTTTTTGGGGGGGTTTGCTAATTTGTTTACATATATTACATGCTCAAATATATGTAGATGATATAGTTTTTGGTTCTACATTTGATTCTATGTTAAAACAATTTGTGAATGGAATGATTTTTATATTTGAGATGAGTATGGTTGGTGAATTAAATTTCTTTTTGGATATGCAAATTAAACAAATTATAGATGGTATATTTCTCTTTCAAGCTAGGTATGGTAAAAATTTGGTTGAGAAATCCAAAATGGAGAATGCTACTTATAAAAAGACTCCTATGTCTTCCAAAGTTAAACTTAGTAAAGATGATAATGGTAAAGATGTTGATAATACTCTCTATAAAAGTATGATAGGAAGTTTACTTTATTTAAAGTCATTATCCCTCACTATTAATACTAGTCGTCCAAATCTTATGCATGACTACCAAACAAGCCCTATGTGTTTATGTTAGATATCAAGCAAACCCCAAGGAATCTCACCTTATGACCTTAAAAAGAATTATTAGATATGTCAAAGGAACTTCATAATTAGGGACCTAGTGCTCCATAGATACAAATACAAATTTAGTTGGTTTTAGTTACTCTAATTGGGCTGGTGATGTGTATGATAGAAAAAATACCTCTACTGGTTGTTTTTGCCTTGGAAATAATTTAGTATCTTTGTATAGTAAGAAACAAAATTGTGTTTCCCTTTTTACTGCTGAATCTGAATATGTGGTAGTTGGTAGCTGTTGTACTCAGTTGCTTTGGATGAATCAAATGATTAAGGATTATGGTTTGCATAGTGGCTTATTTCTTATACATTGTGAGAATACAAGTGCTATTGATATATCAAAAAATCTTGTGCAACATTCTCGAACTAAGCACATTGACATTAGACATCATTTCATTTTATGTCTTTACGTAGACGACATGCTTATCGTTGGAAGTAATGATAAGATGATTAAATCCACAAAAGAGATGTTAAACTCTAAATTTGACCTGAAAGATATGAGGTTAGCTGATGTAATCATTGGTATAAAAATCTCAAGAATTTCAAGTGGATTGACTTTAAGTCAGTCACACTACGTGGATAAAATTCTAGAGAAATTTAGCAAGGATGACATTATAATAGCTAGAACTCCTTTTGATACAAGTCTACATCTAGCAAAGAATATAGGTGAGACTGCCTCTTAGGTAGAATACTCAAGAATCATAGGAAGTCTGATATACTTAATGAGTTGTACAAGGCCGGACATTGCCTATATTGTGAGTAAACTGAGTAGATATACGAGTAATCATGTGACTGATCACTAGAAAGTGATAGTCAGAGTACTAAGGTTCTTAAGATATACTCGTGACTATGGACTGCGCTATACAAGAGATCCAACGGTGATCGAAAGATGCAATGATGCAAATTGGATGTCAGATATTAAAGACTCAAGGTCTACTAGTAAATTTCTATATTCACTTTGGTAGATGCAGCCATATCATGAAAATTTTCTAAGCATATGTAGACACCCCAATTTCGTACCTCTATTATACAAATGTACTAAATATATTATTGGATATTTAATTAAATGAGTTATTGTGTTTTCTAATTGGTTTATTTTAATTAATTATTTGTTTTGCCTTTCTTGGTATTTATTTTTGATTAATTATTATTGTTACATCTTTTATAAAAAGATTATTTTTGAGATTTTACTTTAATTGGTTTTTATGGTTTATATGTTTTATTAATCTATTAGGATTGTGTGTTCTTGTAACACAAGTTAGTGTGTGTGTGTGTGTCGTTTGTCTTGCTTAGAGAAACACGGCTGACCTAATTTATTGAGGTAAGGAATCCTTCATATTTTGTAAGTCTATGTTTGATATGATTTAAGTCCTTCTTTATTGCACTAACCTAACAATCTTTCTTATTCTACAAGGTTTCTAGGTCAAGGATGCATGTATAAATAAGTGAAGACATACCTGTGAAGTTTAAGAGACATTGCTGAGTATATATTATACACAGATTGTGAAGTTGGAGAGAGATCGAAAAACTATTGATGTCCTGTTTTGAATGTATTGTTGAATGAAACTACATCGAATCATTCATTCATCCTGTCATCAGCACAGTTTTTATGTGAACGCCTCCTACTGTTTTGTTAAAAGCTATTGAGCGTATATCAGTTTAGGTAGTATGAGGTGTTAGTATTATTCAGGTCCATATCTACTTCATATAAAGTTTTACATAAATTCCACTTTGTTAATCTTTCGAATGTAATGAGCTTAAACCGATTTTACTAGTGGATTATTTTTACCCATGAGGCTCGATCAATAAGTATTGTTGCTTATTGATCAAAAGGTATCTTTTGTGTTCAATTGTCCGTTCTTCCTATTTTGTTTTCTTTTATTCCGCAAACATTGATATCTCAATGAAGTCTTCATTGTAAGATTCATTGACCAGATCATACAAAACAGTTTTTCTATACAAAACAAGGCTAGACTCAATTTTTTCAGGGTTGTTAATCTGTTTATATCTTTTACATGCTTATATAATCTCAAAGAAGTCTTCATTGTAAGCTTCATTGACCAGATCAAACAAAATAGTTTTTCTATACAAAACATGGCTAGATTCAATTTTTTTTAGGGTTGTTAATCTGTTTATATCTTTTACATGCTTGTATATATACATAGTCTAGATTTTTCTTATATATATATATATATATATATATATATATTGGAAATGTGTGTTTGATTCGTTATTATTGCCAATATTCTGCAAGAAATTGAGAAGATTTGTAATTTGTAATTAATTTGTATTCTTTTGGCGAAGGTTAGACATGTAATAATTAATTTGTTTATTCGTCCATTTTATTTTGGGGATTATGACAAATGTGTTATTAATAGGAGCATATAGTTTTCTAATTTTTCTTTCTATTTATTGATGTGATTGAATGCAGTCTCGCGCGATCGCTCCGTCCCCTATGGGAATTGCAAACTAACAAGCCCAGAAATCAACAAAAAAAAATTGCTTGCTTTATATAATTGCAAAATGTTTCCTGCTTTTTTAGACAACTCACACACATGCACTCATGTAGAGATATTCCGAACTGTTAACCTTTAAACCCGAATAAACATGCCCGGGAATCTCTGCTAATAAAGCTTGGACTAGGTAGAAATTATGTCACTCTGAACTCTTCATACAAAGGGCCAATGGGGTGTAAGCCAGCCTAGCCTTGCATCAGGCACGTTAAATGCATGTATATCTTTCTAGGACACTTCATTGACCAGTCGATTTTTATACCCCATAGTTTATGACCAATCTCATGTGCATAAAAAGGAAAAATCCAAGAAATCTCTTGAAAAAAAAAATTATCATCACATGGTCAACAAAAATGCACAGGAATTGATCAATAAATTTGATAGTATCTCATTAGAACGATTGAATTGTAGATCCTAGAAATAGTATAGGCCCTTCGCCCAGGATTTGTTCGATCTTGGGAGGTCGAAAGACAGGTGGAATACGAATGTCTTATACTCTAGAGAAAGAATCCAGTGTTCCAGGACTCAATAAAGAAAGTCAAAACAAAGCTATGCTTGTCCGACCAATTTTAGAAAAAATAACAAAAATGTCTGTTAATAATAAAAATGCACATTGTACTTTCCCGAACCAACTCATTGAGCCATACCTTCTCATACACTACCTTCAACCTTGTGTTTTCCCAGAAACCTGGCCCGGACCTAGAAAGGAAGGGACATCATTGGTCGTTTGATAAGAGATTTGGGTACAAGTACAAAATTCAGTTCATAAAATACAGAGTTGAGTTCAGGAACATAGATTAGTTCAGAGAATACATATTTAGGTAGAATGGTTGCCGAAGATGAACAGACTTCTATGGGTATAGATACGGGGGCTCCGAGTTATGCTCTTACTTGTACCATGCAGCAATGGTTAGATCAGAACCTAGAAGTGCACACCGATCGCCTACTCTCCAAATACCAAACACTTACTCTCCATACCAATACACTAGTCCTTCTCCAAATACCAACATCCACACCAGTTACCCTCCTCAAAATACTAATGTCGCACATCAGCATCCAGGCAATCTTCCTTTCTCCACCACCAACCCGCTCCAAAATATCCCACATGTAGATCCCATAAATTATGCCCCCTATAAGGGCAAGTCACAACCTACCTCCCATTTAATGATTTTGGTCGCCAAACGGGGATGCAAATGTTACACCTCCTCTTAGTGTTTACCCAACACCACAGTTAACCACATGGATAAACACCAATGCAACGAATCCCTTGAATACACCACCCCCCTCAAAAGTTGAGACATATGTCAAAAATCTCAAAAAGATGATGCTCAAAGTTTTAAGCAAATGGGAATTCTCCACATGATCATTAACGTTGCAGCCCTCAGCCATTTTGCCACTAACATTCAAAATGTCAGACATAAAAAAGTTTGATAAGACCGGTTGCCTCATCTCCCACCTAAAGTCTTACTCCACCGCAATGCAATCAAGGGTGCAAGCTTTGAAGCTATGGCCTCTAATTTCCACTTAACTTTAGTAAGGGCAGCAAAACAATGGCTAATGATAGTAGATAACAGTTCCATGGGTACTTGGGATCAGATTGCTAAAGAATTTCAAAAAAACATACAAGGATAATATTAGTTCTGAAAACAAAAGGGAACTTGAGGCATACACCCTGAGGGAAAAAGAAACTTGTGCAGACTTCGCAGATAGATGGAAAAAAAATTGCTCAAAATTTAGATAGACCCGACCCAGCTGAATCAACTCGGATGTTCATAAAAAATCTCCATCCAATCTATCTTGAATGTATTAGGTATCTCCCCTATGGAAATTTCAATGCCATCGTTGATGTACGAATCTGCATTGATGAAGACATACGCATATGGCATTTGAAAAGTCGATACACCTCAAATTTTATTCTGTTATTCTAAAGGAAAAATAACATCATCAAGAGCAACAAATAACGTTGTTGGAAATATTTCAGCAACCGCATCACCAGTCAACTTTGTTAGTCAAACCTATGGTAATGTACCATGGTCATACGGAACATATATGTCTGTTAATACCGTTGGGGGGGAACAGTGGTACCAACAGAAACTTCAGAGGGCCTTACAGAGGAAACAATAGACATTACGATGAAATGCATGCTCCAATGACGTTAATATTGCAGGGTTTGATGACACAAGGGGTCTTAAAGCCGATAAAGAACAACATACCTCCAAACCTATTGCCTTACACATGGAATCACTCCCAGTATTATGAATATCATCCCTGTAGTGGCCACCTCACCAACAAGTGTTACCTACTCAAAAGTGTCATCCAGGATCTTATCGATGACAAGGTCATTGAAAAGCCACACACATTGCCTAATGTAGTGAATAACCCCTTACCTCAAATCAATATGATTGAGTCTGAAATATGTACACCCGCTAAGTTTGAAACTAATAAAGAACCTTTGCCTTACATTGTTGTTCCTATGTCTTCAAAGAAGATAACTTTTGATTGCAACATGCACTCCTAGAGCACCAAACTAAGTAGTAATCAGACTTTACCTCAAGAAAAGGTGAACAGCCTTGAGTAAGCCACCTGGATCGGTGGAGATGTAAGTCACCTTATTAGATCTGGTCTAGCCTACCAACCCGACCAAGAAATTGACGATCACCCTGAAAAAGACAAAGAGGTAGACACTGGGGCTAAAAATATGGAAGCTACTTTGCTAGCCTAAATGAAAAAGACCCAAGCCAACATATCCATCTAGGCTTATTCTGTGTCTCCAAGACCCATCGTGACACTTTAGCCAAATCTTTGAGCCAAGTAGTCATCCCCATTGAAACATTTCCAGATTAATTAACTCAAATGATAGGGAACATTTATTTTGGAAATGTCATCTTGTTTACTGACCTTGATCTGCCAAAAAGAAATAATCAACCACGATTTGTTCTGCATATTACAATCGGGATCATGGAAAAACAAGTACCTTGGGTTCTGGTACACAACGATTCATCTTTGAATGTCTGTCCTGCAAGAACATTAGCCAAATTGGGATCAAAGATATCAAGGTTAACTCCATCATCACAGACGATGAGAGCTTATGGCAGCACAAGTCGTTCGCGTTCTGGGAATAGTGACACTAATGATGACAATTGGCCCTCTCATCATGCCAGTTGAGTTCTAAGTATTAGACATCCATGCCACTTTCAGTTTACTGTTGGATCGTCCATGGATCCATGGAATGAAAGGGAGTGGTCATTCTTGCCAACAAAGTCATTGAAAACAAAGAAAAATGAGACATCACAATCTTCGAAATAGAACATGATGACGCTGGTATATTCTTGAGTGGTTTTGAGGTCATTCCCCAAGCCAGTGTCCATGCCATTGAATACAAGCAAGAAACATATATCATCGGGAAAAAGACTACAGTTTACGAGGAAATAGACCCACTGAACATGCTTAGAAAAATGAACTACATGTCAGGACTGGGGCTTGACAGAAAACAACATGGGCTGATCAATTTAGTCCAGGAAGAAATCAAAGAATGCATACCACCTTTCGGGCTAGGATATAATCCTACCCTAGCTGAGATGGTTGTCGTTATGAAAGAGAAACGTGAAAGGCCTAAAGTTATCCATGAAAATTAGCCCTACAACAGTCTTGTTTTCCATAATTCGAACACAATTTAAAACAATCTTCATTTCTCTCTTGCATTTCATCTTTTTGAGCGATTTATATTGGCCTCTCTTTTTTTCGTTGGTGATTTTATCCAAACACAAATTCAATTTGCCAGAAAGCTTAGTGCTAAGGGGCTCTCTGGTATGTTCGTTGTATCCTGAGAGATAGACGTCCTACAGAAAACTTTTAATCATGTATGGGAAGGGACGAATCTGTTTTAAGGAAACTATTTACGACACAAACCTTGGGCCAGAAAATTTCCTTTGTAATAGCAGACTTCACAAGCCTTCTACGCCAGCAAACTTCTAAAGGCTTACCATACCACCAGCATATTTTGTATACAATAGTAGAAGACCACCAGCAGACTTGGCATAAGAGCACACTTTGCGTAACAGCATATTTGCAAAGTTTTATCAGTCTTCTAGCAGTAACGATTTCAATTGTTTTCATATTTTATAACTTTGTATATCTATATTTACCGTGATATATTTCTAACATAAAGTTTATCTAACAAGACGAGTATATAATAATAAATAAGGAAAACAATCAGAAGAAACTTAATATGTCGATCGTACTCAAAATCAATTGCAGCTGAAGTTGAAGGGGGAAATTCGAGTATCCCAAACGTTGGTCATTTAATTCCATTAAAAAATCACTCCCACTATTTGTCAAAATAATTAACACATGCACACGGATTAAGGACAAGGACGCTGCTAAAATAGTGTTGGGTAAGATTTCTATTTCTTTATTTTCTTTTACATATTTCTGTTTCACTTTGGTTTTGTTACTTTTTATTTGAATTAGAGATAAAAACATATTTGATAACAAAAGACGAATTTAGGGTTTAGAATTTTTTGTGACCAAAGTTGGAATGTTGGATCTCATTTAACTTGGTCCTTCCATGTTTTGGACAAGAAATATTTCTCTTCGTAAGAAACAAATTTTATTCATTTCAAAAATTTAGAGGAAATCGAGAAATGTTTCTAATTTTTCAAAAATAAAAATAGTTATCAAACATATTTCTATTTCTAATTTTCACAAAAATATTAGAAATAAAATGGTTACCAAACAAAACAAGCCCTAATGGCCATATTCTACCTTCGGAATTAAATTAACATTTAAGGAGTTAATATCTTGTCCTTACACGATGGCTTTGGCCGGTTGCACGACTATCGTGGTCGGGTACACAACGACCTTGGTCGGTACTTACATGATGACCTTGGTCAGTTACACGACTATCTTAGGCGAGAATACGATGACCTTGGTCGGTTACATGATTACCTTCGCCGATTACACTACTCTCGACTCTTGATCGAGTACACAACGAGTCGATTACTTTAAATCCAAATAATTTCATTGAGATTATTTTCACCAATTATGGCTAATCAAAATCTGGTCACCCATCTTTACCGAACAATAAAGTGGAAATACGAAAAATTAAACTATGCAAGTCTGGTTTTTTTTTTTTTTTTACGCCACGATTGTTTATGGTTAATCATGGTTTTGACGGCATCAATATTAACTTTTATATTTTATTTTATCATTTTGCCATAAGACTATTAAGAGTATATCAAATTTATCATGAGCTCCATATATTAGAAGGATTTACACATAATTTCGTTTTTATAAGAACAAGCTAATGGTTTGCCAAATTAAACAATAAATCAAAGGCAACCTATTAAAAATCAATAAAGTAATATATTTGATTCGAAATCTAAAAACATTTTAAATAGTGGCACAAACTCCAATATTTTTGTATATTCCACCATTTTACCTTCAAAATTTGTTTTGTGTCCAAATGAGAGAATACAAGTCTATATTTATAGATAAAAATATGTACTATTTTTATAAAAAAAATAAAAAATATTTTTTGAATTGCAAAAAAAACCAAAAAAGGGATTAAAAAAAGTGGTGAATGATTTGGTTTGATTTGAGAATGATTTGCGTTCATCACTTGATTCATAAATCAATAAATCCTAACTTAATTTAAATTTGATTCGTCTTGATTTTTCATTGGAAAGAAAAATTGGTGTTTGATTTGAAAAAGAATCACCATTATTCTTGCTCTAATTAACAACCTGATACCATATTTTATTCAAATTGAGATTAGTTTTGAAATTTGAACCATCTAACTTAGAATTCATAAAATAACAACAAAAAAAACTCTCCCCATTCTAGAAAAATGTGTATGTTTTCTATTTTGGGATGTCCCGATTAATGTTCATAAACACTCTTAATTGTACAAATTTTCTACAATTCTTTATAATACTTCCTCTATCCCTAAATTATCGTTTTGGTGGACCTGACGCATGCTTTAAGAAAACTGTAATCTAGTTTGATGTGCAGGTTCCTTCAAAGTTAATGTATATGTGATACATAATTAAAGTATAATGAAAAAATAAAGTAAAGTGGTAAAAGTCTTGTCCTAAAAAATAACAGTTTCAAATAATACAATTATTTTGGGACGGACAAAAAAAGAAAACATGATAATAATTTGGAGACGGAGAGAATATAACTTTTCATTTAATATTATTTTTATTGTACATCATAGAAAGTGAGTGACTATACTAAATACATAATTACCGAAAGAAAGAGTGTCTAATAGGTAATATCGTTTAATATATTATTTCAATTTAATGAAAAACAATTGATATTTATATATTTTTTAAAAATTATATATATATAATTTATAATTAAAATACGATGAAAAAATAAAAATAAAATGATAAAAACGATATACACTAGTTTGCAAGAGGATAATTATTGGCAAATACGAGCCGCGCCGTACAGTGTAGAGAAAGTCAAAGGAGAGGGGTTAACTGGGATTTGAGGGACAAGAGAACATCGCTATCGAAATCGAGTAGGGCAATGAGATCAGTTTGTTGCGTCTAATTTTGTGTTGGGGACCCACACTTTACAGTTCATGTATGTGTCAGTCCTCCAATCAAACAAACAAAGCCAAAGGGGAAAAGAGAAATAGATTAGACTAAGTAAGATGGCGGGAGATCGTTCTCGAGAATCGTGGCATCTTCACACGCTCGAAACGTGTCCTTCTTCTACCTCGTTGGCCTCGCCCCCACAAAGGACACCCCAATCAGGACAAGTTAGTCTATTTCAGTATTTTTCATCTCTGTCCGCACCTTTAGGCGGCTCCCGTAATCACTACTCCACCTCCACGTCGACCTTCAATCATGTTTAAAAAATATTTTCCAGTTTACAATTTATATAAATGATTTTCTCAAAATTAAAAAACAAGAAATAGGAGTACTTATTTTAAAATGAGAAAATTAGTAAAAAATATTTAGTACGTCATGTCATGTAGCACATTAATACAAATCTAGATCTCCTGTATCACAAATGTAATATTTGTGTGCCACTTCATCTTAATGATTGGTTGAAATGTAATGATTGATTAAGATAAAATGACATTAATACACCTCAACTAAAAAAATGCCAAACTGATAACATAGTACTTCAAACCGCTGAATAATTATTACTCCCTCCGCTTCAAAATAATCGTCATGGTTGACTCGATGCACAATTTAAGAAAAAATAATTGACTTGATTATTTATATTGGTTTAATGTGTAGTTTCTTTTAAAACTCATGTGTATGTGGCTCATAATTAAAGTAGAGTGAAAAAGTATGGGTAAAGAGATAAAAGTGATGTTTTAAAAAGATAAGTTTCAAACTGAATAATTATTTTGGGACGGACGAAAAAGAAAATGAGGACGATAATTTAGGGACGGAGGGAGTATTTTTTCAAAAGTAGCGAATTTGAGAAATACCTCTTGAGGTCACTACTATTTAACCAATACTCCATTCGTTCATCTTCTTTGAAATTTTTTTTAGAATAATATTTTTATTATTTTACACTTATTTTTTTAATTTTAATTATGAATCGCATACATTTGGGTTTTAAAAAAATACATTTCATGTTAATTTTAATAATCAAACTAATTGTCTTTTCCTTAATTTGTGTACTAGGTCAAAATTACAATGGAGAGTACAATTTAACATTTATTTTTCTCTAAATCATAAGAGCTATATCTAGATTTTAGCAATATTGAAAATATGCATTTTCATGAATTTGTAATAGAGAAAAATTGGTATTCCCTCTATTTTCAAATTATGGTCCTCCATTATTTTTTCGTTTGTTCTAAAATAATTATCCTCTTTAAAACTTTTTCTTTTAAAAAATACTTTTACCATTTTATCCTTATTTTTTTCTACCTATTTTAATCATGACCACATACTAAATGACATTTTAAAAAATCACACATTTTATAAATATTTATAATATAGTAAATTACGTTTTTTTTAAAAAACTGCGTGTCGTATCGGATCACAGAAGACAATAATTTAAAAATTTATGGAGCATTAGTATTACTTTCTGGAGCCTTTTTCAAAATAAATTAGTAATATAGAGCGAAATTAAGGTGACAGTGTAGTTATGTATGTATTTGGGACGAAGAAGCGACCGAGTAGTAGAATGGACATACTATTTGGTAGGGGACTATAAAATGGACCGACCAATACTTTGGATTGGTGGATCGAATTTCACGTAACCGACAATTGGGTGGACTGCCTAAACCAAAACGCATAATAACCGACCAATAGTATTTATTATTATTTTATTATATATAATATACTAATATAGTATTTTATATATATATATATACATATATATATATATATATATATATATATATATATATATATATATATATATATATATATATATATATATATATATATACTATTATACTATTATACTATTATACTAACCCTAAAACTAAATCCTATATACCATTATTCATACCTATAAATAAAAAATACAGAACCGGATTTAATTTTGTACTCTTTTGTTATTTTACATTTCTAGCATCAACACTTAAAACACTTATTAAATTCAGACTTTTTAGTTATTTTTTTCTCTATTTCGTTTGTACTATTTTGTTATTTTGTTTCCACTGGTTTGTTATGTTTATGAGTCTATGATTTCAACACTTTTAAATGTTGAATGTAATTTTATTGAAGGTTTTTAAATCTATTTATGAAGTTTAAATCTTTTAAATTTTATTATGTATTTGTATTAAACATGTAAAAAATAAATAACTATCATATTGGTCCGGGTTCTCAGACGCCTTCAATTGGTTCGACCTGACCAATGTATTGGTTCTCAAACATATTGGGTTGGTTTATATTTTTTCGAACCGACTACACATATTTTTTCTAAAAAAATGGACCGAACCGGACCAAGCTCACCCCTACTATTTGGGACTATAAATATGGATAGAGATAGGACTTAGGAGTTTGGAGTGAATCAAAAATAGGTGATAATAGGACCGATCTCATGTGATAAAATTTTAACTAAAAAAGTTTATGATTTTTTTTTCGATCGTTAAAGTATATTTTTGGAGATAAAATGACAATGATACCCATAATGAATAACCAACGCGCTCATTAATTGGGCCTCGAAAAAAAAGTCGGGTGGCGGAATTTAGAATAGAAGTTCCACCAAAATTGGGTCTCGCAAGGAAAAATTCGGACGTCAGAATTTACAATTGAAGTCCCATCAAAATTAGGTCTCGCAAAGAAAAAGTTGGGGGTCGGAATTTACAATTGAATTCCCACCAAAATTATGTCTCGCAAAGAAAAATGTTGGGTGCCGCAATTGAAAACAGAAATTGATAGGATGTCTAATTAAAGAACACAGGTACACAATTTATAAATTAAGAAACGCATGTATTTTTTACAAATTAATAACGACGCGATAATATAAAAAATCGAGGCAGAATTATAATGTGTGATTCCTAATTAAAGAACACATGTGCACAATTTATAAATTAAGAAACGCATGTATTTTTTATAAATTAATAACGAAGCGACAATATAAAAAACTGAGGCAGAATTGAAATGTGCATTGCCTAATTAAATAACTCCGGCGCACAATTTAAAAAAAAATACCCAAGTGTCATTGATAATTGAATATAGTTTTATCATGCACAAAAACTAGAATTTCTCCCTTTTTTATATATAAATGATTATACCATGATATAAAAAATAAATTTATAGCATTTATAAATAAATTTTTTTTATTACAAAAAATTATGTACCGCGATATATAAATTTAGCTGCCACCAAATTCTAAAATAATTGGATGATACGATGGCTAATTGAATAACACTGGCACACAATTTATTAATTAAGAAATGTGTGAATTTTTTATAAATTATTAACGATGCACCAATGTAAAAAAATCGAGGCAGAATTGTAATGTGTGATGCCTAATTGAATTACAACGGCGCACAATTTATAAATTAAGAAACACATGTATTTTTTATAAATTAATAACGACTCGCCAATATAAAAAACCGAGGCAGAATTGAAATGTATGGTTTCTAATTAAATAACATCGGTGCATAATTTTTCAACAATCACACAGGGGTTTTATAAATTAATAAAACAAACGACGCAATAATAAAAACCAACGAATAATTATGTATTGCGATATATAAACATAACGTGCATTTATGAAAATAATTGAACGCTGCCAACAAATATCAACATAAAAGATTCATGTGACACGTGGGTTTTGCCTCGTTTAATTATATATTGTTGCGTCGTTTGTTAAATGACACGTGGGTTTTTTGAAATTTAACACCGACGTACAATTTTTAAATTAATAAGCGCGTATATTTTTAAACCGAGGCAGAATAGAAAAATTGATGTCTAATTAAATAACACCGGTTCTTAATTTTTAAATAATGACACGTGGGTTACCATAATTTATGAACAATTCCTAATTTTATGAACAATGTTTAATTAATATAAAACACCGACGCTGAATTGGAAGATACAATGTCTAATTAAATAATATCAATGCAGAATTGGGCATAAATTTAAATGAGAAAGTAACAAACCTAACGTGCAAATGATTGTATACTGCGTTGGATTTATGAACACAAATCTAATGTACATTTATGAAGGAAAAAAAAACTTTAACATCATGTATTTATCAAGCCAACATATAGAATTGGTCAAAACCTCATCTGTTGGTGATTGAACTTATGTTGTACATCGAGGTTGGAAGAAGGAAAAAACTAGGTTGCAATGATTCCTTCTGTTTCTAAAATCATATTCATTTTCTGATTGAAGTTGAATGAAGAAAGAAGGAAGGAACTGAATTATAAGGATGTTTCTTTCGAATTGAAGGCAAATGGATTACGAAAGTTTGAAAAATGGATTATTAGAAAATGAATTACGATTGTTATTGTTGTTGTTGTTGATTCTTTTTTTAAGAATGGTGCTAAAGAGAGCAGTCAATGGCTAATCACGATGTATTTACCCGAAAACTTCTCGAGCTTCTTATCTTATTGAAGACACCGGTGGTATTTTAGGAAAAATTTTATTGAAATAGAATTTAGCGATTGAATTAAAAAATAGGAAAGTGTAGCGGTTACAGTTTTATAAAAGGAAACCGACCCGCAATTATTCCATCAAAATACAATCAAATCAATCCCACTATACATTATAAGTAGGTATATGATCCGGTTGGTGGATTGACTGGATTATGGTGCCCACCTTTCTCTACAGGTCAAATGGGCCTCCACGGTAACCAATTTACTTTCATATCACATTGGGCTTTTATTTGAAACAATTGTTAACATGTACATTTCAAAGTTCATCAAATAGCCCAAACTCAAAAGCTTGTCTATCAAACAAAATAGGGCGAAATTCAGGACTGTCCCATTTAAAAAGTTTTCAACCGCCCCAATCCACTAGTTTTTTTTAAACGAGAAATAAACACTTATATGGCAAAAAACGATAATACCCTTAATGAGCCGAACACGTGCGCACGCAAAGTATCAGTTCATGCATTGATTTTGCCTCATGGTGCACAAATTGAATCAAATTTGTGCATCGGGATTTTTTGTATCATTGACCTTGCATCGCAATGCTCAAATAAAATCCAATTATGCATCGGGATTTTCTGCATCGGGAATCCAATTTATATATTGATTTTCTGCATCGCAAATCCAATTTGTGTATCGCTATTTAAATTGATGCATTGCGATGAGCAAATTGATGCATCAAGATGCACAAATTGATGCATCGTGATGCGCAGGATAAATGATCCGCGCTCCTCCGGCTCATTAATGATAGTCGTATTTTTGTCCTCCAAAGTTTCTTTTTCCGGTTATAAAAAAACACAGAAGACTTTAGCGGTTAAAACTTATGAAAATGGACCGACCCGCAATTTCTCTAAGAAAATATTCATCAAAAGTTTATAAGTCCAATTTGGTACTCTCTCCTCTTAAAAAAATTCTCATTTAACGAAATTTGTGACATATTGCCCAAATTATTTGTACACTTTTAACATTTTTTCCCAAAAATTACGACACCAGCAACATTTCTATTAATGAAAATACATGGTTAAATTGGTCTCCCCCAAATAGTATGTTCTAAAAAAGTAGTTTTGCCCTTATTATCCACTAATAGTGTGAATAATCTTTTTAAACTTGACATTTTATTGTCAAGATTAAAAAGAGATAACTGCAACAACAACAAAAAATAGTGTCACCCATTTGAGTGACACCTTTGTAAATAAAAAGAGATAATTGTAAAAAAAAAATTGTAATATTTCACGTTTTTCAATATTAACCACTTATTTTATCATCACTCTTCTAAACCTCCATTTATTTTTTAATTTATTTTTGCAATTAAAACCCTCTGCTAAGGATGGGATAGTTTGGCTAATGTGAGACTGAGTTGGCATCCAATGTGGAGGCTAAGGTGGATATGTTGAGAGACGGTCCCCATTTCCCACCAAATTGATTACACAACAAACCGTATACAATTTTAAAATTTAAAAAAAAACACTGGCTGTTAATAACTTAATAATTACGATAAAAATATAAATTTTAAATAAAAAGTAAGATTTAATTTTTACTGTGATTTCTTGTAAGCAAATATGATAAAATATAAAAGCTTAATAAATGTATTTTATTTTCTCTTTCTCTATACTCTTGATATTATTTCACTTGAAGAAAATTTGTAAAATGAAGATAATTCTCTGTTAAAATAATATCATAAAAATATATTTATACGTAAGTTATTTAGATAAAGTGCTTTGCCATATAATTTTTTTTACAAGTAACATTTATTTTATGTCGAAACGGAATATTCTCACAAGTGAATCATAGCAACAGAAAATAAACCAACAAATGAGTTAGAAAACACCAAATAGTAGACTAAAATGGTTCTAAAAAATTGGGACAACTTATTTAAAGAATTGTGTAAATTTGGTAATTGCATAGCGATTTTTATGTGGTGAAAATCGTGGAATAAATACATGTGCTCGTCATAAGAAGTAAGAAGTTGATATATACCTCCTTTCGTCACCAAAATAAATAATAATAATAATAATAATAATAATAGAAATAATAACAATAATAATAATAATAATAATAATAGAAATAATAATAATGATAATAATAGAAATAATAATAATGATAATAATAATAATAATAATAATAATAATAATAATAGAAATAATAATAATAATAGAAATAATAATAATGATAATAATAGAAATAATAATAATAATGATAATAATAATAATAATAATGATAATGATAATAATAATAATAATAATAATAATAATAATAATAATAATAATAATGATGATGATGATAATAATAATAATAATAGAAATAATAATAATAATAATGATAATAATAATAATGATGATGATGATGATGATAATAATAATAATAATAATAATAATAATGATAATAATAATGATAATAATGATAATGATAATAATAATGATAATAATGATAATGATAATAATGATAATAATAATAATAATGATAATAATAATAATAATAATAATAATAATAATAATAATGATAATAATGATAATGATAATGATAATGATAATAATGATAATAATGATAGTAATAATAATAATAATCATAATGATAATAATAATAATAATAATAATAATAATGATGATAATAATGATAATGATGATGATGATAATAATAATAATAATAATAATAATAATAATAATAATAATAATAATAATAATAATAATAATAATAAATTAATGATTACATAAATTATTCATTAACATGACACATTGCCCTTTAAATACTTGTCTTTTTTCCTTATCTTCTCAAATGAATTGTGTATGATTGTCAATACTAAAAAAAATTAATTATATCAATTATTTAATGTAATTTCTTCATAGATAAATCAAAGAAAATTGCATTTAATGTAAAAAAGACTTAAATCAATAATTTGTACTTCGTAATTTACTATTTTAAATCTATCAATTATTTGTTATTTGAATCTATCCATTGTTTTTTACTTTAAATTTGAGAGAATAATTTTTTTAGAGTTTGTATTTTTATTTTTATCATGTTTATTAAGTTTTTAGCAGCCTTGTCTTTTTTTAAAAAAAAATCGAAATTATTTAAGGTTTGTTGTGCAATCAATTAATTGGGGGGGGGGGGGAATAGGTCGGTCTCCCGCCATGTCCACATCAAACTCCACATTGGATGTTAACTCAGTTCCTGTTAGCCAAACTAACCATTCTTCCTTATCGGAAGGTTTTAATTGCATAGAATAAAATAGGTGGAGGGTTAATAAAGTAAAAATATCAAGATATGTGGTTAATTACAAAATGTGAAATAGTTTAAGGTTTTTTTTTTTTTTGAAATTATCTCTAAAAAATGTTTTTAAAAAAGGGTGGTGTTATATCGACCCTCATTTCCTATAAGTTAACCCCCCCCCACATTTTTTTTTTTTTTGTTTAATGACGAAAATATCATCAATATTAAAGACAATAATACCTTTTATATTAATAAGTCGACCCTCATTGCTTTTTCCTAAAACTAAAAACCTCTAACTAAACTCTCACCCCAAACAAATATATCACTTCTTCCCAATACATTCTTCATCTCCTTCTTCTTTCCCAACAAATATATCTCTTATTCCCAATTCAATTTTATTTCCCTTCTTCACTCCCAACAAATATACCCCCTTATTCCCAATATATTTCTTTTTGTGAGTAACTTTTTTTTATTATTTATTAATAAGAAAGTACAAAGAAAGGGGACGATCAACCTTGCCCAAACTAGAGAGGACAAAAGAGTCTAATCCTGAAAGGAAAATACAAAAGAATAGCTAAAAGCTATAAAAAAGGACATGATCGATCAAACTTTCCTGAAACTATAAAGACTTAGAGAGACATGTTTAAGAGCTTGTAGGACAGTCATAGGTAACTGAGACTCTATATCCCAGAAAAACATACACGTCTGCCATCAAACATGTGGAGTTTGTCAAATATAATCATTTGACCGGTGAGTAAACAAATATAATTTTTGACGACTAGTTTATCAATAAATCGATTGGTGATAAACCAGTGATTGACTAATATGGTCGATCAATGATTTCGGAGGTAGGGGTGTGCACTTTTACTAGTTTAATGATAAACCAGTCTGGTTTATCAGTGGTTTATTAGTTGAACAGGCTATAAAAGATTTTTTTTTTTTAAGTGAGGTTACAATTGATCAAATCATCTTTAACTTTACCATTTGTGTAAATACCCCGCCAAATAGTCTGCCACTCTTTTACGCCCTCTATAAACATGTATCACATCATAACACCCTAACAGAGATCTGAAGAGACGAAGATCATAGGAGACTGAATTCGTGTACCGAAGAACCTCAACTGCAACCAAAGAGTCAGTTTCCACTAGAACCGAGGTCAACACAAGAGATTAACATAAACGTAGGCCGTCTATAAGGGCTAATAACTCCGCTCTCATGTTTGTACCAATCCCATAACAATTGGAAAATGCAGCAACAAAGTATCCAGCTTTAGACCGAATGACACCTCCCCCTGTACATATACCATTCCTTACCAAGCCATCCGTATTGAGTTTATATCCATGAGTTAACGGCTGATCCCATCTAATCCATGGACCATGTTTCACTGGAGTGGGTTGCACTTATACATTCATCCTTTGAAGGCCCAACATATCAAAAATATTACAAGCAGCCTCTGGTTTATAAACAGAAAACATGGCGTGTAAGTCACGGTTGATATGGTCGGAAATCTGATCAACACGCGTAGGGAAATTCTCAAAAGTCGCATCGCACGTTGCCTTCCAAATTTCCCAACACATGAACATCAAAATACCCAAATAGCACGCCCTTTTTTGATTGCGAAGAGAGACACCTGTTGTCCAGATTATGAACATATCTTGAGATCTTACGAAAAGGAGCAGCAAAGTTATCCCAAAGCGTAACTGCAATTTCGGAACGAAGGAATAAATGGGTCACCGACTCACACGGTGGACTAACAGTGCAACATAGACATTTCGACACAATTGGGACGTGTTTAACGTGTAAATTGAGATCCACTGGAACTGCATTATGAAACAGACGCCAAAGGAAACCACTCACTTTCAACGAAATCCAAGGCTGCCATATTTTGAGAGCCCACTCCCTTTCCGGTGTATGAGGGCAAATTTTATTTCAAAAGGTTGCCGCATCAAAATTTCCATCCCTCGACTCTGTCCAAATTAACTTATGGGGAATTCTAGCATCAGTATGGACAGCCATAACAATATCATGCAGCTGGGTAGAAATAAGAGGAAGAAATTGAGGGAGTTGAGTGATAGCCTTTTGGACGGAGAGCTTGATATCTATGCGGGAGGTCCCTCCAAAGTTATTGTTGTGTAAATATCGGTATATTTATTACCTTGTCTATAGCCTTCAAACTTGTGCATTAAGCATATAGTTAGCTTCCTGATTTATAGCTTTAGATCTTATCATGCAATCTGATATATATATATCACCCTTCGGTGATTGGAATACACAAGGAAACAATTGACCTTCTTTCATGGTATCAGAGCACTAGGGCATTTTTTTTGTCTTCCGCCGCGCCTAGCCCTAGATCTCCCGTCAATTCTTTTCCGTCACCCTTCATGACTACCTCCAAGCCTTCTTTCCACCCGGCTCTTGTTGTTTCCAACATCAAGAACCACATCTTTATTACCCTTGAGATGGAAAACGTCCGATGACGTGGGAGTAACTTTTCAAAATTCACGCACGTTCCTACCGGGTTATAAATCATAGTATCCCTCCGACCGAAGGCACCACTACTGCGCCTACCACCGATGAGGAGAAAGAATTATGGACAACCCTGGATGCCACAGTCCTTCGATGGATATATACCACCATCTCTAATGATCTCTTACAGACCATTATCGAACCAGAAATAACAGCCTTGGATGCTTGGGGTAGGTTGCGTGACATATTCCAGGACAACAAGAATTCATGTGTTGTTACTCTGGAGCAGGACTTCTCTCACACAGCCATATGGAAGACTTCCCTAACGCTTCCGCTTATTTTCAATGGCTCAAGAGTTTGTCCGATCAACTTTAAAATGTGGGTGCACCAGTTTCCAATAATTGCCTCGTTCTTCAAATGGTTGCTGGTCTCACTGAAACATATAGTGGGGTAGGGACTCTTCTTAGTCAAAGCAATCCCATTCCACCCTTCTATCAAGCTCGCTCCACGCTTACTCTTGAGGAATTTGGTTTAGCCAAACATGCAGCAACAGTTCCTTCTGCTGCCATGCTTGTCAAAGATATTGAGGATACCACCTCAACTGAAGTTCCTTCTCAACACTGTCAACACGGAACTGGTCGCAAGGGTGACAATCGCAGCACTGGGGGTCGACACCACAGAGGTGGTCGTAGTAGTAATAGGGGTGAGGTGCCCGATCTGGCAATGGTGGTGGTTGTACACACTGTGGTGGCAGGCAACAGGCCAAACAATATCAACAATGGTCTTCTTGGATAGTGGGCTGGTTCCTACTTGGCTTGGGCTATTCCCCCTTGCCCTTATCCTACAGCTCCTTTGACTAGGCCCAACGCACCAACCCCACAGACTGGTCTTCTCGGCCCATGTCCGCCACAAGCATATTCTGCTACTTCATCCTCCCCTACTGATATTAAGGCTGCGATGCATACTCTTGGACTCTCTCCACCAGCTCCAAACTGGTACATGGATACATGAGTTACCTCTCACATGACATCCGACAATGGTACACTCTCGTCTTATTTTAATTTAAGCAATAATCGTGGTATAATTGTTCGAAATTGTCATTCTATTCATATTCTTGGTTATGGTCATACAACTCTTTCACCCGCGAACCCACCCCTCACTTAAAAGAACCCACCCCTCACTTAAAAAAATGTCCTTCATGCTCCTCAAATTATCAAAAACTTAGTTTCTGTTAGAAAATTCACTACTGATAACTTCGTTTCTGTTGAATTTAACCTTTTGGATTTTCTATGAAGGATTTTCAGACGGGGACGTGTCTAAGGAGATGTGATTGTCGGGGCGAGCTCTATCCTATCACCAATAATATTTCCATAACTCCAGTCACCTCTGCCTTTGCCTTTACTGTTTCTGCTCCTTTATGGTATGCCCATTTGGGTCATCCGGGATCACCAATTTTTGATTTCCTTAGACAAAATAAATTTATTGATTGTAATAGACAACTTAGAACTTATATTTGTCATTCTTGTTCACTTGGAAAAAATATTAAATTGCCTTTTGTTGCATCTAATTCATGCACTTTTATGCCTTTTGATATTATTCATATTGATAATTAGACATCTCATGTAATCAGTTCTTCGGGCCATCGCTATTACCTACTTCACTTAAATGATGTTGGAATATGCTTGTTGATGAGTAACTTATCTTCTTGCATATTCTGAATATTTTGATTTGTTTGTTCTCATTACCGTGTGTCATAACAAGTGGCTAAAAGGTCTGCGTACTGGTTAGTGTGCCAGCTTGTTTGACATCACATAGATCTTAGATTAGGTATGTCGTGATCAAGTCCTACCTTCTTAATGATGATCAACAGATTAACGATTCATATGCACCAGCACCAGCAAACATGCTAAAGCGTGGAAGATCTTCAGAAGACTCGTCACCAGCAGATTTGTCATAAGCGCAAAAGAATACCTTAAAGACTCGCCACCAGCAGACATGCTATGGTTTGATTGTTCATACCATAACCAGCACCAGCAGACCTCTCTTGCAAAAGACTCACTCTCTGGACTGAACATCTTACCAGCAGACTTAGTTCTGCACGTGCTACTAAGAGGCAAGACTGCAGGAGATCAAGAAGAGACAAAATTGTTCAAGCCTTAAAAAGTCACTCCGATCTTTATGAAGCTTGACATCTATGATACTGCAAAATCTTTTCTCTCTACACGTGGTTTGGAAAGTCAAAAGAATCTACTTAATTGGACAGACAATCTGACAATGTATTATGATTCAGACTCACTTTTCAGAGAATTATCAATACAGTCTGACGGGCGACAGTTCTAGGATCAGCAGAACAAAGCTTTTATCCAACGGTCAAAGATCCAGCGAACAAGATCTTTATCCAACAGTCTTCAATGACAAAACCATTTCAACGGATACAAAATCTATCATCATCTCTCAACTATCAAAAAAAGACCTCTATCTATAAAAGAAATCCTCTCCTCTTCACACAAACATAACACTAATCGACAGAGCTATCAACGATCTTGATCTGTTCGACAAAGCTATGATATCTACAAAGAGATTGTCTTCTACAACGATTCTCAGATCTCCACAGACGATTACAATGAACAAAGTCAGACCTTAGCAAAACACTCTCTGTGGATTGCTAAGAAGAAAAGGATTGGAGAAGAGAGAGATCGTAAATATCTTAAGACAAAGATCGGTGTCTTGGTCAAGAACCTAGTTCTTGATTTGAGTTCTTCAGCCTTCTTCGAAGATCTCAGCCTCTAACAGAGTTTCAGAACTTTATTCCTAAAGTTAGAGGCCAAGTTGTAAGTGCCCCAAATTTTTTTGTATCTCATCCTCCCTTGTTTAGGGGAAAACAAGATTCAGAAAACGCAACGCTCTTTTCATTCCATCTTCCATTGTTTAGGGGAAAACGAAATTAAAAGTGCCAAAAGAAACGTTACAAAGAGTGCGTGGAATACGCCCGGCCTCACTGTGGACTCAAAATGTTGTAACAGAGTCATCATCTTTATTTTAAGGAGAAATAAAGAAAAACCAAATGTAACCAGATTTTGTAAAGGGTTCGGAGGCTAAGTTACGAGGTGGAAGGGGTTAGGCACCCAACTCGCCCTTTCGGTCTCAAAACAAGTTTTTTGGCTAAATATGCTTTTATTATATTTATTTAACAGATAAAATAAAGCATTTATATAAATAAATAAATAAATAAATATATATATATATATATATATCTGTATCTATATTATTACAAACTTGCAACAGTCTCCTTTCGAGAGTTATGAATACATTTATAAATATTTGGCCATAATAGTGGCTCTTTTTAGTGCTATTTTCTATAGAAATCCGGGCAGCATAACTGTTTATATTTATTACATCGGGTCGGCTTAAATAGCACTTTTTATAAATAAAATTTTAAATAACATATCTTTTGAAGCGTGGGGGTCTTATCCCGTACCAACTAGCTTCTAGTAGATTTTAGGGTGCGCTCGCTCTGTCCTTCCGGGAGAGGGAGCCTTTTTGTTATTGTTTTGTTGTTACGGAGATTCGGGCAGAGTAACTGCTTCCGAAAGTTGCTTTCTGGCCTCGGGAACCGGATGGAGCAACTGCTTGCTTTTGTGCTATTGTTTGCTTGCTGACGACGGAAATCGGGCAAAGCAACTGCTTACTTTTTACGGAATTTGGCATCTGGATTCGGGTAGAGAAACTGCTCTTTTTGGGATTTTTGGACCGGAGGAATAGGGTGGAATCCTAGCAGGGCAACTAGGTTTCACTTTGACCAGTTGGTTTTATGTTTGGGGGAAATTTGACGGAGCTTCGAGGCTTAGAGGAGGGAAACTCTCAGAGCGTACTCTTAGAACACACTGTGGAGAGAATTTTAACTGCGTGGTTTTCGGAGTGAATTCTCACAAGCTGGGCCTCTTTATTTATAGGCTGGAGAAGGGATTCCTTCGTCGTTAAGATTTATCTTTATGTGCTTCATCAGCTTGTACCGCGTGCGTGAGAGATTGTATCAAAAGAAAAATGATATAGTGCACAGAGTACTATTGGGCGCCACCCACAATGGAAGTGGGAGCGGCTCCCAAAGACACCATGGGTGGCGCCAGGAGTCTTAGTGCAGCTCCCAGGGGCTTTTTTGTTATTCTTTTTGGCACTTAGGCCCCTTGCATTTCACTATTTGCGCATCCTGCTTTTTCTTTTGCATTTTAAACCATGTAACTTGACATTTGTTAGTGTTTAACAGGTCTTGATATTTCATGTCATGTTACATACCAGGGATACGAAATTGGGGTGTCTACAGAGCCCCTCAACGATGGAGTTTACGGGTAACCCGAAGCTTACCGAGTAAACGAACATCGTTGATAAGAAATAAACTCCCAAATTTCGTGGAAATTATAATGGGGAGAAATGCAAGAGGTAACAGTTATAATGCAACAGTTTATAAGGCAATTCAAATCTCACATACCCTAGACATATTTAGTCGGTTATAACAGGTTATCGTAGTTTTTAAGCAGATATGCAATAAAATGCTCTGATGGTCAGACCTATCGAAATAGGCTACATGCGTATCCCTTATAAAAGGAATCAGACCAAACGTAGTTCGGCCTCATGCAAACAAACAACAAGCACTGGGTGGGATAGATGGTGTGTTTCGCCCAAAATAGGCAAAACCGGTGGGACTTGGCTGCATTTCACCCAGAATAGGCAAAACTGGTGGGACTCGGCTGCGTTTCACCCAGAATAGGCAAAACTGGTAGAACTCGGCTGCATTTCACCCAGAATATGCAAAACTGGTGGGATTCGGCTGCGTTTCGCCCAGAATAGGCAAAACTGGAAGAACCCGGCTGCGTTTTGCCCAGAATAGGCAAAACTGGTGGGACTCGGCTGCATTTTGCCCAGAATAGGCAAAAGTGGTGGAACTCGACTGCGTTTCACCCAGAATAAGGAAAGAAGCATATATTTTTTTTTAAAACGCACTTTTCCCAGCAAAGTAAAAGTGATGCTGCTTTTCAAAACGGGCTTTCCCCAGCATAGGGAAAGCGATGAATCTTTTTTTAAAAAAGGGCTTTCCCCAGAATAGGGAAAACGATGCAACCTTTAAAAAAAACGTTTCCCCCATAATAGAGAAAACGATGCAACCTTTAAAAAAGTGTTTCCCCCATAATAGGGAAAACGATGCAACTTTTAAAAATGTGTTTCCCCCAGAATAAGGAAAACGATGCCGCTTTTAAAAACGTGTTTCCCCCAGAATAGGGAAAACGATGCCACTTTTTTTTTCAAAATGCGCTTAACCCAGAATAGGAAAAGCGATGCTGCTTTTTTTTCAAAATGCGCTTAACCCAGAATAGGAAAAACGATGCTGCTTTTTTTTTCAAAATGCGCTTAACCCAGAATAGGAAAAGCGATGCTGCTTTTTTTTTTTTCAAAATGTGGGGACGATGACAAGGTCAATAATATGTGGAAAAAGTTTCGAAATCAGATATAGTGGCGCGAAACAATGTCGTTGAATTACTTACTCCATCATTTTGCAATTTAGTCTACATGCAAACACTAGTTAAAAGTACCTGTACGCGATTGACTTCTTTTCAGCAAACTAAATTATTAAACACACTGTACTTCTTGGCTGGTGAGTGAAATGGCTAAGGTTGTAGATCCGTTGGGGTTCACTCAAAGCTTTGGTGTGACATATATATGTTTGTTTGGTTCCTAGTATCTGGTGGGGTTTCTTAGTGAAGATATTTAATGGAGGGCTTCCATTTCTTTCTTTTGGTTTTGATAACAAAATATCATGGTTTTTGGCAAAGAAAGTAAGGAGGGGTTTCAAAAACCGGGCCCATAGGACGAGATAACACGGCGGTCAAGCAACCAAATCTTATAGAACTTAAAGAGACCGACGCGGTGCCAAAGTGAAACAAATAGTCAAACTTTTTAAGTGAGGTTTCTAACCTTTGGTATTCTAGACAGACCGATAGACAACTAGTCTGGCGTTAATAGAAAGGTAGGGGCAAAGTGTATCCGAAATAAAACTACCCGACTCGCAGAAATCATGAGAGTCCATGAAGTAGTGTACCAACTCTGCAGTATGTTATGTGTGATAACCTCTGATTTCAGATGAGGATTAGGCATAATAAGTGATCTTGTCATTCAATCATAAGAAGTCCTTGCCTAATAAGATTGAGGCAGAAGTTTCTCAGTTGATATGTGTTTCCAAACTTCCTTTTTTCAAAATGACCAACAATTCATGACATAAGGAACATGGGATAGGAGACTGCATGGACAAGACCCATGAGTTCGATGGAAAAAGCCCTAGGGTGACTCAATCAACATTTTTTTTTCAAAATGGGATAGAAAGCCCCTAGCATACTCAAGTGATACGTTTTTTTATGGATATGGGTGGAGAATATCTCTAGGCGTGGATGGAGGGAAAGCCCCTAGGTGGACTTTTCTCTTTTTTTTTCTTTATTTTATTTTTTTTGGAAAGAGAGAATCAAAGGCATAGTATATGAGGATGACTCTAATGAACAAGAAAGAGAGTCAGGATTCAGCGTTCTCCTTATCGCCGAGTATCACCAAGTTCGGTGGTTTATGGACCCTACTTGGCATTTATCTTTTGATGTTTTTTGCATGTTTTAGCAGGGAGTCCATCTTTGACTCAGATCACATCATAACCGATTGAAGCAGAGTTGTTGATCATGACTGGTTCAGGGTGTACTATTTAGGTTTTTGCGGATGGATTGGTTTTAAGGTTAGAAAGTCTCTTCAGGGAAAAAGCGATCAATAATTTGATCGTTGGTTGGCTTTTCAGGCTGTGGGTTCTAGATGGATAATTGGCTTTTGGTTTTGAGTATGGTGGGTTTTTTTTTTTTTTTTGACTTTTGGCTATGGCTATAGCTTTTCGATCCTCCTGAGGAAGTATATATGTGTTGTTTTTCCTGAGAAGCCCCATAGTAATTTATGTAAGGGAAAGATGGACAAATGGTGAACTTGCTCCAGAGAGAGATTTTTTTTTTCTTTTTCTTTCATTTCTCTCTTTTCTTTTTCTATATATTTTTTTTCAGATCCCCTTTTTTTTTCCTCGGATCTTCTTTTTTTTTCTTTTCGGAGCATCATAATAGCCATTGAGGAATGTCCTCCCTCCTTTTGGGGCAAAGGGAGCATCATTCTTGGTGGATAAAAAGGCAATACATCCCCGGTTTTGGAATCCGGATTATGGGGATAGTTGTTTGATTGGGGATTTTGGAAGGTCTTAATTTCAATAAGGAGTTTCGGCACATGGTGGATTAAAAAGGGGTTTCAGGTTTTCGGAGGGGTTTTGGTGTTTATGGTAGGAAGCCCCAGTATGCTACTAACAGCTCGGTCGCAATGGGCCGAAGGTGATTCCGATCAAGACGACTTGTCTGCTTTGGATTTCATGTGTTCATAATAGTTTGTGGGTCCATATCTTCTAGATGACTCATTATCAACTCGTGTAGATTTAGGTGTTTTTAAATAAGTCAACTTATCATCCTTGGAAGAAAACATGTCCAGTGGATACTCGGAAATAGGTGATCTGATTTAAAAGAAAATATATGTATGGAAAATCTACAAAAACTGACATTGAATTGAAAAAAGTGGTTTCCTGAAAATTTTATTTGATAAGAGGAGGTTCAAAGGTAAAAAGGGGTTTCTGGAAATGTATACAAAGGGTGTTCTAGGGTTCGATGAGTCTCAAAGGCTTTCCCTTGTCCTTCCCTGAGTGATCAACAATTTCTTATACTACGTCCTGCCATATCCGAATTCTTTCTCAATGATGTTCCTTGGGCGATGCTTGATCACTTTTTATTAGAATCAATCATGGGTGTGGCTTCTCATTGATTTTATCATCGATAAGATCTTGGATCGCATTCGTAAGTGAAAAGCATTTGTCGGTGATGAGACTACTTGATTGGTGGTATTCACAGTACTTGTTATGGCTCCATCTAGAGGGTAATGGGTTTGGAGGTTTGTAGTTTTCAAGCGGCTTAAGGACCTCTTGTGCTATTAACCCTTGTAGTATCAGTGACATTGGGGCATACAATTCATCGTAATTTCTTTTGTTTCCTTCGTAAGGTCCTATGCAACTTTTGTTAGTACTACTGCTTCCTTCAACATAATTGGCGGACTTATCTGTCTCATATGACCATGGCACATTACTGTACTTACCAGTTGGAATTCTTTCAACCATGTTCACTTCTTCCGTAGATTCTTCCTCTGATTCAGAATAGCAGAATGAACTTGGAGGTGTATCAATTTCTAGGGACCCTGTACGTATTTCTTCATCAATGCGGTATTTCCATGATGGCATTGAAATCACCGTAGGGAAGAAACCTCATTCGTTCAAGATAAATTGGCTGGAGGTTTTTTTATAAACAACCGGGCTGATTTAGATGGATCAGGTCTGTCCAGTGTTTGGGCAACTTTCTTCTTCCACCTGGCTGCAAATTCTGCAAAGGTTTCTTTTTTTCTTTGGGTTCACGCCCCAAGATCTCTTTTATTTTCAGAGGTGGTATTGTCTTTGTACCTCTTTAGGAACTCTTCTGCTATTTGGTCCCAAGTGCTCATGGTGCTATCATCTGCTAGCATTAACCATTGCTTTGCAGCCCCTGTCAAGGTAAGGTAGAAATTGAAGGTCATAGCTTCGAAACTATCCCCTCTTGACTGCATGCCAGTAGCATAAGATTTTAGGTGGGAGATAGGACATCCAGTCCCATCGAATTTTTCTATATCGGACATTTTGAATTTTGAGGTAGTACGGCTGAAGGTTGCAGCATTAATGCCCGCGTAGAAAATTCCCCTTTGTTCAAGACCTTGTACACTATACTTTTTAGGTTTTCCATATCTGCCTCTAATTTTGTGGGAGGTGGTGCTAGGTTTTGGTATATATTGGAAGGATTGGGGGTAACTGGGTTTATTTCAGGTTGTGGCATTTGATAAGGATTTTAAGGAGGTAGGTTATTTGTGGGTACTCGGTTTTGGTATACATTTGAAGGATTTTGAGGAGGTGGTTTATTGTTGGTTTCGGCTTGACGACCAACGTCATTGAAGGGTAAATAAGTCATTACTTGGCATGGTTGGGTGTAGCTTCTAGGATCCATATGTGGGCTATTTTGGAGTGGATTGGCAATGGGAAATGGAAGGCCACTTAGATTTTGGTGTATATGGGTGTTTGGGAAAGGATATGGTAGGTATGGTGAGAAATGGTTAAAATTTTGGTAATAAGTATTTGGCGAGAAGTAGGTGATTGGGGTGCTGGTAGTTGGTGGTGGATTAGTGTTTGGCTGAGGGTTTGGGTTTAAAGGAGCATGAGAAGTGGATTCTTCTTGAGGGGTTTCAGGGAAAGAGGTTCCCTCACCACTTGGCCTTGGACCTTGCATGAGGTTTGCTATTTGGTTTAATATGCGATCATTCTATGCATCCAACTTTCGATCTAACCATTGCTGCATGGCTGAAGTAGAAGCGTACCCCGAAACCCCTTGTATTAGTACCCGCTGTAGACAGTTCATTTTCGGCGGTCATTCTGTCCAAATCTGTATTTTCTGAACTGATTCTGACACTTTTTGATCTGACCTTGATATTCTCTGATCTGACACCTATGCATGTATCTCGTATTAATCGACTGGTACTATCTCTGCCTTTCCAAACTCGGGCTAGGTTTCTGAGGAAAAGGGGTTTGAAGGTATCAGAAGGGGTTGGCTGAAGGCTTTCTGGGTTCTGAGTGCAGTGTGCCTTTATTATTAATATTTTTTATTATTAATTTTCATATAATTGATTGGACAAGCACCCGCTTTGTTTTGACAGTCTCGGGACTATTCTTGGAATAGTGGATTCTTTCTCTAGAGTATAGGAACCTCGTATTCCACCTGTCTTTCGACCCCCCAAAATCAGACTGATCTCAGGTGAAGGGTCTATACTCTTTCCGGGATCCACCATTCAAAATGGTCTAAGCCGAATATCATAAAAATTATTAGTCAACCCATGTGCATATCTTTATTTATATATATTTTGTTTTTGCTCTTTTTTTTTGTTTTGCTTTTTTTTTACAACTGGATTGGTTAATAATTCAGAGATATAAAAACCGATCGGTCCATGAAGTGTCTTGATAATTTATATGCAATTAGCGTTGGCTAATGCACGGGGTAGGCTGGCCATGGTGTAGGGTAGCAGTTCAAAATATTTCTATGTGCGTGCATGTGTGTACGGTATCTAAAAAGCAGTAAAGTCTTCTTTTTTTTCAGATATAAAGTAGTAAATAAAGTAGTTAATGGTCTCTCTTTCTGTTCATTGTGGATTTTCTCGGCTGATTAGCTTGAGTCCTTGAAAGGACGGCGCGAGCAAGTAACGACCATTCAGATTAAGAAATAGAAAGAAAAGTGGGGAATCTATCTATTCCTATTAATTACATATTGGTCCTAATCCCCAAAATAAAAATGACATAATAAAATAATATTTACATTTTTTTTTGCGAAATAAATAAAACAAGCAAAATAATAGCAAGATAGAGCAGAATAAAGCAATAATAAAATAAAGCCCCAGCCCCTTTTCCTTTTTTTGTTATCCTGTCCGAAATTCTTTTTTTTTTATTTTTTTTTTTTGTATTTGCAATGATGCCCGGAACGAAGCTGCTGCAAATTTCACGGTTATATGCACATATATATATATATGCAATATTTAAATTGTTAAAGAAATATAATAAGCATATTTAGCCAAAAAAAAACTTGTTTTTACTTTTGTTTTGAAAAATGAGTCTAGCCCTCCATTTTTATTTTCTTTCAAAATAAAAACAACGTCCCTAGCAGAGTCGCCACTGTGAGTGCCTCGAATTTTTCTGTATCTTAGCCTCCCTTGTTTAGGGTAAAACAAGATTCGGAAAACGCAATGTTCTTTTTATTCCATTTTCCTTTGTTTAGGGGAAAACGAAATTAAAAGTACAAAAAGAAACATTGCAAAGAGCGCGTGGAATACGCCCGGCCTCACTGTGGACTCAAAATGTTGTAACAGAGTCGCCATCTTTATTTTAAGGAGAAATAAAGAAAAACCAAATGTAACCAGATTTTGTAAAGGGTTCGGAGGCTAAGTTACGAGGTGGGAAGGGGTTAAGCACCCAACTCACCCTTTCGGTCTCAAAACAAGTTTTTTTGGCTAAATATGCTTTTATTATTTTTATTTAACAGATAAAATAAAACATTTAAACATATATATTTGTATCCATATTATTACAAACTTGCAACAGTCTCTTTTCGGGAGTTATAAATACATTTAGGCAAAACACACCTTTGGGCCACTGTACTTTTCAAAACATTGCAATTAGGCCACTGAGACGTCAAAATTTTCGGGATAGCCACTGTACCAGACTTATCTTGCACGTTAACCCCTTTTTCGGATGGACGTTAAGTTTGGACGTTAAATTAGGTTAAATGTCTATTTTACCCTCGTCTTCATCATCATCGTGACAAAGTAACCCAGAACCTGGGTTTTAAAGAGATTACAAACCTCGGGACGATCAGAAGTAGAAGGAAGGAGGCCAATGGATCTGGTAGAGCGGACTGAGCTAAGAATCTTCTCACCAACCTTCCAGAAATCCATTCCGGCGTCTCCCGATCGCCACTACCGCCTTGGGAGAACAAAAGTGAAGCGAGAAAGCAGAACCCTAGGCAATTTGGAACCCTTCGCTGCTCAAATTTCCATTTAATGCGAACGGAGTGAGCGCAAATGGGACTGACTTGGGCTGCATTTCAAATCAGAGCTCTCAAATCAATCGGTCGGAACCCCATTCTTGCAGAGATCGGTGTGTGTGTTTGTGTACACGAATGCGTGTATGTAAATATAAATTGGGAATTACAAAGAGAGATAAATCAATTCAAGTATAGTGTTTATGTAAGTTGATTAATGTTATTCCCAGTCACAGACTTCCAAGCAAGATTGGTGAGTTGCCTAAACTTGAAACTCAAATCCACCATGCCGCCCCAACTTCGTCGTTCTCTTCCTTCTTCGCAACCTAATCGCCTGCCTCCTTGATGAATTTGAAGATGAACGTTATATATTGTAATTGATGAATATGATCCTTCTAGGTATGATTTATTCAGATCTGGTTTTGATTTTCTGGGTTTGATTCTCTCTTCACGGTTTGAACTGGGTTTGATTTTCTGGGTTTGAAGTGGGTTTGATTTTCGGGATTCTCTCTTCACGGTTTGAACTGGGTTTGATTTTCTGGGTTTGAACTGGGTTTGATTTTCGGGATTCAGATATGGGTTTGATTGAAGCATTTGAAGAATCAAAATGGATTTGCACAAAGGTTTTTTATTTTCATTTTAGATTTGAGTTTAATCTGGTTTACCATTGTCATCTACATTTCTTTGATTTTTTGATCTGATGATGATGAAGCTGACCATAGTAGAAGATGTTGATGATGAAGATGAGGGCAAAATAGACATTTAACCTAACTTAACGTCCATCCAAAAAAGGGGTTAACGTGCAAGACAAGTCTGGTACAGTGGCCATCCCGAAAATTTTGACGTCTCAGTGGCCTAATTGCAATGTTTTGAAAAGTACAGTGGCCCAAAGGTGTGTTTTGTCATACATTTATAAATATTTGGCCATAATAATGGCTCTTTTTAGTACTATTTCCTATAGAAATCCGGGCAGCATAACTGCTTGTATTTATTACATCGGGTCAGCTTAAATAACACTTTTTATAAATAAAACTTTAAATAGCCTACCTTTTGAAGCGTATGGGTCTTATCCTGTACCAACTAGTTTCTAGTAGATTTTAGGGTGTACTCGCTCTGTCCTTCCGGGAGAGGGAGTCTTTTTGCTGTTGTTTTGCTGTTACAAAGATTCAGGCAGAGTAACTACTTCCGAAAATTGCTTTTTGGCCTCGGGAACTGGGCGGAGCAACTGCTTGCTTTTTGCGGATTTGGAGCCTGGATTCGGGCAGGGCAACTGCTCTTTTTGAGATTTTTTGGACCGGAGGAATAGGGTGGAATCCTAGCAGAGAAACTAGGTTTTACTTTGACCGGTTGGTTTTGTGTTTAGGGGAGATTTGACTTAGCTTCAAGGCTTAGAGGGGGAAACTCTTAGAGCGTACTCTCCGAACTCACTACGGAGAGAATTTTAACTACGTGTTTAAACTGTGTGCGTGGTTTTCAAAGTGAATTCTCACAAGCCGGGCCTCTTTATTTATAGGTTGGAGAATGGATTCCTTCGTTGTTAAGATTTATCTTTCTGTGCTTCATCGGCTTGTACCGCGCGCTTGATAGATTGTACCAAAAGCAAAATGATATAGTGCACAGAGCACTATTGGGCGCCACCCACAATGGAAGTGGGAGTGGCTCCCAAAGACACCATGGGTGGCGCCAGGAGTCTTGGTGTAGCTCCCAAGTGTAAGACCCCGAACCTTCGTGTATTTGACTTTCTCGTGTTGTATGCTTTGTTGTTAATGCGTTGAGTGTTCGTCTTAACATGATAGCACCTAAATAAGTCTCATTGGAGTCTTAGTACCTTGCATATAAGATTTACAATGTTCATCTTAGTTGTTGTATGCTTGGTTGAGAGTTTAGAAGCATTGTTGCTTCGTTTGAGCCTTAGGGTTTCTCGTGTTTGCCTTCGTTGCTTGTATTGTTTGTGCTTTCAACTTGCGAGAAGTTCATTTAAGTTTTAGACCAAGTGTACTAGTATTTCTCATGCTTGCACAATCAATGTTCATAGATTTGTTGCATTTGGAAATAAGATGACCAACATATCACTTCACAGATTCAGTCCTGTTTTTGGGCGAACTTCGGGAAAATTCTGGTACCAATCTACTAAAGATAATTTTCTAAAACTTTAGTATGTTTTACCTACATATGTTAGGATACTCTCTGTAAAATATGGTATTTTTCCAAGGTGTATAAGTACCTCATTTAGGTCTTTACTTACGGCTGTGCCAGAATTATGTTTTCAGGAAATCAGCTTCTGTACTTGAAGTTGTCGTAGCCATATTTTGATGTATATAAGTCCAAATTGAGTAATTTAAAATGATGAACTATAGTTTAAAGAGTCTAGTTTCATAACAATCAATAATCATATCATTTGGAGGTGTGAGCTATTTTTGGTCGATTTTACAAGATTGACTGTCTGTTTTCCAGAATATGGTTTTGTGAGTTTTGAGTGGATTTGGCTATTGACTCTTGAACCCTTGGCCCTTGGACGTCCATTGTGACTCAAAGCCACCTTTGTTGACTTGTCTAAGACCCTTGTGAACCCTTGGATCATGGCCTATCAATGGTCTTCATGCCTTAGCCAATAGAAAGCCTCTTAATCACTTCACTTGGATTAGGGACTTCTTGGGAAGTATATAAACACAAAATTCATCCCTTCCAGCCATTTTTGTTCATCCATAACCAGAGATTCAGAGACATAGCTCCAAATTTCGTCCATGGAGGTCACACCAACTTGAGAGATCATTTCCCGGAGATCCGGTGGTCCGATCGTCGAACCGAGACCGCCAAATCGAAGCTCTCGATCTTCTCTACAACAATCCTTGCTCTAATCAACCTTTCCTCCATTAATCTTAGGACTAAGGTACGTTGGGAAATCCCTGAGATTTTCATGTTCAATAAAATAGCATGACCCCTTCATTATAGTTGTTCTATTAATGATTGTGAACACATTTTGTGAAGAGAAATCCTCCAATTCAACCTTTGAAACATGTGTAGGATTTTATGAATTCTCTATGAAGTTGTGATTTTGACATTTTGTAAAGCATGAATGTTGTTTATAATGAGCTTAGGAATAACTCTTGTGAAGGAATATGTTTCAATTCAAGGTTTAACAAAATCACCGAAACTAGGGTTTGAAACTTCGGGATTGTGTTTAAGGCTAGTTTAAGATCATGAAGCGGCCTAGTTATCGAGTTCTAAATGAAAGGAGAACTTAGGAAAGGGCAATGTGATGCATATAGTATCAATGCTCAACTTGGTTGAATTTTAGTAAAACTCATCGGAGTTGAGATTAGGGAGTTATTGAACAATACCGACTCCACATTCAATCCCTACGACGTTTGTAGTGCGTTAGACTAATATATTAGCTTACGTGACTTTGGGATGGATTGAAGGGCATGTTTGATATGAGTGATTATAAGACTCAATCGAGTTCTTATGTGGTTTATGTGATTGTGTGAAGCAAATGCACAATTGAGAGCATGTTGTAGAATGATGTATCTACTTGACATGTTGAATTCGCTCTTGTCGAATTCCTACTTGATTCTTTAATGAGTAAAAACACCTACTTGTTGAATAATGAATTTGAGGACTATTCTATAAGATGATTTGGATTGGGGCTATCTTAGTACTCTATACATGGAGTCTACTTGTATAAGTCGCTAGGATGACCATGTTGTTATCTAAGACTCACCGGTATGGTTTGACCTTACGGGTTATTACCGCTCTAGTGTTGCTTAAGTCTTTGACTACCATCGACTTTTGTGTTATTGAATGAGTTACTACTCTAGGAAGAGTTTAGTAAATGGCTTCATGATCCGAGACTAACGGAGTAGTCTTGGATAGTACTTAATGGACTGATGGTTAAGTTGTGACTCTCGTTGAATTTCATAGGTGAATATGGAATCTGTGTATATTTTATATTATGACTAAATGCATGATTTCCTACCTTGTCAAGAATTGATTCTTCTATGTGTTTCTATGATATGACTTATGAGCATATTGAATGTATTTGCCTTCGTGCACGATGTTCTACGGTTAATGAATTGTGGTGAACTTGGATTCTACTATTAAGTGGAATTATGAATCAAAATCTGAACTAAGCTTGATTTCACAATAATCAACTTAGGCTTCCCTTATATAATTGACTTGGGACTTGAACTAAGATTCCTAAATGGAATGAGAACCTTGCTATGCCTCAAACGAGAACATAGAAAAGAGTCTTGGGACACATATAGTGTTCAAACTCTATTTGGTTGGAATTGTAGTAAAGACTCAAGGAGTCGAGTTAAGGAACAATTGAACCTTACGAGGATCGTGGTGAGATCCTATGACAATTATATTCCAGTTGACTAGATTACTAGCTTTTGGGACTTGAATTGAATAGAGTGAACAAACTTGGCACTTATGATTTAGAGACCAAATGAGTTCCTATTGTGGTTTTGTGATTTATGTAACAATGTGCATAATCGTATGAGTTTAGTAGGTCATTATATCTACTTGAGAATTAGCAAGTAAACATCTACTTGTGCATTGCATATAAGTCCAGCTGGCATTACTTGAGTTTTCATGATGATGGTGGGGCGATGCATTGCCTTCACGAATTATGGGATTCGTGATTGTAATGTATCGCCGTCTGGGATTCGGGTTTCACACACACCTCCACTTTGCTAGCGGTGGGGAAGTAGCCCCTTTGTCGTAACCAATTGAGCACATTGGCTAGTGCTATTTTCTGAGTAGAGAACTCGGACCGAGAAGAGAGCTCGGTACTTTGATACGAACACGGGTATCATTGGCACGATATGATTAACGGTTGTGATTGCGGGAGCAATACGACGGCAGTGATTTGGTATCTTCTCTATCCCTTATGTGGCCTCTATGGGCACTTATGTGACAACAAAGTGTTAGTTGAACATGAGATCTTATTGACCATGTTTGTATTGGTGATGTTATATGAGAGATTTGATATGTATATATAGATATATGCATACTTGTATATGAGATATATATGAAAGACTTGATGTGTATATATATAGATATGCACACTTATGCATGATGATTTTATGGGAGATTTGATATGTATATTTAGAGATATACATCTTGGTATAGGTGTATATATATAAACATGCACCCTTACACGTGGTAACAGTGTGAATAGCTTGATTCGTATATATAATGATATGTATACTTGCATATGATGTTTTGTGGGAACTACCTTCTAATTCATTTGATTTGTGTGTGAGCAGGAATTACACCCGGTTCATTTGGACGGTTTAGTAAGTAAGAAGGAGTGGATATCTTGTGGAGTATCGAAGCGATACGACGCCTCTTCACGGGTTTTTACGTCATATATTAAATGACACCCTGGTTATGTTTATGTTACATAATTATATGTTGCATATATATTGTAGTAGCGTACTGGGTCATTATGACTCATCTCGTACTTGTTTTTAGTTGCAGATGGCGATAGTTGCGAGGTCGAGTAGATCGAGGCGTAGCGAGGCATTGGTCGATAGATCGAGGTTAGATCGTGTGGTTTCGTGTTTGTAGCAGCCGACTTTCTCGAGTAGCGACTTGTGGAGTCTTGTTCCTTTTAGCATTGTCATTGATTTCATGTACTTTGCTATTCTTGTGAGATCGACATTTTGTAAAGTTATTTAGACTTTACAGTCGGGTAGAATACTTGGGTATTGGTATTGGTTATTTCTTGGGCCGACGTGTTGTGTTGTGCCTTGTTTGTGGTTTTAGTATTTATTTCAGTTGTCTCCCGGGCACGCAGTAGCTTTGGGGGAATTTCCTTGTTCTACTTCTTATAGTTATTGGTTGACCCCGATATGCTTTAGTCGTTGGGTAATTGTTATATCAGGTTGGTTCTTTGTTGAAACGCCGGCCTGGAGTGCCGATGGTTTGATTAGCGTCTGCAATGTTGCGGCACGCGAGTTTTGTTTTTCCTCCTTTGAGAGATAATGTCTCTCTTGGTTTCATTGTTGTTGGTTTCGAGCTTCATAGCTTGGGACTTCTTTCTTATATTGCTTCTGCTGATTTGATTTTTGAAATACCGTATTTTAGTGCGGTGTTATGTTCATGTTTAGAGCGAGTTTGCTCGACTGTTTGATTAGCACTACTATTTATCAAGTGCTTGTCCTCTTATTAAGTTAGTTCCAGCGGAACGACCTTGGGATTTCGTGTTGGAATCCGGGTCGGGTCGTTACACCAAGGGCTTTTTTGTTATTCTTTTTGGCACTTAGACCCCCTGCATTTCACTATTTGCGCATCCTGCTTTTTCTTTTGCATTTTAAACCCTGTAACTTGATATTTGTTAGTCTTTAACAGGCCTTGATATTTCATGTCATGTTACATACCAAGGGTACGAAATTGGTGTATCTACACAAGCACTTCAGATCGATTTGAAAATATATTTTTAGATCATGCCCGAGGAAGATGAAGAGCTGTCTGTAGATATTGCATTCATATCTTCAGATTTGTATTCTCATACAAATGCTGTTGATTGTGTAATTTTTGATCATCATAGGAAGTCGAGTGCTCTGCACTTAGTTGTTCAGATAATTTTTATCTGAACAACCCTTAAAATTGTCTTCTAATATATATTCCTCATTGTCGTCTCCTACTGCTCTCTTTACTTAATAAATTCCCCTATGGATAATTAAATAAGGATTAAGGTTTGGAACGACGAGGACATAAAATACATAAAGAATCTAGGTTGATGTATTCTGTAAATTTATCTTTGAATAAATTTCAGATGTTCTTTCACATTGTTTATCTTTCAATATTCAGCCTTAACTTCTCTATGAGCTTTTATAAACTATTTAATCTTTTGAAAAGTTATTCTCTCATGAATTCCTAAACATGCATTTGGAAAAAGGATTATGTGTGCTGCTGTTCTGAACATATATTCATGTACATCCACTTAAAACTTCCTCACTAAATCTAAGCCTAACAATTTTCGTTGTTAAAACTCTTTAATCAGGCTTTTGATTTACTTGCAGTTCACAAGCAGAGTTCATTACTCTGCCAAGAGCAAGTCTGTTGTTCAGTACTACTAGCAGACATGCTCGTCGTGTCAACTGCCTATGCCTTTAAAACCTACACTTTATGAATACAAAAAGAAAAAAAGTTTTTAATATGAATCATAGGCTATTCACTCCCTTCTAGCCTATTTGAGCATCAATGTGGACCAACAATTGGTATTAGAGCCAGACTCTAAAAGCTTCTTGCCAGGTCTAACCACCCAAGAGTTTGATCCTCAATTGCTCACTCCAAATACACGTCAAAAGAAAATGTTTTTCTCGACTCTTATTTCAGAAACTCTTTTGACAATGATTTCACATGAGATATATTTTTTTGAAAACACGATCACTTTGAAAATTTATTTTGTTTTCAAAAATCAGCAGATGAGGTCCTTATCGGCAGCGTGCGGAAATGACTCCTGGATAATGCCGGGAGCGTTCTAGAGAATGACAGCAAGGTTGTAGCTCGCGTTGCTAGAGCGTTTTTATTCTTTTTTCTTGGCACTTCTCTTTTTGCCAACTCTTCCACTACTCTAAGGGTCTCCATTTTGGCATGTCTGGCGGACTTTGATCATATGGCTGATTATGACTGGGGGCAGGCAGGCCTGGCCGAACTTTATGCCTCGATGGATAGGGCTAGCCGCAACGACTCACCAACCCTTAATGGATTAGCCCCGGCGTGGGAGGTTTTTTTTTTCTTTCCCTGCCTTTGTTATTATTATTTTTTTCTTTGCAACATATTATTTCTTTTTGCTAATAATTTTTTTTCTACTCTTTTTTATTTTATTATTATTTTTTGTGCAGATTTGGGCTTTTTCCTTTTTCCATTTCACGCCGGGCCGGTTGCAGCAGCGCTTTCACGAGCCACCCTACTTGGCTGAATTCGTGGATGAAAAGAGTTCGGGCGAGGCGGCATTGCTCAAACATAGATTGGAATGCGGGGCGTATTGCCGATTCGGCGCGAGGCACTTTTTCTTCCTTGGAGGGGCTTGATCGGTCATTATGTCGTCACATTGGAGATGAGCCGCTGCCGGATACTAATGGTATCCATTATGGTTGACTCGTTGTATATGGGCGAGCGGGTCAATCGCCAGCACTCTCCTCTTTTGACTCCCCCAGTTGTGCCTCCTATGCCTCCCATGTGGGTAATTATACCAGATTTTCTGCCAAACAGGTATCAGTACCTAGCGAAGTTTCCTATGCCTCTGAGCGACTTCCCGCCTATGGCATACGAGGATTTCCTGAGGACTGTGCTCCATCCTCCCCCTCATGTTCCTGCGGCAGCCATGCGTGCTTCAGATGCTTACGCGGGAGGCCTTCTATCCCGTCCCATCCCTTGATGAGCATCTGGAGTTTACTGCACCTGATGATGCCTTCTCCACTTTTCGATATCATTGAGGCAGCAGGATGGTGGAGGAAGTTCTTCCCGATGCTGATATTCCTGAGAAGTGCCGAGTGCCGGGTCCCGGAGCATGCTCGCTCGGTAGACACATTTCATTTCTTTGCATCTCTATTTTTTTTAAATCTCATTTGCATTTTATTTTTCATACATATATATGGATATTTTTTGCTTGAAACTAATATATCTTCTTTTTTTCACACTATTTTTTTTCCAGGTGAACGTGTCTACCTACAAGAGGCTGCTGCGGGGTTTCTTCAGCATCAACAAGCTCTATCAGAAGCTTGTGAATGAGTTTTCTTACCGAGGGAACGATACGGTGCGGCAGACCAGGCGCCGAGATGATGACGATGATGATGAAGCAACTGCCGGATCGAGTCGCGCTCGGGGCAGAGGACGAGCATATAGGATTGGCGGCGGACAGGGCCCTCGAGTCACGGGAGGCAATCTGGATAGAAGCCAGTCTTCCCGTGCCCATTAGCTTTTAGATACCTGTATTTATTAGCCTCTATTTTTCTTTTTTTTTTCTTGTACCAAAATATGTACAGATATTTATTTTATGCAATGCAATATAATTTTATATGATGCATGAAAATAAAATGCAGACTCAATAACCATGCATAAAATAAAGCTAGACCAATGTCTAGGGGTAATGACACACTATAGCTCAGAAACGGATTTTAGAAAAATACACCTTTGAGCTTGAATGGGCTTTTCTGATAATCTTACGGGGAGGAAGAAGCAGCGCCTCTTCCTGTGCTGGAACTTATAATTGCGGCAAGGCTATCCTTATAGCCGCTTCATTTTCTTCGCGATCAGACATAGCAGCAGAGGATGGTCGGAGCCGAAATACCAGGATACCAAGCAGTATCGGAGGAGCAATAGTGGAAATCTTTGGTGATGCAGATGCAGATGATGAAGATGAAGATACTTCTGGGGGTTCTAACGCTGGTGAGAATGGAGCCTCTTCTGCACCTCGCAGAAGGAGTATATGGGCCCGGCTGGGTGGACGCCGCAGGCATTGATAGACCGCTTTGGGGTTGAGTAACAAATGAAGGATAGTTGGGGGGAAACAGGGGGGTAGAGGTAGCAAGATAATAGATTTGTACATGCAATGAATGCATAATCTAAATATTTTAAGCAGTTATTCCTAAGTTGCACCTTGGGACCTTATATTATATTTTGGTATTTTAATGCGAGCTTTTGTTGTAGTTTTTCTCTTTCTTGGTCAGTCAAGACTCTGCATGCTGAAGACTGGAGGTCGGATGCTGCGGATTTAGAAAGTGCCTTCCCTCCCCTTTTCTCATGATTCTTCTTTTTTTTTTCTGCTCTAACTTTTGCCTAGGTTTCCCTTTCGGGTTTTCAACCTAGCGAGCCCTTATTTCTCATTTTTGTTTTTTTTAATGCTCTAATTTTTGCCTAGACCGCCCTTTCGGGTTTTCAGCCTAGCGAGCTGGTAAGGAAAGCAATTACCAGATAGATCGGCTCAAGCGTAGTACCTTTTGAGCTTGTCGAGGTTGAAGCCTTGAAAGGCTGAACAAGATCCTCCCCTTCTTGGTTCGTGAGGAGTACTGCACCTCCTGACCGAATTTCTTTAACAACATAAGGTCCCATCCAAGGAGATTTCCACTTTCCCCTATTATCAACATAACTAGGAGGTTTTTCTCGAAGCACGAGATCCCTGACTTGGATGTCGCGGCCTTTGACTTTTTTATTGAAGGCTCGGGTTATTCGCCTTTGATATGCTCGGGTATGTTCCAGGGCTAACAAGCGTCGTTCATCGATTAGGGCTAATTCTTCATATCGCCCTTTGACCCAGTCAATTTCCGATATGTCGGATTCCATCATCACTCTTAATGATGGAATTTCAACTTCAATGGGCAGCACTGCCTCCATGCCATATGCTAGAGAGTAAGGAGTAGCCCCAATGGGTGTACGAATTGAAGTGCGATAGCCTAAGAGGGCTAATGGCAATTTTTCTGGCCAGTCTCTTCCTGTGTCAGCCATTTTTCTGATAATATTTTCCAGCGTTTTATTGGCAGCTTCAACGGCACCATTGGCTTGTGGCCAGTAGGGGGAGGATTTATGTCTTTGGATTTTGAATTCGTCGAGTAGACGATTCATGTCCCCTTCGAAATGTGTGCCGTTATCGAAGATTATTTCGAAAGGCACCTCGTATCGATATATAATGCTGGTCCGGATGAATTCAGACACCTTTCGAGCATTTAGAACTTTATAGGAAGAGGCTTCTACCCACTTCGTGAAGTAGTCGACGACTACTAGGACATATTCATGGCCATTGGATCCCTTTGGGTGAATTTGGCCTATGACGTCGATTCCCCAAGTTGAAAAAGGCCAGGGGGCTGTGGAATTATATAAGATGTGCGGGGGCACGTGCTGTAAATTCGCGAAACGCTGGCACTTGTCGCAATGACGCACCCACCGAATACAGTTGGTTTCAAGTGTACTCCAATAGTACCCCTGCCGGATAACTTTCTTGGATAGCATATGGCCATTCATGTGGGGCCCGCAGGTACCACCATGAAGCTGGTCCATGATTTGCTTGGCCTTTCCTTGATCGACGCATAATAGATTTAGGCCTTGATAATGACTTTTGTATCGGATGCCACCGCTAAACACGAATTGCGATGCCCATCTTCGCAGGGAGACTTTCCCTCTTTTGTCCAGGCTAGGAGGATAGATCCCTTTCTGAAGCAGATTTAAAATATCAGAATACCAAGGCTTGTGATCTGTTTCAGGGGCTGCATTAATTTTGAAGCAGTATGCCAGAGTGACCTTTTTCCCAACTACAAATGGTTGGACTTGGGTCGGGAATTTGGACCAACGATGCTAGAGTGGCCAATGCATCGGCAAATTGATTTCTATCTCGCGGCAAGTAGTGAAACGAGATAGAATCAAATTTAGTGGCAAGTGCAGTTAACTTGACATGATAGAGCTGCAACCGGGGATCTTGGGTCTTCCATTTCCCTTCGACTTGATTTAAAATCAGGGCAGAATCACCGTAGACTTCCAAATCTTTGGCTCCTTTTTGGAGAGCTTCTTCTAGACCGGCAATACAGGCTTCATATTCAGCAGTATTGTTTGAGCATTCGAACTCCAACCTTATGGCCAATGGAGTGTGGGAATCTGTTGGGTCGATTAACAAGATTCCTATGCCAAAGCCTCTTTTATTTGCGACTCCGTCAAAGAACATTTGCCAGTTGGTGTCGTGGTCAGTAATTTCCAGGACACCTTCGTTTAGGAAGCTAGGCTCAGCTGCATCTTCTGCTTTCAAGGGCAGATCGGCTAAATGGTTTGCAATTACGCTGCCTTTGATAGATTAGAGCGTGACATAAGTTATATCAAACTCGTTGAGAAGAAATGACCACTTAGCCAGTCGGCTAGATAATGATGGCTTGCCGAAGATGTATTTTATAGGATCCATCCTGGAGATGAGCTTGATGGATCATCGTTGCAAATAGGCTTTGAGCCTTTGTGTCCCCAGACCAGGCCGGTGCAGCTTTTCTTCAATGCTGAATAATTTAGCTCGCTTCCTTGCAGCTTCCTACTTATGAAGTATATGACATTTTCAATGCAGGAATTTTCTTTTTCTTGGGCGAGCATAGCCCCTACTGACGTGTCTGTGATGGTTAAATATAGGAGGAGCGGTTTATGTGTATGGGGTGGAGCTAGCACAGGTGGATTAGTAAGGTAGGCTTTTATTTTTTCGAAGTCTAGTTGGCATTTTTCATCCCAGACTTGGTCAATATTTTTCTTGGTCAGCAGTTTGATGAAACGATTGATATACTGTAATCGGCCCAGGAAGCCTTTGACTTCGGTTGGAGTTTTTGGCCGCGGCATTTCTATAACGAATTTAATTTTGGCTGGCTCGATCTCGATGCCTTGCTCAGTTACCATGAATCCTATGACCTTGCCTTTGGTAACCCCAAATGTGCATTTGGTGGGGTTAAGCTTCATTTTATGCTTTTTTAACCTTTCGAAGAATTTTCGAAGGTCCTTGATATGAGCACCGTTGGCATTGCTGGAGTGCACGATCATGTCGTCGACATAGACATCGATTTCTTTATGAATCATGTCGTGGAAGAGGGTGGTGGCAGCCCTTTGATAAGTAGCCCCAACATTTTTTAGCCCAAATGACATGACATTATAGCAATAGGTAGTGAATGAGGTTTTCTCCTGGTCTTCTGCTGCCATTTTGAATTGATTATAGCCCAGCATGCCGTCGATGAAAGATCTTATTTTGTGAGAGGCGACGGCGTCTACCACAATATCAATATTTGGTAGAGGGAAGTCATCTTTGGGCGACGCTTTGTTGAAGTCGCGGAAGTCTACGCAGATCCGGACCTTCCCGTTGGGCTTGGGAACGGTCACTATATTGGACAATCAGATCGGGTATTCTACCACCCGAATGAATTTGACATGTAGCTGCTTCATGATTTCTTCTTTCACTTGTAGTGACCATTCCGGTTTGATTCGGCGGAGCTTTTGCTTGATTGGCCGAGCATCCGGGTATATGGGGATCCGGTGTTCGACTATGGCTAGGTCTAGCCCGGGCATATCTTCATAGGATCAGGCGAAGATATCTACGAACTCTTTGAGGAGATTAATAAGTACTATCCTTTCAGAGCCTTGCAGGTAGCTGCCGATTTTGATTTCTTTGATTTCATTGCTCAGCCCCAGATTGATGGTGGACATGTCTTCATTTCTTGCTGATGAGTGATGCCTTTCTTGGTGCTCAACTGACTTTACAAGCTCAAGCAAGTAATTTTTATCTTTTGGGTCCATTTCATCAAATGACTCATTATTATAATTATTTAATGCGTCTTTTAATGCAGGTGCAACTAAGGAATAAGCAAAGACATTAAGATTATCATTAATAGCAAACTGTACAGGGTTATTTACATTGTTGAGGATCTTGGGTTTGAGATCCTCGATCTTAGTAAGCGGATCGGTAGATGACCAATTCGTAAAGCTAGGGGAAGGAAGGGGAATAGTAAATCCGAAGCGGTCCACCAGATCTACGGGCGTCAAGAGCGGGTCGGTCGTAGTACACCAGTTCTGCAGAGGATTTTCAGTAATAGACTCAAACTCAGCAGGGAGCTTTTCATAAATAGTGCCTCCGTCTATCATACACAGGAAGCTATCCTCCAGGCATTCATCAGAAACTCATTTTATTGATGGGAATATTTATAGCACCTTTATTCTTGGCTAAATAAATTCATTTGCCCTTTAGATCTTCTTGACATGATTTGTTTCAAAGATTTTTGTACCTGCCACCATAATTACCTCGTTGTCGATGAAATCATGAATTGCGTTTCTGAGTGAGTAGCACTTATCGGTAAGATGACCACTGCAACGGTGGTATTCACAATACTGGGCATGATTCCATGTAACAGGTAATGGATTAGGCGGTTGATAATTAACAATGGTCTTAAGTATCTCATGGGCCCATAGTGTTTGGAATATTTCAGACCTTGGGGCAGGTAGATCATCATAGTGCCTTGGAATTATTTCTTTCCTTCCTTTTGACCTGGGTAGACTACCAGATTGAGGTTTGGTCAAATAACTAGGTGGAGTTTTCTCTCTTTGATAATACTGCACTGGGATTGGGCTACCTGGACCCTGGCTTAAGAGAGGTTCCTTTTCTGGTACACAGATTATTTCTTTTGGAGTTCCCGGGGTCAATTGCTGAGATTCTGAGAATAAGTATTTGAGGGGTCGAGAGGAAGATAATTCTTTTGGTTATGGTAACAGGAATTTAGGTGAAGGAGATCATGGTTGATTTCTAGAGGAGATGGATTAGAATTATGAGCATTTGGAATCATATTACCCTGGACAACGGGATTAATATCTGGCCGATGGCTAGCACTTGGTTGTTTCCCAGAAGCTTGGAAAATGATATTTTCTGAGGTATCAAGAGAACTCGTTTCAGGAAGGCAAGAAGTATTAGGAACATATTTCGGGCTTTTGATCTTTTGAGAGAGAGCAGCAAGAGTTTCTGAGAAACCTGCTAAAAGATCACCAACCACCTGATTTGTTATTCTTTCCGCATGGGCATCAAATTCTTCTTTTAGCCAGGCTTCAAGTCCTGGAGGAGGTGCATACTCAGGAGTTTCTTTTTCTGGTTCCCGGCCATTCCAATCATTGCTAGTCCCTGCCATAGCTTGTTTATTTTTAGTTGTCATTCTGCTCAGATCTGTACCCTCTAAATTGATTCTTCCCTTTTCTAATCTAACCTTGATACTTTCTGATCTGCTTCCTGCGCCTGTTTCTCGTATTAATCGGCCAGTACTATCTCTACCCTTCCAAATTCGGGCCAGGTTTCTGAGGAAAATAGGGTTTGAAGGTATCAGAAGGCTGGCTGAAGGCTTTCTGGGCTAGGAGTATAGCGTGCCTTTATTAGTATTTTTTATTATTATTGATTCTCTTACAATTGACCAGACAAGTAACTGCTTTGTTTTGACAGTCTCAGGACTATTCCTGGAACAGTGGATTCTTTCTCCAGAGTATAGGACTCTCGTATTCCACCCGCCTTTCGACTCCCCAAGATCGAACTGATCCCAGGCGAAGGGCCTATACTCTTTCCGGGATCCACCATTCAAAGTGGTCTAAGTCAAGCATCAGAAAATAATCAATTAGCCCATGTGTATATTATTTTTTTTATTCAATTGCACACGTTTTTTTTTTATTTTGCTTGATTATATTTTTTTTCGATCTTCCTTTTTTTTTCATTATTTTTTCGATCTCCCTTTTTTTTCACAGGGGTTGACCAATGATTCAGAGACGCAAAAACCAGTCGGTCTTTGAAGTGTCCTGAGAATCTATATGTAATCTAACGATGGTCTATGCACGGGGTAAGCTGGCCATGGTGTAGGGTAGCAATTCATAATATATTTACATGCGTGCGCGTGTGTGTGGTATCTAAAAAGCAATATTTTTTTCATATATAAAACAAAAATAAAACAGATATGACCTGTCTTGCTGTTATTTGTAGATTTTCTCGGAATTTTAGTTTGAGCGCAAGAAAGCAAGCCAATCACATCAAGAAATAGAAAGAAAAGTGGGGAATCTATCTATTCCAATTAATTACAAATTTGTCCTAATCCCCAAAATAAAATGACATAATGAAATGAAATATGTACAAATTTTTGGGTAATAAAACGAACGAACAGAATAATAATATAAAGCAGAAATAAAATGATAAATAAAAATAAGGCGATAACAAAAATAAAGCCCCAGCCCTTTCGTTATGCTGTCCGGAAATTTATTGCATATATTTTTTTTGAAAATACATTTTTTTTGAAAAAATATATTTTTAAAATATACCTGTAATAGTTACCGGAACGACACTGCTGCAAGATGGAGGATCATATCCACAAATATATACACGGATGTATAAGAACGCAATATTCAAATGCTTAGAAAAATATAACAAGCATACTTTAGCCAGAAACAAAAGAAAAAAAAAGTTTTGGTTACTGAGTCTAGCCCTCCATTTTTATTTAAAATAAAAACGATCTCCCCAGTAGAGTCGCCATTGTGGGTGCCCCGGATGACGCCCGCGCCCCGCGCTCCCTTGGTTAGGGGAATGCGGCGTGCGGATGCGGACAACACGCTTTCCATTCCACCCTCCCTTGTCTAAGGGAAGACGAAATTAAAAATGCGAAATGGTGCTGTCAAAAAGCGCGTTGAATACGTCTCGGTCACTTCAGTGATTTTTTGGTCCGTTATGGGAGCTATGAGTTTTCTGTATCAGGTTATCCCTTTTTAGGGGATAACAGGATGCAGAATGCATCGCCATTTCATTCACATTTTCCCTTGTGTAGGGAAAATGGAAAGTACATGAAAGGATGTTGCGGGTCCCACTACAGACTTTATAAAAATTGTCTTATGGCCTATTTCGGATCACTATGAGTGCTTTGGGTTTTCTTACATCAAGTTATCCCTTTTTTAGGGGATATCAGGATATATGAGTACATCACCCTTTCATTCTCATTCTCCCTTTTTTAGGGGAAAACGAGAAAGTGCAAGAAAGGATGTTGCGATGCCTCACTGTGATCCAAAATGTTTTGACAGAGTCGTCATCTTTATTTTAAGGAGAAAATAAAGAAAAAACCAAAAAAGAAAACCAGAGAACGCAAAACACAGGTTCGGAGGCTAAGTTACGAATTGGGAAGGTGCTAGGCACCCAACTCGCCCTTTCGGTCTCAAAAACAAGTTTTTGGCTAAAGTATGTTTTTTGTTATATTTATCTAGCAAATAAATAAAGCATTAAAAGACAGAAAATAAAACAAATACATCCATATTTACATTATTTACGGACTTACAGTCGTCTCTTTCCAATAATTACAAATACATTTAAAAATATTTGGTCATAATAATGGCTCTTTTTAATGCTATTTTCTAAATTAATCCGGGCAGCACAACGACTTATATTTTTACATTGGGCAGGATAAAAAATAGTTTTTTATAAAATAACGCCCTTAAAGGCTCATCTTTTAGAGCGTGGTGCGCTCGCTCTGTCCTTCTCGAGAGAGGGAGTCTTTTTTGCTTTGCTGCTGCTGCTGATGCGGTTCGAGCAGTGATCGCCGAAGGTTGCTTCGGGCACCGCCAAGCGGGCGGAACAGCTGCTGCTTTTTTTGCCGCTGCTTGTTCGGCGGAAATCGCGTAACAACCGCCTGCTTTCGGCGGATTTGACCTTTTACCCCGCGTAATAACTGCTCTTTCCGAGATTTTTGGACTGGGGAAATAGGGTGGATACCTAGCTGGGGGGGCTAAAGATCACTTTAACCGGTTGGATTTACGTTTGGAAGAGTTCTGGCAGAGCTTCGAGGCTTTATAGGAGGGGGCGCTCATTATCGCTCGATGATCGCTCACTATTCTCACAGCGTAACAACAACGCTGAAAGCTTTGGGGAATTTTCGGTGTGCTGAAAGCGAACCCCGTGGCCTCTATTTATAGGCTGAGAGAGGGACATCGAGGGAGTTTCTTTCCCCTCCTTCGTGCTTCTTTTGCTTGTGTCGCGTGCTTCAAGAATGGTACAATGCGTTAACTGTAGCACTTTTGGGTGCACTGTAGCAATTTTGGGCGCCGTGCAAGGCATTATGGGCGCCACGCCAAGGACTTCTTTTGGTCGTGCCAATGCTCAATTCCCAGCCTTTTTTTGTCACTTTTAGTCCCTGCATTTTACTATTTTGCGCATCCTGCTTTGCCTTTTGCATTTTTAAACCCTGTAACTTGACATTTGTTAAGTTTTAACAAGTCTTGATACCGCATGCCAAAGTTACGTACCAGGAGTACGAAATTGGGGTGTCTACACCTGCCAACTATTTGGTCGGTCCTCCTTTCTACATGGGCATCCAATTCCTTTTTCAACCAATCCTGGAATTTGGGGTGTGGGGTATACCCAGGAACTTGTATTTCTGGTCCTGTAGTATTCTGCATGTTGTTGGTTTCTGCCACAGTCTGTTTGTTTTTGGCGACCATTCTGCTCAAATCTGTAACTTGTTAACTGATTCTGACTTTTTCTGTTCTGACCCCTGTATTCTCTGATCTGACCCATGTGCCTGTATCTCGTATCAATCGGTCGATACTATCTCGGCCTTTCCAAATTCGGGCCAGGTTTCTGAGGAAAAGGGGTTGAAGGTATCAGAAGGGGTTGGCTGAACTCTGAAGGCTTTCTGGGTTTTGAATACAGTGTGCCTTTATTAGTATTTTATTATTATTATTCATTTTTCCCTACAATTGATCGGACAATCACCCGCTTTGTTTTGACAGTCTCAGGACTATTCCTGGAATAGTGGATTCTTTTTCCAGAGTATAGGAATTTCGTATTCCACATGCCTTTCGACTCCCCAAGATCAGACTGATCTTAGGCGAAGGCCTTATACTATTTCCGGGATCCACTATTCAAAATGGTCTAGGTCAAATATCATGCAAATTATTCGTCAGCCCATGTGCATGTATTTATATTTTTTTGCTTTTTTTTGTTGCTATTCCTTTTTTTTTTTGCACAGGGACTGGTTAATAATTTAGAGATATATAAACCGATCGGTCCATGAAGTGTCCTGAGAAACTATATGTAATTTAACGTTGGCTGATGCAGGGGGTAGGCTGGCCATGGTGTAGGGTAGCAGTTCGGAATATTTCTACATGCGTGCACGTGTGTGTGGTATCTAAAACAAGCAATAAAGTCTTTTTTTTTCCCAGATATAAATCAATAAATAAAGCAGATGTGACCTGTCTTTCTGCTTTTTGTGGATTTTCTTGACTGATTAGCTTGAGTCCCGGAAAGGACGGCGCGAGCAAATAATGGCCATTCAGAACAAGAAATAGAAAGAAAAGTGGAAAATCTATCTATTCATATTAATTACATATTGGTCCTAATCCCCAAAGTAAAATGACGGAATGAAATAATATTTACACATTATAGATTTTTTTTGCGAAATAAATAAAGCAAACATAATAATAATAGTATAAAACAGAGTAAGACAATAATAAAATAAAGCCCCAACCCCTTTTTTTTGTTATCCTGCCCGAACTTTTTTGTTTTTTGTATTCGTAACGGGACCCGAAACGAAGCTGTTGCAAGTTTTATGGCTATATGCACAAATATATATACAGATATATAAGAACGCAATATTTAGACTGTTGAATAAATATAATAAGCATATTTTAGCCAAAAAGAAAAGAAAACTTGCTTTCTATTTTTTATTTTTTATTTTTTGACAAATGAGTCTAGCCCTCAGTTTTTAAAATAAAAACGACATCCCCAGTAGAGTCGCCACTGTGAATGCCCCGGATTTTTATGTATCGCATCCTCCCTTTTTAAGGGGAAAACACGATTCAGAAAAGACAACGCTATTTTCATTTCCATCTTCCCTTGTTTAGGGGAAAATGAAATTAAAAGTGCAAAAAGAACGTTGTAAAGGGCGCGTGGAATACGCACAACCTCATTGTGGATCACTGTGAGTGCCTCGGGTTTTCTGTATCTCATCCTCCCATTTTTAGGGGAAAACAAGATTCAAAAAACGCAACGCGCTTTTCATTCCATCTTCCCTTGTTTAGGAAAAAACGAAATTAAAAGTGCAAAAAAGAATGTTGCAAAGAGCGCATTGGAATACGCCCGGCCTCACTGTGAACTCAAAATGTTGTAACAGAGTCACCATCTTTATTTTAAGGAGAAATAAAGAAAAACCAAATGTAACCAGATTTTGTAAAGGGTTCGGAGGCTAAGTTACGAGGTGGGAAGGTGTTAGGCACCCAACTCGCCCTTTCGATCTCAAAACAAGTTTTTTTGGTTAAAATATGTTTTTATCATATTTATTTAACATATAAAATAAAGCATTTAAACATATATATTTGCAGCTATATTATTACAAACTTACAACAGTCTCTTTCCAGGAATTATAAATACATTTATAAATATTTGGCCATAATAATGGCTCTTTTAGTGCTATTTTCTTATAGAAATTCGGGCAGTACAACTGCTTATATTTATTACATCGGGCCGACTTAAATAACACTTTTAAATAAATAAAACTTTAAATAGCCTTCCTTTTGAAGCGTGGGGGCCTTTATCCCGTACCAACTAACTTCTAGTAGATTTTAGGTGCGCTCACTCTGTTCTTCCGGGAGATGGAGTCTTTTTGCTGTTGCGGAGATTTGGGCAAAGTAACTGCTTCCGAAAGTTGCTTTCTGGCCTCGAGAACCGAGCGGAGCAACTGCTTGCTTTTGTGATGTTGTTTGCTTGCTGACGGTGGAAATCGGGCAGAGCAACTGCTTGTTTTTTGCGGATTTAGCGTCTGGATTCGGGCAGGGCAACTGCTCTTTTTGGGATTTTTTGACCGGAGGAATAGGATGGAATCCTAGCAGGGCAACTAGGTTTCACTTTGACCAGTTGGTTTTGTGTTTGGGAGAGATTTGGCGGAGCTTTGAAGCTTAGAGGAGGGGAACTCTCAGGACGCTCTCTCAGAACTCACTGCGGAGAAAATTTTAACTGCGTGAAAATTGTGTGCGATGACTGTGTGCGGGTGTTTTTGTGTTCATTCACTGAAGTTGTGGCCTTCTATTTATAGGCTGGAGAAGGGATTCCTTCGTCCTTAAGATTTCTCATCCCGTGCTTCACCGGATTGTACCGCGCACTTGAGAGATTGTACCAAAAGCAAATAGCTACAATGCATAGTGCAATGTTGGGCGCCACCCATGGAGGCTCTGGGCGCCGCACCAAGAGGGAGTGGGGGTGGCGCCAGGGTCCTTTTCTTGCCTCCTTTTTGACACTTTGGCCCCTTGCATTTCACTGTTTGCGCATCCTGCTGTTTCTTTTGCATTTTAAACCATGTAACTTGACATCCGTTAGTTTTTAACAGGTCTTGGTATCTCATGTCATGTTACATACCAGAGGTATAAAATTGGGGTGTCTACAGGCACTAACATTATACTCACCTGGGAGATCCAATTTGTAAGCATTGTCATTGATTTGTTCCAACACTTGGAACGGTCCATCTCCTCTTGACATCAATTTCAGTTTTCATTGTTGTGGAAACATTTCCTTACGCATGTGCAACCACACCCAATCACTCGGTTCGAGGCTTCGAGCACCAAGTGTTTCCTTCCCTGATTTGTTTGTCTTGTGTATTGCTCTGTTCTTCACTCAATGTTGAACCTTGCCTTCTCACGTAACTGTTACATAAATTCCGCGTTCTTTTTGCCATCTAAATTCACAAACTCAGAAACAGGTAATGGTGATAAATCCAAATTAGTTAAAGGAATAAATCCATACATAATTTCAAATGGAGAATATTTAGTGGATGAATGAACAGTTCTATTATATGCAAACTCTATATGAGACAAACAATATTCCCAAGCTTTTAAATTCTTAGAAAGTATAGATTGCAATAAGTAGACAAGGTCTTATTAACAACCTATGTTTGACCATCTGTTTATGGATGACATGTAGTAGAATACAAAAGTTTAGTACCAAGTTTACCCCCACAAGGTCTTCCAAAAGTAGTTAAGGAACTTTGTGTCTCTATCAGAAATGATAATCCTAAGCATGCCATGGAATCTAACAATCTCACTAAAGAACAAATTTGCAACATGAGAAACATCATCGGTTTTGTGACAAGGTATAAAATTTGATATTTTAGATAACTTATCAACAACAATAAAGATGAAATCACTCACATGCTTAGTCCTAGGCAATGCCAACACGAAGTCCATGGATATGTCAATCCAAGAATGAATAGGAATAGGAAGAGGTAAGTACAACCTATGGGCTTGCACCCTTGACTTAGCTTGAAGGCAAGTCACATACCTCCCACAAATCCGCTCAACATCTCTATTCATGTGTGGCCAATAAAAATGCTCATATTAGATGGACAAGGTTTTAGCAACCCCAAAGTGACCCATAAAACCCTGAGTCTCTCAAAGAACAATATGGCACACATAGTTTATTCTCTTGAAAAAGAACGTCCTCATGCCTATAGAATTTCCCACATGCAATCCTCTCATAATTTTTATACTCCTCGCCAAAGTCAAGATCATCATGATATAGTTGTTTAATTTGTTCCAATCCTAGAATTCTAGCATCTAAAGCAGAAATTAAAGCATACCTTTGAGAAAGTGCATCGGCTACAACATTCTCATTACTTTTTGTACTGAATGACGTAAGGAAACGTCTCTATGAATTCCATCCAACGAGCATGTCTTCTATTCAATTTCTATTGCCCTTTCAAATGCTTCAAGGACTCATGATCTGTATGAATGACAAACTCCTTGGGCCAAAGGTAATGTTGCCACGTTTCTAGAGCACGAACCAATGCATAGAATTCTTTACCGTAAATAGGGTAGTTCAAGGATACCCCGACCCACTCAACTTCTTGTTAAAGAATGTTATTGGCCTCCTTTCATGCATCAATACCGTACTGATACCAATGTCGGACTCATCACACTCATTCTCGAATGTCTTCTCAAATTTAGGTAGAACAAGCAATGGAGCATCGGTCAATCTTTCCTTGAGCATTTCAAACACTTATTCCTTCTTCATCTCCACTTGAAACCCACACTTTTCTTGATAACTTCGGTCAATGGAGCTACAATGCTACTGAAATCTTTCACGAACCTTTTATAGAAGCTAGCGAGGCCATGAAAACCGCAAACCTCTCCAACATTTGTTGGATTCTTCCACTATTGTATAGCTCTCACTTTTTCTTCGTCCACCTGAATGCCTTAAGAACTAACAATAAAGCTAAGGAAAACAAGTATATTCGTGCAAAATGTACATTTTTTTTATATTAGCAAACAACGTTTCCTTCCTCAATACATCTAAAATAGATTTCAAATGCATGACATGTTCATCCAAGTATCTGTTATATATTAATATGTCATCAAAGTATACTACAACAAATCAGCCAATGTATGCATGTAAGACATGGTTCATCAATCTCATGAAAGTACTAGGTGCATTAGTTAATCCAAAAGGCATGACTAACCACTCATACAAAGCATGCTTAGTTTTGATAGCCATTTCCCACTCATGTCTCTCTCTCATTCTAATTTGATGAACCCTTGTTTCAAATCAAGTTTTGTAAAATATTTGGCACCATGCAACTATCAAGTATAGGAATAGGATAATGATACTTTATCGTAATGTTATTTATTGCTCGACAATCCACACATATCCTCAAAGACGTATCTTTCTTAGGTGCTAGCAAGACCGGTACCGCACAAGGGCCCATACCTTTTCTTACTTCTCCCTTTACCAATAGTTCATCAACTTGCCTTTGAAGCTCCTTTGTTTCCTTGGGATTACTCCTATAGGCAGGTCGATTTGGAATCAAAGCTCAGGGTACAAAGTCAATTTGATGCTAAATACCTCTTATTAAAGGTAAACCACTTGGAATTTCTCCGGGAAACACATCTCCATAAATTTGTATGATAGAAGAAATATAACAAGGCAAATAATCAAGTAAGTCATCATTAGTACTCAAGTATGTCTCTTGATACATAAGTAGGATCATGGGCTTGTTAAGAAACATTACCTTTTTAATCTCATTTGCCTTAACATATAAACTTCTTTCTTTTCTCTCTTGGTTTTTCCCCACGTTTCTCTCTTTTATGTTTTCCTCACATGATTTCCTCTCCTTTTGCCCGGCTATCTCGCTACTAACACTTGTTTCTTTTATCGATCACTCGCTTCTTGTCTTCTCCCAATCTCTCCTTTTGTTCGGCTTCTTCTTTCTCTATTTTCTTTTCCTCTCAAGCCATACTCATGTGTATACTAAGTTGATCTTCATACACTTGCCTCGGAGTAAGTGGTACAAGTGTAATATTTCTTTGATTGAAAACAAATGAGTACTTATTGGTGTAGCTATCATGGTGTACACTTCTATCAAATTGCCAAGGTCTCCCCAGCAACATATGACTAGCCTGCATAGGCACCACACCATACAACACCTCATCCTCATACTTTCATATCTTGAATTGTGCTAACACTTGCTTGTTCACTCTCACCTCTCCAGTCTCCACTATAATTCAACCATTGCAATTTGTAGGGTTTAAGATGTCGAATTAAAGGTAACTCCAATTTTGTAACCATGGTAGTACTAACCACATTAGGGCAACTACCCCTATCGATGATCACTCCACAATTTCTACCTTTCACTTGACAACGAGGGTGAAATATGTTTTCCCTTTACAATGTATCACTCTTTTCTCTAGCTAGAGCACTCATCGCCCTTCTAGTTACCAAACTCACATTGTCCATTATATCCTCATTGGACTCATCTAAAGGTGGTATTTAAGAATATGCTTCTTCTTCATCTTCAGACGTAAGTCTTCCCTCACTACCATCACCTTCTTGTTCACACACTCATTAGCAAAGTGTCCCAGCCCTTGACACTTATAACAACGCACATCTCTAGTTTTGGGTTTAGCTATTTCGGGTTTTGAAGAAGAAGTAGATGTAGGATGTGTAGTTTTTGATGCTTCAAACTATGACTTCACAACAGTCTTATCATCCCTTTGCCCCCCCCCATAGTTAGGTTTCCAATTTGAGTTGGTGTTAGGAAAGGTCTTTGCGTTACCCATCCTTTTAAGTTATTGCTCTACCCTGATGGATTTTTGCACTAACTCATTGACGTCAACATAGGTTTGTAATTCCACCACATTAGTAATCTCCTATGGTAGCTTCATTGTCCTCCTCTACATGTGCTCTAATCATAGCAACCTTCATCTCTTTGTGATATTCTTCACCACCTTTAGTTCCTTGTCTAAAAGTTTGCAACTTTTGGTGTAGATCTCTATAATAATGAGATGGTATAAACCGTCTCCTCGTCACCCGTTTCATCTCTTCCCAAGTTTCAATCTGAGGCTTCATATATCTCGCTCTATCCAACCTCAACTTTTCCCACCAAACCGCAGCATAATTGGAAAACTCAATGGCGACTAGTTTGACTTTCTTCAAACCGAAATAGTTATGGCACCCAAATATTCTCTCCATCTTCATCTCCCACTCAAGGTACAATTCTGGATCGTTTTTGCCCACAAAGGTAATCACCTTTAATTTAATACCATTCATGTTTCCATCCTCTCTATTTCCTCCCTATTTATTTCTATCCCCTCTGACTTCATTAGAATCTCAATCCTCCTCACCGAACTATTCCTCAAGCTTACGTCTAGGAATCTCTTTAGGTTCAGTGAGAGTCTTTCCCTTATTAGCGCTACCTATAAGTTCAAGTTTCTCATTAAATTATTCACCCATCTTACTCATCATCTCATGCATCTCCTCCTTTTGCTTCCTCATCATCTTCTTCATCTCCGCCATCATAGAATTAAAAAAAACAGTTTATTTTCGTTTGCCATAGTTTTAATTTCCTCTCAAACACTCCCATATTGTATCACTCAAAATAATAATCGCTCACCTTTTACCCTCTAATAATCTCACCACCCTTGCCCTTTTCCACTCAAATCAAAACTATAAAGGTTCTTAAAGAACTATCATGCATTAACAAGAGTAACTCAAGCGGCAATCCAAGCAGGCGACTTAGACAATTGATAGCGTATAGAAGAAATAATTATGAGTAAGAAATATGAAGGAACAAAAAGACACAAACGTGTAGAAATTTTATGTAGAACAACGAGATTCGATTTTCGAATCTAGAATTTTTGATTCACAACTCTTGTGAACACAATTTCTTTTCGGCAAAACAAGCAATTTTTGTTGTTGCAATTTTCAGATCCTTTTTTTTTGTTCGAATTTCTTTTTCCTTTTTTATCTTTAAAAGGTATGGCCGAATATAACAAGGCATCGAATTTTTTTTTTTTGAAAGAACGAAAAAGGATTAATGATCCTAATTCGAAGGTTAAGAAAAGAATTGAAACAAAGTTCAAATTAAGAACAATTTTATGTAAAAGATAGATTATTGACGAACCTTGGCTCTGATACCAAAATGATACGAACTTCTCGGGAGGCTCCATTGAAAAACAATTTATTCAAGCAGCAGGAAGCTACAGACACACAACCCACAATCGAAACAACTGAAGAACCTTAGTATTGTGAAAGACGCCACAATTGATATAAAAGATCAATTGATAAGTCAAACTCAAACAACCACAAGAATCCACTTGTAGATGCTCAAATTTAATATAATCAAAGTTAAAGTTTTCTTTACAAAGGAGATCCTATTTATATGCCTAGGAATCCCCTTTTAAGAAATAAATTTGTGAGAACCCAAACCCATTTCATGTTTGTCATCATTATAACATGTTTATAATAGGTCTTGACATGTTAGAGACTTCATTTCATTCATACCATGTTTGCATTGAGTTGGTTGAGATCATATTAGAGTGTTGGTCTTCCATGCGTTGCATGCCTTGTTGTTGATGTTTCAAGTGTTTATCTTAACATGTTAGCACCTAAATAAGTCTCATTGGAGTCTTAGTACCTTGCATATAAGATTTACAATGTTCATCTTAGTTGTTGTATGCTTGGTTGAGAGTTTAGAAGCATTGTTGCTTCGTTTGAGCCTTAGGGTTTCTCGGGATTGCCTTCGTTGCTTGTATTGTTTGTGTTTTCAACTTGCGAGAAGTTCATTTGAGTTCTAAACCAAGTGTACTAGTATTTCCCATGCTTGCATAATCATTGTTCATAGACTTGTTGCATTTGGAAATAAGATGACCAACATATTACTTCACAGATTCAGTCCGGTTTTGGGCAAACTTCGGGAAAATTCTGGTACCAATATACTAAAGAGAATTTTCTAAAAATTTAGTATGTTTTACCTGCATATGTTAGGATACTCCATGTAAAATTTGGTAATTTTCCAAGGTGTCTAAGTACCTCATTTAGGTCTTGACTTACGGCTGTGCCAGAATTCTATTTTCAGGAAATCGGCTTCTGTACTTTTTTTTGTTGTAACTTTATTTTGATGAATATAAGTCCAAATTGAGTAATTTAAAATTCTAAAATATATTTTAATGAGTCTAGTTTCAGAAAAATAAAAAATCACCTCATTTGGAGTTGTGAGCTATTTATGGTCGATTTTACAAGATCGACTGTCCAGTAACAATAATCTGGAAATTGGTCCCTGAATTCACACTTACGGGATTTTTGAGTTGTTTTGGCTATTGACCACCAAGCCCTTGGCCCTTGGACATCTTTGGTGAGTCAAGCCCCCTTTGTTGACTCTCCTACAACCCCTCTAAGCCCTTGGATGAACCCTTATCAATGGCCATCATTCCTTAGCCAATTAGAAGGCTTATAACCTCCTTCACATCGATAGTGGCCTTCTTGGAAGGTATAAAACCATTTCTTCAGCCATTTCAGACATTAGTGACCACCAACAACTAGAGATTTAGAGCTTGAACCTCCATTTTCGTCCATAGCAAGAACACCAACTTGAGAGACCATTTGCCGGAGTTCCGGTGATCCGAGACCGCCAAATCGAAGGCCTTGCTCTCCTCTACAACAATCCTTGGTTTAATCATCCTTTCCTCCATTATTCATAGGCTTAAGGTGAGTGACAATTCCCAGAAATTTTCATGTTCAATATTATAACATGACCCCTTCATTATAGTTGTTCTATTGATGATTAGGAACACTTTTTGTGAAGAGAAATCATCCAATTCAACCTATGAAATGTGTGTAGAATTTTAGGATTTCTTTATGAAGTTGTGATTTTGACTTTGTGTAAAGCATGAATGTTGTTTATAATGTGCTTAGGAACAACTCTTGTGAAAGAATATGTTTCAATTCTAGGTTAAACAAAATCACCGATTCTAGGGTTGAAAACTCGGGAATGTGTTTATGGCTAGTTTAAGGTCATGAACGGCTTAGTTATTAAGTTCTAAATGAACGGAGAACTTAAGAAAGGGCAATGTGATGCATATAGTATCAATGCTCTACTTGGTTGCATTTTAGTAAAACTCACCGGAGTTGAGATTAGAGAGTTATTGAACAATACCGGCTCCACATTCAATCCCTACGACGTTTGTAGTTCGTTAGACTAATATATTAGCTTACGTGACTTTGGGATGAATTGAAGGGCATGTTTGATATGTGTGCTTATAAGACTCAATCGAGTTCTTGTGCGGTTTATATGATTGTGTGAAGCAAATGCATAATTGAGAGCATGTTGTAGAATGATGTATCTATTTGACATGTTGAATTCGCTCTTGTCGAATTCTTATTTGATTCCTTAATGAGTAAACACCTACTTGTTGAATAAGTTCGCTCTTGTCGAACTTGTTCCTTATTTGAGATTATATGACGAGTAAACACCTACTTGGCATTGCATTAGTCCAGCTGGCATATTTGGTTGAGTCGTTGGTGTGACAATGCATCGCCGTCACGAATTATGGGATTCGTGATAGTGATGGGTTGTTATACCGGGTTTTTATCACACACCCCTCCACTGTTGGCCACAGTGGGGAAGTAGCCCCTTTGCTGTAACCAATAGAGCACATTGGCAAGTCTAATTACCAAGTAGAGAGCTTGGTACCCGAGTAGAGAGCTCGGTACTTTGATACACTCATCACGGGTATCATTGGCACGAAAAGTTAACGATGTGTATTGCAGGAGCTACGTAGCGACACCGGTTCCATAACATATCCTCCTTATATGTGGTTTACTTTATAGCACCTATGTGAAATAATGTGCTACCATGGATATGTGATATAAGTGTTTATATAAATGAATGCTTGATTGACTTGATATTAAAGATGATATCTTGCTATGTATGTTGCATGATGCCATGACATGCATAATTGTTAACTCACAAAGTCTTTATGACTTACCCCCTCCCTTTTACTGCTTTAGATCCGAGCCGTCCAGGTATATCCCGTTGAGGCGTTGCAGGGTCGTGCTTGTCCGTGATCACACGCGACGAGGTTGTTGTTTATAGATGTCCTTCTTTTATTCTCTTTTGTAAGGACGTTGGGAATAACAAGTCATTTAGACTTCGCTTTGGGAACTTTGTTTATTTGTATTTATGTTTATACTCGTAGTATCATGTATCCTATTTTGAGTGCCGGCGCATGTACGCCGAGCCTTGTATAGATGTAGTATGGTTCACATGTTTTAAAACTTCAATGGGCATTACTTTAGCTCTTATTTATTTATGTTGTTTCTCTCGGCATGTTGTAGCCGTCGAGGTATATTTGCATGAACTGTGTAGTGTTGGGTTCCGGTAGTAAAGTCGCCGATGAATTGATATACTTGTCTTTAATTGCTATATCAGGTTTAAAAAGTTTTAAATTATTCCGTCTTTTTGGTGCCGAGTCGCGCTTCATCTACAATGTTGCGTCACGTCGTTTTCTATAATTGAGTCTTTGCATGTATTGTTGTCCTATTTGGACGACTTGACTTGTGATTCCACCTCGGGGTCCGGGTTGAGTCGTCACAAAATTAGTACGAAATAACAAATTAACCATAATTCTATTTCCTAAGTAAAATTTGGAACGGTGCAACGTGGTCGCCTTATAAAGGAACGCGACCACCTTTGAGTCGGATGTAGTCGCCTTATGAAGTAACGTGACCGCCTTCAAAATTGCGGTCGCCTTGCATAGAGAATGTGATCGCCTTTAGGCGCGGTCGCCTTGCAAAGGTTGAACGTGACCTCCTTCAGTGATATTCGTTGTTCTCTGTTGATCCTTCGGACGTTGATCTTTATGCCTTGGATAACATTGACCATCTTTACTTGGCCCTTCAAGGCATTGTCTTCATGACTCAAAGCTCTTGCTTCCATATCCAAACCCTCTTGTACCAATCTATTGACTTCTTCACGAATCATCTTCACTCTAGCTCGTGTGATTGGACCATTGGTTGATGACAATAGTGTTGAGTTGTTGACGTTCTTAGGGATGTCCTCATCATACAAGGTGTGATTTTGGGGTTGACAACTTGACATTTGTTTTTTTGTTTTTGAAAAAAATACCAAAAAGTCTGATTACAAAATTATCCCATCCAAAAGCCCCAAAATTAATTTTTAAATCTAAAAAGTCCCAAAGTTACTTTTAATATCAAACCGTCCAAAAGTTAACATTCAGGTTAACGTCGTTAGGATAAAAGTTTGGAATCTTATATTTATTTTTAAGGCTTAAATCGCAGTTTGGTCACCCTACTTTCACTATTTTTCATTAAGGTAACTCTACTTTTTTTCCTTAGTTTAGTAATTCAACATTGCTAGCCTTACAACTACTTCTACAACTTTTTTTACAACTAAGTTTTGAAGAAGGGTAAAGTTGTCTTTATTCAAAACATTTTTTTTCACAATTCAAGGCTTAGTTGTAAGGAAAGTTGTAGGATTAGTGGTAAGGATAACATTTTCCTTAGTAATTATACTTAGCATTTGGTGATAATTAGGTTACCAGGAGTCATTTTAATTAGTTAAGTTGAATTAAAATATTCAAAAAGACATAAATACCCATTTATTTTTTGATCGATAAGGTCACTATACATGGTATGTAAAGTCAATAAGGTTATAACTTATAAAACTAAGAAAATAAATTACTAAGCTCACATAATTGTAAATAAATACTAAGTTATTAATAACGTTAATTTGTCTAAATTTAGTTATTTTTATTCATTTCAATTGCTCATTTGAATTATCATTAGTTTTCTTTTTTAGAATATATACAAAATAAAGACATATTCTCTCTCTCTCTCTCTCTCTCTCTCTCTCTCTCTCTCTCTCTCTCTCTCTCTCATTCCGAAAGTGTTGACATTGACTAGAGAATTCAATATTAGTCTAGAGTTTGAGTAGTGTTTTGAGGAAAAAGCTCCAATTGGAAGAAGATAATGAAGCAAATAAAATCATTAATGTTAGTTTTCTTGCTAGCATGGCGTCTGCTAACATAAATGGTTGCCTAGAAGAGTAATTAACTAGTTCGTTAGTGATTTTTAGATTTTTTTTTCATGTTCTTAATAGTGTAAGTGAGTCAATAAAATCATGATGATTAGTGTTTTATTGGATTTTCAAATTATATTTCATAAGCCAAAGTTTAATTAACAATGAATGTATCCATAAATAAAGTTCAGAATTGGTTGTCAGAATTTAACTTATAAAGACTAATAGTCGGAATCATTTTGGATTTGGCAAAATGTTTTATGGAAATTACTTTAATTAGACTTAAATAAACAATCTTAATCATCAATCTATATGGAGATAATAATAATCTGTAGAACCCTCCTTCAACTCCTCATCCAAAGCACTCCTGGGAATTGTAGCTGAGATCGAGAGTGATGTTATCATATATTCTAAAAAAATAAAACTTATAATAAGTGAAATTAATAAAAATAGCTAAAATTTACACAAATTAACTTTATTAATAACTTAGTATTTATTTTACAAATATGTGAGCTTGGTGATTTGCTTTTCTTATATTAAAAATTTGTAGTAACCTTTTTGACTTTACAACCCATGTATAGAAACCTTATTGACTTTACAAGCCAAAGATAAATAGGGCATTTATGTCTTTTTAACATTTTTCATCTAACTTAACTAATAAAAATGACTCTGGGTGATCTAATTATCACAAAATGTTAAGTATAATGACTAAATTAAGATAAAAGAAAGTAGAGTTACCTTAATGCAAAAACTGTAAAAATAAGGCGACCAAATTGTAATTTAAGCCTATTTTTAATGAAGGGTGGTGATAAATTTGTATTGCATATAATAAAGTAATAATAATAACATTAATAAGAATAATAAAATAACAACAACAACAATAACAGTAGCATCTATATTTTTAATACTTTCATTATTATTAATAACTAGTTTTTGCACCCATGCGTTAAACGCACGACATATATATTTTTAAGTTAATAGTATTGCTAGAGCTACTCAAAGAGTACTAAAATTTGTGTACCAAATGATGTGACATTTTATGTGCCATATTGTTAACATAACTTTTTAACTTATAGTGGAACCCATAAAATGTCAAATAAGATGACACATTGGAAACCACATTATTTGGTGTACAAATTTAAGTGCTCATTGAGTGGCTCTAGCATTACTCTTAAGTTAAACTATATATAAATAAAATGAATATAAAAGACAAAATTAGAAGATGAACACATATCTTGAAATGAAAATCGATCAACATGTTTATGAAATGAAAATCAGATTATTTTGAATTTTTATAGATCAAAATTGCTTCAATTTTTTCGTGATTTTGCAAGTTTGTTTTAATGTTTGCACTATCTTGTTGCACCTTGTGTATCAATGTTCCGGATATAATGAAATATGATTAAAATGATATCATGTACTTTGATACTTGTGAATCATTGTGTGTTGTATATGAATCATTTGATGTATATATCTACTAAATGGCCGGTAAAAGATGTTATTAATTATTACGATGCATGAATATACATCAATATTTCAACCTTTGAAATCATAATAGGATAATTATCTCAATTTGTTCCTAAATTATTGTCCTACAAATAACATGTTTTATAAATTAAAAATATATGTTAAAATTTTAATTTGAAAAACATTCAATTTAACTCAAAAACCAACTAAGATAATAATTTAGGAATGGAGGAGGGAGTTTAATAAATACTAATAATAATTACGCTATATTATTATTATTATACCAATTCACCATTTAATAAAATAAAATTTCAACCAACATGAAAGCATTTATCCTAACAAAGTTTTTAGAATCGTTAACTTTTGTACTGTTTTATATTAAAAGTCTAACTTTAAAACTTTGAGATAAAAGAATTATTTTTGAGGACTTTTTAAATATGATAATTTTTTGGTAGGATTTTTTTTTCCTCTCTCACGTGCACCGTGCGTGACCTTACTAAATCCTAATGCAAGTCGCAAAGTCAAGACCTTATACACAGACACTCGTCTCTCAGCCTCAGGCCCTCGGTCCCTCTCGTCGAAATCAAAAAAGAATTCGCCAATCGCCGTTTCGCCGTCGTCGGCTCCGGCTAGTGCGCCCACCGCGTTGCTCTGCAGCTCGTCGTCGCTACTTACTCGCTGGTAACTGGTAAGTTTTTTAATAAACCCTAATTTCTTTTCAGATTCAATTTGAAGCTTTGGGAAATTTGATTTATTTAGAGATTTGTTTTTGTGTTGAGAACTTGGGGGATCAATTTTAAATTGCTTTCCTTTTTTTGCTTAAATTGCTTTGTTGTTTCATCACTTTCATGTCCGTTCTACACTTCTACTGCTGCCATTATAAACCCTAATTTTTAAAATGTTATCATTTGGCTTTTGAATTGGGCAGATTAGTTTAAATGGCTTTGTTTTTGTATTATTGTCAATAATTAACCCGAATTTTTTATTTTTCATCATCTGCTCTGCTTATTGATGTTGATTTATGTTTTGAATTCTATCCCTTAAGTGATGTTGTTGTCTTGTTGTAAAACTCAATTTTTTTTTGGACTGTGTTGTTGATCATTGTCCGTCACTCCGTTGATTGCTTTATTTCAAATTTTAGATCTAAACATGCACGCCATTATTTTATAGCTTAGCCCAGTTAAAGCGAAACCTATAGGGTTAACCCGTGGCCAGCCTAAAATGACCAGCTTAGCTCGTGGTTAGGGTTATAACCCCTCTAGGGCTGACCTGATCAACATCTCTAGTTTTGTAAGGGTGTTGGATATTTGAGGGTTGGGGGCTTTTTGGGGAGTTAACAATCAAACCGGGTATGGAGCCATACTTGATAATTGCCTTTTAACCCTAGGACACTCCATTTCACTTTAACCAATCTCAGCTCATTTCTCTTTATTGACCCAGATTTGTGGATTCAAAGGCAAGACCCTTCCTTCCCTTAACACTGTTCCTCCTTCTCCTGCCGCTGCTGCCTCCTCTGTTCACCTTCTTCATTTACCCTTGTCGTCGCGTTTATCTCACCCTCCAACATATTCGCTGTCGTTGTCTTCGCCTCAACCCACTAACCCAGCAACATATTCGCCACCGTGAATCACCACAGAACAATTGAAGTCCTAATCTTTGAATCGGTAAACACTTCTCCGCGGAACTAATTTCATCACTTTGACTCAACGCAGCAACGCCAATCAAGATTTATGGGCGTCACGGTAAAATCCTGGAAATATCAACATATCTGAGTTTTAAAACCCAGATCTATTGGTTTTAAAATCCAAATTTTGTTTGAAGAGGGATGGTTTTAACTTCGATTTTGTTTTAATTTTGAAAACCCAGTTTAAAACCCAAATCTTGTTTGTAGAGGGATGTTTTAAAACCCTTTTCCTGTCAAGCTACAGAAAGTATTTAAGCTTGCCTTGATTAAGCCGAGCTCGAGTAGCTTGAGTTTTTCAACAAAAACATTTGTTTATAAGCTTATTGGGCCGAGCTTGATTATCCTACGAGCTTGAAAATTCTTTCAAGCTCGGTTTCATAAGCGCACGAACTCAATCTCAAACGAGTTTTTATGGAAACAAACATGAGTCGAGCTCAAGTAGTTTTGTTCATTATGCTGCCCTACCACTTATAGGGCAAAGAGGTGGTGTTTTCTTATCATGTGGTCTGCTTCTGTTCCAATACCGGGTGGATAGGGGTTTATTGCTTTGAAGCTTTACTGTTTGTGTTTTCATTTGCTTTGCTTTCACTTGGCTAAGTTGACCCAAATACTGGACTGTTATGCACTTATTGCAGAGATTGGTGTGCTATTTATGAAACCACGCTGCTTAGTTGGATGATGGATGTTCAGGCTTGTGCCAAACCAAGAATGGTAAATGACTCTGATGATGATGATGAGCCATTGGTTTTCAAACGAAGTAATACAGCAGCAAAGCAAGCTCAGTTGAACCAAGAAGTGAAAAGGTCATCACAGCAGAACCATGGCAGTAAATCAATTGGGCAGCGATCTGATGTACGCTCTCCTAATGGACAAAATGTCAGTGCCCAAAAAGTTAATACAATTTCTTCGTCCAAGTCACCACCGATGAGATCACCTCTGGCAAGCCCAAAAGCATCATCTTCATCTGCTAAGCCAGGAACGGTGAAGTCTCCTGTGGCAAACTCTAAAGCATCAGCTTCAGCTGTTGACAAGTCAAAGCATTCCTCTCAACAGAATGCAACCCTTGTTGTAAAGGAGCAGAAGCCATTAAGTAAGCCTTCTGTTGTACTCAAAGATGAAGTGGAAGATTCTGAGGATGATAAACCATTGAGTTCAAGACTTCCACCTGGATTATCAAAGGGAAGCACCAGTGATGCAAAAAAGGCACCCAGCACTTCTCTTCCACGTTCATCTCCTAATCCTCGAATCAAAAATGAAGATTCTGATGATGAAAAACCATTGTCTTCAAAATTTAAATCCAATGCAGGGGCATCTACTAGTAAGTCTTATGATTCTGATGACAATAAGCCCCTAGCATCAAAGATACAGCAGAACGGTTCTGCAGTAAGGGATAATCAGGCTGGGAAATCAAATACTGGATTGAATAAGAGACCTCCTGGTGAGGCCAAATCTTCAGGTCAGTCGTTAGCGAAAAAGCCGAAGCTTACAGATACATCTACTCCAATCAATAGTAAGTCTGTCCCTGTGAAGAAAGAAATTAAGCCTGATGATGATGAGAATGATCATGTTCCAATTTCCCAGAGAATGAAGAAGCCAGCCCCATCAGTTAGTAAATCTTCATCAGTGAAACAGAAACCAACAAAAGTGGGATCGTCCATTATAAAAAAAACCAACAAATATTCAAAGAAAGTGATTAAAAAATCAAAGTATTCTAAGTCATCAAAGCTCCCCCCTGGGTCTGGTGAAGGGCAAAAGTGGACAAGCTTGGAGCATAATGGAGTTATCTTTCCCCCTCCATACAAGCCTCATGGGGTTAAGATGCTTTACAAGGGAAAGCCTGTTGACTTGACACCTGAACAAGAGGAGGTGAATCTCTATATCACATACTTTTTGTTATTATAGCTTAGTTTATGCTTTCATGTATCCACCAAGTTCGTTTGAATGAAGGATCAGTAAAGTGGTCATTATCCTCGTTGTTCACTTTGACTTAATATTTTTACATTTTTTGCTGACTGTATGTAGGCCAAGTTGTATTTCTCTTATAAAATGTTTCATTGCAGGTTGCAACAATGTATGCAGTGATGTTAGAAACTGATTACATGACCAAACCCAAGTTCAAAGAAAACTTTTGGAGCGACTGGAAGAAAATTCTTGGAAAAAGTCACGTAATTCAGAGTTTGGACGACTGCAATTTTGCCCCAATATATGAATGGCATCAGAGGGAGAAGGAGAAGAAGAAGCAAATGAGTACAGAAGTAAGTTAATTTCCCTTAAACACTACATATTTGACATGGTATGACAAGTGGCTTCCAAGTTGACCTAATCCTTATGAGTAAAAACACAAAATGCACTCTTAAGACCCTTCTTCCACTTCTCTATTGTGGTTCCTTTTGGTATTTCTACCATTTCGTGACTGGTTTGCTCATAACCCAGGCCGAAGCATCCAATGATAAAAGAAAAACACACCACTAAAAGTAATTGTGATTCTTACTGTGCGACACCTTGATCTTCTCTGTATAATCTTTTATATATATATATATATGTTTGTGTGTGTGAGGAGGCAGCATACACTAGCACATGATAAAGAGTTGAAGTTTTCTATTGAGGTTTTCACGACTATTATAAATTTATTTTGGCAACTACTTAGACATCCTTCATCAGCAGAACTTTGTCATCATGTTTGCATGACCTTTGTTTGGGAGTACTGCAGTTCCCTATCCTGCTCATTTAGTCAACAGAAGCAAAGAAGATGGGGATATGAGTGAAACTGCATCCTTTATGTCTTCACTTTGTTTCTTTGGGTAAAATTGTTCTTATATACGGTTTTCATTCTGAATTAACCACGCAACAAAGTGAGCATGATACAATGATTTTTAACAAATAGAGTGAAATAATATGATGACTTTTTTTGCTAGGTGCATCTCAAACTAGACCGTTGCTCATACCTATGTTCATCCCCATGAATCTTACTGTCTGATTTTGATGATAGCTGGTTGGTTCAAAATTTTGATGTAATGGTTGCCTTCTGCAGGAGAAGAAGGCCGTAAAAGAAGAAAAGATGAAACTGGAGGAGAAGTATATGTGGGCTGTTGTTGATGGTGTTAGAGAGAAGGTTACCTCCTGTCTTAATTTTATATCATATTTTTATGTGTCTTCTTCAAGAAAATAAAGAAAATTACTTTCAGGTCAATTGAAAAGGGTGATAACAAGTTATTGCTTTTCCACTATATATACACGCTAATTGACTCTTTAAGGAAGCTTCTTGTACTCCATAGCCGCTTTCCATTTGGAAATCTGGAATCCAAAGGAGACAACACATGTGAGGACATCTAATCTGTTTAATTAAACAATTCTACTATCTGAAAGTTAACAACAGTGCTATATCCGACTCTTATAAACTGCCCTTTTATTCTAAATCTGACAGCATAAATGAAAGGGTAAAACAGAAATTTTGCCACTATCTTATGGACGTATCTAATGCTGTCCAAAAATAGCACAGATTGATGCTATAAATTCAGTATAGTGGCGTATAGCATAACCTTGTAGTTTGGTGGTCTTATTGTACAAGTAGAGTGGTCTGTATATGTGTTTTACCATTGGTTTTCACTGGTGTGCCACATGTCTAAACTTTTTTTCTTTCTTTTCTTAAACCCTAGGTTCTGTAAACTTGAGAGAACTGCGATTTCATGAAAAAAGGTGTTGAACTTCTTATTTTACACCAAAAATGATATTTGAACTTTCCTCTTTAAAGTGTGTTCAAGGTATATTGTAATTTTTTGATCACTAGAGGAGCAAGGATGTTTTTGCCATCCACATTGTATGATTTGTCTGGATAGTAATCTTTGGCAGATGCTTAAAAGTTTTACTGGTTATGGCATAATCCTTGGTCCAGTACATTTGTTTTCAACCTGTTTTCACTTTTCTTTGAGAGCATTGACTAAATACCTTGATTGTGTGCTGGTGTTGCAGGTCGGAAACTTTCGAGTTGAACCACCTGGTTTGTTCCGAGGCCGCGGGGAGCATCCAAAGGTTCTAGTGGCATCTTCCTAGCTACTGAAGAATTTACATACTACCAAATAAATTGATCTTCTGAAGCCATGACACTGCAAGCATTTATTGCCACTTGATTGTTTATCCAAAACTTGTCAATCATATTTGTTTATTTTTATTGTCTAGATGGGAAAGTTGAAAAATCGCATCCGGCCTAGTGATATAACTATAAATATCGGAAAAGGTGTTCCGGTTCCAGAATGTCCCATCCCTGGTCAAAGGTAGTCATTTTATTTCTTTCTTTCTTCTGACTATTCAATTGGAGCCGCTACTTCTTACAAGATAATCTGTGTGTAGCATGTGAAAACTTGAAAGTTTTGATTTTGGCAGCTGGAAGGAAATCAGACATGATAATACTGTCACTTGGTTAGCATTTTGGAATGATCCAATCAACCCAAAGGAATTTAAGTACGTGTTTCTAGCCGCGAGCAGTTCCTTGAAGGGTCAAAGTGACAAGGAAAAGTATGAGAAGGCTAGGATGTTGAAGGTTGTACAGATTAATGTTCTGACGAGTGTCATTTTTGTTATTGGATGCTAGGGTATGGTCACTCATACTTGACCTGTAAATTGATTGTAGGGATACATACAAGGCATCAGAACGGCATACACTAGAGATTTTGGAAGTAAGGATGAGACAAAGAAGCAGGTAGCCGTGGCAACATATCTTATTGATAAACTAGCTCTCAGGGCAGGAAATGAGAAGGTATGTTCCTTCTACTTTCTTCTCAGAGCAAAAGCTTTTGGTTCTGTGCTAGAATCTTTATAACAGTTCTAAATGATTTGTTATGTTCATTCGAGTGGTGGGTTATCTTTAGTGTGGGGAAACATATCAATGATCAACAGGTCTTAACTAGAATATTGACAACGTTGCTGTTTTTTTCAGTTATATAATTGCATATCTTCATAAAAGCCCCTTCATTTCAATTTAGTTCCTTTTCCCTTTTTTAGGATTTTCCTCATATTATATACTCCCTCCGTTCCAAATATAAGTGTCCCTATTGAATATACACAGGTATTAAGAAAGTATTTTGACTTTATGTAACCTTTCTTTAGTGTCCCCAATTTATCACTAGTGGTGTCAAATCAATCGAGCCCATTTACTTTTCCCTCTCCCAAATTAGAAGTGTTAGACAATTGACTTGAAAAAACATTCTAAAAAGGGCGAGGGACAATTATTTTGGGATGTCCCAAAATGGAATAGGGGACACTTATTTTGTGATGGAAGGAGTAATAAATACACAAATGATATACGGTCTTGTTTATGATTAAGCTAATGGGTAGTGATGAATCTTTTCAAATGTTTTGACATTCAAATGTGGACTCATTTACAAGTGGATCACAAGGAGTAGCAATTAAGTTATCGACAATGACAAAAATTTGCTCAGCAAGAGAACCATTGCAGATCTGATTCTTATGAGCATTTGGCGTCTTACAGGATGATGATGAAGCTGATACAGTTGGTTGCTGCACGTTGAAAGTTGAAAATGTGGAACCAAAACCTCCAAATACATTGAAGGTGAAATGCCTAGTTCTCACAGTTCCTAATTTTTAATCATCATGTTAGAAACTTGGCTGCCACTGTAATGCAGCTGGCTGGTTTGTAACTCCATTTGCTATGTAGGCAGAACAAAATTCCAAAATATGTAGTCAGAACTTGTAACCACTTAAGATTGCATTAACTCCTGCAACTTATTCTAACTGATTCTAAATTTATTTCTGCTGATTATGCAGTTTGACTTCCTAGGTAAAGATTCTATTAGATACCAAAATGAGGTTGAGGTGGAACTTCCTGTCTACAAAGCAATTCAACAGTTCCGAAGTGGTCAGTTAAATCCATTTACTGTAAGATTGTCTATTTTGATGTAGTTTAGTGTGAAAACTCTGAATATGTTCTTCATAATTTTCTCAGGGAAAAAGGGTGGTGATGATCTTTTCGACAAGCTAGATACCAGTAAATTGAATGCGCATTTGAAGGAGCTCATGCCTGGCCTCACAGCAAAAGTTTTTCGTACATATAACGCATCCATCACATTGGATGAGATGGTAAGATGCACGCTGAGGTGGATTTCCTGTCTTATATGAACCTATTTACCTATTGAAGTGGTAATTGGAATAATTATTTTGTTTATGTTGTGCGTGTGTGTGGGGTGGTTTGGAGGGAGGGAAAGAGGGGTGGGGGAGCATGACAAGTTTGAAGACCTTTGTTTTAGCTGTATCCAAGAGTTTGTTCCACTGCTTTGAATGAGTATTTTTGTATGTGGGTGAAGTGGCAATTATGCAAAAGGTGTACATTGTACTATATGAGATGTTGGTGGTGGTACTAACATTAAGGCCTTTAAAGATGTAGCTAACTAATTAGTACTCCCTCCTTTCCTAAATATTATCCTTGGCACAAGGATTACGGAAAAGCAATCAACTTGATTATTAATATTGGTATTATATGTAGTTTCTTTTAAAGCCCATGTGCTTGTGGTCCATAATTAAAAGAGGAAGAAAAAGTAAGGGTAAATGGTAAAAGTGTTGTTATAAGAAGGAAACTTACAAACAAGATAATTCTTTTTTTTGGATGAACGAAAAAGGAAAGCATGACAATAATTTAGGGACGGAGGGTGTATTATGTCAAATAAGTGGGAAGGTAACCACCATTCACCTATGCACCTTGAAAATCCATATGCTGTGAATGCAAGTGTTTAAACTTACGTGTACTGACATGTTAAACTCATATGTAAGGGGGAACTTATCTAGGACAGGTTGTCTTTGAATATATTGTTGGAAGAATTTCTTTGTGTGTGTGTGTTTTTTGGGGGTGGGGTTTGCTTACCATGTTTTCCTGTCTTATCTTATGGGAAAGATTTTGTTCAACGTCCTGGTATTATTATTTCCCTGATGTCTTATATTTTCGTATTATTTGACTGATGGCAGTTGAGTAGGGAAACAAAGGGTGGTGATGTTGCCGAGAAGGTTGTTGTTTATCAACATGCAAACAAGGAGGTAAGGACAGTACCCTGCAAGGAACTAAGTTTCTTAGCTATGCCTAATTTTCTTTGAACTAAATCTGCAGTCAACTTCACATTTTGGGATTTCCTTTTGCAGGTTGCAATAATCTGTAATCATCAACGTAGTGTTTCAAAGTCTCACAGTGCTCAAATGTTGAGATTGAATGAGAAGATAGATGAATTAAAGGTAACTTGTGCTTGTTCCTGTTCATGTTTATTAGATGAAAGGCTTATTCTTGGCCTGAATATATTAATATGGCAATCGAGTAAGCAGAGAGTCTTATCAGTATTGGGATGGAGTGAGAGGGACCTAGCTCGCTTTGTGAGGGAAGGGCTCGGGTGACATTAGTGTTGGGGGAGAAGGGGAGGTGGTTGCTTTTTACTGTTGTAATTGGACACCATCTGCAATTTGTTTGTGTGTTTGTGCATTGGAGGGCTGTGAATATACGAGGTAGACTTGTGCCACCTTAGGTTAATGGTTTCAAGCCCATTTTTCTTTTCTTTGCTATCTGGAAAATGCGAAGTGAGTTTGGTTAGCATCTTCTGCTTTAATCATTAGAACATCCTCTAAATAGTTCAGATATATAACCTTTAAGACAATCTATTACAAATTTTAGGTAATGAAAAGTAGTCATTATAAAACAGAGAAAAAGCAGATTAAAGAACAAGGGGAAGAAGCTATTCAAACAATTTCTTGTGCTGACTTTGTTTATTAGTCTCGACCATTGTAGCATTGTCATAATTCTTGCTTCTTAGGCAGTTTATCTTCGATTGTAGGCCGTCTTGGAAGAACTTGAAACTGATTTGGCTCGTGCAAAGAAAGGGAAGCCACCACTGAAGAATGCTGATGGGAAGCCAAAGAGGAATTTGAACCCCGAAGCGTAATACTGTTAATCTTCTTTTCTTAATGTACCTTACCTCTTTCTAATGCTGTTTTACTGCTGTTTACTCAGTCGTAAAATATAAAATTCAGGTTAGAGAGGAAGATATCTCAAACCAACTCAAAGATTGAGAAAATGGAGCGAGACAAGGAGACCAAGGAGGATTTAAAAACGGTGGCATTGGGTACATCAAAGATTAACTATCTTGATCCTAGGATCACCGTTGCATGGTGTAAGCGGCATGAAGTACCCATTGAGAAGGTAAGGTTGATATCACGCTCATTGATTACAGTAATGATGTTTTATTTTGAGTTCACATCCTCTGCCCCTTGCTCCTTCTCAAGGCCCATTAAAAGTTGGAGCCAACTTTTCTGTAACTCGCCAAGGCTGTAGGCCATCGAATCAATAATTCAGAAATTAAATGCCATCTTATTATGCATGATTACATGGCACTGCACCTTTTCTGTCCATTGCCCTGATCCCACGCCACCTGCTACATGGCTAGAGAGACAGATCTTTATAAGCAGTGCATAAACAACTTAGCTATGACTCCAATGAAAAATAAATAAATTAGAGAAAGAATACAATATATTGAAGTGGTAAAAAAATCTTTTTCCTCTTCTAAATCCTTGTGTTGCTTACTTCTGACTCCATTACAGATATTCAACAAGTCTCTTTTGGCGAAGTTTGCTTGGTCAATGGACGTTGAACCCGATTTCAGATTCTGATATTTTCATAGCGCTAGCACAGGACCCTGCGTGACCTGAAAACCCCAACCAGAAAAAGAGAAAAAAATCACCTTCATGATATTCACAATTTTTTTCTAAACTTATTTTTCTTTGTTATCCAGCGGAAAAATTCATGTTGTACTAAGAATCTTACTGAATTATAGATGAGCTACTTCCTCTTTTTACTCTCTTTTTCTTTTTCTTTTAATTTAAAGGAGGGAGGGGGGGAGGAGATTTTTATCTTGTGTTCATCTCTCAGAAGAACTTTCTATATCAACTGTCCCCATTATTAATTTGTTACATATTATAGATACCCTTTTTAACATCAGGGAAATGCTAACACGTGCACAAAGCGCGATTGCTTAGTATACATGTTTTTAGAATTTTGAATTAATATTATATCGCTGTATTGTAATGGGGACTATTTATGAGAATTCTTAAGTATAAGGGCTCGTTTGTCTGTCGTGGTTTATGGTTGGTGGCTGATTGACTTATAATTGATTAAATCATTCAGAAAATGTATAAGCACTTTATAGCATCATCTTGTTTTAGTGTCAATGATGATCTTATTTTGTTTTCGTGTTGAGATGACGATCATACTAAGTTACTAACATATGGTTTCCTTTGAATTTCATACATTTCTCACCTTTGTCATTGCGAGTAACATTGATGCCCGCCCCATCTCTTCTCACAATGACTGAATATAATCATAAATAGTGGAGATTAAAAGCGAGCCCAACGGAAAATCCCCAAGGCCTTGAAGCTTTGTAAGGTCTATGTGGGTTGGTGTTGCCCCAGGGGTGTAATGGTGTCGCTAGGATGCGTCTCCGGGTAATGCCCCGGGGATGTAATGATGTTGCTAGGGTGCGTCTCTGTTGTGGTATTGATTGATGGTACCATAATAGAGCTTGACAAAGAGCTTCGAAAAAATGTTGGGGTATTGAATGAATGAACCATTTTCGATAATGGGTGTGTGCAAGTATACGGGGTGGTATTGAATGACTTGACCATTTTGAATGACTTCAAATTTCATTCGATTAAAAGAGAGCTATTTTTTTTCCTTCATGATTCTACGTAAAATTATAGACCATGATTTAAGAAGGGGCTATTAACTATAAGGGAGAGGTTATTTGACTTATTTCCATCCACTACATATTTAATTATTGTATTAAATAAATACATATTTAGACAAAACTATCTTTTTAGTATTTGTTTATTTTAAGTTGACTAATCAAGTTATTTTCTTAATTATCTCTAACATTATTTTTTGTTCAAACATGAGAAAACAATATAATTATTCTATTTTTATTTTTATATTTTAATTTTTAAAGAAGGTGCTTATTCTCTTTTTTCTGTAATAAGTATGTTTGGTCAATTTTCTAATCACTTTTGTCTCATATTTCATTATCATAAAAATAATATAATTAATGCATTTTCTACCAAAATTTTAGAAAATATTGAATTTCTTATTATCAAAACTAAAATAATTTAACTGAGTTTAAAAAATATTATTTAGAAAGATCAATTCGATAAAAATAATATGGTAGGTAATTAACAGAATATTTGTTTCAATCAACTCAAAAATTAAAATTCTGAATCAATTTTAAAGGTAGACAAAAAATTAAAATTTTACAATAGTATGTCATACTATGATTTTATTATTGGGTGAAATTTTTACTATTATATTATTTAAATTTCACTTTTTGTTTTTCTTCCATAACCTAAGAACACATTCAATCAAAGTTTGGTAGAAAAAAATGTCTGTATGATTTTTTTATTATATAATATAGCTTTAGTCATAAGATTATTTAACAAAGCCATTAAATAAAGAAAATAGTATTAGAATATTTATGTTTTTAATTGATGTTTGAACTAAAAAATAATATTAAAAGGCAATTTGATTAGTCAACTTAAAATGGACAAATAGTTAATGGATAATTTTGTCCAAACATGTATTGTATTTATTTAATACTCCATCCGTTCCCGACAAAGAGTCTACTATTTCATTTTGAGATGTTTCACTTAAAAAGTTCACTTTCATAAATTAAAGCATAAAAGTGTCATTTTATTACTAATAGACTACTAAAAATGTCATTTTCTTAAAAATTAACTTTCAAATAGGGATTCTTTGCCCGAAATATTGTGGATAAATAATAATTGTAGTAAAAATAACATCTTTCTAATTATAAATGTTAATATTGTAACTAAGATTTATATTTTCATTAAATCTTTTTTTTTCTTCGCAACTCAATAATAAATATATGCTAGTCTTAGACTCTTAGTTTATGTTACCATAAATTTAAGGGTGGGGTGGGGGAGGGTACTTTTGTCTATATAAACTTCAATTTAAGTTAATGTAGTGGATATAGAATTAATGTAACAGAAATAACTCTTCCAAAAGTCGATGAGAAAGTGCGGTGAGGATTTTACGATTGGGTAATGTTAGGATCACTCTAATAGTACTTAATTTTAGGTATTAAATAATATGACATCTTATATGTCATATTGATCTTATAGTCATATTGTTAACATAACTTTTAACGGTGAGCAAATTTGAGTTTGAGTGGCTCTAGCATTAATCTTTACGATAAAGATTACATGCGATAATGACAAAGCACAAACTATTATGGAACTTATCTCTCTATTTTGTATTTAAAATCATTAGTATTAGAGTTGGAGTTTCACAGAATGTTAGGCCTCAAATTCAATTATTTTCCCTCAGAACCAAAAATAAGAAAAAGAAAGTATTCTTCTCCAAATGGAGGGGTGTGCGGGTGTGGGTGTGTGGATCAACTACTAAAGATAAAGTAGGTGAAGGTACAAGCTATTAAGATGTTGATAAATTTTGTTAATATAACGAGCGACCGATTATGAAAAATTTCAGATTAATTCCTTGACTTCTAAATATGGGTAAATGCCCCCAAAGGGATGACCCAATGGTATAATTGAGAATTCACAAATATTTTTCCTTTTTTTGAAGTTGAATTCATTCGATTTTTGGAAATATATGATTCGGTTCAATTTGTACCTTCGAGAAATTGTGGTTTAGCTTGGATCGAGGATTTATTTTTTAAATTGAATCAAACAAAAATAAACCAAATTAAATCGGGACAAATCAAGTTGAGTCGAACCATTAAACAAACCATTTGGATTTTCACTCTATTGTGAATATGAGAATTTTTTTTTGTTTAAGAAATCTTTGGATGGAACGAAGATTTACATCTAATGTGTTTATTCTTATTATACTCCCTCGTGCTGTTCCACCAAAGAGTCCACCCTTGAAAATTTTAATAATTAAGATATATATTAACGTCATTAGAGATTGTCATAATTACGAAAATACTTGAGCATAATCAATATGTTTACAACACACGTGTAGAGTGAAGATGAAGATGAAATGTTTTGAAAATTATAAGCGTAATTTTTAGAGTGGATTCTTTGCGAGAAATGAAAGTAGAGATTGCTTTCCTTGAATTTATTATATTAAAACTTTCTTAATTATTTATCATTTGGTTTATTAAATAGCTAAAACTACATAATTTAGTTTAATTTCAATTCCAACCGAACCAACCAATGCGGTTTCATGTACCTCGATTTGTATTTTACCTTAACATAACCGTATCGAGCCGAACCAAATTTGGTTTGTTCTGATAACTTGCAGTTTGAATTGTACTTAATTAATTGGACTAGACCAAATTTAACTGAATTCAACCATTTTCACAAACCTAACCCATTTAATGAAAGGGTATTAAAGTTGGGTCCGGATCTTTATTCCAAAATTATATTTCATCTCCTATTCCGATATCGGATTTTTGCCACTTGTCAATCGTAAATAAATAAAATCAATTATTAAGTTGATTGTTTTTCCATAATAATAAGAATCTGTGAAATCTAGCTCAATGTTTCATTTTGTGAAGAATTTTGATTGATATGTGGCAAGAATTCGAAGGAAGAATAGGAGATGAAATATAATTTTGGGATAGAGGATACATACCCATTAAAGTTGGAAAGAAATTGCAGACCGATCCACTTTCCAAAGTTTTCAATCGCTCCAGTCTGTGTTTTTTTTTTCCAACCGAAAAAGGATACTTTTGGGGTGAAAAAAAATTATGATACCCTTAATGAGCTTGAAGCGCGCTACGGAAATGCATTGCGGTTCATCAATTTTTGCACTGCAATGAATCAATTTAAATGAAATCAATTTTAATTACAAAATCTAATTTTTGCACCGCAATTAATCATTTTTTACACCGAAATACATAAATTTTAATTATCTAATCAAATTTGCATCGCGTTGTACCAACTTTTATGTATCGCGATGCATCAAGTAACCAATTGATACATCACGATGCAAACTAAGTTCGAATGCATCTCATCCACCTTCTTCTTCCTCCTTCTCTGTCGTAAGTCAGGTCGATCCCCGTTTCGTTGCTCAACAGTGGTGATTTTCGAATCAAATGTGTTAGACGGAGTTGTTGAAGGAGACGATGACATTATCAGAACAATATTTCGAAAAATAGCCTCTTGCGTTTGAAAAAAAGAATACTAGACTCCATGGATTACAAATTTTGAAAAAGGGACCGACCAGAACTTCACGCTAAAGTTGGACTATCCACAAAAATATAGATGTTAATCAGGTTGACCTTAGCCCTCTAGGACCAGCCTTGGATTTAAACGTGCCACTTTTTCTCGATCTTAGCCCTTTCCGGTTTCGGTTTAATAGGGTCGACCCTGCCGTTTTCAGTTTTTTAACATCTCTAGTTAGATATGCTAATTAGGTTGGTGGTAGCCCTATATGGTTGTGACCCTATAGGGCTAGTCCTATTAGCCATAAACTTAATATGGTTATATTTTATCGACTTTAACCCTTTCCGATTACCGTTTAACTGGATTGACCCTTTTAACATTTCTACGCAAAAGCATAAAGAACAAGATGGGGAATGGAGAATGACCCAAAAGGACCAAATTTGAACCTTGCGCCCCATTTTATGGAGGACCAAAGTTAAATGAAGGGTACTTAAAAGAAATAAATTACAAGCATCGGTTTAATTTTCAACATGTTTTCAAATCAATCCACCATTTTAAGACATATCTTTTAGATACATTTTTTGGATAAAAATACATCAACGCCCCAATTAGGTTTATTGTTGACGAGAAAATAGAGGAAAGGAAAATAAGGAAAGTAGGTTTACGGCGTCAATTTTGGATAAAATTCGGATTCCTTTTTTTCGACTTTTTTATCTTTGACTGTTTTCTTCGCTTCTTCTGTATAGCTATCTCTCTACTTATCGTCATTGGAAAGATTCTACCTTGTCTACTAACTCGCTCCCTTTCTAAAACCCAATAGGATATCATATCCTGCGGTGAGTTACCAAGGAGAAGGACATCTCGCTCTTACTCTTGAAAGAACCTTCAGTAATGCATATACCTTCCACGTAAAGAAGAATCCTTAGAATCTTCAAAGGTTTTCTTTCTTCTTTATGGTTCGTTGATGAGGGATCGATGACATGAACATCACCGCCGTGCAAGTGGTCATTGGCGGAAAAGTCAATTAATTTCTATCGATGGGCGGAGGATGGATGAAGAAGAAGAAGAAGCGATCGCAATCGCTTCGCCATATCTATTGGCTTTCCTTCTTTGTCTTGAATCAATATCTCGTTTTCCTATATTATATAGGAAAAGACTCTTGTGGACGAATGCCCTTAGGGAGTGATGTCTAGGAGAAGAATGAGATGGGTCCGCCCAGGAATGAATATGAATAAAGGAAGAAAGCCACTTTGCAAGAGCTCCACTTCTGAATTATATTACATAAATGGGTCAAAGAAAGGGGATTCTATCCAATCATGAGAGTTTTTTCTTTTCCTCTGCTTAGCTTTAGCTGCAACTGGGGAAGCGATGAGAGTCATGAGAGTCTATCCAGGTTGATTTTGGCATCGAAACAACGATGCAGATCAACAACGATGTCGCATCGAGTTGATTTTGGCATCGATTTTTTTTTGGCATCAGATTTTTTTTTTGCATCAGCTTTTTTGAATTTTTTTAGGATGGATCTTCATTAATGACATTTTTGACATTTGACAACCAATTTGTAGTTACATGAAATGTCCAAAAAATTGATGGTCCTAGATGAAAACATGTTTCTAAAATTGTACCCACTTGAAATTTGCCTTACTTAAAAGAGAGAAATTCGGGCCATTTTTTTGGGGTGAACTTATAAGAAAAATTTGCAGATCGGTCCCTTTTCTCGTTAATTTAATAGTTCTAATCCCTTCTTTTTATTTTCAATCGGAAATAGTCACTTTTTATTGGGAAATAACTACGTTGCCTTTAATGAATGCTTAATGCATGACTAGTCACGTGAATCGCGGTTCAAAAGTGACTTTTGGGATCGAAATGACTGCGTTACCCTTAATTACACTTTATAGATGACTAGCTGGTTGAATCGCAGTGCATAATTTTATACCGTGGTTCAAAACCTTATTTATCGTTAAAAATATTTTATTATCTCTTATATAAATCGTCGTTTCTTTCTTATTACTATTCACTCCATTTTTAATGGAAAAACCCATTATGTTATTGGTTAAATTTCGACGAAATACAATTGTTTCTAAAATTAGTGAAAATGTTGTCATTGGTGATGTTATTCAATTGATAACATGAATTGTTGTTTCACATATGTTTTGAATATCAATAGCTCCCTTTAAGCCATCTTCTTCTTCAAATATGTATGCCTATGACTATTGGTTTCAAAACATCAACTGCTCCTTTCATACGATTGGATTTATTGTCAATTCCAACTGTTGTTGATAAATGGCAGGAATTGGAAATAAACGGTTAGAATTGACAATAAATCATATGGAGGGTTGTTAAATGGGTTGGAAGCCAAAAGACAATCTAACCTTCTTCAAGTTTATTAATTCTCATGCACAAATTAAGATTGTGACGAAGCATAAATTTGTTGTATTTTGAACCATTTTTGAAACATCAGTGTTGAATCTAGAAACTTTGGATCCAAAAACATAGTTTTGAAAGGAAGTACAGAAGAAAGAGAAATATTTATGAAAAAAGAAAGAACAAATGACGGTAGATATTTAAGGGCGAAAAAATGAAAAAGAAAAGTTGTTTGTCTTTAATTATGGATATTTATATACGTGCTTGGTAGTTGGTTTTTTTTAATTTGCCTTTAATGTTAGCTCTTGATATTCTAAATAAACAAAAACCTCGTATGATTATTTGAAGAATGAACTTTTTTACGGGCAATGCTAAGGTCACTCTCATTTTGCACCAAAATATGAGTACTCTATGATGTGACATACTCTTATTATTTGGACATTTTGTGGGTCCCAGCACTCCAGCCAATGAGAGTGTGCCACATCACATAGTACTCATATTTTGGTGCAAAATGAGAGTGACTCAAGCATTACCCCTTTTTTACTACCGCGATGTAAGTATGATTATTGTTTTGGTCTTGATATACGTGTTTGGTAGTTGACTTTCTTTAATTTGTTCCAAAATCAATTTTATTTTAACTGTTGGCACTTGATATTCTAATTTTTTAAAAAAACTTATGTATCGCGGTATAGAAATATGTTTAACGTGATATATCAAAAAGGGAATCGCGGTGCAAAAACATTGTTTTGGATTTACAACAAATGAAAGAAAATAAGGAAGAAAGAAAAATTGTTATGAATAAAAAAAGAAGAAGAAATGACAATAGGTATTTAAAGACGAGAAAAAGAAGAAGAAAAGTTGTTTATCATTAATTTCTTACTGTTGATATTCGGAATCGCGGTTCACAAAGTAAATATTAAAAAAATAAATCGCGATTCAAAAATATGTTGGATTATTTGAAAAATGAACTTTTTTGCATCGCGGTGCAAAAAAATTGTTTTAGATTTACAATAAATGAAAGGAAATAATGAAGAAAGAAAAATGATTATGAATTAAAAAACGACAATAGTTATTTAAAGATGAGAAAAGGAAGAAGGGTTGTTTGTCATTAACTTTTTGTTGTTGATATTCGAAATCGCGGTTCACAAAGTAAGTATTAAAAAAATAAATCACGGTTCAAAAATATGTTGGATTATTTGAAAAATGAACTTTTTTGCATCGATGTACATCCATAAAGGAAATCGCGGTGTAAAAACATTGTTTTGGATTTACAATAAATGAAAGGAAATAAAAAAGAAAGAAAAATGGGTATGAATAAAAAGAAGAAGTGACAATAGGTATTTAAAGACGGGAAAAAGAAGAAGAAGAGTTGTTTGTAATTAATATCTTGTTGTTGGTATTCTGCATCGCAGTTCATAAAGTAAGTATTAAAAAATAAATTACAGTTCAAAAGATGTTGGATTATTTGAAAAAGGAACCTTGTTTGCACCGCAATATATACAAAAAAGGAATCGCGGTGCAAAATTATGTGGGCTTAATTGATGAAGGAACTTTTTTTGCACCGCGATAAATAAAATTGAAATAGCGCGCCTCTTACTCATTAAGGGTGTCGCAATCTTTTCACGACCAAAAGTGACTTTTTCCAGGTATTTTTTAATGATGTACTTTAGCGATTAGAAACTTGGAAAAGTGGACAACCCGAATTTTGCTCAAATTATAAGCACTAAAGTTCAAGATATTTTTAGAAAAATTTGCGGGTCGGTCCCATTTTCTAACAATTTAATCGCTACAGTATACCTTATTTATTTTCAACCGAAAAAAGACACTTTTGGAGGGAAATGATTACATTACCCTTAATGAACGTTTAATGATGAGTAGCCGTGTGAATCGTGGTTCAAAAGTCATTTTTTATATGAAAATTTTATTTTTGTTTAATGGTTTCTGAATTGCGGTTTCAAAAGGTTGTTAAAGTGCAAAGAATTAATTAATTTTCAATATATTACAATATAAAGTGCAAATATATCGCGATGCAATAATTTTAAAAAAAGAATCGCGGTGCAAGAAGCAATAACTTTCTTTATTTCCAATTCCAACATGTTAACCGCGATATATAAAAAATGAAATCGCGGTGCAAGAATATTCTGGCTCTTTATATTTAAGCAACATGTAAATGTGTTGTACATTTTTCAATTTAATGCTCTTGAACCGCGATATATATAAAAAAGGAATCGCGGTACAAAACTATGCTGACTTTTAATTTTATGAATCGCGATACAAAACTATGTTAGCTTTTGAATTTGTGAATCGCGGTTTGAAAAGGTTGTTAAAGTGCAAAAAAGTAATTAATTTTCAATAAATTACAGTATAAAGTACAAATATATCGCGGTGCAACAATTTTAAGAAAAGAATCGCGGTGCAAAACTATGCTAGCTTTTGAATTTGTGAATTGCGGTACAAAACTTTATTGGCTTTTAAATTTGTGAACCGCGGTGCAAACTAATAATAATAAAAAATAATACCGCATCTATCACAATATTTTGCACCATGATATATAAACTTGTCATAATGCGCATCTTGCTCAATAATGATATCGTAATCTTTTCGCGTTCAAAAATGGCTTTTTCTAATTAAAAATAAAAAAAATATTACTTTAGTGATTAAAAACATAAAAAAATGAACAGACCCGAATTTCACCCTTTTTTAATTTAAGCAATCATCATTGTCACAATTCTTCGCATGAAGCAAATGATTTTACTATGAGAGGCATAAATAGAATCAAATTAAAAACCTTTCCCTTTATAAATCCTCAACTCGACCATTAGGTGCCCCTAGTTACTTTTATTTTTTTTTTATTTTTTCACTGATTATGAAGCCTCATGCCCCTAGTTACTATTCCATTCGTTTTAAAATAAATATTGTTTTATAAAATTTATACACATATTAAGAAAACTTATAAAATGACCAATTTATCCTTATTTAAATGTAATTATAGTTGATAACTTGAATTTTTTTTTCTTTTTTCTTAACATCACTCTTTAAATCATCATACTTTATTACTTTTTCCTATACAACAATTAAATATATAGTAATTAATAAGAGTGATTTTGGGAAAATATAGTTTTTTGAAGTCGTATAACATCATGACAAATTTTTCTTGCTAAAACATCATTTTATTTTGGAATGGACGAAGTATTACAATTTGTATCGAAGAATATGTAAATAATTTTATTTTAAAAACAAAAAAAATACCCTAACAGAAATGAGGTATGAACCAACTACCACTTCTTCCTTATTGGTTATTCACCCTGAAATTGCTACAATTTCTAGATACCAATTCCTTAAAAAGAAAAACAGAAAGCAATAATAAAAAATAAAATAAGTATATAAAAGAGTTATTATGAATACCTGTAGGTTGCCAAAAACACAAGCTCACAATATTTTCTCTCTCCAAAGACCATGACAATAACAAAGATTAACAACACAGCTCAAATTCCAAAACCCATCAACCAATCTTCCAATTTTCAAAAACCCATTTCCCATTATACCTTCTTAATCTTCATCTTCTTCTGTTCCTTCAAAACCACAACATCACTCTCTTCTTCACACCCAATACCACCCCCAATTCCAATTTTACCCCTCCCAACCTCACACCAACTCTCATGGCAGCTCTCAGAGATGGCTCTTTTCCTCCACTTTGGACCCAACACTTTTACAGACACCGAGTGGGGAACCGGGCACGCCGATCCCTCTGTCTTCAACCCGACTGCGCTCAATGCAAGTCAATGGGTCAGTGTTGCTAAAGAAACTGGATTTTCAAGAGTGATCTTGACTGCCAAACACCATGATGGGTTTTGTCTATGGCCTTCTGAATATACTGATTATTCAGTAAAGTCAAGTTCTTGGAGGAATGGGAGTGGTGATGTTGTGGGTGAACTGGCTGAAGCAGCTGAAAGAGCTGGGGTTCAATTGGGGCTTTATCTTTCTCCTTGGGATAGGCATGAGTCAACTTATGGGAAGACTCTCGAGTATAATGAATATTATATGGCACAAATGACTGAGCTCCTCACGAGGTAAACTTTTCCAAGAATTTTTTTTTTATGTGTGTGACTGTGTGTGTGTATTTGTTCTTTGGATTGGTTTTGATTCTTTTTAATTAGTGGAATTTTTTATTTGAGATGTGCAGTGTTTGATATAGTTGAGAATGTGACAAATGGGGATTTGGGTTCTTTTGAGCAATACCAGAATTTTTTGTTTCATGAAGTGCATAATTTTTGTTAATTTGTGATAGTTCTTCTTGCTTATCGTTCGAGGATTCGGGATTGAAATTGAGTTGCTTAGTTTCTGTCTGTGGTCTGGAAGTCTGTTTGTGTGTGTGTTGCATAAGATAGTTTGGCAACATTCAATAACAGTCTCGTAGATTACAAGTTTCTATTGTCGTTCTTCAATTCAATATAAAAGACTACTGAGCCTGCTATTTTCTCGGCATAATGCATCCTATTAAGAGTCCTACTTTTCCAATTCAGTTTGTTGCTAAGAAATGTCATGTTTCAGAATTTATGCCTTTTCATTGCTTTTCCAGATTTATCCTGACTTTCCATAAACAGATGGTGCTCTTATGTGTCATAGGATATATTTGTAGCTAGTACGACAGTATGATGGAAGTGAAAAAATGTTACTCTGTTTCGCTCTAAGTGTCCACGTCTGAAAGTCAACCATTTTAAGGATTACAATAAATTTCCACACATTAAGAATATATTAATCTTGTTAAATGCTTATTTCATGTTAGTTTGACAAGGCTAAATTTGGAAACTCAAAAGAATTCATTAGCTTTGTTTTTGAAACAAGACTCTTTAAATGAAACATCTCAAAATAGAAAGTAGGACTCTTTGAGTGGAACATATTGAGTAGTAAAAAGTTTAACTTGCAAAGCAGGACACTCTTATTTGGATGGAGAGTTGCGGAACTTAAACAAATTGAAATTTATTACTGAATTCAATTAAAAGAGGGATGAAGTTGATTGCAGTTTACTTTTCTTTTCTGTGTCTTATTTAATTAATTGTTTGAAAAAATGGAACAGCTATGGTGATATCAAGGAAGTATGGTTGGATGGTGCAAAAGGGGAAGGGGAGAAGGACATGGAGTACTTTTTTGAAGACTGGTTTAGTCTAATTCATCAGCTGCAGCCAGGGGCAGTCATATTTTCTGATGCAGGTCCAGACACCAGATGGGTTGGAGATGAAGGTGGTTTTGCAGGGCCTACTTGCTGGTCCCTTTTTAATCGGAGTTCTGCAGTAATTGGTGGCACTGATACCAAGTAAGTCCTTTTCAATGATATATAAAGTGGGATTATACCATGTGAGTCATTTTCAAATATACATAAAAATGAAATTACTATCTCATATCAGGAAAAGAGGAGCCCATGGGTTTCAAGTAGCTCTTAATGTATTATTAATTTTAATCGAACAACAGTCCACTCTTAACTAAACAATAAAAATCCAACTTCCAAGTTGGAACTATGGACCTATGGTTCTGGATCAACTTGTGGACACAGACACAGTTATGTGATACTCAATTAGAGACATGTCTAACTCTATGTTTTATGTGTGCATCTGCCTGCTTAAGTCTAAAATAAATGAAACAGTTATGTAAGGACCAAAAGAGAGAAAAGAAGAAAAAGGTTTTGTGCAGTTTCTGTATGACTCATTAGAGGCTAGATGTACTCTAGTAAGGATACCCTCTCATATAAAGCTGTCCTGTTTATGTTGCGGAAGCTTTAAAAAGTAACCGATAAATATTAAGATTGCGCACGACTACCAGCAATGATCTTCTAAATGAGATAGCGCACGACTACTAGCGATATCTTCTTAATCGTGTTGAGGTTGACAACCTACCACGATTCAAGCATCCAAATCATGTTGAGGTCTAAAACCTACCACGCGATATCTTCTCAATCATGTTGAGGTTAACAACTTACCACAATTCAAGCATCCAAATCATGTTGAGGTCTAAAACCTATCACGATTTAGGCATCAATTCTCGATGATTCATAGGAATACCAAAAACTGGAATAAAGACAATCAATCAATTCTTATAAAAATTCAAGCTAAATTCGGAATATTTATAGGACTCATAAAACTTGGAAAAAAAGCTAAAACTTTCTAAAAACTAGTCTAACCTATATAGTAACCTAATAGGACTTAAAAACATCATTAAAATGTAAGAGAATATAATATATTTAATATATATTATATTTATAGTATTAGTAAATATAATATATATGTAATATATTATAATTATCTTTAGATTTACTTTCCTAATTTACTTGTATTTAGGTTTCCTAGTTCCTCTTGTATTTAGGTTTCCTAATCCCTCTTGTATTTAGACTCTCTAGGTTAAACTTGTGTAGCAAGTATTGTACTCCTATAAATATGTTCACAATATCAATGGAAAGGCTATGCCATTATTCCTAAACTTTATCAGTTTCAACATTGTATCGAGCCTCGCTCTTAAAACCTCTGACCACCATCTTCCGCCAACCCGACACTTCCTCAACCACTAACACTTCCTCCCGTCATTGCCGCCAACCAAACAGCGTTCGGATCGGCGGCTCTATACGCCGGCCGGTTTCCACCCCCTTCTCCTTTGAGCAACAAAGGACACCTTGGCCAACCAAGCTTTGACAAGCTCGCCTTGGTCCTTCCTCACCGCTCTCCATTAACAACCTTACGCCTTTATAAACTCGCCCACCAATTTGCCAACGCCCTTTCCTTATCTTGGCAACCTCCTAACCTAAACCACCAACCTTCCGCCTCCTTATACCTTCCTCCCACAGCGGCGGTAGATCGACCACCCAACCCAAAGCTCGGCACCCATCACCCCGTAACGCCAAGCCCCCCTACGTAGCAGAAGGATACCTTGGCCAACCAAGCTCGGACGAGCTCGCCGAGGACCTTCCTCACGCCAAGGCCCCCCCGGCAAAACAAGGACACCTCGGCCCAACCACGCTCGGCGAGCTCGCCGAGGACCTTCCTCGGCCGCCCCTCGGCAAAACCTCTGCCTCCATATATCTTCCTACTCCTCGGCCAACCAAGCTCTAACGAGCTCGGGACCTTCCTAACCACCCTCACCAAACCTTACGCCTCCATAAATCTTCCTCCTACACCTCGGCCAACCAAGCTCAACGAGCTCGAGGATCTTCCTCACCACCTCAACCAAACTTCCACAACCATAAACCTTCATCCACCATACCTCACGCCCCTACACCTTGGCACATCATTGCTTCCATACCACCTCGAAACCCTCTTCACACTAATCGAGCACCCCAGGATTCCTCGGCAAACCGGTTGTGAACCCCTCCCTCAACCCAGCGTTTCTCGTGTAACTCGGTATCCTTGGCAAACCCGGCTCCCTCTTCGAGCAATCTTGCCACCGCCCTCCCTCCACTGCTTCGCCTCGAGCAACTCAGACTCCTCGGCCAACCCAGCGGCTCGCCGGCGACACTCCCTCAACGGCTGCACCTCACGGACTCTTAAAAGCGATCCTCCCTCAGCGGCTTCGCCCCTCGAGCAACTCAGACTCCTCGGCCAACCCAGCTCACGACACTCCTCAACGGCTCGCCTCGAGCAACTCACGGACTCTTCAAAGAACCCGACTCTTCATCATCCCTCAAACTTGCCTCGAGCAACTCGCACTCTTCAAACCGGCTCTCACCGGCAGTCCTCCCTCACTCGCCTCAGCACCTCACGGACTCTTCAAACCGGCTCTCACAGTCCTCCCTCAGAGCAACTCCCTTGGCTCGCACGGCTTCAGCCCTCCTTGGGCCGCTCATCGCGCAAACCATGTCTCTTCGGCAAACCCGGTTCTCACGGCTCGAAGACCTCTCAACCATTCCTCGCAACTGGACTCCTCGGCCAACCCAGCTCTCCACAGCTCGCCGACGACCCTCCCTCAACCAACTCGCTCCTCGAGCAAGCCATGTCTTCAACAAACCAGGCTCTCACCCATTCGCCGAAGACCTCTCCCTCCACAACTTGTCTTCCTCGGAAGACCCAGCTCGCCGACCCCTCCCTCACCAGCTCGCCGCCGATCACCCTCTCATTTTTCAACTCGCCGCTGTCCGCATATTCTTTACAAGATTTGTCTCTCCTAAACGGTGATCCATCTTGCGGGAGCATGTAAGAGAATATAATATATTTAATATATATTATATTTATAGTATTAGTAAATATAATATATATGTAATATATTATAATTATCTTTAGATTTACTTTCCTAATTTACTTGTATTTAGGTTTCCTAGTTCCTCTTGTATTTAGGTTTCCTAATCCCTCTTGTATTTAGACTCTCTAGGTTAAACTTGTGTAGCAAGTATTGTACTCCTATAAATATGTTCACAATATCAATGGAAAGGCTATGCCATTATTCCTAAACTTTATCAGTTTCAACATAAAATGCCTTATTCTACCTCGAAATATAAAAATACTATCCTATAAATTATAATTCCGAAAGTTGCAATATAATTAGAAATAACTATATTTAATAAACTATATCTTAATATCAATTTGACTTTCTCCCACATCACCTGTCAAACTAAGTTGTGGTTTTGTCAATTAGGCTCTTAGTTAATGGATTCACTATACACAATTCCCAAATCATAGTCATGATTATGGTGCAAAACATAGTAACTCAAACACAAAAACCCGGCTTTGATTTGACAAAAGATTTTCCGAAATTAATCCAATGCAATATGTCACTATGATAATTGTTTGATTTGATCTCAAATGTAAAGTTTATTACTCCCAGTATTCCATATTCAGAGGCTCTCTATCCTTCTTTGATGTTCCAGAGTTTGTGTCCCAATGCCCAAGTTGAAAACTAAGCTGGACACTGGGTTTAGTATGATAGTGAACCTCAAAGTTATTGCACACTGGTTTTTCCGAAAATTTGTTAGTATTGAAAAGAGGGGCTCATTATGAAATATATTTTGTATATGTGGTTTGACTCCTTGTTTGATTGAAAGAACTCTCTAAGTTTCTTTATGTGGGAAGCCGTGAACGAAGCCCTTTTAACTGGAGATAATTTGCAGAGTACGAACAAAATCTATATTAATTGGAGCTTTTTATGCAAGGCAGATGAGGAAAATGTGAACCACCTCCTCACACATTGTCCTGCCTCAAGGAAGCTATGGGATTTTATTCTCAATTTGTTCCAAGTGTTTTGGGTTACGCCTAGATCAATGAAGGGGTGATGGTTTGTTGGTCTGTGTACAAGAGTAAAAAGGAAAAACTGTTTTTGGGATGCGGCTCTGATGGTGGTGTGCCGGTCTATATGGAGGGAAAGAAATATCAGATGCTTTGAAAATGTAAAGAGGAGCTAAAGACATCAATTTTTCAGACCTTGTTCTTTTGGTGTAATGATGCGACATATCAAGGAACTAATCCTTTTGTAGAGTCTGTGGATAATATCTCTTTTGGTTAGTGTCTTGGTTTGTATACATCGTGTGAACATAGGACACATCACCTGGTTTGACGCTTGGTTTTATACAACTTTTACTTATCAAAAAAAAAGTCTCCAAGTTTTGCCAAAAAAATTTAAAACATAACCTTGGTGCATTAGGGCTAGACAAAATTCGCCATAATTTCGATTCGTCTGAGTTGATAGATAGAGTTGTCTAGTTGACTTTATTATGGACTTCAGCTTATGGATTGTTAAAGGAAGTAGGCATTTTGGATATTTGTAGCGACTTATGAAGAATTCTCAGTTGTTACTTTCTTTGGTTATCCCTTTCGTTTTTCCATTTTCTTTTGTTTAGGTGGGCCTTTTTGAGGTAACGTTGATAATTGTGTGACACCTACCTTTCAATTACTAGTTATCGTACAGCTTCTAAAAAGATAAATTTTAGGAAATGTAAAAATCACACTCCTTTCAAAACTCTACTCATTTGTTTCCTCAAATTATATGAAAATAAAGCCCAAATGTTCGAGAAGTATTTTCTCAATAAAGCAGGGTTTTTTTTCCCTTCTTGTTGACAGTCCTCAAATGGAAAAATAAGATAAAGTCTCATCTGATTGTGGCTCATGTATCAAAACAGATATTCACAAGAAGGAGATCCATTTGGCCATGATTGGGTACCTGCAGAGTGTGATGTTTCTATTAGGCCCGGTTGGTTTTGGCATGCATCTCAACTCCCGAAATCGGCAATATCCCTCCTTTACTTGTACTTCAAATCAGTTGGCAGAAACTGTCTCTTGCTACTAAATGTGCCCCCCAACTCTTCTGGTCTCATATCTGATGAAGATATTCAAGTCCTGAAAGAATTCTCTGAGCTCCGAAGCTCCATTTTCTCCCATAATCTAGCCAAAGATGCTCGTCTTTCTGCAAGCAGTACACGAGGTGGTGATGGTGATTCTCGGTTCACTTCCTACTGTGTCCTTGAGGAAGGTATCGCTACTTACTGGGCTCCCAATAAGAATGAAGCTAATTGGGTATTATATTTTGACTTTCAACAACTTGTTACTTTCAATATTCTGAAAGTACAAGAACCAATTCAAATGGGACAGCGGATTATCAGGTTCCACGTTGATATTCTGGATGAAGATGGAGAATGGCAAGAAGTAGTAGGTGGCACGACAGTCGGATATCAGAGGCTGCTACTATTTCACAGGGTGAATACCCGTCAGCTAAGATTTGTTGTTGACAAGTCTCGGGCAGATCCGCTGATTGCTTATTTGGGAATTTATTTGGATCCATTTTCCATTGTAAGCAACATGCATAATACGACCTCTAGTTCAAACTTCAATGGTAGTCAAGTTCTTCAGCAAATTGCTAATAATGATTCTCACATCTCTTCATTTTAGTTTCTTCAACTTCAAGAAGACGAGTCATGGGGTTTTAACACATTTGAGTGGCCTGTTGTATGTAATCTTTTGTACTATCATTTCCTGGAGACAAAATTGTTTATGCCAAGTAGTTTCCTGGTTCTTCAGAAATACTTTATTGCATAAGCAAATGTAGACATTTCTGTGGATTGCGTCCCATATGTAGCCTTCTTTCGATTTTATATATACGAATTAACATGGTTACCCACTTCAACCCATTAAGATGATGGGTTGGGTTGGATTTTTTTATCAAGTTTGGTTGGATGGGTAATGGGTAAATATTGACAGGCTAGCCATGAGCCATCATACATATATGATACAATCATACACAATCGGGGTGAGACTGTCAAGATAAATGAATTGACCCTGGTCAAAACACCATTGCTCATTACTTGTAGTTTGGATATGTTGCCTCTTAACCATTTGTGGATGCTTCATCTCACTTGCCATTGCACCAACTTAACGAGTTAAGGGCTTCAAGTTGGTACGTCTATGCCCAGAACTCGTGGAAGTCCATGTAATGAACAGTGACTGGCTTGGCCTAACAATTGGGTGAATTTTATCGGGTATGAATCAGACAACGGGTCATTATAACCCAAATGTCAAACATGTCGAAATAAGTTGGGTTGAATTGAGTCAAGTTAAAATGGGCAACCCATCTTAATCCAGATTCTCCCCAAAATTCTTACATTTATAGAGTACAAACTATCATGTCAAATGGGTAACAAGTCTGACTCGTTTTAACCCGACCTAACCCAATGCGTTAATATTTACCCGTTTCAACCAAAAAATGTTAACGGGTTAAATCGGATGGATTGACGAGATTTGAGTTGTAATTACCAGCTAACATTGGGCTCAAATGTAGTGACCTGTAGGTTGTCCACGAGCTCTCGGAGAAGCTTACAATGTGGGTTAGGATTGATAATAGATGTAAACCGAAACGTATTGTAATACCCCAGTCCCACATCAGAAGATGTGAGAGATAGAAGCACCTTATAAGTGGCCACCTACTACCATCGACACAAATATCATCCATGGAGTTTTGGGTACGTCACTAGGTCCTTGGTGGCCTAATTGACCTATGACCTAGAAAAGACAACTTTGGAAGCAATGCCAGAGTGTAAACATGTGATATGAAGCTCATCAACATCACACCAGAAAATACACTGAGAGCGAAAATTAGATCTTAAGAACTTCAACTTAAACCTCTTTACTACAAGTGCACCATTTTCAACCTACAGTACAACTAAGGAAGCATTAGGAAAGGTGTGATTAGATGTGTTTTTCCATATGGTTGCTGTGATATTTTAACACTTACTCTCTTACTCTTCTTTCGGAGCTTCTCCTATGGGCCTCTCTTTTACACAATCGAAGTTCATCTTATCCCACAAAATGGCAGTTGAAAATAATGTTTGCCAGTAAACTGTCATCTTCTCAGGTAGCAGTTATGAAGGTGGCAAAGAAAAGTTCAGCACCAGAGCTGCCATCAACATGAAGGACAGACATAAGTTCCAGAAGCAACTAGAAAGATATAAGGTGAACAGTATTACTGAAGTAAACTTACTATAGCTTCATAGCTCACAAGACTATAAAACAAATGACTCGCAACGAGAAAGCTTAAAAGTTGAAAATTTTGAATCTGCATAAATGTAGGAGATGGGACAGTACTGTCTATATCTTGTTCATAGTTAGTTAATAGGATCATATTTAACAACTTAAGCAGATCAAAAACACATACCTGAGCACTCAAGTTATCTTGATGTCTCGGAAAAGCCGAGCAGCCATAGCACCAACTCTTCTTGCCTCCCATTCACTAAGCTCCTCAGTCTGGGGACACGTCGGCAACACAATATCTTCCTTCTCTTTTCTACAACAAGCAGTGTCCACTTCCTCTATTCCACTGCTACTAGCATCATCATCATCATCATCATCCTCTCCCTGCTCAGCCTTTTCAGAACTTAACCCATTTATTTGGGGATTAATGTCTTTCAATGTGCTTCCTTCTAGAGACTTTAAGCTCATAATGAAAAGCTGGATACTAGGATGCTGGTACTTAATATCCATCTATGTGGGATAAAGCGTCCATGTCAGAAGTGAAGATGAGCAAGTTTCATAATCAGAGTAGTAATCATGTCATGTGCCATAATCAAAGTTGAATATATTGTGCAAAAGCACATCTTACTGATGAGTAACACAACACAATGTGGGTGCAGATTATTTTGCATAGTCTGATGAATCCTGGATGAATCTACACTTCCAGTAAGTGTCCGTTCGCAAAATGTATTTGATGTCAACACAAGATTTCTTAAAAAATTTGACCTCAGACAGAGACTACAATGTGTCACCTGTAGAAGAACACTATGGGCCTATTTAAAAATTTATTTTTGACGAAAGTGATTCTTTGAAATCTGTTGGGCATTGGGATTTTCGGAAGTGCTTTGTTGTCAAAAGTGATATTAGATCTGTTTTCCTACCATATACTTAAAATCTGTTATGAAAGAAAAGTACCCTTGTATCTTTTAAGACTTGATATGCACTTTTGGGCACTCTCTAACATTATGCTTCTAAACATGTAAATCTCAACAGAAGCACGCAAGTAAAAAAGGAACTCCTGTCCCTTATTGAGTGTCCCTATAGTTTGTGGTACATATATACATGAATGTCCTTAGTTTTCACACTACAGTTTGGCATGTGCACCTTGGATATGATCGATGGGAAAGGTGAATTTAGTAACTTTATACAAAAAGGGACCTTCATTTTGGGACAATATTTTTTTGAGGAAGGAGTATTAAATTTATAATATGTAATTTTATAATTTTCACATAGTTTCCTAACTAAATTTTAAACTTTATCAGCAAATAGATGAATAGTCAGCTATGTGGAGTAACAATTTCCAATTGAGAGCAACATGTACAAGGACAAAATTAACAGCAAAGGTCTAACACATGGACTCCATAATTCTGAATGGCAGAAAATACCTTTGCTTTGGGAACAATTTTCACCTCAAAGTTTCTCTTCCACAAGTCAAGCATTTGCTCATGAACATTCGTCGAACGAATCTCATAACCTATCTGTATTAAAGATTTGGTATGATGAGTGGATTCCCATCATGCGTCTCTCTGCATTTGTGTGTTTGTAAGTGACTGTGTGTGTGTGTGTGTGTGTGGGTGAGAGAGAGAGAGAGAGAGAGAGAGAGATGGGATAAGTAAATATGCGGTCGATGCACAGTACCAAGATTGTGGTTTTGGGCCCCGACAATGCAAGCATCGTCTGCAGAAGAGGCTCCAAGAGATGCTCTGCATAGACCTAGTCACAAAAAATTAGAAAATATATTTGCTGGGATGGTAAGGTAGAAAATCATTGGTAAGACTAACTCTAAATATATATGCCACAAGAAATACGATGATAAATTAACTAATGCTTGATATTGTATAGAAAAGGAAAATGCTGAGATCCCCATCTTTATTCCAAATTTTCTATTCCCCATTACGTGTGTGCATTTGGTTGCTCTCTGTGGGTCCCACAAAATTATATGAACCAACGAATAAGAAATTCACCGACATCAATTGGGAATCCATAAAACTTAATTCTTGGATAAACAGAGACCTAGTAAAACACACTTGGGACATTGTTGGATGAAATACTACAGCAGATTGAGTATTATAAATTATTTGACACTAGTTTCAGTTTTGGTATTTTGTAGATTTTTTTTTTTTTTGATAGAAAAAGATCCTAGATTAATAAGAAAAAATATAAAGTACAAACAAGATGGATGAGAAATCCATCGAATAAGAAAAGGAATTACGGCAGAAGTAACTTATTGATGTTTTCTCAAGTCTTTATATTTAAATGTACTTGACTACATATGTCATTTGCAGGACAAGGCTGTAATCTCAAATTCTCAATCCACAAGTCTTCATGCAAATTGATTATATTTTCAGGGATTTTTCAGAATAGTTTAGGTAGTCCAGGGGTAAACGTACTCAAATTAGTAGATTCTTACTTGTACAACCTTTCCATTTAATACTTCTTTGCTGCTGACGTGGGCGGATTGAAATGCCTATAATTTAGTTGGTGGCATCGTGCCATACAAGAGAATCTGGTGAACACGAGCTATTCTCAACCCCTGATTTTGGAATGGATTAGGAGCTCTAGATCCATCTTCCTAAATTCCTCTCTTCTCAGAGATCTTACCTGCTTTCTACACTTACTACATCAGATACTGATATTAACGTATGATAAGCATTGGAGATTTCACCAGATAAATTCAAGGATGTCTCACATCCTGGCAGCAGAAATTGGAATACCAAATTGTGGTATCCTGAGAGAACATTTCTTAGTCATCACTACCCAAGGATCATTTTTCCATTATAATCCATAAGGCATAAAGGTTTTCCTATTATTTTTCCCAGGATTGACAACCACAAAACATTATGTAGCTTTCCAGAAGGCCTTTTTATAGTGATGATCATCAGCCACCGTTACTCTACAGCATCATTTTCCATGGATGACACAGTCTATACATACTGATAGAATAACATAAACAACTGTCCACAAAACAAGCTCCTCCATTAGAAGAAGTAAAAGAACAAACTACACAGCCTTTTTTCTAAAATATTTCAATAATTAACAGGAGGCATACGGAAAATAGGAAAATGATAGGGATCAAAACTTTTTTGTCCAAATTCCCCATTCCAATACATGTCTAGCATGTGATGGGTTGAAGGGTGTAATCACATGTTAAGTGATGTGACATCTAACCCATCACTTACTTGACACCTAAATTGGGATGAAAAATTGGGACAAAAAAGTACAATCCCTAAACACACTAGCAATTTCATGCCTGATAAGAAGCTTAATCCCAAGTCCATTTATAGTTACAAGTCACTTACAACATTTACATGTCTTAAAGAAAGAAAGACAAATTGCTCATAATATTTTTTCTTAACAACTTGAGGTTGTTGAGTTTGTGTATGGGTCTGAGTTCACTCTCAGGAGAACTTACCACGTCAGTGCCGATAATGTAGTCAAATGGTGGCTCAAGTGCCTTCATATGATCTGCATTACCCCAGTCCAGCTCTGCAACCTTAATAGAACCAATGGAATCTAGAGAGACCCAATATTCATGAATGAGAGTAATATAGCCAAAAGAAAGGTCATTACTTTGTTGAACAAATTTAATTTTGAAACCAAATACTGCCTTACAAGCTGTTCAACAAAGGACTCGTACTATAGTTTAAAAAGTTTCCAACTAAAAATCTCGCACCAAACTCTCCAACTTGGCTTGTTAAATGCTAAATTGGGAGGATGAGAGAAGAAAGGAAACACAAATGCCAAAAATTCAACAGTATACCTGAACCAGGATTCATCTGCATAATCCTAGAAGTATTGCGCTCAACATTTCTCATTAGCAAAGGCAAGACCTCCACCTGGTCTGTTGAAATGACATCACATCCTAGCAATGCCATACCTGGGAAGAAGGCAGCCTTTGAGACAGTATTCCGTGCAATAAATTCAATCTAGTTCTCATAAGTTAAATTCACAATGAAATAGTAACATGTCATAAAAGAAACTCACCAAATCCTGCCACTCCACAACCTGCCCCAAGTTCAACAACACGTTTTCCTTTCAATTTAGATGGGGAAAACCTTCCCTTCCTGCAATTTTTCTCCTATTCATTCAAAAAATGAATCAGCTGTAATAATTTAGAAAGACACAGATGCAACAAGATATATTTAGTAGAATAAGTAGACAACAACTGACTTGGGAGGGAAGAACAGAAACTAGAAGAGGGAGAACCAGAATAAAACAGCTGGGAGGAATTCAAATCAAATCAGAACCCATTCAGGTAATCGCATACACAAGGGGTGTTATATAGGAAGCCCAAACTTGTTAATAAAGAAGTAAATCAAAATTAAAAAAAATCAACATATAACAAATAAAAGAAAAAATCATAAAACAAACAAAATAATAATTAATATACAGAGTAAACACTAAATATTGGAAGTACCCCTAAAATAAGAAAATAAGAACTAGATCCAAGAGGCCAATACGAGCCTTGGCTTGCTCATAGACTTCTCATATATTACGATCGACATTCATGGCTGATCTTTTAGTTCTTGGACCTCATGAAGAAACTTTAACTGCCCTCCCCTCCAACCCCTACCCAACAAACATTTATGGGGGAAGAACATAATTAGGAAAGCTGTGAAAAGGAAACAAGGAAATATGTCTAAAGTGAAAAAAAGGAAAGAGAAAACTGTGTCCCCCCCCCATGCCCCAGAAGTGGTTTCCCATTCATATTATCAAGCTATGGCATTAACCAAAAATGCTTCATTACTCTTGTATTCCCCCCCATCTTCATCTATTACCAAGTCTGCAAACATCTTCCTCTCTGAGTAGCCATTAGCCACCACCCAATGGAGCAAAACTCCCTCCCCAATTGGAATCCTCACCACTCTTCGATCAACCATCCAACCACCATGCGCACCATGATGGCACCTTCCAGCCACACGTCCGCCCAATGGGAAGCTTAAGCGTCAAAATAGACACATCCCCTTCTAATCTATCTTCAACGAATTCCCACAATCTCTAAGTCATGCATTCAGTAATTCTTCATCTAACCCATTAATTTCAAGAATTTACATTAATTAAACATAATCCTTTGCTTTAATTTGGTACAATTGACATCGCCAAGAAGTACCAGCTACTCAACAAGGAAATTGATGCCCTGATCACCATCACTGGTGACAATGATGTTGAGCAGATGATGGATAAGTATGACCATTTGGCCCATAATCAAACGGCTCAGCTTCAGTCATTTTCTTCCTAACTCACAATGCTCAGTGAGCTAATAGTATCAGCTCTCTCTCTCTCTCTCTCTCTCTGTGCACACAAATCGTAAACAGCTTTCCAGGAAAGACAAAAGGAAAGGCATGAGGAGAATGGGGAATGTGAGAGTGAGAGAGGGATAGAGAGGACCATTGATGGGTTAGTCTGATGAAGAAATGATCAGAACGAGAAAAAGACTGGCAAAGTAAAGAAATAGTTTAAAAAAAGAAATAAATAAAATACAATGGGCATTTAAGTCACATTAGGTCAATTGATGGTCATGTTATCAAATTCCATCCATTTTCGTAGCAGAATCCAGACGGAATGAGCTTATCCTCTACATTATAGAACAATATGGAGGCTCTTCCTTGCCAAAAACAACAAAAACTAAAACAAATTTTTTTTTTTTAAGGATAGGGGGCCAGAAAAGTGAAACCACAAGGACTTCTGCATACATTTCCCTAAAAAAATTTGCACAATTATCATTCAGCTCCATCTTCACCTTTCTATGATTTCCTATTACATTCCGCAAGTGAAAAATCACCAATTTTTTAAGACCGCATAAGGTTTTCGATGCAAGAGAGACTACTAAAGGGATTATGAGTGTTACCAGAAACTTGACAAGTACCATTGATGCATCCCAAACTGTAGTCCCTAGATGCTTGGAATTGGGATCCTACCACAATTAAAAACAATCGCAACCGTAAATGAAAGGGAAACCAAGCAAGGTGTGAGATTCAAGCTAACAAGTAACAAATCAATTATCAGTCTGCAATAAACTTGTTGAGAGAAAATATAGGAAGTCTAGTTCCTAAAGAAAACATCTTTTCAGAATAAATAATAATATGCCTCAAAATGCAGAATGAATAAAAAACATAGAGCATGTTTGCAAACAGTAAATTTGAGCTCATTAGTGCCTTCTTAAAGCACTATAAGCATCGCTTCAAGGCGAAGTAAATTATATTAAGCAATAAGGCTTTCATGGATGATCTTCTCTTAGGGTGTGGGTGGTCATTACATCGGGAGTTGATGATAAAACTCAGCACACAATAAAATTGAAACAAAGAATTTGCAAAAAAAAACTGTAGGAAATCAAAAGCAAAGAAAATCAATCCACTAAAGCCTGTATACCTGAGAGAATTGCAGTTGATGGCCCAGAGCTTCAAATATAACAGCTGACGTGTGCGGAGAATTTAACCTATAACAGACATCACATGCATAAAAAACCTCACTTGACAGAATACCATAGCATATACACGATTCACATCCATAACCTTTTATTCTATTTGACGCAAACCTTGAAAGAAAAATATACAATGGAGTATGTAACAGTAAAAAGATTCCTCTGCTAAGCTTTATAACCAAGTGTCCCAAATAAAATATCATATTAGCAATTAAGAAAAAGGTTAATACTGCAATGTGTACAAAATAAATCAGGAAAACCGTTTGCAAAATCAAAAGTAGAGATAAGGTAAATTTTCAAATAACTCAAAGTAATTAGAGACACAAGTGACAATCAAAATTCAGATGTACGCTGGGTTTTTCCCAAGAAGATGCAAAAAGCCCAAGTTCCAGTTGAGGAATATTGGTGTGCAAAGGAAACTCAACTTCTGTTGTCCAAAACATTGGGCCATAAAAGAGAATTGGTGTGAACCACTTTGTGGTACCTCAACAAGGTTATTGCTTATCTTATACACCGAAAACTTGGAAGCCTAAATAAAAAGAGGACTTTCAGAACACATTTCAGCAATAAAGAGACAGATATAATACGAATCACGGTCAACAGGTATTAAATTACTCGAGAATCGTTCGAATCGGATTTTGGCATGCACATTTTTGCCAGCCAATTAGTTGTTCTCACTTATTCACAAGAACGAGTTATTAATGCAACTAATTTTGAAGGCAAAAAGCCTAATCAACCCCCCACCCCACTACCCCTCCCTTGGGTGAGGAACTTTACTGGCCTCGCGTCCAGCCGATCTAGGTCGGTGGTAAATACACCTAGAATGAAACCCGTGTGCCTTCAGAGTAAACATACTGAACACCAGAAAATTGAATAATGTTTCCATAATGAAGTCATCCAGCATTCCAGCTTTTTTCTCCAAAGTGCTTCTACAGAAAAATCATTTGAAAAGGAACAAAGAATAATCTAAATTACATCTAACAACTAATTTCATCTTTTGAGTGCTTCAAATATATATATTCACTCCTCGCTGTTTATCTCTGTGTTTTAAACTATGCAACATTGATAGTCCTATAGGAAGGTTTCCTTTTTCTTTCTTTCAGTGTTTTTCTAATAATAAACTGAAGGATATTACTGCACAAGCGTTGTTCACCTTCTATAGCATGTTAGTTGGATGTCTGCAATCATGGAGTAAACATAATTCCTTATCAGATCTCATTTTAGTAATGATTGCCTCACAAAAAGGGAATAAAGGAAAATTGTGCGGTGGAAACACATCAGTTGGAATCAAGGTTGTAACAACATTTATGTCGATGAATGTGCAGATTTATGGGAATAATTGAAGATTAGAATGTTCCAGAAACGTGTATATACTCCACTAAGAACCATACAACGGTTTGAACAGTTCAACTAAAACAATGCATGGGTACATAAAAGCAAAGTACGATAGAGCGCAACATTATTACATGCTGGAGAAGCATACCTGTCAGCCTCCATTGAAGGTTTTTAATAATAGGAAGCAAATATATTTGTATATTCAACTGCCACACAAAAAGGATTGAAGAACGTTACAACATATAGTAAAACCACTAATCAGCTTAGTCTTGCCATGTGTTCATTATAACTTGAAACCCATATTGAGTTGACATGAAAGAGTACCATATTGCAAACACAAACAAGGGAGTTTATATTGGAGAAGACATCAAGAACGTAGACTGAAAACATATGCACTAGAGCTAATACTAGAGCTAAGAACATCAATCAATGACTGAAAACATAAAGTCATTGTCATGACATTAATCACTTCATGACATTGGAAAATGTGAAAGCTAGAGAACCGAATTCCCAACTTCAACTCCTAAGTTATGTATCGTTAGCGAGCCGAACATGTATCGGTCCTATATTTAAAGCATTAAATCAAAGTTCAGAAGAATTTTCTGGGTACCTAACATTATACAGTAAAAGAAAGGGTGTCAGGTAAGTAAACTACCTTACATAGTTCCTCAATTCGGTGCTTTTCAAGTATTGAAATATACATATAATTTGGTATCACTTCCACCAAAATGGCATTAGCACATTCAGAACTTTGCATTTACAAAAATCACAAACAACACGAAGTCAGAAACCCACATTAAGCAAAACTGGGAATCGATTCTAAGCTAGAAAGCTGATTTTCTCACGACTGAGAAAACCACAATGTAATTTTATAGGGTTTGAAATCAAGTAGTGCTGAGAATAACCAAGAACGGAGCATAATTACGACAGGTGTTGCCAATAATATGAACGGATTAAAAAACAAATCAAATTTTCTTTTCATTTCTCCAAATTCTAATCAATCAAACTGGGGGAGCGGGAAAATTAAAAAGAAAAGATAAAATCCCTTATCAGTTAGCATCAATGCAAGATTTTAGTACAGTGCGAAAAACCAAAAAAATTAACTTGCAATAGATTAATCAAACCAACGGAAAATTGGAAAGATTTTTAGCTAAGGAGAGTAAAGACAACCTGATATCCCGCTGGATATTTGTCTTTCTAAATTGTTAACTGGAGCCTGGACTGGAGGGAAGTTGGGAAGCCTAATTTTGAAGGAAGCCGAGGCTGGCATGGCAGTCGACTCCACTTAATCAAACAAGGAAAAGAAATCGGCATTTTTCCTTTTTTTTTCTTAAAAAATCAAATTGATCCTTCTGATTTAAATTATTATTCATTAAAGTCATTTTACTCTAACACAAGATTTTCAGGAATGGGTGAACCAAAAAAATATTTTAACTAACAAATAAACAAATGTTGGATATAAAAAATAAAAACCTTTACATAAATACTATTTTTAAATAACACTACATGTCAAAAAAAAAAAAAATATATATATATATAATGGCAAAGATATATTATCACATCTATTTAAGGCAATATCCCGCCAAAACTCATTTTCCATTTTTTAAACACTTTTGACTAAGACAATTTTGCATTGATTATATTACTTTTGATTCAAAGTCTCATTGTATATATTTGAAATATGAAATAATTCATTATATAGTTTGAATTGATTACATACGTGACGTAAAAACCGACGATTCATTTTTTTATGACTGATTACTCAATCCTTCAGGTTTACATATGTATTGATGACTTATTCTGTATTGATTATGGACCCATTTGAAGAGTTATGAAAATCTATTCAACTTCTGGTCATATATATATATATATATATCAAGTACAAGTACAGACTCATTTGCAATTCTATTACGCATATAATATACAATGGTGAACATTATCATATTAAGATATTCATAAACGCAAAACTGATTGGATGCTGAAGCTTCGTCCTGCGAGAAAATGGACTATTCCTACCAATAATTAATTGAAGATTCCTCCATCATAGTTCTTAGGTAAATTATAATACGAGCTGTCGATATATATTGTGCTTCTGTAATATGGGAGTAAAAATTATTGGTCAATCACTGTAATATGGGAAAGTAAAAATTATTGGTCAATCAATTCTACCAAGCTAATTATAATTGAAGATTCCTCAAATAAAATGAAGATTGTAAACATATATATATATTTTAATTAAATTATATCAAATAAAATGAAGATTGTAAACAAAATTTAAAAATAAAGAAAAAAATATGAAAGAAACAAATTATATGGTCGAAAATAACCCTTGAAAATTGCGAGGTTATCCATTTAAATATTCTATTTATATCGTGTACAATTTTGGATTTAATGGGACACGATTTTGGATTATAATGGGACACGATCCAACCCACCCAATCGATCCAACCCACCCAATCGTCAACGTATAATTGATATCATTTAATTCATTATTTTTATAATTGTTTAAGTCATTTTCTCGTTTATAATTTTCTAGAGTTTAATAATTGATATTTTTTGTTATTAAAATTTAGGATCTTAAGTAGTATAAATAGTAATTCAGATGTATACTATTCTCTATATAACATATAGATTTATTAAATATTTATAACTTGTGGTTGTTATCTACCATTATGATTTAATCATATACATTCAAATGGTTTACCAATAAGTTATAATTAATTGTGGTTATTTGCAAAAATAAATTTTGTTTTGATATTATAATTTCGGATACGATGAAAGAGACAGAAAATTTTCAAATACAAACAAATCATATATGAAGATTTACATAGCAAACTTTTTTTTATAATTAATTGTAATTATATTTTATTTTGTAATCACATGTATTCAATGAAGATAATTTTTATAGCACATATGTTTTTATTACAATATCATTTGCTCATTTTAATTAATTAGTCAGTAAATTAAGTATGCACCAAAAGAAATTTTTATTTACAGATTTTTAATGTGTGACTACTCCTATTAAATACTACTACATAGAAACTTGATATTTTCTACAACATGTATATATTTACACATTTTCAATACATCTTGAAAGTTGTGTAATCAATTAATCAGATTTTTGTTCTCAATGCAACTACTATATAATAATACTCAAAGATGACTTTTCATTTTTAGCAAGTGCATTTTGGCGGGATCTTACCTCTTTTAGACTACCTAGCTTTTATATATATATAGATAGGTTCACAAACCTTGTAATATAAGTATATAACATCACTCGATCTTATCTTAGAGCATCTCCATTGTTAGTTTTTTTATATTCTTAGCATGATTCTTAAGCTAAGAATACCAACAAACAACAACGAGATGTATTCTTGGTGAAATTTTTAGGTGGAGAGAGAAATTTTTTATTCTTCTCGAAAAATAAAACAAGCCAGGAGGAAGTCCAGCCGCAGTGATGCTCGTGTGGTGCACCGCTGTCTGCCTCAAGGCGCGTGCACCACACGCCCCGAAAAATCACGTGAAGGGGAAAAAAGAGTGGATCCCAACTGTTTGCCACTCTTAATAAAACTGATTTTTTTAATTTTTTTTAAATCCTATAGTTTTTTTACCGTTTAATTTCCATTTTTTTAATATCCAACGGTTTTAGCCGTTGGGTGGAGTGGGGGGTCCGGTTTTTTTTTTATTTTTCTTTTCTTCCTTCTTCCCTATAAATAAAACCACCTCAACCTTTTTCATTTTCTCCACAACTTCTCCATCCCTCTTTTATTTCTCCATAATCTCTTCTTAAAAATCACTTTCTCTACATACTTATATTCCAAATGGATCCAAGAGGTACTAATTTTTAATTACCAAAATTTATTGAATTCTTCCTATATTAAAGCAAATCAAAATTCACAAAGCTCTCGTGTTCCCGAGAATGTTCAACATTCTCAATTTTCATCTACTCCCCAATACCCCCAATACTCGCATGATTTTTCCAACAATCCAAATGTTTCCAATTATCCAATTTCTACATGCCTCCAAATTTTTCAAATTTTCAGAATTTTCAAGTTCCTCAAACTATTGGGAATTCATCTGGTAACGTTCCTTTTCCTCCGAATTATTGGCAACTAACGTGAAATCAATTTTTCACTCCGCAAGGTACGCCTCGAACGAGCATTTGAAGTGCTCCAATCAAGATGTGCAATTATCAAAGGTCCTGGCAGGTTTTGGTATAGAGATAACTTGAAAGAAATAATGCTCACATGCATTATTCTACACAACATGATCGTGGAGGTCGAGGGTGATCACGTTACGAACTGGGCTGATGATGTCGTTTATGACTCTCCACAAGTGAACTATAGGTCAACACAAGCATTTCAAGAATATTTACAACGAAATTCAGAGGTACGTGATAGAAACACCCATCATGCTCTTCGATCCAACTTGGTTGAGCATATATGGCGTCGTTACAGTGACAACTAGTGATAGAGTTTGATTATTTACATTTTTATGTAATTCTAATTATTGAATTGTTTTGACGTAATTTTTAAGTATTTATGTTTTATGTAATTTTATCATTTTATGTAATATTTTTAATTTTAACGTTTTTATGTAATTTTCTATTTATGTTATTGTACGAGTTATGTATAATATGTGTTTTATATATAATTTATTAATTAAATTATAAATTTAAAAATATTAATGTAATTATTAATTTTAAATTAATATATGTCTTAATTTATAAATTAATTATTTTATACGAAATATTTAAATATGAAATATATTAAATAACGTGAAATAAATTTATTTGTTGAGAAGTATAAAAATATGAATGAAGTGTAAAGTTAATGAGGTGGCAGTGCAACTCAGTTAAGAATATGTTAAGAATAGTATACAATGAGAAGATATATTCTTAAGTGGGTAAGACGAGAAAAATGTATAAGTGACAATGGAACCCAGCTAAGAAGTTGTGTAAGAATTTTACACAATGGTGATGCTCTTATATTCTAGTGTTCACAAGCCTAAGCTCAATTCCTAATTGCACCAGCCTACATATATTTTCTAGGGTTTATTTTATCAATAATGCTAGAGTTACCACCGATGTTACCATTCTGGTGACAACTTTGTCTTTAAGGTAAATTGCATGTGAGATGCATGTGTCACTTTAAAGAATAGTTGTCACCATAGTGATAATTCTATTGGTAATCCTAACAATGTTCTTATTCTATAAGATTGTAAGTGTATATTGGTATACTCCTTCCGTCCCAAAATATAATAATCTTTTCTTTATAATTTATCCCCGAAAAAATAGCTTCATTTATCAATTTTGTAATAATTTCAATATAATTTACTTCCTCTGTTCCGGGTAAAAATTATTCATTTGAAAGTCAATTTTTTTAAAAAAAATGACACTTTTAATAGTTTATTAATAATAAAATGACACTTTTATGTTTTAATTTTTGAAAATGAACTATTTAAGTGAAGCATTTCAAAAAAAAGTTGACTATTTATTTGGAACGGAGGGAGTAATAAAGATTGAAACAAGTAAATATACCATCTTTAAAAAATTGACGAATCACATTAATATATATATATCTATATATCTATAATGACAAAGTATATTATCACATCTATTTAAGACAATATCCCGACAAAACCCACTTTCCCCTTTTTAAACACTTTTGACTAAGACAATTTTGCATTGATTACATTACTTTTGACTCAAAGTCCCATTGTATATATTTGAAATATGAATTAATTCATTGTATAGTTTGAATTGATTACATACATGACGTAAAAACCGAAGATTCATTTTTTATGTACTGATTACTCAATCCTTTAGGTTTGCATCTGTATAGATCATTTATTCTGTATTGATTACGGACCCATTTGAAGAGTCATGAAAATCTATTCAACTTCTGGTCAAATTATATATATATATATATATATATATATATATATATATATATATATATATATATATATATATATATATATATATATACATCAAGTACATACTCATTTGCAATTCTATTATCTATTACGCATAAAAAATGCAATGGTGAACATTACCCTATTAAAAGATATTCATAAACGCAAAACTGATTGGATGCTGAAGTTTCATCTTGCGAGGAAATGGACTATTCCTACTAATAATGAATTGAAGATTCCTTCATCAGTGGAATTGGTTATGGTCGATGCAGAGGTAAATATTCTATAATCAGTACAAGTCAATAGTTCTTAGTTAAATTATAATACGAGCTCTACATCATCCGTCTGCGATATCTATTGTGCTTCCTGCAATATGGGAAAGTAAAAAATTATTGGTCAATCACATAGTTAGATTAGTGAGAATTTTTACTGCCTAAGCTCAATTCCTAATTGCATTAGTATAATCACTACCTTATATGTATTGAACAATAGGTTCACAAACCTTGTAATATAACAACACTCAACCTTATTGTACACTTAAAGCTTTTCGTAATAGTTCCTAGATCAAGCACTTACAATCTATTAAAAAGATTGAAGTAGCGGAAGTCTTGAAAGGAAGACAGGTCAAGTCTGCCGGTGAAGCACTACCGGTAGACTTAGTTGTTTACTAAAGTTTGCTGCTAGAGGAATAAGTTAAGGGAATGAAAAACAGTGCAAAACAGTAAGTAAGGAACACATGTATTTTTAGATGGTTCGCACTATAAAGAGTGCTACATCCACCACCAAGGCAGTCAACCTTGAATTTAAATGTGCACTATATTTTCCACTAGTTCTATTATAGAAATATCCAATGGATCGTGTACAAAATATTTGACTTGTGTTTGGGGGGTATTGAATATCTGGACAAAACAGAATATTCAATGTGCAGAAGAATATTAGAAAGAACAATAATAAGAAGCGAAAGATTAATGGTTGATGCAGTTCTTCTTGCTGTTGTTGAGGACTTCGATGATCAGTTAATGATCTTTTAAATGCACTGAATGTAAAGCTTGATGTTGTTGGATAATTTCATAGCATTGTGTTCCTCAGTCTTTAATGGCAGTATTTATAGCTTGGGCATTCTTGAGATCGTTGGAGAAGACGAAGTGAGTAACAACTCTATTAGGTTGAATGCATTAAATGCCTAGAGTTGTTTGTTGACTTCTTCTTCAACTGATACTGAGCAGGGAATGGCAAAGAGTTGTTGCACCAACTAGCAGGTGAGCGACAATCAGAGTTGCAGACCTGCAATAGTTGGTACAGTCATTATGTGTCAGTCTGTGCAACTGCTCTGTCACTTTTCACGAGGCGAAAGTCTTTATGCTTTTTCGAAAAAACTGGAGGGACGTGTCTGAGAAGTCAAGCGCTGATCTGGAGATGATTTAATTCAAATTCAAATTGATTTAGGTTGAATTAAATAATCCATTTAAGCTTGAAGTTTGGAAGAGCTGGACATGTCGTGCTGTCCAAGTGCAGACAAGGTTTGCCGCTGGAGGCTGCTGGTGAAGCCTTCAGCCGAAGTCTTCCGCTGAAACCTGTGAAGTCTAGAAAACTATTCTAAGGCAAAGTTCTATACACAGTTGCCACGCTAACTGGTACGCAACCCATTTAGCCACTAAGTATAGAACCTAATGTAATGAATGAACAAATGCAAATCAAGATACAATGAGAAACAACCATCTCCTCCTATTTGCATTTGGACATCATTACTTACAAGTGAGGGCTATGAAAACTTTAGGATAGATAATAGCATGTCAGAAAATATTTTTAAGTATTATAACAGCAGACATGCCTCTATCAAAAAGAAAACACCTCAAGTGTAACAGCTAATCTAAGTGCTTACAACAGAAGAGATGTAGAATCGGCACAAGGATTAGAAATAAAGAGTTCAAATAAATTTAAACTGGATGTTTAAATTCTAAGCAGATGTATGAGTTTAAATAACAAGAATTTAAACAGTAGAGAATTTTTGAAAAGAAATGAACTTCTGTATTTCAAACGAGAAATTTAAATTTGTACAGAGTTTTCAAAAAAAGATAGATACAAAGGTTAGGGATAGAAAGATATAAGCTACCATGGCCTTTTTCCCTTTCCTTTGGCTGTTCTGTCAGCTGCTTCTCTTTTTTGGCGTAGACGCTCAAGTTCTTCAACTCTTCTGGTGTATTCTTCATCAACAGAGGTTGGTTGTCTGGTGGAGCGAGAACGGTAGTCGAGTTCTTCACGTAGTTTGTTGTTCTCCTCCATCAGAGTTCGGTTCATAGACCTAAGTTGTCTTTCCTCCGTGATGGCTAGATCACGTTCGCGCTCGGCATTGATTCGATCATGCGACAAATTGAGAGCGAGATCGTTGAGCTCTAAAACAGGAGGGCGTCTGTGACCCAGGTGAAGGGTTATGTTATGGAAGAATTGGTAGAAGAGAGTAGAGCAGAGCCTGACACATTCGTTGAGTTGAGCTTCCATGTTTATTTTTAGATCAGTAGACTCATGCCGCATTTCTCCAAACTTGGTCCACACATCCTTTTGAAATTGGCGGAGGATGTCAGCATTTCTGTCGGCAGCCTTGGACGTTGCCGTTGCAAGCTTAGCAGCAGCTGTGGAGATACTGGTAAGTTCTCCCAGTCTGTTGTAAATGGCGTCTAGGCGGCTAAGGATTTCAGAGTTCACCGGTTGGGTTGGAGAAGGGTCGAGGCCTACATGAATGTGCTTAATGTCGGCAGACGAGGTAGCGTCGGCAGAGTTGACATGGCGGAAGGGCTGCTGGAGAGGTGGAGTGGCTGAGCTGGAGGAAGAAGAGTCGGGTGTTGGAAAGGTATGGGTAAAAGAGGAATTTGAATGAGGTGGTGATGAAGGAGGGGTTGGGGGGATTTCAATATCTGTGTCCGAATGATCACAGATATTGGAAGGGGTTGGTAGGGGTTAAGTTGAGAACCAGAAGGAAGGAGGGGGATAGGAAATGTCTTCTGGTCTCATAGGGTTATGTTTTGGTTTAGGGGGAGCAGGTTTGGGAAAGAGGTCTGCTACTGACGAGAGTTCTAAGATGAACCTCGTAGAAGCAGAGGAAAGGGTAAGGGAAACCATGGTGTTAGGATCGAGGGGATGGGTTGGCTTGGGTTTGATTGTGTAGAGGGGTTGGTAAATGGTTTCGTTTTCATTCAAATGGTGTAGTTGGGTTGGTTGGATTTCGAGGGGGGTGAAGATATGGTAGAAGGGTTTGGAGAGTAGTTGAAGGGAGAAGGAAGGGCTGGAGAGGGTGATCTGGTAAGCTCCTTCTGAGGGATAGACTCCTCAAGAGTTATTGGCTCCTCATGAGGGATAGACTCCTCAAGAGTTATTGGCCCCTCCTGAGGGATAGATTCCTCCGGAAGGGTTGATTCCACCTGAGTAGGATTGGGTTGAAAGGGTGTGGATGGTTGGCTGTCAACAGTTTTCCTTCGCTGCCTCATCGGCTGGACAGGAGATCCAGTTGCTTCATCGGCAAAGTTGATAGGGTCTGCTGGTGGCTTGGTCGGTATGCCTTTACGCAATCATATGCGTTTAGGCTTGGGTGAAGGTGAGGGTTGGTCAGATGAGGTCTTGCGTTTGGGGGTTTGGGATGGCTAGGGAGTGGAGGTTGTTGGTTCAGGGTTGGATGGTTAGGGAGAAGAGGTTGAACAGGCAGCAGCAGAGGAGCTGCCAGCAGACTTTGCACGTCTACTGGCCTTCAGTTCCTTCCGAATCCAATCTGCCTTAAGCTCGTCTATCTCCACTTCTTGCCTAGCCTTGTTGGCAACAACATCCTTAGTCTTGGTAAAGATGTCAGGCAAAACTTCAACTTCATCTGGTGGGAAACAAGTCACCTTTTTGGTCTTAGCAACCTTAGCCCGCTTTAGTATGTACTCGGACTCATCAGCTAGGTCTTTGGCTGCTTGCAGGATGTCATTGGCAACGACAGTGTACGAGCAGCTTTCTTGGCTGCATCATACGCGTCCATATCGAACAGCGTAACCATCATAGGAGTGGGCTTGGCTATTTTTTCAACAGTAATATTTGGTAGCCTTCGTTGCTGCCGCCTCTTATTTTCGTACTCAATGTACTTGTTGAAGAAGGTAGCCGTCATCTTCTTGTCCTTGGCCACTTTTGTGAGCTCATCTCGAGTAACGGTAGAGTTGATTTCTGGCGTATCCCTTAGCAGGGAGTTGATGAGCCGAACAAAGGGCCTCTTGCAGTATGTACTGTTCTTCACTTTGGCAATGTAGTTGCTTAGCTCGTTGAAGATGATGACGCTGTAGTTGAGATGAGTCCTCTGGTAAATGGCACTTATAAGGTTGAGCTGTTGAGTTGTGAAGTTGTCATGGGCTCCATTCTTGAACAGAAGAGACTTGTCCAGCAGATGACTGGAACAGTAGACGTCCAAGGGAAAGACGTTCTTCGGCATTTTACCTTGAGGTTCCCCTCATTGCTTCCCAGGCTCTGTTAGCCTCAACAATGGATATCTCACTGTCTCTGCCATAGCGAACACCAATGACTTTGGATATCACCCGGGCAGATAGAGAGAAGGGACGTCCACGAATCCGTCCTCGAATGACAGAAGGTGTCTGTGGGTTTATCTTCATGCGTTGGTAGAATTCCTCAGTGAGAAGATTGTTGTAGTATTCATCGTGAAGACAGAAGAGGGGGAGAATCTCGGATTCATTCATGTCGTCACACATCTTAGCACCGGCAACGAATGTGCGAACAGTCTCCAAGTCAATGCACATGCCCGGTAGGTACACTTTTGGGTCCAACTCTAGAATAATGTCGTGAGGGGCAGGATAGAGAGGAAACCCAGGAAGGTTGATGGAAGGGTCAGGGTGAATGACGCTTTCCGGGTCAAGCACCTTCTTCTTGCCGGTATTAGTTTTGGCAGATGATTTCACCTACAAAAATCATTTTTAGAAATTAGGGCTTTTCCCTGATAGAACAAACAACCAAAGATTTCATTTTTAAGAAATAAAATAAATTTTTAGAACGAAAATTGAAATCCTTGAATGTTTGGAGAGATAAATGCAGATAAACAATAACAGATAATCCTCAAACAAATGAGTATACAAAGTAAAGAGAAAATTGTTGGTTTCAAGGTTTTGAAAAGAATAACAATGGCGGAAACCGTCAAGATACACAAAGTGTCTTTTCGGATTCCTCAACAATATGACTCAAAAGAAGAAATTTTTAAGCATAAATCAAAAGAGAGTAATCTAATGAGTGTCGAAAAGCTTACCATTGTTGCTTTTAGAGAAGAAGCTAGAAGAATCGAAGAGAGCGAAGCAGTTTGCAGAGAGAAACTAAGGGTTTGAATAGAGAGAGAATATCTGAGAGAGAGAGGGTTTGTAAAAGTTTGAAAAAAGCGGTTCAAAATCTATTTAAAGGAAGAGAAAAGTCATTTTAGCAAAAATGCCTTAGATGATTGACATGTGTCTATCAAAAGGCTTTTAACTTAAGATATTTTCAAAGTGGCAGTAAAAAGTGACTTTTAAACCCCTTAGCCTTTTTAGAAAATCTTTTTACCCTTAAATAGACTAAGTAGCTGAAACACTAACCTGGTCATAACGTAGTTAAGCTATAACATAAACAAGGTTAGTAGCAACTAAGTCTGTCGGTATGAAAGAAAGCTTATAAACTTAAAAATAAACTTTAAGGTGTAGGATCAATCATACCAAGATTTCTCCTTAAATAAGCAAACCTGGTAGCATCCAGTGGCTTGGTGAGAATATTAGCCAATTGATGTTCAGTTGGAACGTATTCCAAACTGATGTTACCTTTGATCCTTGAGGAAATGATAACATATATCAATGTGCTTTGTCTTTGAGTGCATCACTAGATTTTTTAAGACTGAAATTGTAGAAGTGTTGTCACACATAATGGGACAATCTGCAATCTTGATGTTGTAATCCACTAGTTTCTGCTTCATCCATAGTAGTTGAGAGCAATAGCTGATGGCAGCAATGTATTCTGTCTCTGTGGTTGAGTTTGCAATTGATTCTTGCTTCTTGCATGACCATGAGACAAGTCTATTTCCAAGAAATTGACAGGTCCTAATGGTGCTTCTTCTGCTAACTTTGTAGGCTGCATAGTCTGCATCTGAGTACCTAACTAGATCAAAATTGTTCCTTTTTGAATACCAGATACCTAGATTTGTAGTTATTGAAACATATCTAATGATACGTTTAGTAGTAAACAAATGTGATTCCTTTGGATCTACCTGAAATCTAGCACAAACTCAAACAACAAACATTATATCAGGTCTGCTGGCAGTAAGGTAAAGAAGTGAACCTATGATTCCTCAATACTTGGTCATGTTCTCTTGCTTTCCCTTCTCATCTTTGTCAAGATGGCAGTCGGTAGACATTGGAGTTTTGAATCCTTTAGTTGAATCAAGACCAAATTTCTTTATAAGTTCCTTTGCATATTTGGTTTGGCTGATGAAGATCCCGTCTGAAGTCTGTTGAATTTGAAGTCCTAGAAAGTAGGTGAGCTCTCCCATCATGCTTATTTCGAACTTGCTTTGCATCAGCTTCTTGAATCTCTTGCACAGGCTTTGATTTATAGATCCAAAGATGATGTCGTCCACATAGATTTGTACCAGAAGAGAATGACCTTTGTGCTTGAGGATGAACAAAGTTATGTCTATTCTTCCTCTCACGAATCCTTGTTTAATTAAAAACTTGGATAGAGTTTTGTACCAAGCTCTGGGAGCTTGTTTGAGGCCATAAAGTGCTTTCTTGAGTCGGTATACTTGATCTTGTTTGTCTTGGATGACAAAACCTGGAGGTTGTTCAACATATACTGTTTCTTGAAGATCACCATTGAGAAAGACACTCCTTACATCCATCTGATAGACTTTGAAGTCCATGAACGAAGCATAGGCTAGAAAGAGTCTGATTGCCTCTAATCTGGCAACAGGAGCAAATGTTTCATCGAAGTCAATTCATTCTTCTTATCGGTAGCCTTGAGCAACCAGTCTAGCTTTGTTTCTGGTGACATTTCCATATTCATCTCTCTTGTTTCTGAATACCCACTTGGTGCCTATGACTGGATGGCCAGTAGGTCTTTGAACTAAGCTCCACACTTTGTATCTTTCAAACTGGTTCAACTCCTCTTGTATAGCTTCAATCCAGTAATGGTCTTCGATAGCTTCATCAATCTTTTTAGGCTCAATTTCAGACACGAATGCGAAGGCAAACATAATCTCATTTTGAACATTGCTTCTCGTACGAACTCCCGAGTTAAGATCACCAATGATTTGAGAGATGGGGTGATCTCTTGTTTCAATAACAGCTGGAGGAAGATCACTTCTGGTGAGTTCATCCCTTAAAGAATCTGGACAAGGTAGAGAAGGTGATTCACCAAAATCAGGTTCAAAAGAGATATAATCTTCGAGACCTTCATTTTCTGGTGAACAAGAAGGGTGAGTGATATATAAAGGTGTTTGGGGTAGAACAAAAGAGATGGGTTCAGGGTCAACAGAAAGGTTGGAAGAGGTACCAGCAGAGTTGAAGTTTGCTGGTGCTGGATTAGCAGAACTAGATGAGTCTACAATTGGAGGATTCTGAGGTGAAGTAGATGTAGAGGCTCTATTTGTACCTGTCTCAACATCATCAGAATCATCAGCAACATTTGGAGCCACTCGTGGCTCTAATAAATCATATTCATCAAAAGTAACATGCACAAATTCTAAGATTTTAAAAGAAGTTTTGTTAAATATGCGAAATGCTTTTGAATGATTGGAATAGCCCATAAAAATTCCTTCGTCTGATTTTGAATCAAATTTGCCTCTATATTCTTTTCCATTGTATAGAATAAAACATTTACAACCGAAGATTTTGAAAAATCCTATGTTTGGGGCTCTTCCTCTCCGTATTTTATATGGAGTTTTATTATGAAATTTGTTTACCAGGGATCGATTCTGCGTAAAATATGCGAGTTGCGGCCGCCTGTAGGTATTTCGGAAGTCTAGCCGCAAAGATAGTTCTTGCTGCTTCAATGAGTGTTTTGTTCTTCCGTTCAGCTACACCATTTTGTTGAGGAGTTCCGGCAGCAGAGAAGTTGTGGCTGATCCCGTGGTCATCACAATATTTTTCAACACCATTGTTTTTGAATTCAGTGCCGTTGTCTGATCTGATGTCACTTATGTCTTCAAGCTTTTGACTTTGAAGTCTTCTGAAAAGAGCGGTGACTAGATCATATGTCTCATCCTTTGAGGTCATTGTTTCGATCCATGTGAATCTAGAGTAGTCATCAACTACTACAAGTGTATACTTGTCTCCTGAGATACTGACTGTAGTGATTGGTCCAAAGAGATCCATGTGCAAAAGTTGAAGAGGTCTAGAAGTTGACATAACTGACTTGCTCTTGAAGGAAGTCTTGGAAAGTTTCCCTAATTGGCAAGCTTTGTAACTTCTGTCGTGGTCGACAAACACCGTAGGTAGACCTTTTTCAAGCCCATCTTTGGAGAGCTTGGAGAGGTACTTGAAGTTGAGGTGATTGAGACGCTTGTGCCAAAGCCAACTGTTGTCACGAATGTTGATCGCAACTAGGCAAAGGCTGGAGGATCTCCTTAGTAGGTTTAAGTCCACGACATAGACGTTTCCTTGTCTATTGTCGGTCAGTAATGTTGTGCAGGATTCACGATCTTTGATGAGACATTGGTTGGAGGAGAATTGGCAAATAAGACCTTTGTCGTAGAATTGGGATATGCTTAGAAGATTATGCTTTAAGCCATTCACTAGAGAAACTTTACTGATGGAGAGACTTCCTCTAGTGATTGAACCATACCCAATCGTTTTCCCTCTTGCATTATCGCCAAAAATTACCATAGGACCTTTAGCTTGACTATATAGTAGACTTACGCTCTCCTGTCATGTGCCTTGAGCGACCCATTGTCGAGTACGGATGTCCTTATCATCGAATCTATAGGCATGAAGCAGACTGAAAAGTCAAAGGAACAAGGTCCCCTTTATTTTCTTTTAGGTCCTAAGGATTAGCAACCTTTTGGGACCTATACCTGCCTAACCTAGAGAGAACTAGGTCTCTCAGATTTTGGTGTGAACCTTAGCAGGCATTCTAGGACTTGATGGCCTAAACAATTGCAAGAATGACAAAGATAAAGTTCCATGGAGGACTGTGATCAGCTTTTGCTGTAGAGTGCTTGTGACTTTCCTTCTTCCCAACAGCAGTCTTGGGTTTAGCTAGCTTGTTGTCAGTAGGTTTAATTGGTTTCTGTTGAATCTTCCTTGATATATTACCAGCAGACTTAGCCTTGGCTGGTCTGTTGTTAATTGATTTAGGAGGATTTGGTAGAATTCCCTTAAGTTTGTTGTCAATTAACTTGGGTGCCTTAGCCATTTCATAGACAAACTTGACGGTACCAGGTACCGTGAGATTTCGTAGGTCTACCGCCGCGGACTTTGCTTTAGCAAAGTTGCTATCGGCGGAACTTTGATTTCTCTACCGTTCCTTTTACAAGCTTCTCATTAGAAGCAGTCTCTTTGGCTTTTCCTTTATGAGCCTTGGGGTAAACATATGGTACACTTGTATAGCCAAGTCCATTTTTACCCTTGTTCCCGAAGGTCTGTTTAAAGAAGGAAGTATCATAAGCAGTCTCAGAGGATTCACCTTTCTCGTGACGTAAGAGTATGCAATCTTTGGGCTTATCATTATAGCCTAAACTGATTTATCTCCACTTTTTCGGGACTAGGTAGGATTCCTTCGAAGGTTTCCTGGGCTGTTCGAGAGTCAATTGTCTTTTGCAGAGACAATTTTCTCAGTCTAGCCCTTTGATGTGTTCAACTAAGCAATCAACTTTGTCACATAGGAATTTGTTTTCTCTTTTTTATCTTGATACTCTCCTACTGACAACTATTGATAGTTTGAATCTCAGCTGCCAGCACAGATATCGCAGTAGCAAGCTTTTCAAAGTTCTTTGCGAGTTTTACAAAGGCTTTGAAAGAGTTGAACTCCTCAAGCATTTCTTGATTATCCTTGAGCCGTTCTTCTTTACTAAAGTTTTTCAGTTGTTCTCAACCTTTTGAAGGGACTAGGTGAGATTTCGACTTCATGTTCGAGTCATAGGTGCTT